>OX371224.1:6655016-7289016 GCA_947310385.1 Nephrotoma appendiculata | reverse complement strand
TGAACCAATTAAAATAAAAAACACCAGCTGAGAACATATACACATATACAACTTTTATTTTGATCATTGCGGAACATATACAACTGTCGAAGGCCATCGAAACCAATAAATACGGATCAGCTGACATTCCAGTTTCATCATATACCTAAAAGTAAACAAAATTAATGTCATACAAAAGCAAATATCTCACTTTTACTTACCAAACAATGTAATTTAATCCAATTAGTATTTAGACACCTGAAATTAAGAACTTAATTAATAATTTTATATTGTTAAAATTAATTGTAATATTTATCTTTTCTATTATTTTGTAAACATAAAACAAGCTGTCATTATTGTCAATATTTAATGTTGTACTAGAGTAGTAGTACGACGAGTGTATTTAACCATGTAACCGCAGCTACATAGTATATTTTGTACTAGTATTTTACTTAATAGTACATTTATAGACTAAAATTTTGGTACAATCTACATTTATACAATTTGAAAATGACAGTAGTTATATTAACGTATATGTATAATTGTAAAACTATATTGGAAAATTAATTATAAGTATTCAATTCTCTGTAATCTGGCGAAGAGTGAAGACACGCAAATAAAATCTAAAACAATTAATTAAATTTAATAATTGTAAAAATTCTAAAATCTAAAGTTCATTAAAATAAATAAAATATACAAGTTAGTGTTCTTTTCTGTTTCTACAACTCATCAATCGGCCATCTACGCAGCATTTAAGATCGTCATCTCAAATCACCAGGTGTATCGCATATTTTTCATCCGCTGGTTTGTTCTACAAGTTCATCACTATATACAGACATTACCTTGCGACTATAGTTTTGGTTCTCAGGTTTTTTGCAGGAGATTTTAGTTTTAATCTTTGATGAAAGTTTGGTTCATTTTGCAGGTATTTTGTTTTCGCGATTTCTTTATTAATCTTTACAGCACCTAAGCTACTTAGCATCCCCTTGTAAAATGCGGGATCTGACTTCTTGCAATAAACATGCTTTGCGGCATTGTCTCTCTTTGGTAATATTTCTGTTTTTGTGATTATAACCTTGACATTTTTTGCCGAAGTGCTGATTTGACCGGTACTTTTCAATAGCCCTATTTTAACTCCCAAATTAAATATTGCCTTGATATTATATACATGTTCCACTGTTTCTTTGTTATCAAAAGTGAAAATAAATTATATAATTTTTAAAAAAACCATAAGTATGCAATTTAGTTCTTATAAGTCAGTCATTTTTTGTTCATGTGTTCAGGTTCAAGCACAATTGCAATTCAATTTTCAATTCTAATGGTTTATTGTATTAAGAATTGGCCAGATCAAAGAGTTGTCCCAGATCGTCACACATTCCAAAAAATAGCTTATTTGCTTTACCGCCAAAATCCTAATCAGTGATTTTAAAAAAGATCTTTGTGGTAAAGGATCATTGAAATCGTCGCGGAATGCGATTTTAAAGCATAATAGTGCGTGTGGTAAAGATTTAGTACACATACATAAATTATTATGCTTTCAGCTAGAAAAAATTGAGGTCACCGTTCAATCATTTCATTGCAGGTCGGGTTATAAGCTGCCGTGCGATTTGGTTGGAATTCAACTAAATTAGCTTGGCCACTATGACGGATGGGACGCCAATAGTGTATAAACAACTATTTTTGCTCTTATGGCCAGTATTGACATGGCTTCAGGCCATCGTGTGAAACGGTCTATGTTTGTTAAACAATAATTTTGAAATTTGATGGCTCTAAAGCACAGAGTTAATCGACGTTTATTTCAGAAAATCGATTGGTCCTATTTTGGCGTCCCGCAGTGTTTTGGACATAAAAGAACATCTTTGTTGAATGCTGCCAGACGAACTTTTACTTCACTGAATTTCCTATGCGTGTATGTGAGATATTGTGAAATACTAGAAATAAATACCTAATGTTGAAAGGATTTTTTTGGGAAAGGATGGCCTTGGCGTGTACCACTGGAAACGCCACAAAATAAAAACTGGTTTATCTAGAAACTGTAATTTTTTTGTTCTCGATTAATGATTTGAGTTCTTTGTCATCTGACTAAAATCTGCCATGAGTAAGTAATCGATACTGTATGTGATCTATAAAGCGACGAGCGAAGGAAGGGTTTTCGCCACAACATTATTCTTGGTGGAAATGTGCTGCAAATTAGCGGTGCATTAAGCTATCGTTCACATACCGTTGTTGGCAGCACGAGGCTTTCTTAAGATCTTAATATAATGTACTATACGAGTAGAATAAATTCTCAACCGTCAATAAAATAGTGTTTTATTGATGCATATGCTGCTTGCAGTTCGTTATCATGCGTTTTGTATCTCTGTTCCGTATCTGTCGGTTTACGCGCAAAGAAGTTTAGTAATTGCCAACCTTGTTTTGCACATTCTTGTACCATGGCTTCGGTCAATTGATTCGGCGCAAAACCACATTATGATTAATAAACGGGTGAATTAATTGTGTGGCTTCACCTAAGGCGATCCTAACAATGCACGGATGTTTGGTTTGCCTGATCGCACCAAGTGATTTACACGTTGGTAAGTTTAATAATTGAACATTTCAGAGAACTGTTGAAGAAAACTTGTTATTGCTTTAATTCGAGTAATTCGAACTTGGGCCGTCTAAATACTCTCAACTGATATATAGAAACTTAGGAAACTAATTTGCTTCTCAGTAAATATGCATTATTCAAATTGACTGGTGTCTTATTAGCACTGATGCACTATTTCCAGGTGTTCGATGTGCTGATCTAGGTAGGGCGATGCGACTAGAAACTCGTCGTTATACGGTTGATTTCGTGCCTCGCAAAATTGAATGAATCGAATATTTGAGCTGCATTCTGCAATCGGAATGGCATATATAGGTGAGTTTTAAAGTCTGCGAATTTAATTTTCCAAACATCATGCAGACATATGAGTTTATACCTCGGCTACCCTAACCGATTTCAAAATGAATTGTATCGAGGAATAATTTGATATTCCAACGACATTAATTGGTAAAGATGGTTTCTATTTTGGTTTATCATAGAGAATTCCATATATACTTATGAAATTTCTCAGTAAATACGAAAGTGGAGAGCAGTTTTCATCTTTTGCAATACACTATCCTTAAAAATAATCTCGAACTACGGTACCATGTTGACCTGTATGTTTTAATACCGTTTATAGGGCGTGCGTCAGATTACTAAGGAAAATATACATTTTTTCAGATGTGTCCTACCATTAACATGTTGGTTTATATTTGATGTAAATGTAATTAACTTCAAGGATTTTATGAATTGGTTTCCAATATCAAGCCTTAAATTTATGACTTCTTGAGTATATTTAATGCCAAACCGAACCGGTGTAAAGTTTTTGGACATGTATACAAAGTCTTTGAAGAGAAATTTATGCGAGTGTTCAGTGTGCTTTTTTGAAAATTAAAATTAAGTTCTAAAATAACAACATGTTCAGAACTTGACTCACATAGTGACTATATGCGTTTAAAACAGAAAATATTTAGCTATTCAAATCAGTAATCCGTAGGGTTCATGTAATGAATTTTTCACTATGTGAGCAAATCTCTGAGATTTTTGCAACTTGACTTAGTGTAGTGCCCAAAAAATGTTAATCAAATCCATAATAAAGTGGTTAAACTTCAAAATTTTAATATATGAGCCTCATGGGTCATATCGAAACACGGATTACTGATTTGAATATCTAAATGCACTCTCGTTCAAACGTATATCGTCACTATATGTGAGTCAAATGTCTGAGATTTAACGTTTTCCTTCACATCATTTTCTAGAGCATTTAACACTTCTATCATTGGTTTTTAGCACACGAAAACGCACACGACACGACTACTCTAACGGAAGAACGGGATAATTAAAATAAAAGCTGCAATAGATTGGCTTCCATTCCAGCATGGCTACCAAGCGAGTCGCAATTTTTTATTTCCAATTATTCTATTGTACTCAATTACATAACTTGGAAGTGAAGTTTTCTTGGATAACTTTAATATTTTCCAATGTTTCCTCTAATAAACCAGAATTTGAAATTCAATGTGTATTAAAACTTCAGAAGTTTCAGTATATGATAACAAATGGCGTTATCGGTTTAAAAATATTTCAAAGTTTTATGAAGTAAACTGACTACGAATTTTATTTAAATAGAGTTCCACATATTTCGAATAATATAGCTGGAAATTTGTTTTTGCTTCTTCAGATATGAAGGGTAATATTTGTTGATTAAGCCCGGTATGACAACTGTCTTATTTATTAAAATTGAATCATTTGATATAATAATATTGAGCAAATAGACAGTCTATACTATAATATATTAGCGCAAAATACTTGGAACCACAAAATGGCCATAAGTCAAGACCGCAGCCCTCTCACGCCAAATAATGAATAGGATTAAAATTCTATGAACCATAAACAGCTTTAAGCCATATAATGTAGCGTTTCTGGAGAACGAATGATATACCATCACTGCGGCTATTAAGGAAACCACGGATTTAACGGCACCGTAACTAGAGGGTATTTTTGACATTACTCCAAGCGTTGGTAAAATTAATTCCTAGTTCGAAGTAATATGTAGAACTTTCTTATAGCAGTCTGAATCAGCAACAAGTTTTGTTATCTTCTGCTTGATATTTTTCATAGATTAAGACAATTGGATGAATCCATATTATTTCCATATTTTTTATTAACTGCTTAGGCGACTCCCACCTAAAATTATTTTATTAAAAGCATTAAGTAGCTTTAATAAAGTATCGGATGGATTTATTGTTCACTAGGTCAATAAGCTGTTGAATTGAAACATATAATCAATACTCTATTTCAGCTCCTATTGGGCCGTCTTTCTGTTGGGTTTTGGTGAGTTTGGTACTCAATAATCAAATATGAGAATAGTGTGATATAAGACGTATTGTCTATTGAGAAATATGAATTTCTTGTTTTAATAAAGCTTTCAAACATATCGGTTTTAACAAGAGTCAGGATTAAAACATTGATAACACCGCAGAGAGTTACGTATTTGATCCAATTTACATATAAACATCGACTTGTTATTTCCCATTACCGTATTTCATTCCCAAAATAAAATTAATTCACAGTTGGTTACTCAATATTTAAGTGCGTGCATTCCATTACATATGACTGACACAACACACACACACGCGCGCACACATACACAACATATGTATTTATTTTGTCATAAATCTATGTTTGTATATCGTAAATGTACTTCACAATCTTGTCAAGTTCTTGTACATATAAAATAATACTATTTGAAATTAATACAAAACGTCACATATGTCATCCTACTCGCATGTATTTGTATATAACTATATACCATAGATGGATAAGAGGAACAAATTTCAACAATATTGATTGTTAAGGAGATGAGTATTTTATCTTGAGTATTCGTTTGTTTTATGAACATTGTATAGTACACAGTAAGTATTTTTTAAAAAAGGGAATGCAAATATTTTCAACAAAACTTTTTAAAATCTAATTTGATCGGTAAATATTGATTTGGTTGATTGTCGTCACGGTGAGTTTATAACAAAATTTTAGATAGTATTACACGTCTCTAACAATTTCATGTAAAAGGGCGCCATTCAATACCGAACTTGATTATGCGCCTGCAGCGGATACGCTTAAGACATTTAATCCTTTATCAAACTGACAGCTATCAGTGCTACTGCCATTAATTTTTATTTAGATTGCCTCGAGCAATGAAAGATAAATTTATAATTTAAGTATTTCCCCTAAGCTATATGTCGGTTCAGCTGTTTCGTATTACAGATTTTTTTTTACCTTGTTAATCCGCATGTATCTATACGTATATAAACATATACATACAGAGGAACCAAATTATGTGCTCGACTCTACTCATTTGAAATATTTATTATCCTTTCATCAAATTTTCTATATATAGATAATCTCATTAAATTTTCAACAAAATTTATACACAATTTTATCAATAATAGTCACCCTATTTTATATGTAGGTATACAATATATAGTTTGATTTATGATTGTGTCGTGTCGTACCGGCGGTATTTCGAGTTTCTCCTGCACTACAGTAAACTCGAATACCATCAATTCACACTATCCACGTCCATGTACTAAACTAACAAATCCATCAATATCAGAATATAATTTTTTCTACTCTATTTCAAATAGACAGCACAGAACAACAAAAAAATCAAGTAAAAATTAGTTTAAAAAATATAACATGACAGACAGATACGATAGAAACGATATAGAGATAGGACAGGCCAAAACGACGTAGAAAAATAAAATAAAATATTACATTAAAAAGATTAAAATCTGTCAACTATTAAGTCAAATAATAACAACAAAAATAATATTTGATTTATTTCATACAGTTTTTTTGCGGTGCTTGACGAGTTGGTGTAGGTTTTCGTTTTTTGTTTACTTTTTTTAGTATGTACATTGTGCTGTTGACACTTTTTGACATGTTTTAGAAGATTCTTGTAAAATTTCACCGATTTGAGAATTTTCTAAGCCGTATATTAAAAAATAAATTAAATTTAAAATTAAACGAAATGATTCAAATGGTGTTTGAAGAGATGTCATTTCCTCTGGTATAATGTTAATCAACACAAGCATATGACATCCTGCTGGTGTGAACATTTTGCGTTAACCACCTTCCAACTCGACGAAGATTACTGAAAATATATTATTATCGTCAAATGACAAGCCCGGCTCAAATCAGTATTCCATTACCAGCTTTAGAAAAGTGTAAGTTATTGAAACTAGGGTAGTAAAACCTTCTTGAAAACACTCAATTGGGAAGTTTTACCCACCTGCCTTTTTCATCAAATGTTGCCCCGTCGAATTACCGTTTGTGTCTATCGATGACGCATGGCCTGTCTGCGCAGCACATCACATCATATGTGGCGACAGACAATGCTTTGAATAATACATCATAACCTACTGTTCTTTCACAATAAATGCCAAATTTTAATAATTTAAATCAAACGTAATGCTGTGTTGTGTTCGTTGAAAATTTTATTTATCGTTTGCGGCTCTTTTTTTAAAAACTTGCAATGCGAATGAATAATTTTAACATTACAGTAGTTTATGAGCCCGTTATAAGCTTAAATTCGGTCGTTATGTGTACCTTACAAAAATTAATTGTGGCATTTTAAATCTTTTCTAGTATGATAGATGAGTGTGAGGAGGTTGGAAAGTTTGATTCGTGTTGTTTTGACATTATATAGGAAAATTCGCAGTTCCTTGACTTTGGATAGGCATCAGCACGAGCTGGATATTTAATGCTGCGAAGTGTTGATGATAACGTGACTCTAAGTAAGAAATAGCTTCTCTACAGGGCAATCAGTATCCTTCAAGCGATTGCACTCATATTACTCTCGGTTTCTACAAAGCGATCGAATTCCTTTACTATTGCATCAGTTGCTCAGAAACCATCCACAGCAAGAATTTCATCACTTTTTTAAGCTCAACTCCTCCTCCCTCTCACTGATTTCAATATTGCAGACAATGTGATCCACATTCACATTAATCTCAAGTACCCCAACTGACTTCTTTCTCTTTACTTCGAGAGCTAGTTTCCATAGGTTGCTAAGTCGAGTCTTCTAACGCTGCTTCACAAACATTGATATCCACCACATTTTATTATAACCAGATTCTAGGCCAATCCCGGATTCAGCCGTTGCTATTTAGAGAAATTAGTTTTATATAAATAAATTTTCCCAAGCATAGGTTGGTTTTATGATAAGTACCAAATCATTGCTCCTCATGTTCTTGCTATTGTTGTGCTGGCCTCGTTTTAATGTTAGTCCAACAGGGTTCCTTCTTTGAACTCAAGGAAATTAAGACCTTTTATCTTTGTTAGTAGCTCCTCTCTGAATCGATTGCCATCATGTTGGTGGCTCACCCCTAGTTTGGGCAGATTCTGCCCCTTCCCAGGTTGGCTCTTTCCTGAGAGAGCGGAAATCCTTTTATTATCGTTGAGAAACCGAAGTTGGTAGAAGGATTTTTTATTGATGTTATTAATAAAAACCAGTTTAGCTTTCTTTCAATTAGTCAGAAACTCAGAAGTTCTGAGATTTGAAGCCCAGAATGTACATTAGACTGTTAGGGAATATATTCATGTTACAAAGATTTCCTAATCTGTATAGTCTACAGGAATGAATACTACCTCTTAGATCCTTTAAAAAAGATGTGTTTTGTGCACCTTACACAAATCTTTTTTCCAAAAAGCCATAGCTAACAAACAAAGCGTGTTTTTCACAACGACACTAAATAGTATTACTCTGTAATTGTTTACAGCTTAGGACTTCCATCGTTTCGGCGGGAGTTTCCTACCTGCGTTTTTCGGAAGTAAACGTTTTGTTGATCCGGACTTTTAATGTTCCTGGGTTAGTATTTAACTGAACAGGTCTCTCAAATAGGACCCCATTAATTAAAAGTTTAACATTGTATTACTGTTATTTTTATGAAAAGGACCAGATTGAAATTTTATTCTCTTGGGAGGGATAACATTTTCCGACGTAACCATGTTTTAGAATTTTAGAATAACCTAATTTAAAATTGTTACTTATAATGAAGACTGCTTTGGTAAGTTAACGTTTTATTTATTTATTCAAAAAAATCTATTCTGTGATTAGCAAGTATGATTTCAGATTATTTAGTTTAAAACAAAAATTTATTAAAACAAAAATAATAAAAAAATTTAACAAAAAAACTTTAAACAAAAAAAGAATATAAATCAAATTTTGATTTAACATTTAAAAGTCTAAAAAATATTTCTTCAGGATATTTATGAAGGTGTTCTTTGATAAATTACAGTCGAATAGGTCGTCGATGATGTTGAATGATTTAGACATCCTAATAAGGGGGTTGTTTTCGCCATAGATAGTAGAATGGTGTTTTAGTGCTAAGAACGCATTCAAGATGTAAGCTGAATCAGTGTGACCAAGCAAAACGTTACCAATAAAAGACCTACGAGAAGTCGTCTATTTTCAAGCGTGCATATTTTGTAACCTGTGCATCTTGTTGAGTACGGTGGTAACTGAGCCACATTTTCATGGAATGGTAAGTTGTGGTCATAATCCCAGTCACTTTGCTCTAACAAGAAAATCACAAACGATTAGCAGACTAGTACCGTGTATATTTCTAAAACAGTAGCAAAATGTGTCGAAATATGGTAACTAAAAACTGTATGGTAATTCAGACAAAACTAACAAACTGAAGTTTTTGAACCATAAAATTTTTAATTAAAATATTTTTATTGAAGGTTATTCAGTTGACAGGAAAGGCAGTTTAGTCCAAAGCCTTTATAATTGACTGCAGTTTATTATCAAAGAATAAAAAATGCATGGAATTTCGTTCATAAATTGATCAGCGAAAATATTTTTGGCCTGTTTTATAGGTCTTCTGATCACAAAATATCTTTTAGTTCTAAATATTTGTTTGAAATTTGTGTTGTATTTGCAACTGTTCAACGAGATAGGCAATTAATAGAATATCTATTTATAAGATTGTAGAGGCCAGCTATAACATGGATAACGTTCCAAGATGTCAAAGAGAACTTCACGTAATTTTCATACCGAGAGTGTGGAAGAAACCCTCTCGAGAACGTCAGGTTATTCAGACCTATTAGCTCCAGCTCATACAGATCCGATACACTCTAACGATATCAATTGAATCACGGTCAAACTGTCTAAAACATACCCGGTATTATGCTGATAACTCAAGAGAGCCATAGTTTTACAGAGCTTCATTTCGACAACATTTGTTTCAAAGTAATTCAAGCACAAGCTAGAGTAAAGGGGCTTGACTCGTTCATCCTCTAAGATTGACTATTAATATGTTGAATCATTACAATGGCACTAAGTAGAGGCTGTTCCAAAGAAGGAGCACTCACACCTCGTTGCAGGTACTAGTAATGGACCAATTACGCTTCAAACTAAAAAGCATCCTCGTCGGAAAACCGTAATTTTCCGTGATACAGTTTCAAGGCAAACCCGTAAATAATACCAGAAGCTAAATATCTGAGTGTTATGATTGATCCAAAACAGACATGGAGCACCCGCATCTCGAATATCAAAGCAAATTTAAGGGGACATAGCACATTCAAAATTGAAAAAAAAAGTTTTTCAAAGATTTTTTTTTAATGGAATAAAAAGAAATATCTTTTAATGAAACTTTCCATTGACATTTTATTTAAAACAATTTTTTTAGATTTTTTTTAGCCCAAGGTCGTCTGCTACAAGGGTTTTCCAAAAACACTGAAAATTCGCGGCGTGCATCATAACTACTCTCAGAAACGTCTGATTAAAAAAACGGGGTTTTATTCAGCATTAAATCGCCCTTGGAATGAACTAAAAGAAAAAAAAATTGGTTGAAAAATAAAAAATGGCGGCATTTTTTCGAATTTTTCTTGTTTTATCCCCCTCCAATTAGTTGTAACTCAAAAAATTGAAAGCCGATTATTCCTTCCGTAGTTCATTCTGAGCAGAAATATATGTAGATCAACGTGTTAAAATTTTAGAACGATTGGATAAGTAGTTTTTTCTCAATCTTGCACGTCAACTTGAGAAACGTCATTTCGAGATAAAAAAAAGATTCGATTTCGAGATAAAAGATTTCGCGTATAAAAACGACTTTGGCGTGCTTCGCAATAAATAAAATATTTTTTTTTTTGAGATTTTCATGTTTATATCATTAAAATCATGTTTTTAAACGTTCATTCTAACATAATCTATCATTAAAAAAGATTCGTTTTTTTTGAAAATTTGAAGGTGCTATGTCGCCTTAATAATGTGTACTTTACCTGGCAGCGCATGTACAGTAGTGGTCAGATAAATGATACCATATGAAAAATAAAGGGTTATCCAATTCGAGGTTGATAAAGTAGAAATCTGTATACCGACATCTGTCAAAGATAAACGTCAAGTACGCTGTCATTTATTTAGTTGACAATCTGCCATTTAAGAATATGGAGCATTTAACAATCAACCAACGCGTTAAAATTATTAAATCTGCTGATGCTGATTTTTCGAACAAAATTTTCTTCAGTGATGAAGCTCATTTTTCGCTTGGTGGATACGTTAATAAGCAAAACTGTAGAATTTGGGGCTCAGAAAATCCACAATTGATTGTAGAGAAGCCATTACACCCGGAAAAAGTCACTGTTTGGTGCGCATTGTGGTCTGGTGGTGTGATTGGGCCGTATTTTTTTGAGAACAACCATGGACGAACCGTTACCGTCAATTCTGAGCGCTATGGCCGCATGTTAACCGATTATTTTTTTACGAAAATCGAAGATTATGATCTTGACGATATGTAGTTCCAGCAGGATGGAGCAACCAGTCACGTAACACGAGCAAATCGAGATCTTTTGCAAGAGAAATTTCCTGGACGTTTGATTTCGCGATTGGCTGATGTCAATTGGCCTCCAAGATCCTGTGATTTAACGCCTTTGGATTTCTTTTTGTGGGGCTACGCGAAGGATCGTGTTTACGCAAACAATCCTCAAACTCTTGACGAATTGAAAACTAATATTCGTAAGGTAATGGCCGAGATACCGCCCGAAATGTGCCGAAAAGTCATTGAAAATTACCTCAAAAGAATCAAGGCCTGTAAGAAGTCCCGTGGAGGACATTTGAATGATATCTTGTTTAACTGAAAATGGCAAGGATCAATCTGTAAAATGAAATAAAAATTACAATACATTCCGAATATTTTGTGTGTTTTTTTTAAGTTTACTTTATCAACCTCGAATTGGATAACCCTTCAAAGTTGTTCATAAAAATGCATTTTTGTGGAAATGTTTGAAGGTTACCTTAGTTCTTTTGTGTATACTTTGTTTTTATAAATTTAGGAGTAACGGGATCAAAAAAAATAATTTTTTGTTTTGCTCTGAAATTTCATCAGTTGTGATCAAAACTGCGCAATTTGTAGTACGAAAACAATGAGAAAATTAATCTTAGCTCTGCGAGAGGAAAATGTTTCTGCAAGATACATAGCAAATAAAGTGAGTTGTAGTTAAATTGATTCGGTTTTGAAATTAATAAAAAAATTTGCTATTACAAATACAACAGAAAGAGCCGCGGGAACAGGAAAATCAAACAAAAAGACAACCCTGCGGATAGACAGAAAAATAAAAAACATGTGTTTGACAAACAGATTTTCTACTTCTAATGAATTTAGTAATGAGGTAAGAGAACGTTTTGGAATAAATATTATCGCAAGAACTGTTCGCAGAAGATTGCAACAAATGGGTCTCGGAGGGTGAAGGCCAAGGAAAAAATCGGGTTTGACAAAAAAAATGCAAATTGCGTGGCTCGATTTTGAAAAAATACCGGAATTGGTCTGTAAATGACTGGAAGAAAATATATTTCTCAGATGAGTCTAAAATTAGTATAAACCAATCGGATGGTATCACATACGTGCGCCGAAAGGTAAATAAAGATTTACACTAGTACACTATAATAACGCGAAATAAATTTCCAACAAGATTTATGGTCTGGGGATTCATCAGCTACTATGGATGTGGAGACTTGGCGTTTATTAGTGGAATATTAAACGCTAACGGGTATATTGACATCTTAAAAAAAAATTTGGATCCCTCAATTGAAAGGCTGTTTTCAATAGCCATTAACCCGATTTTCCAAGATGATTCTGTTCCATGCCTTCGAGTCAAAAAGGTAGTTATTTTTTTAATTTTGTGTATCATATTGGCAATCGAATTGTATTATAATAGACGATGTATCTACTTCTACATTAAACAGGTGAATAAATATTTTCAACAAATAGGTATGGAAAAACTGAGCTGGCCTGGGAACAGTCCGGATTTGAACCCGATAGAAAATTGTTGGGCAATTTTAAAGAAGCGGGTCAATAGGAAAAACCCAAAAACTAAATTAGAATTAAAGCAAACACTACTTGAAGCTTGGAAAAAAGAGAAATCGGTGGAAAATTACAGGAATCTCATTAACTCCATTTTTTTCGAACCATCAAAATTTTTTGGATGGTAAAATTTATTTGACCACTACTGTATATTAAAACGTGGCGTATTTAATCCAATGACACTATGGGCTGGAGTAGTCAGACTTATGGAAAGGATTTAGGCAGAAAATATTGCAATTGTGGTCCGCACACATGATTGTATCAAAAGAAAATACAAGAAAAATGAGATCTTAATGTTAGACAGACAAGCTCCATTCCTTGCCCAGGCAATCTACCGATTCTAAATGTGGCACAGCTGCTCTTAAAAGATAAAAATTTCTGAAAGACGGTATTCCGCAATGGCCCAACACCAAACCCAATACAATCCCAGAAATAATGACATTTATCAAGAAACTTAATCTCCACTTTACGTGATAGGATAACAGAGATGCACAGTAGATTTAAGGGCCGCGTGCACAGCGCTCTTCTCTAAGTCCACCCTCATATTAAAAAAACAACATTAAAACTTTTAATAAGAATTATATTTAAATTATTATTTTTTTAATTTAAATAATATAAAATTTAATGGAAATTAAATAAAAGTGTTAAAATTGTTTTATTATTTTTAGCGACCAGTTTCAGGCACCGTTCATTCATTTTTAACCAATTTTTAACTATATTCGAAAAGTTTAACATTATTGGTATAAAATGAGCGAAAGGTGCTCGGAATCGGCCTCTAAAACTGAATAAGCATTGTTTTAAGTTTTTTGCAATATTATTGATGATAAAAGAATACTAATTTATAGTTAAATTAAACTTTACAGTTTTCATATATAAGAATATATCTGCAAGTACGTGTTATAAGCCACTGATCAGCATATAGTATAATGGCTCGCCATTGATACTATTAAGGTTCGCCGAAATTTTCCAGCCTAAAAAAATGGTAGTGCAGACAGCGTCTTTGCTAACCCAGCCGAAAAATTATTTTATAGCCAAAAGATCGATATGCCAATAGATGCACTATCACCTGTAAATAACCAGACTATCCCAAAACTGTGTCAGGAGTTATATAATTTTACTAAAGATTCGCCCCAATCCGATGGCGTGTAAATTACAAGAAATTAAAAGAATCTTAATTACTAAAATGTTCTGTCATCAAGTAAACTCAGGCGGAACATGGCGAAATCTGATCGGTTTAAAAGGATGTAACTAAATTAATAAATTGTTCTTCAACTTTTGTGTTACGCACCTGATCTTCGAGCAGTTGGTTTACTTTGGCATATTATGATTGAAAAGCAAAAATTATTGAACATTTTAATAAGTTAGTTTAGAAAATTTCGGAATTTCCAGTAAATTACACATCATTACAAACCCTATACTCAACAGAAATATGACACAATCCGCCTGTGTTTACATAAGATTAGGAACTATCGGATGGCTTAGGTCGGTTCGATGAAAAAAAAGGTCACCGAAAGGTTACAAAACATTTCATTAATTTAGTTTCGAAAATTTCGGAATTTCTAGTAATTTACACCTCAAAGAATTAAAAGAACTTTGGTACGATTATATTGCTCATGTCAGAGTTTTTTTTACCATCTAAAAATTGATTAAAGTTAATTAATACATCTAAGACTGTGTGCCAAACGTAAGGTAAAACTCAATTTTAAGTAAATTTTTCGGGAAATTCAATTATTTTTCAAAAACTCTATGGAAAACTGATTGAAAAATTTGTCTTAAATCCGTATTTTGCCGTAGTAAATGATTTACCTTAAGTTTGGCACATAGCCTATGTATTATAATTATTATTTTTGTGTAAATAAAATTTATTATGTGTGTACGGAAATTCTCGTTGCTCGCTTTATGCGTAACAAATTATGTCGTGTAAGCGGGCCGTACTTAGGCTCGAACCTTTAAGGCAACATATCCATGCAAAGTTTCAGGCCAAATTGTATATGGCATCATAGCTAAGACACTCAAAATTCTGTAACCATGTCCAAAATTTTCTTTTTGTTGTGAAAATATATTAAAAAATTTTCTTAGCTCGCGTTTTTATTTAACGACAAAAAGGAGATTGTTGAGCATTTTCGGATATTTAATAGAGAATACATTTCAACTCATATACATATGTATATTCATATTTAAATAAATTTGTTAAATTTAATTGATTCGATTTACTTACTTCCATTTAAATATTGTTAACAATTATTGTATTGCTTATCGTTAAAATTGATCGGTAATGCAGATTTCGGTCGTCTTTTCCGCTAACTTCAGTAAAGTATAATAGTGCAATAAATATGTCGAGCAGGAAAGGCACCATCTGATTTACCATTTTGATATTTTCATTCGGCTGGAAACTTTCGGGCAGCTTTAATATGGTTCACCATTGCAGCAATTAAAATTAGAAAACAGTTTTTTGTTTTATTTAATAATAACTAGTACATACAATTGTGTATGCTTACCTATAGACAACATATACTTAGGGTATTGTTAAAAATTTCCCACTCAAATTTTCATATTACTGTCTAAATCTAGTGAAAACGATCAATTTTCAAATTTTCGTTAAACACCCAAACATATACGCTGCCATATTTGGTGCAATTAGCTTCCCTCAATTTAATTGAATTTATACTTTTCACAATTCAATTTTAATTTTTTACTTTTTCAATTATCACGTACCGAATCATAATTCAATCATCATTTGAAACTGATATTAAGGAATCACTAAAACTTAGGCAAGAGACACCAAATTTTTTTCTAGTGTCACTGATTACAGTAAAGTGGCATTATACACCATTGATCGCAACTACAAAAATGTCATATTTTTACGGTAGACGCAATCGTAAAATTACTACTGTCTAAACCGTTTTCTCGGTTCTAAGTTCTAACCGATGCTTTGTGCTAGGACCAAGATATAGCCGATTCTCATTACAATCCTGTACGGTCTATTTTATTCCAGCTGCATCCTTTAATATTAACCCCCAACCATGCTCGCTTCAAATTATTCTTCCTGGAGTTCTTAAAATTTCATCTGGTTAAGGTCATAATTTCTTTTCGGGTATCAGAATTGTTCCTGTACATCAATATCCATTTTCAGAGGACAAAATCCGTTATGGTTCATATTAATTGCGGTTCCATAAAGCTCTACGGTGCTTTCCGAATAACGGTGGTCACTTTAACATTTTCATCATCATGTTCTCCGTGCTTCATACCATCAACATATTTTACTAAATTTTGTTTGACTTTATGATTTTGATTCGTTAACTGTTTCGTTTATGCACGGTTTCTGCCACATTATTTGTTTTTGGTGTACTGGTATTTGCCTCATAACTATCAATTTTGTAATATCGGAATCGCTAGACTGGTCCTAAACATGTTTCCAACAACCCATATTTCGAACTCCCCGGTTTTATCTGCTATAATTATCGCGTTTATGATTACTTCACACAAACTAATTATTTGTATATTGCTTGGGAATTTATCAATTTGCAAATTAGTTTTTACGAAGTTAAATGTATGGTTTCACTACATCTAAATCGTTAAGGATGCAATGATTTTCAATTTATTTGTATTGAGAGGTAATAAAGATCGTCGCTGTGTTTCATGACTGTTGCCCTAGATTTTGACGATAAAATAATTCTGAGTGCTTGTGACAATTTCCAAGTATTCCACGCAACAGTTGTCATAATTTAAAGACATTTTCTTGTAACACTGGTTTTAGAATTTGTTCTAGTGGCGGTAATATTTATAATAAACAAAGAAGGTCCTGTTGGAAAAACAGCATACGTATTAGATATTTTAATTCACAAATGTTTATCTTAACACGTGTATACAGATTTACCACCAAACTTCGACATTTAATCGTTCAGCGCATGTATCTGAGCAGCTAGGCCCTACCTAAAACCGATTACAACTAATTCAATCGGCTTCACAGTAATTTCATACCAAAGAAAATAAATCTTAGCAACCAAATTATGGAGTGCATTTCGTAACATTTGTTATTAAGTTTTACGAGTACACCAGAAAAATATATTTATAGAAATAATTGAAAACTGCTTAACAAGTTCAAATTCTAAATATATATCATTATCATATTTAACATTGTCTTATCATACATACTCGTTCAAGTTTGATTGACTTACAGAATAACAAATTTTGTAAGCACTTCCTTAACTTGTTATTGAATGTAGAATTATTTCAATCGAATCACGGTTATCCACTTAGAAAATGTGACTCGTATAGTGATTGACTTAAAATACCACTTCAAACAAAAAATCATTGATTGATTGACGTATGAAATGTCATCCATCGTTTATTATTGATAATTATTAAATATTTGATAATCGCATAATGACAGAATTAGGCCTCACCTTAAGCTTCTGGAAAACCATATTTTGTCAAGAAAAAATGATTTGCCACTTGACTTAACCGTACAAAATGCGTGTGATATTATAAACCCTAATTACATTGCCAACAATTTTATCCACTTAAGTAGCCTGCGCTCTATGAATTGTAAACAAGTAAAATGTATACGAAAATGACTCAAATTTCACATCAAAGTTATAATAACACAATGTGTGTGTGTGCATGTGGTATCAAATTACCCTTTCATCGTTGCACATATGTACATATATACATTTTTAGATTTAAAGGGGGTAATAAATCAAACACTTCAATTGTTCATTTCTCATGTAATTAGAATTTAATGTATTTGTATACGGAAATAGACATATGTATGTATGTAAGTGAATGAAAATGTTCTTATCGAAATCAATCATAATTTGTATGCCAACAATTTAATATGTAACATGTCAACCGCAAATTATGGTCCCACAAATTAAAGAAAAATAATTAAACCGCACCACAGCGCGTGCAAACCAATTTATAAATGTCCATACACAATTCGATTTAATATAATGTCTGTCTGTTTTCACTGTAATATATTTTACTTCTTGTTGTGTATGCTTATATACTCGCTCGTATATACGGTGTGTGTTATATCTGGCTTATGTTCAAAAAAAAAAAAACAAAAAAATATTGAAAATAAAAATACTGAAACAGAACTGTCAGAATTGTGTCACAAGTCATTTGTTACAGCAACATTTAAATTTTCTCTACTTTTCGTTTTTCTGTTGTATTCATATCCAATATCTGTGGCTGTTCGCTCTCTCTGTGTGTTGTTCGCTTGTTCCTGTTGTTGTTATGTTGTTGTGTGGATGCTGCTGCTGCTGTTGTTGTTGTTGTTTGTGTCGCTTTATTTTGGAGCTCATTTAAAGCATATCTAAATAACAGACAGTTTGACAGGTCGACAATAAGCACTGACTTGTGTATTATACGTTGTTTTTTTAATTTTTTCGTATTCGTTGTTCGTTGAAATTGTTGGTGTAGCAATACTTTTGTAAAAAGTAAGTGACACGGTTGGCAAGTTCTGATAGCAACATACACAATTATTATTATTTTTTATATATCAACCGTGTTAATCGAGGTTTTCCTGTATATAGTAAATAATTGAATTTTTTCGGATATAAAGGTGTTAATATTTGATTTGGATCATATAATTTAAACATGTTTGGTTAGTAAATATGACAATTTACACTAACTAATCTGGCACATTGGTTTATAAACTTTAAATTAATTAACAGTTTTACGTTTTTTTAGTTTATGGGTGGTGTGACAAATTGTTAAAATAGTGTTATTATTTTCGCTTCTTCAAAATAAGAATTTTGACACGATCCAAATTTCAAAAGATATCTATTACAAGTGTAAAGGGTTATTAGAGCCTTATAATCAATACCTTCTATCTAGTTTTCAGTTTGAGAAGGCTGAAGTGGGCGATTACTTTCTACTTAGAGTCTCGCTATATAAACGTTCAAGGTAGGACTAGGGGCATTAAGTTATCAATGTTGCCAACTATTATTTTTGATGGTTGGTAAATTGGTGTTAAAATGGTGCTGGATTGACAAAAACAGTGCAAAATAACTTTTCGAATATAATTCTGATTACAAAATATATTTTTGTGCTTAAAATGTTTGAACGTAATTTTTCTGTTACCTCCATGGACACGTTTGTTTAAAGAAAAATGGGATTTGCTTTATAGTTTCTTTTTATTTAATCGTTTCTTTTTATTTAATCTCATTCGAATATGCGCCCTAGGTCACCAAACAGTTTTTTCGCACGCTGTCAAGGAGAACCAATATAAATAAATTTCATTTCCAAAGCGGCATGCAATTATGTATCAAGTTCATTCAGGTCGCCAGCTGCCGGCAGCATGTTGAAGAGAATCATTGTTCATGGCCAAAGACATGAAAATTTAAAAAAACTGTCGTTTAATTGAACATAATAGAACGTAGAAACACATATTTTTAAATATTATACTTTTAATCAACAGGCCTAAATATTTTATTCGAAAACACATTATTGAGCGAAAAAATATAGTTCATTTACTTTTTGATCACACAATGGGCGATTTTAGGTACGCCAACTGTAGGCAACATGTTATACGTAATCAACATGTTGAATACTGAACGCAACTGATACATTATAATTCATGCGGCAATACTTTTGAGCTAATTGTCATTTTTTCCATCGGTGTTTCAAGTCGATTCATTTAGGTCTGGCTACACTTATTTTTCTGACGTAGTCTGTACAATTTACAATCTTGTCCTGGGTAATATGATTAAAACTGGGTTCATGTATTTTCACCTCACACATTACCCTTTCAGAAAGTTTCTGAAGACAGTCTTTGATTGTCATAGATGATGTCTTCTCTCGTATCCGTTTTTAGTGGAAATGAAAATTTTTTGATGAAATCAGTTTTTCGTCAAAATTGAGCTTCTCTACAGCCCAGATGGAATAACTCATCAGACTGAAACTCCAACTTAAGATTTACACAAGATTTATATAAATCATAAGATCCTATAGTGATATATAGAGGAGATGTGTATACTGGAAGTAACAGTTTTTATAGAAAGCCTTCTTTTCTATAGTTTTTCTTGAATATTGCAAAAACCACTAAGAACAAAAATTTTCTTAATAAAATTTGATTCGAAATTGGTCCAAAAATTAAAAGTAAATATATGTTAAGTTTTTTCCTAAATTTTGAAAATTCTAGTGTAATTTGGCGGAAATTAGTGAATCGAAAGAGGCAGCTTCCGTAGAGGCTTTATTAAGTTGTGATGTTAAAAAGTAAATATGTATCAGATTTACGCAAATAGAACAAAAACTATAAGGTTTTAATAAATTTAAAGATTACATTTTCCAGATTTTCCATTGTTTCCTGAAACTGCGGAAGTGAAGATTTTTTATTGTATGTACAAGATAGTTTTTCTGAAAATTACAGTAAGAATTAAAGAATTAATTGATTTTTCGTTTAGCAAAATAAAATCGGATTTAGGCCATCATAAATAACCAATTTTTCTGGAAAAGCTCATTTTAAACACGTTTTTCAATTATTGCTTTTTTACAAAGTAAATTCAAGATTCACCGATCACTATACCGCCAAAGTCTGAAAAAGTGCAGTTCTCGAGGTGGTGACAGTCTGTCTTACTATCAGACTGTGTTGCCTCTATAGTCCAGATGGATTGACTAATTTTATGATACTTCATGTTTAAAATTTTTCATAAATTAGGAAGTCGAAGTGAAATTTGGTGAACATCGGCCCACTGGACGTATTAATTCCCACTACAAGATAAATTAATTAACACTCACACCGTATACTAATTCGATACTATGAAAATTTTTAAGTTACTGCCGGTTTGCATTTAAACCATTTATTGGGACACTTTAAACTTATTCGTTGAATTTATTTGATAAAAATGAAATATTTCGTGCTACTAATTGCCTTAACTGTCATTGGAGCACAAACACTACTCTTAAATGTCACCACTTCAAGGGGCAAAATACTAAAATTGGATCGTATCTGTAGCGGCGCCGTCGAGCTCAATTTTTAATGTTTTCGAGAGCCCAAGCCAAACGCCCGGGACTTGCTTTTCTCATTAGTTTCACGAAACATTTCGGACACAAGGTGATTTTTTATGAGAGTTTCATTTAAATTTGAAGTTGCACATCGATTTTCGTTAGAGTTGATTTATTAAAATAATATATAATAAAATTTATCAATAATTGCAACAATATATTTTAACACTAGAACTACGAACCGGTCAACATGACAGGTTGCATCATTTATATATAACATTTCCTCTTTGTCTTATTTAATATTTTACGATAATGTCATGATTTTTATTAAAGAGGAAATGTTATAAATAAATGATGCAACCGGTCATTTTGATCGGTTCGTAGTTCTAGTGTTAAAAGGAAATGTTATAAATAAATGAAGCAACCGGTCATTTTGACCGGTTCGTAGTTCTAGTGTTAAAGTCGTTTTAAAAAAGAAATCAAAATCGTATTACATTTTATTTTAATATGTCTGTTAAAAAATAAGGCATCTATGTAGCCTTCATATCAGTTTTATGGGTGAACTTCTCCTATATCTTATTCAGTTGTATTTGCCTATTTGATCAATACTTCGTCACACTGGTGGTCCTTAGACTCCACCAAGTTTTGGCATATCTGGACCGATATTGTTTCCATGCGAATCTAACTAAGAAATGGCATAAGAGTGAATTTTAAAAAAAATGAACCACGCTTACAGAACAGGAGGTGGCCTGCCTTTAGATGTGGAGCAAGATCCACTGGCAGAAAGATGGGTTCTTGGGAGTTTACCTGTCGACGAGCAAGTCGACGGAATTGACGGAATTAAAGAAAGATTTGAATTCCTTCATCTTTATTAATTGTATTTATTTTATTTTATGTATTTTCACTCTAGGCCACTATCACAGTCCTAAATATAATGTGAAGCACGCGTCACCCTCATAGCGCCAGAAGCAACTTCACTCTGGTCTGTTTAAGATATTTCGGACTCAGTGTCTACATCGGAAACTATAGAGCGCCCTATATATTCATTAGATTTTGAAGATTCTTTTATAAGCCAATTACCTAGGCCATTTAGTTTCAAATTTAGTCAGGTAAACTTTGTAAATAATAGTAATGTTATGTTAATAGTTTAATAAAATATTTTTTTTTTACTCAATAGGTATTAATTCCTGTACTGGCAGCATCCCCTGGCAGTCCAGAATTAGCATACATTTGCCGGCATTGAATGCGATCCATTCCAACATCATCGACCGATCCATTAATGGCGCTAATTTACCAATCAGTATTAAAACGGCTTTACTATCGGATACCACTCCGCCGGAACAAGCGAGACGTCCACGACCAACTAAAAGCTGGAGCCAACAAATCAAAGGAAGAATAGGAAGAAAAACTTAAATTGATGAAGCGGTAAAATCGGAAAAACGAACGCCAGCCTAGAAAAAGCGAACGCTGGTATAAAAAAGCAACAAAACTTTTAAACGAAATAAAAGAAAATCTTAGAAAGCACTGATAGATTTTTCGATACAATAAATTTTCATTTTAAATACAATCTGAAAATTTTTTAATCATTTAAAAATTCTAATAAGTGAAACACAAGGCAGAGGAAAAATTTAAATTTATTGCAATTTGTGTCATTTCGTTCGTTTTTTGGATATGGAACTGACAGAATGCTCTTTAAACAGAATATTATTTTAGTAAGCTCTGTCTATCAAGTGCAGAATATATCCCATAAAGTGATTCGAAAAAAGTGTTCAAATATTTTGTTATAGCGGGTCTCCCAATAAGTAATACCTCTAACGTGATCGTTAAGACTCCGAAATTCATTACACATTTTTTTGCTTCTTCTTTTTTGATTAGTATCGGGTTTATTAATAAGGACATGCTACTTTTAGTTTTAAATAAAACACAGAATAATTGAGATAATGGGCTGAAATTTATTCCAGTTGCAGTATCATCATCGATCTTGTTCATATGACTACCTCGAGCATGTTTGCAGCGATCGATTCTTTGGAGCCAATTATCCACCAGACTTTTACTAACCATATAAAATAACGATATCGAAATATATTATTTTTTACCATCACTAAGAATCCTAAGTTGCATGAATCTACAGGGTGTACCATTTAAAGATGAAGTGCCTCATGAGACATCTAATAAAATAGAAAATATTTCTAAAGTGTGTTAGTGAGACTGTTACAGAAGATCCTGTTACAATTACGTTTCTCTGAAGTCACAGGTGGCGCTGGATTGCCAATCATCTCTTAATGAGATGAGCGGGTATTTCAGTATCCAGATATTCTGGGTTCCTGGGCACTCGGACGTCGCGGAATATTTCAGGGCGGACGAACTAGCTAGGTACGGTACGACTCTCCAGATGCAATCGGAAAGGGCAGGTCTTGGAAGGCCTATAGCAGCACTCAAATCGGCGCTCAGTAAAAAAGCAATTGCCTTGAAAGATGAGAGGTGGACCAACACTCTCACGTGCATGGTAGCAAAACAGGTTTGGCCAAAACTGGACCTGCGGCGCTCCAAGGCACTAGTATCCCTGGGAAACCGAGAGTTAGGATTGGTCGCAGGGATATTCTGACAGGACACTGTCTTTTTGGGGAACATGCGAGAAGACTGGGTCTAGAGATGAATGACTTTTCTAGAAGTTGTATGGACGAAGAGGAGGAAGAGACGTGAGATTACTTCCTATGCTCGAGTGCGGTACTGGCATACAAAAGACATAAGTACTTGGATGTGTACGATATGGACAGCCTTTCTGAACTCGCGGATTGTGGAGTGCAAGATATTTTACGCTTTATAAGTAGCTCTGTTTGGTTTTAGCGGGAGTAAGGAAAAATTGGATCCTGTGGTATCACAATGGGCCACTACTGGCCTAAGTGTGCGATAGCAGCTACTCTAACCTAACCTTACCTACCCTATGGGACAAATATCAGCATCATTAATTGTCAGAAGATTCCCTATCCGGGCTTTAAGACGTAATTCAAAAGATGATATTGAAGAAACGGAGGAGCTCGTTATATTACCGGGTTTTCTGCACTCCCATATCCGCTGGTGGTAGTTTATTAAGTAAGTACGTATTGCCGACCCTACAACAACTGCTAGATGAACCTTACGTGGTTTTTTTATTTCGTTAGAGGAAATCATTCGTTTAGTGTACGAAGACGATGCACAAATATTATACCGACGCAGTTCTTGGGTATATGAACGAGCCATTTTAATGACTAAACACGATCAAACGGCCGCAAATAACAATAACATTCTGTCCGCAATTGAAGAAAATGAAGTAGCATACACGTCAGTCGGTGTTTATTGACGGTTACTGAAACGATGAAGATTATTTTTAAATTCCCTTGCAAACGGTCTCAAATTGATCAAATAACAAAAAAATCTAATTGAGTCAGAAAAATTGGGAAAAATATTTTCATAGCATTTTTGTTAAAATTATACTTTTCTGACCTACTGAAAGAAGAAGCTTATAGAGCAAAAATTTTCAAAACAGAGTGATTTGGGAAACTTTTGTTCCACAAAATTTTTATAGGGAAAAATATTTTCCCATTTAACTTTGTTTCGAAAATATTAACACCAAACATGTTCCCTCAGTAAGCCAGAATATAAGATTTAGACAAAAATGCTATGAAAATATTTTCCCCAAATCCCTATTCCCAGGGGAAGCCAGAATAGGGTCACAGTAAGCGTTTGCTTTGCTATTTCAATTAACAAGTCGCAGCGCAGACTGATGTCGATCTAAGGACTGATCGGCTGCTTCTCTGCTTTTGCGTCAACAACAATGATAACCTATATATTCTACCTTCATGCTTTCCTTCTTGCAAATAAAATTTATTGGTAATACAGTAAAACTCGCGGTCGAAGTGCTGGAATTAGCATATTCACAAATATATATGCATTGACATATTCTAGCCCAGTTACTGATTTCTGTATTTTAATACCAACACTTGAAAACTTTATACATGAGTTATTTTCACAAGCAATATATAAATTACGAGTACATAAGCTACTTTGTGGAAGCGGATTCTTTACCGATCTTAAGTGATGATATTCAAGAATTTAAGTAATTCTTTTAAATAAATCATTAAAATAATTATATCGAAATTGCCTAGGGTGCATATACGTGTCTTAGATATATGAGTACTGAAGGGTGAACGATATAATTATTTTAACATGACTATGCAGGAAAACAGGAGAAATGTGTTTGTCGGTTTTTTTTACTGTGGGATTATTTAAGGAGGTAATAAGTAACAAACAACACATTATAATAGGTAACGAAATCCTATTGTGCACATGAACCTTTTCAAGTGTCACATTTATTTTTTATAGAAAATAAAAAAAATTTAAAATATCCTTTTTATTCTTTATTTTGATTTATTGTTCTACTCCCTACTAGGTTGGCTGCTGTGCTAAAATAATGTACAATATAATATTACAAAAAGAGACAATACCACGATGTAATTTATTCCTGCTATTTATTGTGAGGGTTTGTCTGAAATGGAACACACTGTGCACTGGTATATTGTTTGAAAAACCATTTGTCAAACAGGTTTCAAGATCGTTTCGAGAAATAAATTGATCATCGATATCAAGGTAGTACTCGGCCTGACTTACCAAAATTGTAAAGAACCAGCTGTGCAAAGAAACTATTTGAGTAGACGTATTCGCATTCCATGAAATTTCTAATTCTAACACGTTTAGATTCGATTTAAGAATAGAAAAGCAATCGTTTATCAGTGCTTGCGAATAGTGCCACACAAAAAACTATCGCAATATTTATTTGTACTTTGATAATTTGTGTCAACCACTCAAATTTACTATTTATTGTACATATAAATTATACCGTAAAAAATAAATTACAGTTTCACATATCAACTATATATTATATGGGCTAGAGATAAGAAACCAAAACCAAATTTTCTTTGAATTGAAATTTATAATGGTTTTAGATAGAAATTAATGACACTTTCAATGAATGATGTCACATAATAAATGATGTGATCTACCCATAAGTTATAGCCATTCTGCACAATGACCAACATCAGAATTAATATCGCGTATAATTAGCGTTGTCAATATATCAATGATTGATGATGACTTGCTTGTAACTTGACATACCGCTACACCATCTGCAGCATCAACATAAAATATTTCATCTATTAATTTAATCATGACAATGAGTTTGTTGTGCAAATTTTATTCGTATAAGCGGCTAAACACATTTTTGTATGTTCATTAGTCACCCACATTCGTTTTATACATATTTACCCATAAACTAATATGTAAAATACGTAACTACTAATATGTAAAAGCTGTAGTTGGCAAACTATATGTATGTACAAAAAAACAAAAATAATATTTTGTAAGTGACATGGCAATTTCAAATGTTTTCCTTGTTTTTGGTGTGCTTCGTATACATATTTTGAATTATTATTTTTAGATATAAATTTACAGAATTTGATTGTATAAACTTTGTGTATTTCTCATTTACAAATATGTATATCTAAAACAGAGCCATTGAATGCAGCTTAAATCATAACCTATAATTTAACATTTTACAAAAAGTGTGAAATTTTCAAAATTTAGGCTTTTTCGAAGCATGTTGTTTTCTTCTGTATACTTCAAAAGAACGGGTTCAAAATATTTGGAATCTTTTTATTTAACCATTTACTAGTTTCAGGGCGTGTATTCTTGAAATCGGTGAATATTACGGTCTGCGGATTATAATTTGCATTAAATTTTTTTATATTATTCGAATTTTCGCGCCTACTTTATCATTGTTTCAAATTTGCTTGCAAGTCTTCTATTATTTATTTCACTACTAAACAAAATTCGGTGGAAATTTCCGACTGGGTAAATGCGGATTTATTCCTCCAAATAATAGAAAACTTGCAAGCAAATTTGAAAAAACGATTAAGTAGGCGCGAAAAATTCGAATATAAAAAAATTTAATTCAAATTATAATCCGCAGACGGAAATATCCACCGATTTCAAGAATACGCGCACAGGTTATTTAAAGTTTTGTATACAATACAGCGGAGGCAATATATAAAGGGACGTACTGTAATTAGAAATTTCTCGTAAATCCACCACTGTATACTTTTTTAAATTTACAGTTATTTGTGTTTTAGTATTTTATGTATAATATGCGTAACAGAGAATAATCTAGTACAGTTCAGTTATAAATTTCGATTTGAAAACAAACGTTAAAAGGTAAAAATTATAAGGACAAACATGAAATTTAACATAATTTTTTTTAATTTTGAGGTAAAAGTGAAATGTTTGAATATTTTATAATTACAAAATGCCACGAAGAAAACAGTTAACCTTGACGGAGTGCGGCAAATTTGATGCTTTTTATGAAAGTGGCTTGACATTACGTGAAATTGCTATAGCAGAATATGTAGAAGTAAAACCCTTATGCATAATTACGTAGCACTACGAGATAATTATGGCATTAAAAAGCGTTCTGGTCGTAAATCAACCTTATCTAATCGTGACAAACGAGAGATTAAAAGACTTGCAGTTAAAAATTCAATGTATCCCGCACAGATAGGGCAGTATTCATTTTCCGTATGGTGTGTAAAGAACAACCTTGAGCTGAATGTGGGTAAATGCCAGACGGTCACTTACTCTCGGAAGCGTGCACAGTCCATTTCTCGTGACTATTATATTAACAACGATGCCGTTACCAGAGTTAGTTCTGTTCGTGATCTGGGGGTCGTTTGTGACAGCGAATTGAACTTCAGAAATCACGTAGATCGCATTGTCAATCAAGGTAACGCTGCGCTCGGTTTCATTAAGCGTTGGTCGAAAGAATTCGACGATCCTTATGTTACGAAGGCTCTCTATTTAACATTCGTTCGTCCCCTGCTCGAGTATGCTTGCCAGGTGTGGTCGCCTTATCATGTGGTTCATATAAAAAGGATTGAAGCAGTTCAGCGTAGATTTCTTCGCTTTGCTTTACGCGGGCTACCGTGGGTGGACATGTTTCACCTACCTCCATACCTAGATCGCCTCAAGCTAATTGATTTACAACCACTTCGTAGGCGCAGGGTTGTTGCAGACGTGGTTTTTATTCATCAATTGCTAACCGGCAGTACCGACTCTCCTTTCCTCTTAGGAAAAATCAATCTAAATTTTAATTCACGAGCCTTGAGATCGGTATCTATGTTTCGAATCGACCATCATAGGACTGACTATGGTAAAAATGAACCTGTATCTAGGATGCTTCACGAGGCTAACCAATACTCCCACTTCATTGATTTTAATATGACGAAACGCACTTTAAAACAACTTTTTTATTTAACTTGACTGGTTTGGCCTTTAATATTTTATAACTTTTATAACATTTTGTTTTGTTACATTTTATTTTGTTACATTTTATTTTGTTTTATTTATCAAATTTTATGAAATTGACTGCTATCAGTTGACTGCTATATTTTTCAATTTTAATCTGCTTGTACTAAGCAGACTCAACCTCTGTTCTCCTTCCGTCCGCGACGGGTATCGTTTTGCTTAGCTGTTCACCTAGTTTGCCTCTTAATAATCAGATTTGATTTTAATACTAATACAGATTTTCCCGCTTGCTAATTTTCTTTAAATTCACAGGTTAAGCAGTTCGATATCCATGTTTATAATCACTGGAATTATACTCAAAAAAATAATAATAATACAGATGGAGACTCCCCGCGCGCGGTTGGGAGGGGTAATAGGTCGTTGGGAATTATTATTATTATTGTATCTGTGTGAGTCACGTCAGAAATCCCATTTTGGAAGTCCCATCGTTTTCTTATTTTGTCGAGTAGTATTTGATTGTGTAATTTTGTGCATCTAACGGTAACATTTGTGCATAATGTACTTTGGGAGATAATGTGGGATTTCTGACGTGATTATCACACCAGAAATCTCATAGATCCTTTTAATGAATAAAGCACATGGTTTGCTTTAGTTTAATTGTGCAAAACTGTGCATGTCAAAAACAATTTAGTACTCTTCCAGAATTGGTCAGGATTTTTCCTAAAACGGCTATATCTGCCGATTTACATTTGATATGTACAACGCCTATTCAATTATATCAACTATGAAAGAATATCGTATATTTTTAGTCACAATGTTTAGATTAGATGTACACAACCTAAAAAGACCAAAATTCAATAGTGGCTTACTCCCCATCAGCCAGAATCGTACTTACAAGTTCCTTCCTTCAACCCTTATTTCAAAAGATCAATTTCTTAAAATTTTTATATGGGTAATATGTGAAAATCCCACTTTTTATTAATCAAATCGCTTAAAATAGTTGAGACAATTATTTAGATTCAATTTCATGATTGTGCCTACTCCACACCAGCCAGAATCGAACTTACAATTCCTTTTCTTCAACCCTAATTTCAAAATATCAATTTCTTAAATTTTTATATGGGTGATATCTGGAAATTCCACTTTTTATTAATTAAATCACTTAAAATAGTTGATATTAATATTCAGATTAAATTTTATGATTGTGTCTCTCTCCATCAGCAAGAATCGAACTTACAAGTCCCTTCCTTCAATCCTAATTTCAAAAGATCAAGGGACGAAGGAAGGGACTTGTAAGTATGACTCTGGCTGATGGGGAGTAGGCACAACCATAAAATTTAATCTGAATGTTCATGTCAACTAGTTTAAGTGATTTAATTAATAAAAAGTGGGATTTCCAGATATCACCCATGATTGGGCTGATGCCACTATTGAATTTTGGTCTTTTTAAGTTATATACATCTAATCTAAACATTGTGACTAAAAATATACGATATTTTTCCATAGTTGATCTACTTGAAAAGGCGTTGAACATATCCCATGTAAATAGGCAGATATAGCCGTTCTAGGAAAAATCCTGACCAATTCTGGAAGAGATCTAAATTATTTTTGACATGCGGGCACAGTTTTGCACAATTAAACTAAAGCAAAACATATGCTTTATTCATCAAACGGATCTTTGGCATTTCTGGTGTGATAATCACGTCAGAAATCCCACATTATCTCCCAAAGTACATTATGCACAAATGTTACCGTTAGATGCACAAAATTGCACAATCAAATCCAAAATGGGATTTTTGACGAGACTCACACCAGTATCTTCAACTTCCAATTAAAAAAAACGTATTCGGCAAATTTTAAAAGAATCCGTACATTTGAAATACATGAAACGAGATGCTCGACCGCGACTTTTACCAATGCATAAAATCGCTTGGTTGAGATTTGCTGACGTTTGCCAATTTTGGGACGAGGAGTAGCATAATGCCATATTCAGCGATGAGAAAAAGTTTTCTCTTAACGGATACACGTCAGAACAGGCTTACTTGTCAATCACGAAATCTTGTGCTCCAATTTATTTGGTATCAACTAAAATTAATGCTGCCAAGTATGTAAATCTGTTGAAAGACGTTTTAGTTGATTTTGGGGATAAAACGCTTGGTCAACATTGGGTATTCCAGCAAGATAATGCTGCAATTACATTCAGCTCGCCATACAAAATCATTTTTTGCTGAACGTGGTATTGATATTTTACAGTGGCCTGCGATTAGTCCAGATCTTAATCCAATGTAAAACGTTTGTGCATTACTTTCTAACCGCGTTTACCATTACGGCCGCCAATTTAAAACGGTTACCCAACTACGTAAATCCATTGTCACAGAATGGAAAAATATTGATCAAATGTTGCTGCAGAACCATATCAACCATATCGTTCAACTCCATGCCTCGTCGCAAATTCAAAATATGGCATAATTATTTAAAGTTCCTTTCTAACGTATACAAACTAAAATAAAAAGTAACATGAATTCTTATTTTAAATATTCAATTGTTAAGTTAAAATGTTGTCCCTATATATATTTCTTCCGCTGTACAATGATCTGAGTAAAATGTCTTTAAAGTAAATTTAAATGGGTGACGAGCTACTCGACATTTTGCTATTTTGATTTGAGAAAACCGTCTACAAACTCATAATTAATTATTCATTGACTTAATTTTCATAGGACATTTTTTCGTGCCAAATAGACATATGAATCTTGAAAGTATTCTCTAATCACTTAATAATTACTTAGAAAATACTTACCAAGTGATCTGAATACAATGTTTTTTTTTCAATTTTTTTCAAGTCACAAAATAAGCTTTGCCCGAGTCGAAACAATCGAACTACGCCCCCGAGTCACGCTCGGGCCAATCACTCAAGTGGTTAATGACTAAAACAACGAAAATTTTTAGATCACGTGCAACTACAACATCAGTAGAAATCAGCAGCCTGGATGGCAATGATGAAAATTATGTTTCTGGAATTGTACTGAAATTACGTTGAAACCAATTGTACCAAAATAAAACAAAGTTTCACAGCATACAGAATATATTAGTATTTTCCTGTCCAATGCAATGATACTCGTATGTGACTGAATACTATCTACAAGTTAGTGAATAGTAAATCAAAGATTCTTATCAAATAACTAAAGTAAAAAAACCGAGACATCATTTAAGATTTATGTGAGACAAAACGACTTTGTATCAACCTAACCACGAATGCGGCCATAAAATCAGTAAATTATTAATTTACCGAAATTTATTCACTCAAAGTCCATTTTGCACGCTTTTTAATTAAACGGTGAAGTTTGGAAGGTATGTATTTGAAGTTAGCCCGAAAAAAATAAATACTGCATTATCTTAAATTCTCATCCCGAAATAATTTTTACATCAGTATGTAGCAGTATTAAGCTATTTGATTTTACATGCCGAACTAAATTTATAACAAAAATTATATACAGTACATGGCCAAATTAATATGAACTTTTCAAAAATTATGTATTCAGCGGAAATATGGTTAAAAAATTATGTTGTTTTAACTTTAATTCATTGGATGAAATGGATTTGTTAACCATTATTCTATCAAAATAACGAAAAAAAATCGACCGGCCAATATTTCGTCCACCTCACCTTTATTTTTAAGCAAAACTGAAATACGACGCGACATACTATTGATCGACTTTATGATGGTATCCTTGATTAAGGGCTGTTTTAATACAGCCCAAACATTTTCAATCGGGTTGATATTTGGTGAATTACCAGCCCAATCCAGAATGGGTATATTTTTTCCTTTCATATACTGCAAGACACGTTTTGCTGTGTGGCAGGGGGCTCCATCTTGTTGATAGTTGTATTTTTGATTACGGCGGAACATTTTTGGGAGTTCGAGCACCAGCACTGTATCCTGGAGCTGAAAATATTTCTCGGCGTTTATCGTTACTTCTACGATGTGCAGAGGTCCCGGGCCTTTTATGGTGATACAACCCCAAATCATTACTGACGTTGGATGCTTTACCATTTGTGTAATTCAGTCCTCATTAAACCGTTCGTTCGAGCGACGTTTAACGATACTATATTTTGTTCTGATACAATTTGAATCTGAGATTCGTCCGAGAAACAAACCTATTAAAAACAGCAACATTAGAAAATGACTTAAATAATCGATAAACCTAAAATTTGTATTTATATTTAGCCAATCTGCTGTCGAAAACTGTTTATAAAACTTTGCCAATACCACACGTTTGGCCAACATGGTACTATTTAATTTTTGTTTAATCGTCGGGCGGCAACTTTTTATGCCGAATTCTTTTAATCGATGTCTTAGCGTTCTGGTAGAGATATTGACAGTTTGCTCTTTTAGTTCATTATTTCATTTAGTTCATTATTTATTCTTTACCGATTTTCTGCGATGATAGAGAACGAATTTCAAAACGATTCTGTAATTCACTTTCGACCACAATAGTGTGTGCGCTGGTTAGCCAAGGATTCATCGTTTTGCTGCTGCCTCTTAATGTGACACTGAGGACTTCGTAATGCCAACCAATTCGGCAATTTTACATTGTGTTAAAGTGTTTTTTGTCAGCAATTGAATTAAATATCGTTTTTTATCCTCAGAAATATCATGTTTTCGTCCCATGATAAGCAAAAGCAGCAATGAACATTTGAATTTTTGTGTTCCGATCATGATGTGCGGACTCGGATTAATATAAACCTTCTAAACACACTGATATGGTAATGGGGGTATATGTTTTAGATTTCTGATGACCAACATTATATCGAGGCATTGGCCGAAGTAGTCGGATATCCCTGTGGAATCTGCTACAGAAGAAAATGTAACAGTTTTATAAATTTTTCGGGCTGGCCCGAAAATATTAAAGTTATAGCAAGGACACATTTTTTCGGGCTAACTTCCCACACATTTGGAAGGTTAGGTTTAATAATCGAAGAAAAACTAAACTTGATATTTTTTTTATGTTTAACGTGAAAACGTATGCAAACTTTAGTAACTTGATATTAAATAGGAATATCGTGATAGTTTTCATCGAATATTAAGACCAAGCGTCTATCACTTTATTTATATAGATTTCCAAAATTGCAGAAAATACTTCCATCAATACTCAAAATTGCTATCGCACCTGTTTAACATAATAATTTTATACATCAATACATGTCGCACACACAACACAAAATATAAAAAAGGTCGTCTCTTAAATTATGATTGAGTGACACACAATATGTACTCTGTCTTACAAAGTTTTTGTTGTTATGTTTGATATACAATATACCCTACAACGTTATTTTTCATCATCAATCCTGATAAAATTTAATTTCTCGTTAAAATTTAATTTAGTTTAATTCAGACAAAATTTTTTTTTATACATATATCGAAAACATAAAAATAAAAAGAATTTTATTCGATTTATCATTCTCAGCCAGCCCACATATCAAACACGAAACACATATATCTTTGTTGTTTTGTCGAATCGAATCCCACTCCACTATACACACCACATCACCGAACCAAAACCATCGCACAAATGAGGAACTCTGTACTCGTCGTATATATATATAAGCAGAATACGATATATGAACCAAAAATCAAATCAACATCAATAAAAAATAGGATCATATATAACCAACAGCAAAGTCATTAATCATAATAATATATTAGATTTTCTTTGATTGACTCATTTCTACTTGAAATCTAGGAATTAATGATTTATTGCGTGATTTATGTGTGTTGTATATGAAAATATAAACAATTTTTACTTTTTTCCAAACATTTTTTTTTCTATTTGTTTGTTAATTTTTAATTTATAACAATCAATCAAATAATAATTTTTATTTCTTTTTAAATTTGAAGCTAAATTAATTTTCAAACTGTTTTAGTAACGTTAGGTATGTATCCGCCGCGTATACAGCGGTGATAAATATAAATTATGGTAGGTAGAGATTAATGTGTATATGCTCACACGTTGGACTACTGGTCTTCAACAACAACATTTTAATAAAATATAAGATAAGAGGATTTTCGGTCATGTACAAGAAAAATATTTAATCCGATTCGATTATTATTTTTGGAAATGAAATCAATTCGAAATTTATTGATTAATTATTTCATTTACTTCGGGTGAATATATATACAGAGCTAGGATTAATACAAATTTGGAAGTGATTGATTCTCGCCGACAATTTTGATAAAATTATTTCAATTAAATTCAGTTTATTAATATTTCCTTAAGGACGGGTGGGTTTAACTCGCATAATTTCAAAGTTTTTCTACAGAGTTGTTCTAAATACATAATTCAAATAGAAAAAAAACCAGAGTTCTTCTTAGAAAAGCACACAAATCTTAATTTAAATAAAAAAATTATATGTATTGTGTATAAATAACGCAATTTTTATTTAAACAAATGACAACTTTAAACGATTATAATAAAATTTACCAATTAGTGGAAATGTTTAAATTCAAATTTGAGGTAAAATTTAAGAACACCTAAAAAACAGAACTTCGTAGCAAGAAATCTGAGGTGATGTATTTTTAGCACAAGGTGATTTTAGGTAAGAGAACCAACTTAGGAAACTTCATGCACTGACAAGACACAAGAGAGAGAAATACATGACACAATAAAAACAACCAATCGTGACTTTTTGTCTGGTCACCACCGAGAATCGAACCTAGGACTCTTTGTTTAACGGAGCAAGCGCCCTATTTAGCCTGCTGTCGAGGGCGACGATTTTTCAGGAATGGTCGATAATGGTGGACAATGACATCAGTACATCTAGAAAATCAAAATTCCTACCTAAAAACCTGCGGTCGCACTAGGTGGTTTAAGTTATGTGTACACGTGGAATATCAAAATTCGTAGTAAAAAACCTAAAATCGTTCATTATTAGTACTAGGTAGTCTCAGTACTTACTAGCCAGACCTGAATCACTAGTCCATATAGAAAAAGTTTACAACTTTTTTGCCCGTAAAATTTTTTAAATAAAAGAAAATTGATTTGATCCTTACAGATTCTTTAATTAATGTTTGGAATTGTATATGAAGAAAAATGTCTGCCAAATGTCCGCCTCTTGAAAATATCGGTATAATCTTTGGCAGTAAAACTTCCACAAATACTTTTATTACTACTGTCAGCAATGCTCGAGAATAGCCAGTAAATGTTTAACCACGAGATCAACCAAACGAGATTATGCTTACGTTTTGGTATTTGGTAAGTTTCTGACACATGCGGATCTTTTAAGTTGTTCGATATTATCTGGTTTATTTGCATAAACCTTATTTTTAAAAATATAATATATAAAAATAAAACAACATCTCGTAACAATTTCATGGTTTCTCTAGCAGTATGGCTTGTGGTACCATCATGTTGAAACGTGCATGCAATTCGGGTCTAAAAAAGTTAGTTATCATATCAACGTAACTTCGCCAGCGACGCCTCCAGCCCAAATTGCACACCATATCGTCACTTTCAAGGGATATAATTGTGATTGATGAACTATTTGTGTATTCTCTACTGCCCAGAACCGGCGGCTGTTTTGGTCTACATGTCCATTTAAGTGAAATTGAGCTACGTCACTCATTCAATTTTTCAAAAAAATCAGGATTGTTAACGGCGCCGCTAATGATCTCTTGGTAGCAGTTGTTGTGGTAATTGAACTTTAGGCATAGAATTATGTATTACAGAATGGATGCATAGATTTTACCCATATAAAATTGGCTATTTCATGTGTCACAAGTCAGAGCGGGATGGTTACATAAAAATGCATATGGCTTATTCATATTCGAAAATAAAAATCTACCAAACCAGTTTTTGTTTTTGTACGAAGTGACGACTTAATTTTGTGCTTTTCTTATTATTAATTAAAATACATTAAAATAAAAAAAACAATATAAAACAGTTAGTGGTTTTTGTAGTAGTGCATCAATTGATAATAAAAAATTTAGAAACTTTTAATTAAAATGAAGTGTATTGTGAAAAGCTGCCAGAATACGCCTAAAAAATTCCGAAAGGAATATCTTACCATCACTAAGTTTATCAAGTGTTTATATAAAATAAAATGTAAATTATGTTAAGAAGAAAATGATTTGTGTTAATTTTATCCTTAATATAAGTTAAAAATCAGTGAAAATTTAGAAAAAAAAGAAATTTAGAAAATTTTATTATTTTTATTAAATACCCTAAGTACAATTTTTTACAGAAATTATAATGTAAACATTTTTTTTTTAGCTTACCAAAACTTGGAGAATTGAAAAATCAATAGTTGAAACCATATGGCTTCAGAAAGCAAGATGTAATAAGTGAAAATTCAATTGTTTGCTCGGTAAATTTTGAAAAGCATTATTTCATCCTACAGACAAAAAAGTGGATTTGACGTCGTTGAAAATAATCTTGAAAATACATGTTCCAATATTGATCAAACCGTAATTCCATATCATACTGAAGAAAAAATGGTTGGATGCTCCGAACACTCTAATTCTAAATTTGTTTCCCAAGACGTTTATCCAACTTCTATAAATGATGCTGACGATATGATTGGGGCTAATTTTGAAGATTCTTCTCATGTTGTGGAAGATCCAATCTACGCGAAGAACTTTTGAAGTGATGTGGCAATCAAGTCGTTGCATTTAATTAAAAATAATAAAGACCATGACTATACACCCTTCATTTATGATGTAGAAAACCAAGACTATTTACCACCAATTGATGACGTGCCTAAACTGATGGTATCCGGAACTAATATAGTTTTTTATAATCGTAGAGGGATGGGAAATTTAATTGACGATAATATATCCGATTTAAACAAAAGTCCTTCAAAATTGCAAACCATTACAAAAATCGCAAATAGATCATCTCTTGGTGGTAGTGATACTAGCCATCGTAGTGGTAGTGTTCTTCTTCTTTTGTTAAAAAAAGTATAAAAGATTCTTATACATAAAAACAATTTAATAAAATGACGTTAAAGCGAGCAATGGCCTCATCAGGGGCTGATCCTTCCACGAGTTCAAGAAACGAATTACAAAAGCAAGAACTACGACTAGGACTAAATGCAACAAACTTGAAAAATAATAATTTTTTAATTTTAACTTCCTAACTTCATTGCATTCGGTCGGAAAAAAATCTAAATGCAGCCCTGTTGATTTATATGCTTTCTCTTTTGCCCCTTCGAAATTACACACTTGAGAGCCACTTACATTCTATATAATCTATTTCTATGATTTTATGCCAGAATAAATCCAAAAATTGTAAACCTTTCGGACCAACCTCCTTAATTAAATAATTAACATTCTGTCTGAATCATTTTCATATTCTACTATTAGAACTTAAATTATTTTAACTATTACATTAGAAAATGTGAAAGCACATTTTTCATCCCCAGTCAAGGCTTGGATAACATGGTACGATTTGAAGTTTCAGTAGAAGTTAGTTAACGTCCTAATAAACGTCACACTTGAAAATAACGGTTTGACGCTTTTCTAGGAAAGCATTTTAAAAATTAAATTTTTTGTTTTATACAGTACCAACTACAAAGACACGTCTGGTTTAAAATAGAACAAGTAGAAGCAGAATTTGGAAGTCAAGTGTTACTTTATTTAATCATAATTAGGTGTCGCAATGAACACTTTCCCATTGCACAAACGCCATCCGAATACCAAAACCAAATCATAATCACGTTTGGTTGATCTGGTGGTTCATCAATTACTAACTATTCTGTCAAAGATTATACCGATAGTATCCTTAGCCAATTGCAACGATGTTACGTCAGAATTGACGTCACACATTTTATAAAAAAAATTTAAAAAATTTTGCAATTTTAAAAGTTGAGAAAAAATTTTATGCAGAAATACAGAATTAAATAGTGTATGAACCAACATCGAAAATTAAATTATATTATTAATATTTGAGTTGGAAAGCAAAAATTACATGGAATGGGAAGACGATATTAACAGATAAGTGGCCGCCATTGAGTGAATGGGAAGGGGAAGAGGAATTTAAGAAACTTAAAAATCGTTTATACGAAACTACAATAAAACTCAGCTGATAAAACATCAAACAGTCAGTTTTTTCAAATCGTGGATAACACCATCAGCCAATGGTGTTCGGCTCACACAAATAAACATTTCGAATGCTCTCTATCTAAATCTGTTTCATCAAAAAACCAGAGTTGTACAGAATGACAGAAGATAAAAACTACATTATTTTTAATTGCAACGCACATTGCTCTTTCGGAACAAAAGTGACGCAAACCAAAAAACACATTGTTTTGCAGAAAATGAAGTTAAAATTTTGAAAAATTTCAGATTGGAATTTGTCAAAGTTTTAAAAGTAATTTTCTGCAAAACAATAAACTCTCTTCTCTACTCTATGTATCATATAGTGGTATCATATAGTGATACACAAAGTTCGCAAAGATCTTTTTAGGCCTAAAAAATGATAAATTAAACTTTTCTTGGAAAATTCGATAAAATATAACACAATTGAAGTGGGTTGCATTTAACCATAGAGTAAGTATTGTTATAAAAAGTAACGAAACAGAGGAAAAATTTTCATCAAAAAATTCATGGGTTATGCAATTTAAATGGATTATACAATAACATACAATACACTTTTATAACAAATTTTGATTTTATTTGGATCGGATATTGTCGTACGCGTGCATATTGATAGAAAATTATAAAAATTGCGGTAAATGAACACGTGTAAATTTATTGTATAACTAACCAATTTAAATTGCTTAACCCACGAATCCTTTGATGAACATTTTTCCTCTGTTTCAGTTCTCTTTATAACATAAATACTCTTTGATTGTAGTAAAATATTTATAATCACAACGTACCGAAGTAGCCGCAATTTTAAACATACTATTATATTAACACAACTATTAAAGCCGTTTGGTCGACCTATCAACACACTTCAATAAACGTGTTGAAAAAAACTCGTTTAAATGAATTCACTGTGTATTTTTGGTGGAGTATCAAGCATGACATGAAAGTTTCCATATAATAAAATTCCATAATTTATAAGAAAATCCCATAGTAGATATTAATCAGAGATAGAGAGAGAGAGAGAGAGAGAGAGAGGTTGTCATTTACAAAGTTATGTATATAAAATTTATTTTCGAGAGTTAGTGAATTATGCCTCAACCAGCGAACACTTAAGAGCTAAAGTGTGTTCATAAATAATACAAGCGCATTTTACTTCCTGGGAAATAATAGTGAATATAGAAAACATGATGCCTAGAAATATGGCCACAATATTTTCATGATTTGTTTAGCAAAAACATAAAACCACTATATTTACCTTTTGTGTCTCCGCTTTACCCTACCTTTTAGTACAGTATTTCAATTTACCGCATTCACTGTTAAAACGGCATTTACCTAAGAATTGGCCTGTAGCCCTAATAATAGAAATATGTCAAACTTTATGTGGTAACCAGATTACTTACCAGAAATTGAAGTGGATAAAGGTGTAAAAATAGTGCAGATTCCATGTGACGAGCTGTGGCGAGTAAAGAATAGGAATTCTGTGCTAGTATAGTATGAAAAATTTCTGCTAGATCAGAATATTATTTTGAATTGTTCAGTGAAGGTATGAAATATTAGACAAAAATTAAGTTTAGTTTATTTCAGCTAAATTTCACTGAATCGCCATGCAGATGACATAAAGATAACGAAAGTTGCGGCTCATGTTATAATATAATAATCTTTCAATGAAAGGGTTATAGCGAGATGCATGGTTAAAGATTTGACTTATAACAAGACCATTTAAAAGAAAATCATATTATAATTTGCTAAGGTACGCCGATGTTGCAGCATCAATTAATTCCACTGTGCTTGAATCGCAAACTTTTTTTTTGTGACAAGATGGGCACCCAGCGGGTAAACCTAATTCAACTATGCTGAATTCAATGGTGCTAGTCCCACTTCAAAGCTAGTCCCCATTTTTGAGATATCGCTTTTTATATGTTTTGGCTTTGAGTCATAAATTTGTCAAAATATACTCATTTTCACGTTGATAGCTCCTGAACCATTATAAGATTTTCGTTATGCTTTCTTCACCAAAGTTGTTGCGCAAGCCAAGACAAACAACTTTGCCGAACATATCAAGACTTAAAAACCACATCTACAATAAACATCGTTTCAACAGATATAGATACAATAGAGACTATTTAAAGGAAAACTAAATCGATTCAGTTGATTTTATGGTGATTTTTCTTAAATTTTTCCTAAAAAGTTAACATTTTTCTTAACTTTTTTAATTTCAATTTTCTGATTCGTTCGTGTCGACTTCAACAAATGTCATCCAAAAGTGCATGTAGCTTTGTGCCGATGTACCAATGTTAGACCCTTGCTGTCACATGGTGAAAACGCTCGCCGTACTCATCGTATTCGGCTGGTGATTGCTGGTGGTTCAGCGAATTTTTCCACATGACAATGCAAAAAATGTTTTTCAATGACATTCGGACGTTTATATTATGAAAAGCGGTCAGTATGGTCAAGTATGCCGACCTCCAGTTGTATTTAGCCTTACCTGTGTGTACGGATCTCTGCACAGGTGGACCCATGTTTCTCTAGACGGCAAGGTAGGAACCGGAGTCTTCTGTGAGAAACTTTTGCCAAAACTGACAAGACCCTGCCTTTTTGGGGAAAATACGAGAAGGCCGGGTCTACAGGTGAATGACTTTGTAGAAGTTGCATGGTCGAAGAGGAGGAAGAGACTTTAGATAACTTCCTATGCTCGTGTCTGGTACTATCATACAGAAGGCATAGGTATTTGAATGTGTACAGTATAGCCAGCCTTTCAAATCTCGCGGATTATAAAGTGCGAGATATTTTGCGCTACGTACGTAGCTCCAAATGGTTTTAAACAGAAGTAAACGGGAAATATGATCCTGTTATATCACAATAGACCACTACTGGTCTAAGTGTGCGGAAGTAGCCACTCCAACCTAACCTAACCTTGGCCTAAGTAACACACATATATATGGTGGATGTGGTATTTCGACAAAATTTGACATTTTGTATAAAAAAAATCCCACTGGGTGAAATTATTTGGCCGAAATAATAGGAACAACTTCACTGAGAAACCAAAACGAAAATTTTAATGGTTCAATAGCTATCAATGTGAAAATGAGTGTATATTTTGACTCAGAGCCAAAACATATCGAAAGTGATGTCTCAAAAATGGGGACTAACTTTGAAATGGGACTAGCACCATTGAATTCAGCGTACTCAAATTAGGTTTTCCCCTGAGTGCCCAGCTTGTCACATTTTTCAACTAGCACAGTGTTCTCATTCATATTTAATTACGGGACATGAAGCTTTTAAATTTATGAACTTTGTGTGGTCACGGTAATTAAACAACAATTTTTTATTCATAAATTTTTTTACACAAAAATTTCGTTGCCAGTAAGTGCTGCCATCTATCAAAATACGTATTTAATTCAGAACTGCACTCTAAAATTAAAATTTGAGTTGTGTTTTGTTTCTCTTCTGTATTTCTCTATGTTCTATTTCTATCTACATATCTACAAAAAAAAATTCAGTATCGATCCACTCGTTGCGTAGGGCGGGAGGTCGAATTATTTTTTTAATTAATATTCATTCGACGACGTATTTTTACTTTTTGTATTTGTTGTAGACCGATTCGTTTTTACCACGTCTAAACTAAAATCAAAATCATGAGTATTCGATTTAATTGAGCGATCAGTTGTCTATATGAAATGATTTTTTTATTGAAATGTTCATTTTAACAGAAAATAAAAATACGAATTGGGTGATAATTGATCAATTTATATTAATATGCCAGATTTAGTTTATAGACTTATTAGACATGTTGTAGTTGCGTGATCGAATTGATTTATTTATTTCTGCATAGCATTCCCTCGACGTGTATTTTATATTGAGTTGAAAATTTTCCTTGGCATATAATTATCCATAGCGTGCATATCCTGCTTAATCCAAGCAAACCGATCCGATAAAAAATCACAAATCTTGTTTTCTGTGCCATCATGCAACCGACAAGAATTTCGACAGCAAAATAAAATTTATTTTAATAATAAATAACAAGCAAAATGATTAATGGCCAAAAAATTGCAATATATCAATTTCAAAAACGAGAAAACATAATACAAAAAACCACCCATCCATTTTTCATTTTATATTTTCCCCAAATGATTTTCCACCCAGTCGAGCACCCCACCAAAAAAAATCGTATAAAAAAACTAACATCATAAATTTTAAAAGTAACAGAAAAAAATAAAGGAAAATGTAATAATTTTTTTTTTGCTACAATATACGTTTCACAAAAAGGAAAATTATTAATGTGTTGACAGGAAAATTTATATAAAAAAATGAAATAAAATAAGATTAATGATATTTTTGAAATATACCAAACTAAAAATGTACATTAAAATTGACGGGAGGGTAATTTTCATACACATATTATGATTGATGAGAATGTATGGTATATGCGTACAGGAAAACGTCTATTGGAGGTCGGAAAATTTTATGACGAGACACTCAATGCGTATAAATAAATAATAACACAGAATTTTTCTTAATAATTTTAATTTTTTGTAATTAAAAATCAAGATATGATTTTATTTTATGTAATATTGTTAAATTAGATTTTCTTAAAAATATTTTTATGCACAAGTTTTTTTTTTTTATTTTTGGAAATTAATTAAGTAAATTTTCCGACATTGTTTTTTGCTATTTTTAAATTCACTTAAATATTATACTTTTTAAATAATAATTTTGTTTTTGAAATTATCACAGTAGTCATATAGAGAAATAGTAATTTTACAACGATTTTATTGATGAACAGCGGCGGCGGCTGCAGCGGCGGCACCCAATCTTTGACCGTATAGCGCGTATGGTGAATAATATGGAAACGCTGGACTAAATCCAGGGAACGATGAAGAGAGTGATGGCGGTAATGAGCCTGGTTTACCGTATGGATGATAACGTGACGCCGAAAGTGGGCTTAATGGCGGATTTGAATAGGCTCGATGTAGTGCTGACGGTGAAAATAGCTGGCCCAATGGGCTCAACATAGATGATGGTGCTGTAGCGGCGGCTAGAGCAGCAACGGCTGCCGGATCATTTAAATTAGAGGTGTGTGTTCTTATGTGTGATAACAATTCGTCGGTGTTTCCAAATCGCTTGCCACAATATGAGTCTCCGATAATCCAATTACATGCGTATGGCCGACTTAATTGTGAATATGGATGGCCTGGTGGTAATCCGGCGGACATTGCAGCCATTGCCGCAAAATTGTATTTTTGGTGTTCGCATTGTGTACAGCCGGCGGGACATGGAGATCCCATTAGCATTTGTTGATTGTGTGCCGAAAATGGGCATCCTTGACAATATGGATCCTTGCACACTGGCACTAGGGCCTCACCACCCGATGGTGTTTTAACTCGTGCATAACTAACAAATGTACCGGGCGGTGGGCCATTTGATTGAGTGGTCGGTGGTTGTGAACCTTGTGATACAGCTGCCAACATAGCTGCATGATGAGGTGAAAAGGCACCACCGAATGGTGGACGAAATGCTGGATTTGTGGCATGCTGTTCCATACCGGGAGGGCAACATAATCCAGTTAATGGGTTTATTCCGTATGCTGATTTATATAAACTGGACTGGAGTGATGATTGTGTATCCTTGCCTTGCATCACATCCATACCAGATCGTATAATTGGACTGGCGCCCCGTTGTGAATTACTGCTTGGTGATCCAACTGATTTTCGGTCACTATGATTACTATTATGACTACCGACGGGTGACGATTTTCCATTATCACTACAATTACTACTTAAGTTATTATTGAATGGAGATTCGGTTTTACTACGAGACGGCACTCTATTTCCACTATGACTATTATTTAATTTACTTTCTTTCATATCACTAGTAGCACTATTATGATTATTATTGTTATCACTGTTATGATTATTATTATCCTTTGATGATGGGCGATGATAATGCTGGTTGTGATCGACCGTTGTTTTTGTCAAGACATTTGTCTCGTACGGTTTAAATGCTAGTTTCACTTCACTATTTTTATTGTTGTTGTTGTGTGATGATGATGAATTCATTGATGAATTCATAGATGAATTGTTGTTTGAAGAATTCTGCATTAATCCAGCCGCCGGTGGTGATTTTGATTCGGATTTTTTATTATTTTTATCCAAACTAATTATTGATTTAACATTGGTCGAGTCAACACCAATTTGACTACAGGTTTGTGCCAAAAGTGCTAGAGGACTCTTTTTCGCATCCAACTGTAAAGATATATTAAAAATAAAAAATTTATTAATATGAAAAAAAAAATTAAAATCCGGTATTAAATTACCGTAGTTGGAAGTGGTGATAAATAGTCCGGTTGTAAATATTGATTATTCCCTATAGTAACCATTCCGCCACTTTCTAATACAACCATTTGTCAATTACAAAAAATGTTTAAATTATAAGCTCCGGTATTAATCCAATAATCTATGACTTTGATATAATACACAACACACAAAAATATTTTTATTTTTTATTCTTCTACCGCTTTGTAATAACGTACGTAAACGTTCAACGATTTAGCTCAAACTAAATTGAAATATGAAAGAGAACTGAAGAAGCAAGAATTTCGGTTGGACCGAATATTTTCAAATCGGTTAATTTCGTTTGCCATCAACCATTATCGGGTTATCTTTAGTACTTTTTATTTTTTTCGGTGAGAAACAAGTATGGCTGAATAATGTAATTGACCAATGAAACGGCATGCGCATATCCCCACCATAATATTTTATGATTATTGCTTGTTCTTCTTTCGGTGCGATGGAAAATGAGTGTATTTACATCTCTTTCAAATTTTTAAAAATGGAAAATTGCTGTGCAGCACACAGAGCAATATATCAAAGTGGATTTTATATTCCTCGTTATAAAAAAATATATGGGGGGCTTTTGCCTTTGGTGATTTTCATGATTTGTTGTTTGGGTAACAATTTATAAAAAATGACATGAAATAACTTTATAATTTTCATTATTATGCTTTTCAACTCTGAGAGTGAGCTTTTTGTTGTATTTTTTTGCTTGTTTCTTGTTGAATTGATTTTTATTATTATTATTTGTTAAAATGTCATGATTGTTGATTTGATAATTTGATTGTTAATTTTAATGATGATGATGAACATGAGTTTAGTAGATTTTTTGTTTTGCGTTTTTTTTTTTGTTTTTGGTTGGGTACTTTTATGTATCGTATTATGAATTTGTGTGCTAGTCAAATAGGAAATAAATGGTTTGTAATTTATGAAATGTGATTGAATGTTTTTAACTGATTTAATTTGTAAAATGATTTGTATTTTATGAGCAACGGAAATTTTATTTTGCGTGTTACGTTTAAAAATATTGGCATACTTCGCCATGTGCTGCCATCTATACAAATTAATAATTTTTTGTAGTACTTTCTATCATCGTAAATTGGCATGACGTGTTTTATTGCACTTGCCAAGATTACAACCTATTTTAATTTAATTGTCAAAGAACGGATACGCCTTCGAAAAATGTGTTTAAAGTAATTTGTATACCTAAATAGAAACAATATTGTCAAATTATTTTATTGTCCATGGATTTTTATGATATAGCTTTTGTTGGAAAGGTACAGATTTATGGTATGGTAATTATCGGGATTATGAAACATGGTTCAATTTATTTTTATAGTTCAGGCCAACTTTACTCCATAATTAAAAATATTTTGATATACTTCCATAATATTATGACCCCGCCATTACGTCGCCGCATCGCGAAACTTTCAATAGTTTGGAGTAATAAAACTTAATTTTATTACAGTAAATTAGGGTATATATTTTCTTTGAAATACAAGTTATAAAATGCATCGAACCGTAACTATAAATTAGATGAATTTAATAGTTGAGTGTTGAACGAATATCTTTATTCGTTTCGTACACAATCAAACTTTATTACTTAATTTAGATGGTTGAAGAAATTTTTGGTCGGGTATCCATCACTATTACGTTACTTAATTTTTTCAAATTTTAATTACTTGTAAAAATATTGATTTGCCAGCTTAGTTTCGGCCAGGTTGAGGTTTATTTTAATCAAGTTATATTAGGAACAAGATTGCCCTTCGTTAGAGCTAATGTTACTTTACTGTTAATCAATTATGAGCAATCAACCAAACCCACGCTCGTTCATCTATTATACATATCATCAAATTTTAAATTCGAATATGCCAACAATTATGCCCATCTCCAGTCAATTCGTTATAGCTTAAGTGGTTTTATAACACAATAATTTTCAAAGTTCGCCTTAAGTTAATAAATCTTCAAAATCAGTATGATTTATACTGAGATAAAGTTCAACGTGTAGTGCCAATTACGCACTTTGTGTGTTGTGGTTATCCCACTCATTATGAATTAGAAACTCATTGTGCTGTTTGATGTTATTGAACTGCCACTCTATATTACACGATACAATATTTACGCACGCGACTGTAGTACATGTATTTCACTATTTTTGCACTCGATTTGGACATATTTGACAAGAGAGTGAAAAAGAAAATATTCGAGTGCGCGTCTTCATTACATAGTTATGATTTTGAGTTTTCTGTATTAAAATTATCTTAAAATAAAATAAATGAATTTATTTATAATCGTGTTAATCGTTGTTATTTATATATCAAATAATATTCGCAAAAACCTGTACACTGTATTGGTGACCGTCGACGAAGACAAAAACGCAATTGTCTTAAAATTAAAACTCGAACCACGCCATTTTTTTATGAGGTTAAATATTTCAATACGCGCATTTACCGACAATATCGGACGATGAAAAGGATGTTGAAACGCCAAAATTAGAAGATGGCGCTAATACAAACAGACTAGTGAAAGCAGTCGCGTCGAGGGTGCCTATCCCTACGCTAAAGAGGGATCAGATGGACATGGTCACGTAGTTTCTCCAGTTTGAACAATGGTTTCCCATCAATAGAATTTGAAGTCAAGTGTACGAAGCAGTGAAATACCCACCTGATGCCATACCATATGATAATCTCAATCAGGCTGCACTAGCAGCTTATGCCGAGACATCGCAGCAGCGTTTTCAAAAGCTGGTGTCGGGTATTCAGCTGGGCGATCGCCTCTTGGTCGGCGAAGGAACTTCGACAAGCTAGCGACACGGAGGACGAAAGTATATTGAAAATTTTTTGGTTAAGCCGATTGCCGATCCAGGTGAGGTTATTGTCAGTTCTAGCAAGGGAGAATTATCCGAAGTTGCGAAAGTAGCAGATGCGGTTTCGGATGCGATGAATCTTTCAGTAAATCACCTAAGTCAATAGTCGATAAATCAAGCACCGCAAGCATTTTGCGCCCAACCCCAGTATGACCATTGTCAAATCCAGTGGCATTTGCAGGAGATAACATTACAGGTGCAACAGCTTTCTGTGGATCGCTCCACATCGTTTTCAGGCCGCTTTAGATCAAAGTCGCCAGCTCACAGCTAGTCTCATGGGACCAAATGGAGCGCCTTCAAATCGCTCAAATCAAACGACAACATGCTAGTATCATATAGAACGTATGGAACTTTGGCAAGTAAGTGCAGACCGCCATGTGATTTTGCACGGTCATTAAAACCGAGTCCTCCTAAAGCATAGTTAATCATCAAAAGTAATAGCACAGCAAGCATAGTGTTGCCTAACAGCAAAGTTATTAGTAACACTAACAATTCAAAGTCATCGAAATCATCATCCCGTCTTAGTAATAGTAGTGCCGTTATCCGCAGTCGACATCATCAACACCACAACGTTACGTGATTCAGCGGCGAAATCGGCATGACGAATACGATGGTGAAACATCAGACCGAGACGACTGGGCATTCGGTCAGCGCCAAAGCGAGACCGCTGTCGTCGGAAAAATACAAAGCAGCAAAGGCCGAGTTCCTATACGGTAACCGCTTTTTTTCGAAAATCGATATGCAAAAAGCATTTCATCAGGTTCCGATAGAACCATTCGGACTGTTTGAGTTCATGTATATGGACGTTTGGTCTCTGTAACGCGACACAAACCTTTCAGATGTTCATATCGGTAGTCCTGCGCGGATTGGATTTTGTATCCGCATATATCGACGATATATTGATTGCATCATCCGACATTGAGGAGCATCGTAATCATGACACACGACGGTACAAGCTGTATATAAACCAATCGAAGTGCGAGTTCGGAAAGACAGCGATAGATTTTATTGGACATAGAATTTCGTCCTTTGGTGTTCAGCCGTTGCCAGATAAAATGGAAGTTATTTGACAATTTAAGCTTCCGACGATTGCCAAAGATCTCAAACAGTGTTTGACAATGATAAATTATTATAGAAAGTTTATTCCAAACACAGTCAAGCACCAGATGATACTGCAAAAGATGATTAAAGGCAATTAGAAAAACGATAGAATGCCTCTTGTTGTTGCATCACCAAATGTGCCACCAGCATTACTAGTTGACGCGTCAGACAACGCAGTAGGTGCCGTTTTACATCAGTTTGTAGATCAACACCAGCAACCTTTAGGCTTTTTCTCAAAAAAGCTATAGTGGATACGCAAAGCAAATACAGCACGTACGATCGTGAACTGTTGGCGATATACCTGGGTGTAAAGTATTTCCGGTATATGATCGAGGGCCGACAGAGTTGTATTTACACCAATCTTAAGCCAATGGTCTTTGCATTTAAGCAGCGGTTGGACAAGGCTTCTCCAAGGCAGATCCGCCACTTGGATTTTGTATCGCCGTTTTCCACAGATATTCGACATATATCTGGATCATCGAACGTATCAGCCGATTTTTTGTCACAAATCAACGAGTTACGTACCACACAACCGATTGACTACAACGAGTTGGCTTTAGATCAACAAAAATGCAGTGAACTGGCATCCGTGTTGAACGACAATAACCGCACATTGAGTCTGAAAGCGATTAACGTACCAGGTTCTAATCAGCGACTATATTGTGAAGTCTTTAATGGTAATGTTCGTTCTTACGTTACGCCAAGGTTCAGGACTATGGTAATCGAGGGTGTCCACAATCTGTCACATCCGGGAGTGAGGGGTACCCAGCACGACTAACAGTGAACTGGGTTATCTGTTTTTAAAGATGTGACTTAAGTAAGACAGCTTTATTGAATATCAGTCAATTGGTTGTTCTGATAAATCATCTCATCGTAAAGATATCATTAGCACGCAACTGAGCTAGTGCCCTGTACTTCCTTCCTAGGAAGATACTTACGAAATTATTCCTCCCCATTTTCGTTGTTTATTTTCTCGAACTAGCAATTTACTGGTGGTGGGTGCTGTTGCCCATTGATGTTTGATAAATCAGATGTTTGGTTCACCTTGTTGTGTCGCAAGAGCTGTGGTCGATAATTCGGCGGCTTAAAGCATCATGTTTAAAATCTAGTCCTACTGCCTCTGCATACATTACGAGGTACACATTTCTTCGATCCGGGGCCCTATTCTTGAAATCAGTGGAAATTTCCGTAATCGGAATGCTATTTGCTGTGAAATAGTGTATTATTTATCTGCGACCCGCAATACGGCTATTAGATTTATTTTGACAAGTAAAAACGTAGCAGACCAGTACAATTAATACGACATATTAAATTTGAGTAGTAAATTATTAAGTTATTCATAAAAAAATTGCTTCTTGCGACTCGATGAAAGTTATACTTCTATATACATATTAAATTTTCGATTGATTGATTGGACTGTATGACCAAGGACTAGCTAAGAGTTCCGAATAACGCGAAGTCTTTTCCTACAGTCTGTTTACTATTATCGACAGGGTATAGGTTAGGAAATGGTTTTTGTTTCTATAGGTCGGAACGACTCGGTTTTCAAACACCTACTATTCAAAAACAACAAATGAAATGGTTGGTCCGGTAGCAAGCGATAAATACATTAAGCTGCCAATAGCTTCACGAAATGAATAAATGGTTTGCTAGAAGCCTGCATAATAATTATTATTCCTCTATAATCAGCTAGAGTGCTGTCTGCGTTAAAATCGTATATTCTTGTATGCTACGGCAAGAGAGTATAACATCTTAGAACTTGCGAACTGAGTTTTCTTCTAAACCTAAGTTAATCCACAATTTGTTTTTGTTTTTTGAAAGCCTTTAAACGTAGATCGTTGATGAGTATGCGATACATTGATGAAAGTCCTACGTTTGGAGTGGTAGCTAGCATTTTTTTTATATAAACTTGTTTTCTCTATTTTTTGTGCGCACACTTCTTGAATAAGTCGATTTTTGTTTTATTTTTACCGTTCTTGTATCCCTTAATTTTTTTAATGTGCGATATAAGAGTTTGTAGTGTATACTAATGGGCTGCAGCCTTTTCAAAATATTACTTTTAACAAAACCTCCAACTTATAAAAAAATCAAGAAATACCCTAATTTTGGCAAATCACAATTAAGTTACTCAAATAATGATGATTCAAAACTCGTCCATCCTGAAATTCAAATGAAACAAATTTCCTTCACTGGCTTTCATTGTAACGATTAGTTCATTGTTTCTAAATTCCGGCATTTATTTAAAATCATTTCCGTTAACCAACACATGTACTACCAAAAACAAATTGCAATGTAGTTTAAGAACGAAAAACACATCTTTGGCTAAATTGGCAGCACTTCACTAGCATTTACATTTCAAACATTGACCACTGTGACGCATTTTTCAACTTACCTAATAAATGTTGTTTCGATTTTCAATTCGAATTTGTTTCACACCCACGTATATAAAAAAGGGTCAGAAGTAGACAATTCTTCTGAACACCCCACAGTCATTTTGTTAATACTAAGTAGTCGAGAAATATCTTTATTTACAAAAATTTCAAAAAACATTAACCCTTCCTTTTCATAAGCCGGACAATTTTTTTACTCAAATTTAGATGATACGATGCCACTTTATTTAATTTTTTAACCATTTTTATTCTTTGTAAATAAAGTCCATTAGAAATAATTAAATGGCTCCTCAAAACCAAACTCTGTGGTTAGGTAAAAATCAAAAAAAATAAAATAAAAATGAAATTAAAGAGTCTTTCAATAAGGACGCACGATTTTAAATTTAAATTAAACTACTAGTGTGCGAAATATCAACTCAATTTTGATTTTTGATTTGCAAGAATATTTTATGGCTTGTATGAAATATAACGTCGTTCAAGTGACCAATTTTGAACTCAATGTAACCTCGACCCTGAAGTTAATCCGTAGCACTTTGACAGTTTTGAAACGTCTTCGTGGTATTGTAGATATGTTCAGAATGTTCCTAAACCTTACATATTATACGTGAAAGTCGTTTAGAACTTCTATAATGCTTGGTTCACGTATGCGATCAAAAAATGATTCGCGAATCAAAGGAAAATTAAATCATTGAAAACATATACAAATTTCCCCGCCCGAGATGAAATAGTTTTAACTTTGGTAAACTTTGCTCGGAAGCATCCAACATAATAAAAAAATAACAAATTATGAGTAATAATGCGAAATAATTACGCTCAAAGATTGGTTTGATTCGCGAATCATTTTTTGATCGCATACGTGAACCAAGCATAAGGACTAAGAAACATAACTCTACATAAATCATAAATAGTACCAACATTTTTTGGAACGATTTATTTGAATGTTAAATTTAACAAGTCTAGCGTAATCGTATCGAACTCATGCCTAATCAATAAAATTATTTCAAAAGCTGCATTCCGACACAATGTAAATCGCAAAATGTTATAAAATTAATTAAGTCAACTGTTAAAGCTCTAGACAGCTTAATAGATTAATCGTGTTGAATCTGTGTTGTAAATTGATAAATTATATTTATGTACACGTACATAACGTACTCGCATACAGTGTGTGTACAGTTTATACACCTATGAAGTGAAGAAGAATTACAATACATATTATGGTACGAGAAGGAACAATAAAAGAATAAACTTGTTTCTCTCTTTCAATTTTACACTTCGCCAAACTCTTTAAAAAACAATTTTGCTATAATACAGGTAAAACGATTTAGCAAGCCGACAATTTTCAGACAGTTCATTTTGGATTCATTATATACTAGATTGGTATGCAACAAAAAAAATTTAATTTGAAAGTCGATTATTAATGAACTATTTTATGAATTCTGGTATACCTCGTATGTAAAGTATAAGAACGTACTACACAGATCAACAACATATCCATTCACATCATTATTATTATTTATTTCATTTTTACCACCCATGTTGACGTATCTCCTCTTGTTATTTCTTTATTTTATTTGAAAGAAATGTTAACCAAGATATGTTCGAGCGTGTGTGTGTTGTACTTGTCCGTATCCGTACATATAACAAACTACAAGAGAATATTAAGAAATCTGAAAAGTCGGTATATTTTGTTATACTCTTCAACTTCATATTCTTCTTCTACACACAAGTTGGTTTCTTATTTATTATACATATATGTGTTCTCTCTCTGTTGAAGTTAACAATTTCATTTGATGTAGTCCCGCCAAATTATAATAATAACAATAATAATCATCATAATCATAATCGGTTTTTGTTTATGGATTTATTTTTTTCTGGTTTAACCCTTTAACGGATCAGGTGGATTTGTTTGGTATTTGCAAGATTATTTCTATAATTTTTTTCAGTAGCATAAGGAAAATACTTTCTTCGAATGCCCCATGACGCTCGGTTTAGCAGGGGAACAGTTTTGTATCCGAATTTCTGCATCAATGATTTGCTGGATGGCTCTGTTAACCCTATACATAGTTTGCTGATGGGATCACATTGCACTATACTATTTGGACGTGGAACCTTCTCATTCAGAAGTTAAATTATATTTATGGGGAAAAAGATAAAATTCAGTTTAACAAAAAAAAAACCAAATAAGCATATTCTTGCTTAAAAGAAATTACAATGAATACCCTTTTGTGGTAAAAGACCATGTACTCGTGGGCTGTGAATCTGGAATGAACACATTGTCTCATTGGCCAAGTCAGTTTCTGAAAAATTTCGATTTCTCAATAGATGCAGAAAGTTCAGGTTTTCCACATATACTATACCTGTGTACACAGAGAGTATTGCTGAATTGTTTGGTATGGAACATATGGTATTGCCCTCTGGTTACTAAATAGGATTAAGCGGTGTGCCATCCGATAATACGCAACTCCAAACTTACACTAGATCTAGAAAGCTCTAACAAGAGGAAAGGTCAATACACTAAGGTGAAGAAGATGAAGCTGCCGAAGCCCAGTATGGTGCCGCATTGTCTACTCAACATCATATAATTAATTAAAATTGTACATATGTAATATGGAAACAAATAGAGCATTTCACTCTTACCGGACTTTCGATGTTATTTTAAAATTTCATACTTATACTGTTTACATATACATTGAAGGTTCAATCTGGGTTGAACCTAGGTTGAACCTACAATCAGAATTAACTCGACCCAATCCAAAAAATTTCTTAAGTCGAGTCGACAAACAACAACAAAAATAAAAATAAAATTAAAAGAAAAACGAAAAAAAATATTAATTTTAATTTTTTTGTGTGACCACAAATGTATGTGACCCATACTAAACTTAATTGAATTCTTTTAGAAATTTTTAAAATTTTTTGGACTCGATCCAAAAATAACCCTTTAATATAAACACTAGAAAAGTTAACTACAAGTTAACCTGAAGATAACTACAACTTGACTCGGCCCGCAGTGTAAACCGCATAACTTTGAAAATTTAATTATCCGAAAAAATGGATATTTCTTGTATGCTTCAGCTGTTCAGTAAAGAATTTCAGATAAATATCGAAAAGCGATAAAAACCAAAAACGGTTGTCAAAATGACAATGAACAAGATCACCACCACAAAATAAAATGATAATTAAAAAGAGTTTCACGCAAGAAAATATACATGTTCATCGTTTCAAGCCCTAGAAATGAGGAACGTTGACCGTGGGTACGCTGGAATTTTCAAGTAATATAATTCAAGTGAAAAAGAAACCAAAAACAATCATCAATTGTTTGTTGATAAATCTTTCGGTTAAACGTAAATCTTAGATTACCAGAAAAATCCACCATTAAGAAGTCTCTCCCTGTACTTACCTATGATGAAGTAATACACGAAGAGGATTACATCGACGCATGCGTAAAGTTTTGATAATACAGTGAAGCTACCCGTGTAAGCTGATTTATCCATTGAAATAAATGTAAATCGTTAGAACTGTGATGACCACCAACTTTTGATGACATATATGCAAAGAAATGTTTTAAAACGAAAGTTTTATTTTGGATTACCGAATCCGCTGGTTGAACTGCTGGATTTTCCTATATTTCTGATTTTTAGGTCCCCATTGTCACTGACAATTTCAAAATGAACTTTTTTCAACTACCGTGACCAAAAGCAGTGTTTTAGTTATTTAAAAATTAAAGTAAAATTCGTCATTATAGTAAAAAACACAAATATAAAAATTTAAAATCGGCCCAAAAACTGTAAATGACATTGTACTGTGGGGTGGTTGGAAATTGATAGAGTATAAGGAAATATAGATTATCATAGTTTTTTCACTCAGATTGACGCTAGTGGAATAACGCTCCAATTAGATTGCGTATCTAATCTAGAATACTGAAGATATCCTAACGTACGGAACAATCATACTGAAAAACACAACTTTCACACGAAGTTCGGTGATAGTAGATGAAAAATCGATGAAAAATATGGAAATATTTTTTAAATTTTACCGGAATTAACAAGTTTTGATCAAATGAACCTTATTTCACAAAAAATTCGTCATCTCTACAGTCCGGGCAGATTGACTATCCGGATTCAAACTTCATACTAAAGCTTTTTTCATAAATTACGAGATCCATTTAAAATGTAGTATACCGGAAGTGGCAGCTTTCCTCTAGAAGCTTTTTCTATTTTTGCAGTGTGGATTAAATCTTCCATTAATGTCGCACAATCTTCAAAGAGAAGTTTTATTTTGAAATTTATTCGAATCCGATATTTGTTGTCGCAACCTTAACTGGACCATAAATGGTTCGAACAACCTTCCTTTCAAATACGGATAATATTATACAATCTTTAGTGGTCAAGGTCCAAGTTTCGCTTCCAGAAGTTAACACAGGTCCTATAACTGCTTTGTAAAGTGTAGCTTATACGAATGAGAAAGATATTTTGATCGCAACAACCTTGACTGCACGTAGAAGACTCAATTTTCGGCTGCTATTCGGGTTTAATATCTGTCTGGACATCATTTGTTGATGTTATAACTGACCCGAGATAGTCAGACCTAGTCGTTTCGTGTGGGGCTGGAGGATAAGCCGTATTAAATTAATATCATTAGATCTACTGCCAAGAAGCACGATATCATCTGCATATCTAAGAATTTGACCTGAAGGTTTTCGCAGTTGATGCTGCCATGTGCCTGTTGAAAGTCTTTATAGAGCTGGTGAATGGTTAAATTGTACTCCCAACATTTTTCCAGGATCATCCTCAAAATGAAATACTGGTCAGTGGTTGATCGGCAAGTGGGATGATTTGGGGAAGTACAGCATTAGCAAGCACTTTGTTTCCGGTGTTTCATAGAGTTATATGCCATGTTAATTTACACCTTGTGTTTTACATGTAGTGTTAATGTTGCTGTTGTATTTGTTTGACAAAGTTTATTATTGATAGTAATTGATTTCAAATAAGAATTATGCGCTAGTATTGTACATAGCGTATATATTGTACATAGCGTATATATTGTACATGCGAGTTTTATATGCTGTAAAATGTATATATATATATTATGTATGAGAATAGTATCGTAGAGAGTTAATATTGTGGAATAGTTTATAAAAATGTTATAAATATTTGTATGTAGTTGAAAATGGTTTGAATTATATTTGTTTAGTAAATGATAATTTTAATTAGTAACTGGATTAAATATATTGTGAAATAATATAAATAATATAATTTGATGTAATATAAAAATGTAGTGGAAATTAAATTGTAGTGTCAAGTTCTTACCTGATTATACTTGTATTGGAAGAGTTGATGAATGTTATACGTTAAATAAGAATGAATGCACTGTATTTCACTATTTTAAATCAAAACACAATTAATTTATTAGATTGTTTACTTTGTGATTTATACTTTTATTGACAATTAAATTTCGACACAATAATTTACATATATTAACAATTTTGCTTATGGATTTTACGTGTAATATTTTGGTAACTTTTATAGGTTTGTCTATTTAGACTTTTAACTTGAACTTATTAAATTTTGATTTTGGTATATAAAGTTTTCATTGATAGAGTGTTCAATATAAATTTCACATATGGATTTTAAAATATTTGGTTCACACTATTTAGACTTTTACTTGAACTACTTAAATTTGATTTTGTATATGAAATGTATGAAAGTATATAAAAGTTTTATTGATAGACTTTTCAATTCGATTACACACTGAGTAGATATAAATTTCACATATAGATTTTAAAATATTTGGTTCACACTATTTAGACTTTTATTTGAACTACTTAAATTTGATTTTTGTATATGAAATGTATGAAAGTAAATAAAAGCTTTATTGATAGACTTTTCAATTCGATTACACACTGAGTAGATATAAATTTCACATATAGATTTTAAAATATTTGGTTCACACTATTTAGACTTTTATTTGAACTATTTAAATTTGTTTGTTGATGAGATACTATTTTGTGATTGACCACTTTTTCTGATTAACTAAAAAAACATTTTACAATTTTTTGGCTTATATACTATAGCCCTTATTAATTTTTGTTTTTGTTTCAAAATGGTGCTGAGTGGTAGTTTTCCACTCGTAAATTTTTTGTGTCACACATTTAGATTGTTTTTAAAAATTTTAATTGGGTTTTGGGTCAGAAAATTAATAACTTGTTCGAATTTTAATTTGCATGAAATTACATTTTTTCTCATGTGCAAGGTTTCTTTCTGGGTTTGTTTTTATAGTTTGTAATTTTCTTAAATTCTTTACGCACACGTGTTTTTGTGTGTTGCGCGTGGGAATAGGAAAATTAGAACATTGTTTGCTTATGATTGAAATGTTAATTGAATTTATGTGTTGTTTGGGATGGTTATTTCGCAACACTTCCCCCGTTTGAAAAAGCTAAAATTTTGAGGTTGTTGAAAAAATTTTTGCTAATATGATATATATGTATATGTGTCTTGGTTTGTTTCGTTGACGTGTTGGTTTGAAGTTCGTTGTGCTGCTTGTGTGTTTTCTGAGATGAATTTTGTCTGGTTTTTTAATGTTGCCGTTGTTCCGTTTCTCTGGTCTTGTATTTTGTACTGTATGTTCTGATGCTGTTCATTTAGGTTACCACGTGTTATTAGTTTTTTATTCAATATTATATGTGTATTTATTTTGTATAGAGTAATGAGTTATTTGTTGTTATATAGTTTTTGTTGTATTATTGTCTATTATTATTGCTTCATTTTTTGTCTATGTATCTTCCTGTGGTGTAGGTTATTGTCCTTAGTTTCTTGCTGTGTCTTAAAGACCTTGACTTACATGTGGTTGTCTCTTATTTCTCGTTTTTATTTTTCCTGCTTCGGTGTTGTCTTTTTGTCGCGTGCCGTTATTGTGTATTTTGCTGTTCCTTGACCTACAGTCGTTTGTTTGTTTACATATATCATATTACCATTTTGCTTATTTTCAACCTTGAAAATTTATGTTTATTATTTGTATTACTTGACCGAGAAATTTTACTGTGTAATTTTATGCAACGTAGTATTGTTTTTTATGATGCCCATTTTGTACAGTTATGTGTTTTTATGTATGTATATATTTTGATGACAATATTTTGTTGTTTTATATGTATAATTAGAAATATGAAAATTATGTATTTTAATAAGTAAGGTTTTCATTGTGTGTGCAATATTTTTGAGTGAAGCCATTTTTGTTTTTCTTATATACTTTAGTTTTTATTTAAATGTGTGTTTCATTTTGTTTTTATCGTGATATTTAGTTTTTATATGACAATGATTTTAGTGTGAAAGTAAAAATTTTTTTTTTTGTATGTGTAATTTGGGATATGAATTTTTATTTGTGCATGATTTATTTTTGTTTTCTTATGTACTAATTGAATTTTTATTGATAGTTCTCTTATATACTAAATGCTTTAATCTTTGAAAGTTTTCTTATATGCTAAATGTTTTATTTTATTCTTTGTTTTGATTGATCGAGATATAGTGTAAAATAATATTATTGATTTAAATGATATTGCTTTTGTTGCTTAGGTATATAATATTTAAAAAAGGAAATTTTATCTTAATTGGTAGGTGTTAGTTTTTTTTTTTGAAATAATAATTGTTAAAGTATAGCCTGTTCTTCCTCGAGTGTTAGTTTTTATTGTTTTGCTCGTTGAAGAAAAAGCTATTTTAATATTTTACCGTTTAATGCATTTAAATTTTCGCATTTTCAAGTTCGGTCATTTTTTTTTCGTTCCATGTTGGCCATGGGTACGCTGGTTGTTTATTAACTTCCAGCCATTTTAATTTTCGTTGTCCTAGTTCTATTTTTTGTTGGTACTCTTTTTTTTTGTTCTGCATCTCCTAAATGGTAGAATTTGATGTGTGGTGGTAATGGTGTTGGTTCCTCTGTTGTATGGCCGAATTTTCTTATTGGAGATTTGTTTCTTCTAGGTTTGCCTAGCATCTCTTGTACTATTTGGTAGTTGTACTCTTCAAATGATGGCATTTTTGTTTTTGTTTTCTGTGAAAATTTTGTTTAGTTATTAGTTATTATATGATTCTAAGTTTGTGATTACTGAGAGTGGTTCTTGTATGACTTTCTGAGTCATTTGTTTTACTAGGGTTACTTATGTTGATAGTTGGAGTGTTTATTGTTTTTACTGGTCTTTTGGTTCTGCATATGTAGTAGGTTGTTAATGTGGTAATTACTATTAAGCTTGTGATTGTGATTACTATCGTTATGTTTGTTGGGTGATGCCAGTTTGTAACTGTTTGGGTCAGCTTGTATGCGTTTTTCTGCAGTTCTTTTATTTTCCGGGCTTCTGTTACTATATTTCTGTTGTGATCTTCATTATTGTTTATTTTTAACAAGTTTAGTTTTTGTGGTTTTGTGTCGTCCTGTCTTGGGTTCATATTTACTTCTATGTTTTCGTCGGATGTCTCGGGTTGAGTTGGTTGTTCGATTGTTACTGTTTTTGGATGTCCTGTTACTTCGATTGCCATGTATTCTGTGATAACTTTGCATGTGGTGAAAAAAGTGATCGTTCCTTGATCTATTATTTGTATATGTTCTGTGTTATTTTTACATTTAATAGTCATTAGTGTCTTTTTTGTCGTGGAGTATAACCATGTATTTGAATTTTCTAGTTTTAGGATTTTATTTGCAGCGTTGGTTGGTAAGATTTCGCATTTGGTTTTCGATCTTTGTGGGTATAATAGTAAATTTGGTATGCAATGGAAGTTCTGTATTGTGGTTATTGGTTGAGTGAGTTGGCATATTTTTACTTTTTGTTCAGTTGTGTCTGTTATTGTTTTGCATGAGGATATTTCAGTTGCATGTAGTTCAATTGATTTGCTTTTGTCTTGATTGATTGCTAGATAGTCTGTGTCCGTTATGTAAGTTGAGTAACCGTTTGTTGTTTTGAATGGTATTAAGTAAGGTTTGTACAGTAAGTACTCCTCTTGTTGTATTATCGGTATGGAGATTTTAACTACTATTTTGCCATTTATTTCTATATGTTCTACTTGTGCTATTTGCCTCAAGTTATTGTGAATTTTCAGCTTCGGGTTGACTTCTTTGAAGTTTTCTTCTATTATTTGGATAATTTTAGGGGTTGAGGTGATTAATGGGTGTAGTATTTTGTTGTGTAGTGCCATAATTACTTCTGTTGCTTCTTCTTGTAGTCGGTTTATGTGTAAACACTGTATTATTATCAGGGATGATAGTTCTGCGGTTTCTTGGCTTAGTTTTGCTTTACGTTCGAAGTATTCGTCTTGGTCATTTGATTTTTTTATTAGTTCATTTAATTTGATTTCTATTTCTATTGTTTCGTTTTGTAATTGTATTATTGGTCGTGATAGTGAGTCGAAGTTAGACTGTAATATGGCTATATGTTGGTTTTCTAGTTCTAGTAATTTTGTTTGTTTGCTGTCTAGTGTTCCAAGGTTTTCGTATATTTTGTCGGAGTCTTCGGAATCCATTGTTCCGAATATGAATTTGCTTATTTTTCCTCCTATGTCTATCAGTCCTCTTTTCTGTTTTCCGTATATTTCTTTTAATTTATTGTCTTGTCTTTCTATCTGTGTTATATGCCATTTTAACTCTCGTCGAAATGATTTGCAGAGGTCGTTTGGATTGTGTGATAGTATTTCATCACATAGTTCTTTTAAATGTAAATTGCAGTCTAGTAATGTTTCTGTTATTTGTCTTGCTTCTGGTATGTCTATGGTAGTAATTATGTTCAGATTTTTTGTAAAGAAGATTACGTCGTCGAGCTTTTCGAAAATTATTCCTGTGTTGTTTATTTTTTGATGCAAGAATGAACTGCTTGCTTGTATTATTGTTATTGTCGTTGTTAGTACGATAGTAATGTTGAATTTCATTTTGTTACCTGTTGATTTCTTCTTTGTGTGTCTGAGGTAGTCTGTATCTTTGTACGTGTACCGGTTTTGAATCTGTATATAGGTTTATGTTGTGGTATATACCTTGAATGCTTGTCAGTTTGTCACCTTCCAAAAAGAATATGTCTTCATATTGGAGGCATAAGTCGAGTATTGTCATATTCTCCTCTACATTATTATTTGTATCTAGATTGTTTGTTATTGTTTTAATAATCTGGTCCTGCCGTGAAGAATAGTCTATTTTTTGTCCTGTGTGGTAATACTGTATGTCTTCCGGTAGGGTTTCTAAGATTGGTTTAAAGTCGGATATTTCGCTGTCTTGTGGTAGCGTATTTGCTATCATGATTTTTGCTTTGTAATTGATTGGTTGTATTAATGTGTGTGGAATAAATATCCCTGGTTTTATTTCAGTTGCTGTGCAAATTGTCGGTTCGTTTGTGGATGTTTGTATTTCGATAACTGTTTCACTTCTAGCTGGTAGAATTATATTATAATTAGTTCTGTTTGAAAATTTGATTAAATGTTCGTTGATTTTAATATTATTCGTACTGTAGAGTATGTCTACTTTAAATTTGTCAAAGAAGTCTCTTCCTACTATTCCGTCTTCGAGAATTTGGAAATCGTTCGGTACTGTGTGGAATTTGTGTTGTATTTTTAGTTCATCGTTTAATTGTAGTGTTAGTGTTAGTGATCCGTTTGTTTTTACTGTGCCTGTTCCGATGCCTGATAGTGTTAGTGTATCTAATTTGTTGACTTCGTCCGTATTGATGTGTTTCTGTTTGATGACTGATACGTCTGCACCTGAATCTATTAATAAATTCGGTCTTGTTTTTTGGTTTATAAGAGGGGATATAGTGTCTCTGTTCGTCTTATATTTGGATAATAAATTTATTAACGTGGATTTCTCTGGATAGAGTAGGTTTTTTAAGCTGTTGTGGTCAGTTTCGTCTAGTTCTTGTTCTAGGAAGTTTGTTTTAATTTGATTTGGTTGTTTTCGTTTCGTGGTAGGGGATTTGTGACTTTGTTCAATTATAAAAGTTTGTTTGATGTGGTTTGATTTACGTGTGGACGTGTGTTTGATATTTTTGTTGTTCGAAAGTTTGTAGAGTATGTTTTTATTATGTGATAAATTTCGTTTTATGTTTGATAGTATGTTCTGTTTGATAGTCGTTATTTGTTGCTTGATCTTAGATAATTGTGTTTTCGCTACGTTATGGTATTTTGAGAATTTAGTAGAAAGGTATAGGATTATGATGTGTATTACTAAAAATATGTTGTCAATTTGTAAGTTTGCTGTTTCTTGGATAATGTCGTCGTCGTCTGTTTGTATTTCGTGTAATTCTAATGTTGGAGCGTCTTGACCTGGATGATTGTTTTTTGTTTGTTGGTTTGTGTTATGAGCGTCTGGGCTCTTTTCCTTATTTACTAAAATTTCTATGGGAGCGTCTGGGCTCGATTTCTTATATACTACTTGTTTAATGGGAGCGTCTGGGCTCGTCTGTTTGTTTGTTAATGATTTAAGAGGAGCGTCTGGGCTCTTTTGTTTATTTATTAGAATAGAGTGAGCGTCTTGGCTCGTATGATTGAAATGATTTAGGTACATTTCTGGAATGATACCCATTTGGGGAGAGTAGTTTTGATTTTCGTTTTGTTCGTTATATGTTTGGTTTGTTTGATTTTGATCCGGTGGCAGTGGCTCTCCTACAGCTGGTCGGATCCGCTGGAGTTTCCCTGCTGAGGTTGTTGTGGTATGTTATAATCGGTTTGTGCTTGTTGCGGGTATAATGTGTTGATTCTCATTCCTGTGAATTTTTCTGTTAAGCCGTTTGTGTCGGGAGGTGCGCCTGGGTTTGCGTTGTTATTATGTTGAGTTAGGTTTCTCGTGTAGAATTTACTTCGGCATTCATCGAATGTGTGTCCTGTAGTAATTTTACAATGAGAGCAAAATTTCGGAGTGAATCTGTTCGTTTGCTGGTTTGGTTTGTTATACATCTGCTGTGAAGTCGTTGGATATTGGCTGTTGTGTTGCTGTGTGCTGTTATTTTGCCTGTAGTTGCTTTGATTATTTTGTGGTTGTTGTCTGCGGAATTGTTCTTGGTTAAATGAGTTGTGGTATGGGTTCAGTGTTTGGTGGAATCTATTGAAATATCTCTGTTGTTGTTGGTTGTACGGCTGAGTTTGTGTCATTCTGCTCATTCTTTCTTGGTTCATTCGTGTACGGCATTGATCCCATGTATGATTTTGTCGTTGACAGTAGTTGCATGTGACTGGGACTCTTGTGTAAATGTTGCTCTGTGGTAAGAAGGTTTGGGATGGCATTTGCGGAATTAGTTTGTTTATATTTTGTGTTGTTGGGTTTTGTATTGATCCGGTTAGCATTTTGTCTATTGTTTCTGTTTCATTCACTATTTCGTCGACATTTTTGGCTTTTATTGTTGCGATTTTTTCGCGTAGAATTGTGTTGTTTAGTCCATATTTGAATGCTTGTACAGATGTGGTGTTGAGGTGTTGTGTATATGCTTCGTCTATTTCGTCCAGGTTGTACTTGGTTTTGTAGCCTGTTTTATATTGTTCTAATGCTTCTAGAAGTCTGTAGCCGTAGTTTCTTATCGATTCTCCATATGATTGTTGTGTGTTTGTGAATCTTCTTTCGAGCTCATTTAATGAATATGAATCTGCGTACATGTTGTTTAGTGTTTCCCGAAGTTCTGTGTAGCTGTTGATGTTCCTGTGTGAAATTCTTATGTATGCATCACCTGTTAGTCTTAGTTTGATTAGTTTGTTGAATATGGTTTTTTCTTCTTCTGTCTTTAATGTTTCGTAGACGCTATCTGCCGTTCCAAGGAATCTGGTTAAGTTGTTGGTTCTGTTGTTGTTTTCTTCGCCGTTAAACTCAGGCACGAAGCTCGCTATGTTCTGTTGGATTGCTGCTTGGTTCATTTTTGTGTTTGTTGAGCGTTTGCCTGTGTCTTCGAAATCTGTGATCTGGGGCTTCTGTGTTGTCTGGGTGTCCTTTTCGATTTGTTTTTCTGCTGGGATTTTAACTTGTTCACTTATGGTTTGTGGTGTTTGGATTTTTTCCTTGTTGACTGGAATACTTGAGTGATTTTTGATCCTCGAGTGTAGCTCGTTGGGTTCTGATTTTATTCTGAGCCTTTCGCTTGCTCGAGTTGGTGATCTTGTAGTTTTATTTGATTTACTGCTGAATGGTGCGGTTCCACTCATTTAATTCATTTAATTTGTAGTTTTTGTTGATCATTTGAGATCTTGATTTTGCTTTACGATTTTGGGGAAACAAGAGAATTTTTTACAACTGCAAATTTGGGTGAAAGGGTTTTACAACCTCGGGGGGACTTTTACTTTATTTTGGTAAAGGGGTGTTCGACCAAAAGGTAGTGCGAAAGGGTGTGTAAGTTGGGAGATTGGTTTTTTAGTGGATGAGTGTTCGACCTAAGAGATTTGTTTTTGTACGCGTGAATTTATTTTTACTTAAGATTATGTTGACACGGGTTCGTAAACTACAGCGCCAATGTTTTACATGTAGTGTTAATGTTGCTGTTGTATTTGTTTGACAAAGTTTATTATTGATAGTAATTGATTTCAAATAAGAATTATGCGCTAGTATTGTACATAGCGTATATATTGTACATAGCGTATATATTGTACATGCGAGTTTTATATGCTGTAAAATGTATATATATATATTATGTATGAGAATAGTATCGTAGAGAGTTAATATTGTGGAATAGTTTATAAAAATGTTATAAATATTTGTATGTAGTTGAAAATGGTTTGAATTATATTTGTTTAGTAAATGATAATTTTAATTAGTAACTGGATTAAATATATTGTGAAATAATATAAATAATATAATTTGATGTAATATAAAAATGTAGTGGAAATTAAATTGTAGTGTCAAGTTCTTACCTGATTATACTTGTATTGGAAGAGTTGATGAATGTTATACGTTAAATAAGAATGAATGCACTGTATTTCACTATTTTAAATCAAAACACAATTAATTTATTAGATTGTTTACTTTGTGATTTATACTTTTATTGACAATTAAATTTCGACACAATAATTTACATATATTAACAATTTTGCTTATGGATTTTACGTGTAATATTTTGGTAACTTTTATAGGTTTGTCTATTTAGACTTTTAACTTGAACTTATTAAATTTTGATTTTGGTATATAAAGTTTTCATTGATAGAGTGTTCAATATAAATTTCACATATGGATTTTAAAATATTTGGTTCACACTATTTAGACTTTTACTTGAACTACTTAAATTTGATTTTGTATATGAAATGTATGAAAGTATATAAAAGTTTTATTGATAGACTTTTCAATTCGATTACACACTGAGTAGATATAAATTTCACATATAGATTTTAAAATATTTGGTTCACACTATTTAGACTTTTATTTGAACTACTTAAATTTGATTTTTGTATATGAAATGTATGAAAGTAAATAAAAGCTTTATTGATAGACTTTTCAATTCGATTACACACTGAGTAGATATAAATTTCACATATAGATTTTAAAATATTTGGTTCACACTATTTAGACTTTTATTTGAACTATTTAAATTTGTTTGTTGATGAGATACTATTTTGTGATTGACCACTTTTTCTGATTAACTAAAAAAACATTTTACAATTTTTTGGCTTATATACTATAGCCCTTATTAATTTTTGTTTTTGTTTCAAAATGGTGCTGAGTGGTAGTTTTCCACTCGTAAATTTTTTGTGTCACACATTTAGATTGTTTTTAAAAATTTTAATTGGGTTTTGGGTCAGAAAATTAATAACTTGTTCGAATTTTAATTTGCATGAAATTACATTTTTTCTCATGTGCAAGGTTTCTTTCTGGGTTTGTTTTTATAGTTTGTAATTTTCTTAAATTCTTTACGCACACGTGTTTTTGTGTGTTGCGCGTGGGAATAGGAAAATTAGAACATTGTTTGCTTATGATTGAAATGTTAATTGAATTTATGTGTTGTTTGGGATGGTTATTTCGCAACACTTGGAGATAGTCGCCTTTTTTATGCAGCGAACATATAAATGTGATCTTTCATTCTTTGGGAAGTTCCTACTAGTCCCAGATTGCAACGATAAGTTCATAAAGACTAGATGCAAGAGTTGCTGCTCTGACTTTTGATATTTTTGCGGAGATTCCGTTAAGACTAGGAATACCTTTCCATTTTCTACTCTACTAAGAGCATTTACTTCCTCTACTGTGAGATACGGAACGAGAACTCCTCGCCCGGGGGGAAAACTCCTTGAATAGAGGTCACTTCGTTGTTCAGATTCCCGGAGTCCCCTACTTTCAAGGATGTCATACTGAGACTGCAACAGCCACGTTTTTCTCAACTCATCTCCTAGTGTCTTTGATGGCGGTGGACCTCGGATGGAATCCATTAAGACGATTTCTGGCATTGGTAAAACAGTCTCTTATATTTGGAGGTATTTCGTAATATCTTCTGGCGTGGAAATCTACACAGAGCGTATTCCGACTGTTACCAATTTTTTACGCAGGCTTCGTTTATTTTCCATGGTAGTTATATCTGACTGGATAGCCACTGTTTCTGAATATTTGGTAGTATGCCGGTGGAGATTTTCGTAAAGTTTTCATTGCGCTGGTTTAGATGACTACTGCTGTACTCGCCGGTGGATGAGAAAGCCAACTCTAAATTATTTTCCATTCTGATGACCGTTGTAGAAGAGAGTGTAACCATTGATAGTATACATATTTTGGATCATGCTTCCAGAGCATCTAAGCTCTTGTAATGCAAGTATGTTCAATGTATATAAATTTTAAATCGAAAGATTTTTGAGATCTCTAGGTCTTAAGGGGCTAATGTTTTGCTGTTTAATGTTTTGTTATTTGTGACGAATCCGACAAATTAATCCGATTCGTTATTGTAGATTAATGAGAAGTAATGAGTTTAAAAGATCCCAAATTTTATTTTTAACTTAGGGTTCCTGGCTCTTGACCGCAACATTTTATTTGGTTTTATTTTTATCTATGTTATCGATCAAACAGTGCAGTGTTTAAAGTTTCGGTACTTTATAGGGAGGTGTTGGGTTCGGATCACGCCAAGAGCAAGATGTTAAATGGAATTTGATGACGATCGACGACATTATAAACACAACTAAGACCACTCTGGTGAGTCCAGATCCCAAAATGAAGATTCATATTATCATTATTAATAATCATCCGAACAATGTCGATAAAATAATTCGTTCAATAGCCATAGCCCAAAAATACGGTAATGAAAATTTGGTCGTATCAGCTAGTCCACTGAAAACTGTCGATACTCTGAATTTTGAAATAACAGAAATCTACGGGCCTAAGAAGGTTGACACGGAAAATTTATTACGTAAGCAGACTAATAGATAATATTTTATTAGGTTATGGTACTGTTTAAATTTCGAATAATGTCGAAAATAAAGATTGAATTTGAAAATCTCCACTCGAAAGTCCAAGTAAACTATCAACTGACCATGCACAAAATGCCGAAATAAAAAATTTATTCTTGAACCCTATTAGAGATCTGCGGAATTAAAGTCTATGTCGGACCAACAATATGTGTAATAAAAAAAAACAATTTGTAAGCATTTGAAAGTAATATCTTTTGCTATATACTCAAAACCTTATAGAATGCTTACGGCGGAGGTCCGAGGAGTTTAAGCTTACATGAATTCAAATTTGAAGTTTATTTAATGATCAAAAAACCTCTCGCTTAAAATTTTGCCAGTTGATCATAAATCTAACTTGGACTATTTGATGTAAGATAGATCTTCGCATCATAATGTTCGGGAAGGTTTAAGAATTTTGAGGGGTGTCATAGTGAGATAAAGATAACTAACTTAACTATAGAAAGCATCGCAGTTACAACCTCTCAACTCATCATACATTTCACAACTATATTATAAAATTGTGTGTAGATCCTATGTCGAATATCATTGATGACAAACTTTTGATAGTATCACAATTTTATCGTTAAATAATAAGAAAACTCAAAATTGTACCTTTTTAAACATTTTAGGCTTTACCTAACCGTCAAATAGTCGTACATCGGTAACCAACTGGCACGATTCAAATGAATTACACCAACGTGTTTCAAAATTCTTCAACATTCACCGATTTTATGTTGGGTAAACATGTACTTAGCAAAGACTGTAATAGAACTGCATTATCGACTATTTAATTTTCAGCTGCCATTTTTCGCTTAACTTTAAAGCACTGATTACACCTCTCGACTCGTGAATATAAACCTGATCAAATTGGGTTTTCATAATAAATAAGAAATTACTTTCATGATTAATGTTATTTTGCTTGCAATGAATTGTTTATCGGTGTGGTAAATAACGAAAAATTTCTCATTTTCACGTGGACATTTGGTACTCTGAAAGAAACAAAACAAGTTGAGTGTATTTTAAAACGATAAATATTTTTATTCAATAAATTGCTTTCAAAAGTTTGAGGAATGTTTTTATGGAATGAATTTTTTTTTTTTTTTTTCAACTTGCATTCTATTAAATCACTTGACTATTGTTTTATTGGGAACCAGTGTTACTTAATTTGCCAATCGAATGCCTTAAGCAGCTTATTATGTGTTTCAACGTCAATAAGGAGTCAGTCATCGTTCCGATGCCGAATAGCACAAGTAAAACACTTGCACTTACAAACACAAACTAACAGAATATGATATTACGCTGTGGTTGCACAATACGTGGGAATCAGAACAGTTTCCTGGTAGAGGTTTAAAGATAACGTCAATGACAATTACGTTTCTCTGAAAGGATTTCTAAAAATATTAGGATTGACTTATAGTTATGTTTATAAATCTTCAACATTTCAAACACTATTATAATATTGAATACTCAAATGCGCAAGTGTTTGGAAATAGTTCAAATATTTTAACAATTTAAAAACAGAACAAAAACAATTTTTCGACCATGTGTGATATATTTAACGATATTTTGAAAATCATATATCACAAATTAACCGCTTCACACAAAAATACCACACGCGTCACATAAATCATTAACAAACTGTCAAACATCTCACTGCGGCTGACAGAGGGTTAGCAATATTTCTTTAGACAAAAAAAAAATTTTATGTTAAAATAAGTAAGTAAGTAGATGATTGTTAGTTTTGTGTGTAGAAATTTTTTTTTAAATCTTAAATCTTACAATATAATTTCCAAAAATAAAAAGTAAATATAATATTTAATATTTTGTTTTTGTTATTTCAACTTCTTATTTATTTAATCTTAACTGACTTGTCTTGACTACTCTATAAAAAAAATCCGTAAAAATTGGAGACTTTTGACTACTTGAATTTAATATATTTTTTATATTTTAGTCTTCTTATTTAAATGTTGTGATGGTTTTCAATTTTGATTTGTTTTCGTTTCTTGTTATGTGTGTTCTTTGAACAAGACCCCGACGATGACGAGGAAAAAGAATAAGACGAAGAACTAAGAAAACGAAAAATTGAACGTGACAGAAGGAAGTGTTGATGAGGAGATGAGATTAGTATGTTGTGTTAATTTTTATTTTTTTATGCTACGACTTTATGCTACACACACACACACACACACACACACAAAACGTGAAGGTATAAATTTTAATTTTATTTTACTCTATGTTGTTACAACAGCCGATAAAATCTTGACAGGATCGAATTTAATAAGGTTTTAATTCGACGTTTGATGTGTGTAGTGTATCCAGGTAGGCGAAACATGTGTACTTTCGTGTTGTATTGTGTGTTGGATGTAGAAAAACTAAAAATATACAGATTTGATTGAGATCATACGATGGAATGAATTCCGGATTACGTATTGGCCGCCAAGATGGTTTATTTCCAATAACAAATGTTTCTCGCTCTATTGAATTTCTTGAATGATATACATTAAACATAAACATATTTTCCGAATAAACCATTTTCTTGATGACTAATTAACTTAAGAAATTTATAGAAAGCAATCAATAATCCGCAAGAAAGAAATATCAAGAACATATAAATTCTGAAAAGCACTAAAAAGTTAAACATGCATCTAAATCGATATAAAAATAAAAAATCCGCCCACACTCAACCTAAAATAAAATAAAAGTGTATTCAATCATTTTCAATCAAAATTAACCGTCAGCAACGAACCAAATTACGAAAAAATCATTTGTATTTCAAGATTATCATTCATCCAACAAACTAAACAACAAAAATTGGAAAAACACTTTGTGGAAAGAAATTAAGAATACATACACACATACAGTGCACACAAATAGACTAAAACGAACCAAAACAAAAACTGATCGTCCTGTCAAAAAATGAATGATTTGATGAAGATGATGCTGATGATGATGAGCTGAAGAATGAAGGCAAATATACAATTTGAACGTAAAACAGTACAAAAACAAATTCTGACATCTTTCAAATTAAAATAATAATAATGATGATCTTTCCTTCTTGTCGGGATTTTGTATTTGGTTTTCGGTACATGTATATTCATTCTGTGCATACACATTCAAACAAAACGAAAAAAAAATATGTTTTTCAGATTTTCATCTAAACAAGAAAAGATAATAATATATTTCACTTTTCTGTCATCTTCTTGTTACGTTTATTTTTCATTTAAATTACACAAAACAACAATAAAATGAAAAACAACAAGGCACTGTACAAACATGAAAGATTTTTGGTTGGTTGGTACATTTTCGTTTACCAGCTTTAATGCCATTTCATGGTCATTGCATCAAAATTCGTGAATGTCCCAAGAAACTGTAAATATATCGCGGATAAATAACGCTACCATTTTATATTACACACCAAACCCGCACCGCAAATACCAAATCAACATAAAGCATTAACATCCAACAAAATACCCAAACACAAAAAAAAAATATTCAAATGGCATGACACTTGACAGGATTGTTTCCTTATGTACATATTCCTTTCAAGAAGTAATTCGTTATACGTTTGTCATTTCTCGTTTACTGTTTATTAAGAAAGGAAAAATTCTATTTTCCACGTGTATATATGAGTGCGTATGTATATGTTTAACGGATTTATGGATTTTAGTCGGCTAAGTTCGCGCGCAAAATATTTTACACATAAAAAGGGTCAAAATTATAAAATTGCCGAAATTTTATTTTTATTTTGAACGTCAAGATGTGATACTCTGAAAGGGTTAATTCCTGTTGGCATTTTATTTTTATATTACTCGATAAGAGTGTTAAGTTGTTACTTTTTTATTTTTTATTTATTTCATCAAAATAACAAAACAAAATTTAAGTTGAAAGATTAATCCTGTTTTAGATTTTGATTTAGGGATTATAAAATGGGTTGAATTTTATTTTTTGTGTGTTGCCTTGATGGGATAATTTTATATAAATTTGAGTACATATTTTATATTATTATTATTATTATGATTGTTGGCATGTTGTCATTGTACTGGAATTTATGTTACCTCTGTGTTTTGCATATATGACTTGACACAGGAAGGGGCTATTCTTATTAAATTTATTAGAAATAATATAATAGGGGTTCTGTATCAGATTGGGGTCTAATCTCGTGATCTTGCTGCTGTAAACTAAATTCCAAACTATCTGACAAGGTCCGTTTCCCAGTCACAATCTCGATTTGAATACTTAGGCTTAATTATACCATATTACAGTGGCAATCGTTCTAAAACATTTTCACATCAACAGTTCATGAAAATGTTAATATATCACCGGCACAGAAATTTAAATATTTGCTTGGTCAATTACGGGGTGCTGCCCATTCGTCAATATGTCATTTCCGAGTTGACGATGCAAACTTTATTGAAGCGTTTAAACGGCTTACGAAAAAAGTGACAAAAAAACTATAATCGAAACGTATATTTGTGATTTTTTCGCTATTACAAAATTTAGTAAAGCTTCATCCAATAATTTAGTGAAGCACATGATGTAGTTGATGAAACAGTGCGCGACTTGAAATCGCTTGGTTCAAAGGCATCGGAACGAGACCCATGGATAATTTTGTTAGTCAGTCATAAATCAGACAAAGAGACGAGACGCGAAATTGAGAATCCTAGAATTCAGCAATTTTTGGACTTCCTAAGCAAGCATCGGATTAGTTGAAACAGTGCCAGAACAAGTACATTCCAGAGGTAATTATAATCATGACAGACAAGCTGCATCAAAATTGTTTCACGCTTCTGCTCAGTTGCCCACTTGCTCCATTTGCCACATAGACCATAGATTGTTTGATTGCCAGAAATTCAGAGAGATGCTCGTCGAAGAACGTCGAGAATTCCTTACCAAATCGAAAAGCTGTTTCAACTGCTTCAGGAGCAAAGCGTCATACCACTTTCCTTTATTTACCAGATAGCACCATCCCAATTGGCAACCCAAAGCCAATACTAACGAAGCTGAGTGCAAGTTAACAGTTTGCTTACATCGGTTAAATAAACCAAGGGATCCAACAATAATTTCAACAACATTGCTAATTCAGCCAAGGATTCTAGTTTTACCAGCAGCCTTCATCAAGGTACAGGACAGATACGGTAATTGGATAAGCTCTCGAGCTTTGCTTGATTCGGATTCTATGCATTCATTTATTTTGTAAAAATTGGCTCCAATCGATTGCAGTTGTGTGGCCGGCTATTCGAGAGAAAAGACCAGCTTAAAGTTTAGATCTCGTGTCAACATAACTATACTACTCATATTCGAGGTTTGGTTGGATAATCGCAGGCCAACTAAACATTGACAACCAATCAGCAATCATACCAAACAGCAAATCCGCCTATTCAACAAACTGTGAACCAAATAATGATATTTCTCAAATTCGAAGATTTTGGAAAATCGAAAAATATCATCTATCCCAACATTAAGTATAGAGGAACAAATGATCGTTGATAAATTCAATAAAACTGCCACAATAAAGGATAACCGAGTCACAGTTTGCCTGCCCTATAAACATAGTCCACCCAAGCTCGAAGAAAGTTGTTCACAAGCAACTATAGAAGATTTTATGCCTTAGAGCACCGATTATACAAAGACGAAGAATTAAGGAAAGCCTATAATCAACTCATTGCCGAATACCAGCATTGGACCATATGGAACTTATCCCACAAAACAAGATTGATCAACTCAATAACAAGATGTTCTACTTACCACGCCATGTAGTTATAAAGAAGTCCAGGAGTACGACGAAGGTCAGAGTAGTGTTCGATGCGTCAGCCTGATCCTCCAACACTTATTTGCTGTTAAACCTCCTAATTCGTTTCCCTAAACTAATATTTACCGCCTACATTTAGAAAATGTTTCGGCAAATTGCTATAACAAGCCATCGTATTATTTGGAGAGATAATCCTAATTCCGGGTTAGAACATTACCGTTTAACAACCGTTACCTACTGCCTATTTGGCAGATAAATTCGGTGACAAATTTTCAAAAGCCAGTGAGATCCTTAAAACCGATTTTTATATGGACGATTTGATGTCCGGAGCTGGTGATTTATAGTGTCTGCAAAATTATTTCAAGGCAGAATTATCAATTTACTAAAACTAGGAGGGTTTAATATTCGCAAATGGTCGTCCAATCATCCGCAACTTTTGGTAAACATACCTGTGGAGAGTCGTGAAATAGCATCGTGGGAAATCAAGGATAATCAAATGATATCAGTATTAGGTATTAAATATAACACTGAAACCTATTGAAAGTGACAGCAACACTGAAACCTATTGAAAGTGACTTTGAATTTTTTTACGAAACATGAACTGAAACGGATCAAACCGAGAATTAAGAAACACAGATATTATACCATCTCGTTTAAAATGAGTATGAACGTAAAATTTAAATTAATCGCAAAATAAAATTAATTTTGTTTGTCACGACGATACGATTTGTCAAAATAATAAAATGTTACTTCACACTTTTCATAATTTTAGATAATATTTTAATCACAGCCGTGACAAATTATAGCTTTCCTAAAAGCACTTAAAGAAACTTTAACGCTTTAAACGCTTAAAAATGAAATTTTTTGTTGTATTTAGAATATTTCATTTGTGGGACTTACGATTATACGAAAAATAAATTATAATCACTGGTTTAAGACATACAGGAGTTTCATTAAAATAATGTTCTTCGATGGAAGGCATTTTTATAAACGTTTATATAACTTGACAAGAAATCCAATCGTACCATCCAGCTTTCATCAAGAAATCCAATCGTACCATTCGTGTAAGTCAGTTCTGGGATACCCGATATATTTTATTTAGGGTATCCTTCAACTGACTATATATTTTGAACCCTATAAAATATTTTGGCCGGGCCAATTTTATTTTCTAAAATTTATCTTATCGGGTTTCTGTTTTGTTCAAAATTGTATATGACGCGGTATTCGGGCTTTAACCTTAAGATAAAGGATGTAATTAAATATTCTTGATGACAAATACCTGCGAATTGGGACTATCCCACAGATGAGTAATGCTAACATCTCACCTAATTGCTAAAATCCATTTAATGGACACAAACATTTTTTGCTCTAATAAATATCCGATAAAACCTTTTTTGGATATATCCTCCCCTGGGATTATTTGTGTATCATAAAAGTATAAAAAATCAGATCACATCCCAATTATGTACGGGACGATTTATGCATTAATTTATGTATATGAAAGGTTTCTCTTTATGTCAGTTTTTATATGGGGCTATTAGAATAAATTTTTATACTAATTATAATCCAAGTCGGTATAAAGACAGATGGCTTGTGTCTTTCACACAGGTCTATAAATTTTATAACGTAACAATCATCCCTTTATATACGAACAACATAGCTGTAGATAAGAGAAAGAAATCGTATCCCAATTTCATTAGATTATGAAAATAAATAACGCCTGGTTTTTCATATTTTCCTTTTTAATGTTTTGTTATCATATTATTTATGATAGGCTATTATAGAAAACACAGAAAGCAAAATAACAAAATAGGATCATAAAATAAATTTATATTCCATGCTATATACAAAAGGATAAGGGATGAGATGAAAGTTTAGAACGATTTGATTTTATTTTACCATTATACGAGTACCATTTAAAAAGAATCTAAGTGTAAGATGAATACGATTATTATTGACGAATATTTGGTTTAAATGGAGTTTTGTTTATAGGTACACATTGTACGAAGCGGTTTTACTAATTGTACGGCCCAAATTATTTACGAGGGATATGAATCATTATTAAAATGTCGCCGTCACTTAATGTAATGAAATATTTCAGTGCATAGTAGTAAAATATAATAATTTAATTCCGACGACAGACGTGTTTTATAAAAATGTACAAAAAAAAATCCGCTTTTGCTAAATTAAATCATCAACAACGGCGAAATGGAACGAGAACGTCGACGCAGAACAGCAACGATATACATTTCATGAATATAACTAAAAGCACATAAATAACTTTTAACATTTCACATTTTAACCCCAGAAACTAAGAAATTAATCAAAAAAATAAAAAATAAAGAAGCAGCAACAATACTAAAATCGTCATATGATTCATAACACTTTTTATGTATACGAATGTGTATACCTTACATAAACTTAACTTAAAAAAAATTGTCTTGAAACAATAAATCTCCTTTTTAACCTTAATTCGTATCTCGCATAAGCATGTAAAAAAGCTTTCAGCCTAAAAAAAAAATATTTCAAGAAATAGCAAATGTACAACAATATTTCATTTTAATACCATCACATCTTATCTCACGCCTGTCGGCAATTCTAATCTGTCAAATAACCAATTTATATAAGCAGAACATAAACATTTCTGTATTTACGCATGCTCAACATCTAAATGATTACATTTTATTCAACTGTAGCTTTTAAGGAAATTGTAATTAATATTTCGAATTTTTAAATATTTCGTCCTTTCGTGTGTGCAGCACAGTGATTTTCTAAAAAAATACGATAATGTGAAAATAATTTCAAAATAATTGTTGTCTATGCCACCGAACTCCAGTTTTACAATACTGTAATTTAAAATAAGAAAATTGTTTCAACTAGATGCCCACAACTGGCCGCTTCACACCCTACCGCATTTCGCAGCATCTTTCTGCCTCACCGCAACAGCTATTTGTTTGGTTGAGGTTTATAACAAAAAACAGGGTGTGTAACGAAATCTCGATTTTTAAAATCTCGGATTGTCAAAATATCGGTTTTATCTAAATCTCGGTTTTCAAAATCGTGGTTTTGTATAAAAAAAACCCAATTTTTAGGAAATCCCGGTTTGAATTGGCATGTAGAAACATGGTACTCTTAAATGATTTTAAGTAAACAATTTTTTTAACCTCCGTTACTCCGAGAGTTAGCAATATTCGAAAGGCAGGTAGTCGTGCTGAATAACCACCGTATATTATTACACATAAGACGATCGGTCAACTTCCGCAATTATGACCTTTCTTAAAATATCAAAATATAATCTGGCAAGTTTGCTAAATTTCATCAACAAGAATATTAATTATTTTATGAAATCCAAAGTCTTTAACTTTAACTAGTATTTCTCAGCTACGAAGTACTTGAATACGTTAGTTTTCCCTAAGATAAGTAAATCCCGAGTATTCTTAAAATAAAGCAACACAGGACGTGCTGAGATAAGCTCATTGGTATTATCAAAAATACCACAATAAAACAAATTTGTTCAAAGAATCAATTAAACAACTTTGCATTTGAAATTTGCTTTCCAAAAGAAATATGTTTGTGTGTATTTATTTCTACAGATCTGGGTAACCGTAAGGTAACCATTGCATGAACTTCTTAATTATATGTTTTGTATAAAAAAATATAAAAAACAAAAAGCTCAAATAGGACATTTTAGTGGCCCATCTCTGTTATTTACGTAAAGTTATTGTCATGTTGATTTCTCGTTACCAATTTATTAAATACACCCTTGGTTCACAGTATACCACCAACCTAAGATTAGTTAAGTAATTGACTTTGGTTAAGTAACTGAAAGTGATTGCCTTCTAATTGTGACCATAACTTAGTTCCAAAAGAAGTTTCATCGGAAGTATGGTGCGACTTCAGATTGCCAGATGGATTAGAAACATTATCAAAATCATAGCATAGAAACTCGGTTATCTCATTTACGTCAAAATTGAATATGAAACTTATTTGAATCAAATATTAAAGCAAGGCCGTTAAACGTTTTGATATTTTAATATCATTAATTGTGGTATACATCCGAAATAACAATTTAAAATTTTGGACAAACTGCTTCAAATTGTGCGAGTGATTCAAACTAACTTCAAAACATTTTTTATTTTTAAATTATCGCAAATTTTTGAAAAATTTTCAAAATCTATAGAACCGTTTGATTTTGAAGTAATTATATTTCATGTAATTTCTATGGGAATTTTAAACATTTGGAAAAGTCATTGCCGAGTAATCCCAAGAAAAAAAACCGCATAACACATTTTGTATAATTTGTGGCATTATGCGGTTATTAAACGCTTTCGACAGTAAGGGATAAAAATGCCATCTTGTGAAAGAAGCCGCCGTCCTTTTCCATTTTATTCCTTTTTCATTTGTAAATAAAACCCACATTTTGTAATGAAAAGTCAATTTTTTTTATTGATATGGAAAGTGTTTCAAATGGCATAATATATGAAAAACAATATCGTTTATACGCCCACTTTCGTCATCATCCGAACATCAAAATTTTCGATGACTTTTCCAATAAAAGTGGATCATTGACCTCAATTTCAGCTCGGATGTTGCTTTTAAGTTGTTGAATTGTTTGTGAATGATTAGCATTCGCCTTACCTTTCTAATAAACACACAAAAAATAATCAAGTATTGTTAAATCCGGGCTTCTTGGTGGCCAAGGAATTTCACAATTTCTTGATATTATGCGATCAACAAATTTTGTTGACAATAAATGGATTCCATTAATTTTGCTTATTGACGTACTCATTTAGATGAAAATGAGTTTCATCGCTAAAGATGATTTTTGATGAAAAACCTTCATTTCATTCAAGCATCCAATTAACAAAATGACGAAGAGTTAAATGGTCTGGTGGCTTACATTTTTAAGTTAGTTGATGATTTGTATATATGCAAATGAACAACATGCAAAATGCGTCGTAATGTGATTAGTGAAATATTTAGTTCTTGTGAACGGTGCCTGTTTGATGTGCTTGGTTCATTACGAACTCTTTCACTAACAGCTGCTACCACATCAAGAGCACGAACTGGATGAACATGTCGATGTCTTTACTGAATCAGTTTCTTCAAAACGATCAATTGTTTTACCAGTTTTACCAAGTAGGACAGCCATGCTCACGTAATGCCAAAACTCTAACGTAATTTACGAAATGTTGAAATTTGGATAATTAAAATGCGCTGATTCGTTGTTAGCGACTCCATGATGATAAACGGCATATTTTTGACTTTTCATATGTCAAGAACTTAAATTAAAATTCATCGATTGAGAAAAATACCAACAGATGGCCCACCCTTAATATGAAAAACGACTATGAGCTAAAATTTTATAAATAAAATTTTCAACAATATCAGTTCAAATCACGGGTTTGACGGGAAAATGACGGGTTGGAAATGACGGGTTTGACAGAAAACGCTTTTCAATCATGAAAAAATTTGACATCGATATGTTTCAGATTTTCCACTAAACACTAAATGTCTTTTGGTTTTCTACAGCTCAGACGAATTGACTTCTCGAGATTAAACGTCATAATTAAGCTTTCCTCATAAGTTGGGCGATCCCATTCATAGTTGGCTAAAATTGGTCCACCGGAAGTGGCACGCCGCCTTCATAGGAACTTTTGCAATTAACGACAAAAAAACAATTATGAACTAAAAGATTCTAAATTAAATTTCCAACAATACCGATCCGAAGCATTTTTCCAAAATGTAAGCGGAAATGACTTTTTTTTGCCTAAAATATGATTTTTAACAAAATATTGGGCACTGTAAAGCTCAGGCGAAGTGATTGATTGGGGTGAAACATCATACTTAAGCTTTTCCTACAAGTTGTGAAATCCCCGTAATTTTTGGCCAAAGTCGATCCACCGGAAGTGGTAGCTTTCATAGGAGATTTCTCGTATTTTGCAAATACATATTTCAAACAAAATTTGTTCAGTCTATTTTTTTAAATTTTACCGGAAGCAAAGTTCCGCATCTCTACAGTTCAGGCGAATTATTTATGCGGAATCACGCTTCATACTAAAGCCTTTTCCATAAATTGGGCGATCTATGCGAAATAGTGGACATTTGTGTACCGGAAATAGCAGCTTCCGTAAGAACATTTTCAATTTTTGCCCTGAAGTTTTGTCGGTTAACTTTGTTGGTTTTTTTGAAATTTAAGTAGAAATAATAATTTTTTTATAGGTTCAATTTTGCGATTTAGAAATTTAGTGTGGTATATTTGAGATCTATGAACATTTGTCTTAAAAGAAAGTCGAGTGTTAGCCACCACATATTCAGCCTTGAAGTTTTTTATGGTTTAAAAGCAGAATAACCGAATGGCGGCCAGTAGAACTTGCGTACAGAACCATAGTGAACTAAACCGCACATATAATTCGTTCCAGTTTTATAGTCATATGTGTGATGTGTGTTAAATTATGGCAACTGTTATTTTATTTGCTGAGAGATATGGGTGATTTTTTTTTTAAATGTACTCAACAAATATTTGTTTTGTCATTTATCCACTTTCCGATATTGCTAAGGCCAAACTCTGAAGAATAGACTTCCAAATCTCGTCTGGCACCAGTTTGTATCGATAGTTTGGTCTCAAATCAAAATAGATCAATATCGGTAGCACTAACTTTAGCGTTCATGACTTTTACTGCATCTGGAACTCAAACTACAAAGTTTAGATCACGTTTCAGAAAACTATTGACCCTGGAATGTTGTTGCTCTTTCCCCTTGGGCAACTATTTCTTTTGGAAAATAATAAGCCATTGACGTAAAAGTTTCTCTTCGCTTCAATTCAAAATAGTTGTCAGACCAGTTGCAACCTTTTGAATTGTTCACCGAAACGAAAACTTAAAGTAGACCCAGGAATAATATAAATGTTTGAAGCTTGATGATTGGAAATAGCATTTTATCGAATTTCGAGCAACGCCTTCCGAATAGTTTTCTCGTCCTAGATCTCTCATTACTTCGGCATAGTTAAAGACTACATTCAATTAAGTAAATGTTATTTGATTTGAAGTAGCAATAACTATATAACTTCCATTTTGCTTAAATATTTTAAAAATAATAGTTGCAAATGTACAAAATTATTCATCCCACAAAGACAATAGTTGTTTCTGAGAAGTAACAACTATTGACAGCCTATGGGGCCATTACTGAAAGTATCACTATACTACACGTTACATTTTGTTAACTGAGCAGTGCGATGATAACGAAATATTCACTGGCCTTCGCCCTACATCCCCCATAGTTTCATTTATTCCCTATCAGAGGACTAAGCGACGTGAGGCGTACAATAGGCTATTGTGAGAGTTAGTGAAACATCTTACTATTCAAAATGATTTTGCACTAATACTATAAAAAGTAGTCCGTGGTGTGAAGGGTGAATCATCTCGAGACTATAGAACTCCCATTTCATAAATTTCGATGCAATAAAACTGTTTTTCCCAATTTTTACTGGGGCATTTACGGATTTCGGCCTTTCACTGTAAAATAAACACTGATGTTTAAGATCAGTAAATAAATAAAATATATATGTACTGTAAAAAGGAAAAACAGGATTATGAGGCAGAGATAAATGCTAAATAGCGTAAAAGGGTCAATTATAATTGTAAGAAAAACCTGTACAGCCTGCGATTTCTTCCATGCAGTCCGCATAATTGTTAAAAACTTTTCTGGGCATGACAGTCCCTAAACTTGCGATGTAAACGCGAGCACATAACTTTCTAAAAACTAATTTAGTACAGTAAACACGTCTAACTGGACCACAACAAAATCGTACCCAGTTTTGTTGGGTAACACATGCCACCATTTGTTGTCACATTTTCCCTATTCCAAGTTGATAAGTTCAACCTGTGATAGTTCCGTGAAGATGACCTCCCCAATTTGGCTGGTATGAGAGTAAGATTTGAAAATGATTGCGGCATTGTACGTGCCGGAAATTGAAGAGTCGATTAATATCAGCTTGTTAAAAATGCAGAAAAGTCTCATCATCATGTATTTCCAAATGTTTTTAAATATTCCGTCAACGAATAACTGTCTAGTGAAAAAGTTATGCAACATAATATGCAACAAGTTAACTTACTAGTTTAAATAAGAACGATCGAAGATAATAAAATAAATTGTGCCAATTTAGTAATTTTGGGTTTGTATTCAAAAATCCTACCATTTTAAGTCACTGATTCTGGAGAGATTCAAACGTACGTAATCGAATTTTACGTATTCGCGCAACCTTTTGAGATGAAAAATGAAGTTTCATAAAGATATCTAAAACCTGACAGGGTTTGTGTAATACAGACCTGGTGCGCAATATATATACATACGTCAAAAAGAATAAAAAATGTGCCCGATTTAAATTTCACATTCAATTAAATTTTCAATTTTTCCCCGTCTTGCTGTGCTCTATATGCTTGATATATTATACACAGACGGTCGGCTATTTCTTACAGTATTTTATCTCTGCACACTTTTTTTTTTTTTTGTAAATGCAATTTATGATTCTTATTTAAAAAGAAACAAATCATACCATCTGAAGAATAATTAAATGCCCTTAAGGTGTGCAACTTACAGTATATACACATACCTAGAAGATAAGAAGAAAAGCGAATGGTTTATACTTTTATCCATAAGACAATGAAAAAGGCAACAGTGCAATTATTGTCTGCTTTTTTAAACAAGCCATCAATCATTTTTTTATTTCTTCCTTTAAAACCATTTTAGATTCTTATTCTTGTTCTTATTCCAATTTTTTGTTTTTATTTTTGCCGTCATTTATATTCTGTTAAGAATATGACACCGCAATTTTTCTTTGGCTTTTTTTTTTGTTGGTGTATTATAAATGATGTCTCTGTAAATTATATTCAGACAAACAGACAAGTAGAAGAAATAAAACATAACACAGAAGACAGAAGAGCCTGGCAAGAAGAAATTATAAGAAATTGTACTGACATTAAATTATATTTTTACGTTACTTATATTTTTATTATTACATATTTGAAGGATGGAATGAAATAAATTTGCTTGAAATCGAAACGAAATACATTTGAAGATGTGTAAAACATTTTTTTGAGTATGAGGGTGATACTGAAGACGACATAATCGAATATTTCCTCTGAAAAAGTTCACAAGACCGCATGGTGCACTATACCCGACTTGATTATTTATTTAGACGAAACAACTTGAAACTTACGCGTAATGTACATACTCTTCAAACGAGTGTTAATTATGTACAATTTTATTGTATTTTAAGAACAACAACACAGTTTAATCTTAACCCTTTATTGCATAGTGTATCATATATGATATGTTAATTTCCATTAATTATATTTCGTAAACAATTTTCTTTTTAATCACTACTCTTCCACAAATCCATTTGCTCATTGTATTACTTTATGAAAACTCTGTTTTTAGGGAAAAGCAGTTGTCAAAAAAATTGGCGGGAACGTTTATTTCTACAAATGTACTTTGTTTAATGACGTAGTGAAAAGTTGCTCCAGATTTACTTCGATTTATTTAAGAATTAGGAAAAATGTATTCAATGTAAATTGTAAATTAAACATTACATATGTTTTATGATCCTAATTTATTAGTTTGGAAAGTGATATCAAATTAATTTTATAGAAATTATAAATATTAAGACTATATTTTATGGAGAAGGAATATCAATTTTTACCATATCAAATGTGTCTATTCAAAGCAAGCCACTAAATTTTTTTTTCCATTTGAGTACAACTTGCGGAAAGTTTTTTCCTCGAAAGTCTCAGATATTGCCGTTGTCCTTTATAACGCCACAAAACACTGTAGGCAATTCGGGCACAACTTGTTTAAAGTTTTTTTTCGAAAGTTCCGTTAGGCCTGCTTACTATAATATAAAGGTTCAGTCGTTACAACGTTTTTTACTTTATAGTATTGAAGTGTGTTTTGTGGAACACATAGTGAATTAAAATTAAGCTTTGCGCATTAACGAAATAATTTTTAGGAAATATTTAATTTAATTTTTATAGAAATATAATGAGTTCAAGAACGACGTCTAATATTGTAGAAGTAATTTTTAATAGCTGATCAGATTCGGAAGATGAATTTGATGTCGATAGTGGAGAAGAGGACGATATCCACGAAGCGGTCCCTTTAGCTATAGCAGAACCCATACAGCAGAACATAACAAGATAGTATGGATAATTATAGGCTAATTAAATGCCGCAATTAAAAATTTTGGACTCCACCCCTTCCAACTAAAATGCGTACGCGGGTTCTGCTAGCTTTAGAAAAAGTTAGCAGAACCCATATCAAAAACTGATTTAAAAACAATTGGAAAATTAAAGGTTAATTTTAGGCTAATTAAATGCCCTATTTAAATTTTTTTGTTCTGCTCGATCTAGAAAATGCAAAAGGCTTTATCATTTCAAAGCTAGCAGAAACCAAATCGAAAATTGAACCAAAATCGAAATTTGAACGCAAAACAAGATCTATTGATAAACAAATAATTTTAGGCTCACTATAGGCTAATCAAATGCCCCATTAAAAATTTTTGGGCTCCACCCGTTCTTGACCCGACTTCAAGTCACTTAACCTAAAGCCAGCAGAACCCAAATTGAAAATCGGACCAAAACCGGAATTAGAACGCAAATCAAGATCTATTGTTAAAATCAAGATCGCAAATCAAGATCTATGATTTACGATCTTGTTTTTCGTTCTAATTTCGGTTTTGGTCCGATTTTCGATTTGGGTTCTGCTGGCTTTAGATTAAATGACCTGAAGTCTGGTCAAAAACGGGTGGAGCCCAAAATTTTTTAATGGCATTTGAATAGCTCATAGGGAGTCTAAAATTATTTGTTTACCAATTGATCTTGTTTTGCGTTCTAATTTCGTTTTTGGTCCGATTTTCAATTTCCGTTCTTCTAGATTTGAAATGATAAAGCCTTGTGCATTTTCTAGATCGAGCAGAACAAAACAATTTAAATAGGGCATTTAATTAGCCTAAAATTAACCTTTAATTTTCCAATTGTTTTTAAATCATTTTTTGATATGGGTTCTGCTAACTATCGCGTTTTAGTTGGAAGGGGTGGAGCCCAACATATTTTAATGCGGCATTTAATTAGTCTATAATTATCTATACTATCTTGTTATGTTCTACTGTATGGGTTCTGCTAGCTTAAAAAGTGGTGGTGGAAACAATCGCAGAGGACTTACACGAACTTATAGAAAAGGAAGTTGAACATGGACTTGTATCTAATGCTGTAAATGAGGCTTTTGATAATGCAAATATGGAAATCATTTTTGCCGAAAGTGTGCTTGAATTTAGCAATACGCAGTGACTGCTTTGTATGAACTAAGAGATAAATGTTCTCGAATTGTTTGGAAAAGAAGGATTTTGAAATATCTAACATACATTTTTAGGAGCCTCTGATCTTATAGAAGACCAAATAAGTAGAAATTTAAGTACACCATTATTATTTTTTAAATATTTCTTCAACGGTAAGTGGCAAATATTGTTGATTAAACAAGATATTGGTATCCGAAATTGGGTAATGCCATTGTCCAAGAAACGATGTCATTAAGAAAATTTGAGGCAATTCGACAAAACATTCATTTTAATAATAATGAGAGAATGCTTCCTTAAACTCACCCAGAGCACAACCGATTTCAAAGTTTTCAAAAAGTGCCTTTGGAAGAATGTTTATCGTATAGATGATATGTAGATGAACAAATGTTTTCAACAAAAACTCGATCATTCTTGAGTGGAATTTCCGGTTTTGCGTATAATTTAGAATTATATACTCAAGAAAATTACCGCGAAAAACAACCAAGGTCTGACTTAAATTTGGGGGCGGCTTCCAATGTTGTAATTCGTCTTGCACGAACAATTCCTTCAAACATGAATTATAAGTTATATTTTGATAACTATATTATTCGTCTATTCTATTATTAACCGAATTGCTAAAACGGAAGATATATAGTTTAGGAACAGCTCGAAAAAATCGTATACCGAACACCAAACTGCCGGATGATTCATATTGGAAAACGCAAGAAAGAAGCTCTTCGTTTGAGATGGTGTCTATAATATTGAGGGAAACCAAATAATTGTAGTTTAGCGGAAAGACTCCAACATTGTCACTCTAATGTCGACATTTGTTGGTAGAATTCCACTGCATTTGTCGACGAGAGGGGAGAAAAATTCTTGCACTATCAATATTTACTGACCGTCCATAGTGAAGGAATACAATAAAAATAATATGCAAACAATGGTATATGAGAGCTGTGTACCATATGCTTGCTCTCATAGTAGCAAATGTTTCGACACTTTAAAAACGTGTAGAAAAACTATGTGGCCTGCCCGAGAAGAAACTGTTTGGTCTGGCAGATGTTACAGCAGAAATTTCAGAAACTTTAATGAAATATGCAGATGTAGCTGCCAGGTTGCAATAAGCTTTGGTTTGTAAATTGTTCCAAATGCAACTCTCGCTGTGCCTAAATAAGGATAGACATTTTGAAATTTTGTGATTTTTAATTATAATTATTTACTTTTTAAATAATTCAAATATTTATTTTGTTATATGTAACATTATGTTATTTCATTATTGCCAACGTGGTACATGGTCTGGGTCGATAACGACTTCAAAGCTTTCGTTTGGCATTATATAACGGGTCAACGTGAATGAAGCATCAAAATGTTGTTATTGTGACTTTCTACATCTTGTACGTAATTGGAACGCTTGCATGCAGCAATGAACTTTTTGATTTCATTCACCACATGAGTAAGCTCAAAACAAAATATAAAAAACTTTGAACTTTGAACAAAATATAAAAAATTGTGATGGTATAACAACGCGCCCCTGGAGTCAAAGTACATCGTTGAGATGCCAAATATTCTGCATGCTAGTGACGTCTTTCTGGTGCCTGCTCTTGGATTTAAATAACTCTGCGAGGGTTTCCTCTGCTTAAACCTTCGATGCTCATCTTGTGAATGTTTCTCCCGACTTCTAACTACTTCAATAGCTCAAGCATTCCAGAGTTCTTTGAAAGGTAAGGCTTGCGCTTTTGCTTTACACCGAATACTCGCATAACTTTTTGCCCAAAGAATTTCTTCATCAAATTATAGATATGTTAAAAACATACCGACATCGTTTGATAGGTGAATGTTTAAGGAGCATGTATGATTTTTTTTTGAATTTTTCTATGTATAGGAGTTGAGATATAGTCCATAGAATTTGGAAACTAGAGCTAGTTGGGCCAACGAATAGTTTCTGACTTCTATGGATTATATCTCAACTAATATACATAGAAAAATTCTAAAAAATATCATACATGCTCCTTAATCATTCACAGTGTTATATCTACTGTCCGCCCCGAAAATTTCAATTGTCATGACAGTTTTTAACTATCATGATAGCAAATATTTTCGGGACTCAGAGTAAAAATGTCGAGATTTTTTGGGCTGACAGTAAAAAATGTCATGATAGTAATATTTAGTGTTGCCATCGCATTTTTCGGGGATGGAATTTGGGCTATCTTCACATATATCCTTACTGCGTGAAATATCATATAGCGTATAGACTATAGCTATTGACAGTCAGGATTTTTCATACAATAATTAACCCTATCCCTTTTACTCTACGTTTATGTTTGATTTATTTAGGCTGCGGGCCAATAGTTGGGTAAAAGTCAATTTTAAGTAAATTTTTTGGTAAATTCATTTATTTTTTAAAAACTCTATGGCAAACTGAACGAAAAATCTGTTCTAAATCCGATTTTTACCATAGTAAACGATTTACCCGACTATTGACTCGCAGCCTTAGTTGTCATCACGCGTTGTCATGAAAAGTTCAGTGTATACTACGAAAAATAAATTGTCCGATTGTAGTGAAATTTCACAAGGAATACCATAAATGTAAGTGCTATTACAAACATGTTTAAGTGATGAAACTTTCAGTTTGACTGTTTATTTATTAAATTAATTGTTTTGACTATTAAAAAAAACTAACGAAAAGTAATTATAATAGTGTAACTAATTAAATAAAACGAGTATTAATCAATTAAAACTAATGACATTTATTTAATTAAACCTAGACTTTAACTATGCCGAAGAAACGAAGGGCCTATAGCGAGGAAATTATTCAGAAGGCGTTTACTTGCAATTCGTTCAAACGCTATTTCAAAGCATCAAGCTTCCAAAATCTATAATATTCTTCGGTCTACGTTAATTTTTCGGTCGAGTGAACAATTCCTTAAGGTTGCACCGGGTCCACCTACTATTTTGAGTTCAAGCGAAGAGAAAGCTTGAGCGGAATGGCTTATTATTTGCCAAAAGAAAGGGTTTCCTAAAAGAAAAGAGGATGTGTTGGATGCGGTAAAAGAGTTTATTGACGCTGATAAAAGACAATCACCTTTTAAGAACAACATGCCAGGGAGAGGATGGCTCATTAGGTTCCTGAAACGTAATCCAAACGTTGCAATTCAAGTGCCAGATCCAGTAGCAGCAGTGAGTGCTGGAGTTTGTTCTTCTGACATCGAACGTTGGTTTAACTCTATTTCAAACTATTTAAAATAGACGAACAATTTTGATATTTTAGAATCGCCCAATCGGTTATATAATGGGGACGAAACCAATTTTTTGTTGTGCCCAAAAACTCATTCTGTGCTAGCAGCTAAGAGGTACGAAATATATATGAAATAGACCGGGGAGTTGCAAAATGCAACTTCACAGTAATGTGTACATTTAGTGCAAGTGGTTATTTATCCCTACAAACGAGTACCAGAAGAGATTCGTAAGTCTGTTCCTCAGAGTTGGGCTTTAGCAATATCAGAAAATGGATGGATGACAAAACAAATATTCTACGAGTACATCTCAAAACATTTTCATCGGTACCTCGTAGAAAATAAAATTACATTTCCCGTGATTTATTTTGTTGATGGTCACAGCAAGCATATGACGTTAAAAGTGAGTGAATTATGTGTGCGATTGGGCATCATAATTATTGATTTGTACCCAAATGCCACTCGCATATTACAGCCATGCGATTATACTGCTTTTAAACCATTAAAATATTGCTGGACAAAAATGGTTTTCCAATGGCGAAAAGAAAATCCTGGGGCTTCTTTTACAAGAGAGCAGTTTGCTCCTGTATTATCGAGAGCATTTGAAAAATGTATTACGCCACAAATTATTAAAAATGGGTTTAAGGTATGCGGTCTCTTCTCGTGGGATTTCTCGGCTATCGATTTTTCGAAATGTTTAGGAAAGTCATCCATGGAAACCGCACCAAATACAAATGATTTGAAGTCGAACGGTACTATAGATTATGAAAAATTTTCAAAAATATGCGGTAATAAAAAAATAAAATGTTTTGAAGACATTGTAAAACAGCCGCACACTTTGGAGCAGTTAGACGAACATTTTAAATTGCTATTCCGAATATTTACCACATTTAAAGGGATTACAATATCAAAAGGTTTAAATGTTTTGCCTCGACATTTAGATTCAATTGAGTGTCAAATCTCGGAAAATTTTAATAACTCTATAAACGATGTGAATCAGATCATAGCAGAGTTTGACTTAAACGAGATAACCGAGTTCGTATACCATGATGACGATAATATTTCTAATCCAATAGGCAATTTAAAATTGCAAAACACCTGCTACGAATGTTCTTTTGAAAATGAAGTTGTGATCACAACTGGAGAGGAACTAACAGTCACTTCTGAAAACGAAACTATTGATTTTAATTTACCGAATCAAAGCAAACCCGAAGATCTCCAAATTTTCGATGAAATAGGCCAACCTAAATCTATAGAGAATTATTCAGACTGGCCTGTAACACCATTGAAGGTTGGATCACCACCAGCAAAACCTAAAAAGCCGCTTGTGATTACTTCTCCAATATGGATTGAAGTAGAAAGAGAAAAGAAAAACTTAAAAGATAAACAAACTTTAGAAAAAAAAAACGACAAGCCGAAAGAATTGAGAAAAATAGAATAAAGAAGAAAAAATCTTTAACATCAAAACAAAAACGTTTGGATAAAAAATTAAAATCCAAATCAAAAGCGAAGGTTCGTCCAATTAAGTAAGTTACTACCTTTAACAAAAACTACTAAAAATGTCGATTCCTTCGAACCAAGAACGAGTAAAAATATTGTAGGTAAGCTTCTTATCAAATTTTCATCATCATTTGTTTCCGAAATTATTATTTCTTTTCATTTCTAGGTTTAAAAGAAACGTTAATATCTGTTCTAGACACTTATATAAATCAACAAATTTCTGATGAAGTAGTGATTATTTTTTAATATTTTTATTTAATTTTTTTTATTCCGCAGCTCATTTCGATGGCCCTACTATCGAAAATGACAAAATGGACCGTTACGATGGCTCAATTCCGGCAGTTTCTTTAATTGAAATTGGGAACAACAAAATGGCGAAAGGTTCAATGTGCTACAATTGCACCTGTTCTTTTTCAAGACCCAAACATCGGAATATATTGGTATCAAATGTAACAAATGTGTACGAGAGTATCACGTTAAATGCATTAGTAATCTAAAATTGGAAATACTGCCACTGTTTTTGTGTGCCGGTTGTCAATTGATTTAGAAAAACAGAAAACTTTACTAACAGTCGTAAAGAGCGATGAGCTTTAAAGAAGCGGTTAGCTTCGTAACCTTAATTGTGATAATGAACTAGTTGAAATTAATTTTAATTTTATATTAAGTTGATCGTTTTCTTCTTTTATTTTTTATATTGAAATGTTCATATATATATATATATATATATATATATATATATATATATATATATATATATATATATATATATATATATATATATATATATATATATATATATATATATATATTTATGTATTTATAATTTAAAGATTAATAAATAGCGTTAGCGTTTTACTCTGAATTTTCGTCCTAGTTTTAGGTATGACAATGATTGGTGCAGAACCAGATCAATAATAGAATCAAAGGGTCAATAGCTGTATTATTTTCCAAGACTTCAGAAAAATGCAATTTTAATTCATTAAATGTTAATTTATTATTAAAAATGCATCTTAATTGCAAAGACAATTAAATTTTATACGAGTTAATCAATTCATTATTTAAATTTTGCACATATTTCACAAAAATAACAGCTGAAAATTTCCTTATAAGGGTCGCGCTATGTGATATAATTGCTGCGGGCCAATAGTCGGGTATATCGTTTACTATGGTAAAAATCAGATTAAGAACAGATTTTTCGATCAGTTTGCCATAGAGTTTATGAAAAATAATTGAATTTACCGAAAATTTTACTAAAATGACTTTTACCCGACTATTGGCCCGCAGCCAATATATGAAAAACCGTGATTTCCATGAAAAATTAATTTTTCCCTCATTTTTAAAGGTGTTTCTCCTTATCAGTGATTAAAAATACATATCAAAATAGTTTTTGTTCAGTAAAATGAGATATCGTGCAGTAAAGGGTTAATGCAATGGCGAAGAGATGGAAATATAAGAGATTCACATCAATGAATCATACATACATAATTCATTCAATTACAAAAAACCAAGATATATTTTTTTTAAAGTGGGTATCTCTCTTAGTACTGTGTGTGGTTTCATTTTTTGTGTGTAAATAATTTGATTGACGTAAGATTAAATCTCATGCAAAATTAAAATTTAAAATTTGCACATTTTATAGTCGTTTTCCGTTAAATGAAATGAATTTAATTTCCATATTAACCTCATTATAATTATATACGGACATGAAGTTTGTGTAGATGTCTGAATATACCGAGTTTTTGTTATGAGTGAGTTAGCATTTTCTTAATGGGTAATGTCATTAATCATTTAGTTCCCCTTCACATATATATGTAAAAATAAAATTCAACGACGTTCTGTCTGACACTGCAATATTTTTTTGTGTTTGTATATAAGATTGCGCATCTGTTGCAATTATTGTGGAGCTAAACCACAATGTAATAAATAATGTTAGAAATATGCATTTGCATAAACTGTGAATGATTTGAACCATATATGTTCACACATTTCAATCAAACATTTCTTCCAACTTCGCTTCGGTACGGCCTAAACAATTATGGTTTCTCACCTTCCGTTGGCCGTCATTGCATTGAAAATTGGTGACGCCTACAGAAACTGTGTTGGTTGGTATATTTTACAAGGTTTTACATTTTTTTACGATTACTCCGTGAGACAGATTGTGTCGATGCGTTAATATCTGATAGTGTGTTACCATGGATGATATCTGGAACTTGGATTACTACTAGTAGTGTGCCATCGATAGTGAACGCTAACTTAATGATGTTTTCAGTGATAACATTTCGACGTTTCACTCGCTGCTTATAACTATATCTAGTATTTTTTCGAATAGGGAGATTCTATTAATTTAGATGGCTCTGATCGAATTCCCTTAATTAATTTTGATAGGTTAAAAGCTCATTAATCATTATTACCATATAATATATTTTTCTGATCTTGACTTGTAAATGACAAGTTTTTCTTATTACGAGTAACAGTCTAAAGTAATAACCTTTCATTTTCTTATATATAACAGGGTGCATGAACACAAAAAATCATATGAATAATACCTATAGTACATAGATAACTTTCAATAATTATGTTTAAAATATAGGTTCGAGAGGTTAAAGTGTATAGCAAAAGATTTCTAAATCAAAATTTTAATATTAATCACGGTTAAAATTTGTTATAAAGCTGGAACCATTTTGTATTTAATTGAAACAAATATTTGAATATTCCGGTTAAAACACTTTTAATTATTTTCATTTTGCTTTATTTAAACCGTTCTCTGCACATTAAGCAACGTTGGTTGTAACAAATCTTTAAAAACATTTATAAAATTGGAGAAACAAAAGGCCTTATTTATTTAAGACCCGAATTATACCGACAATTATGATGACAATGCTTAAAGCAGCGATTATATTTATGATAAGACCCCATTTACGAGTTTCATTTTGAATGTGGATTGAGTTGCATGTTCTGTACCTTTCACAATATTTGTTCGGACAGTCGCATTCCGTTCCATTTCCTTCATAAATAAAAACATTCTGCTTCATTTTTAAAGTGGTCAAATTTCCAAATCGCAAGAAAGTGTCATTACACATTGTTGATGCTGGTTGCTTTTCGACATTATACAAAATCGTATACGATTCTTGAAAATAAGTAATATTGTATTGCCGTAGTATCATACGTTGTTCGTAAAAACTATTATCGAGACACCCACGCAACACTAAAAAGGTTTCAAAATCTGTATCAAGTATTGTAATGAAACCAACCGATTGTCGCTCTTGTGCCTCATCGAAGTAACTTTTCGATTTTGTCAACTCTCCTAACAAGCATTCACATTTGTTGCATACTCGGGACACTTTCGCACTAAAACTGTTTGCAGTAGATGTTATGTTAAATTTGAATCGATTACATATTTTGGGCGAATGATACTCGATATTTTCATATCGATTGAAAAATGTTCCGAAATAGCTTGATTCAAAATTCTCGTTCAAGTTGATTCCACATTTTACGTACCACGTCGAAATTGGTTTAAATTTTTTTAAATTAAAGAACAGTTCGTTGTGGTTTTCAATATATTTCGAACATGTTCCGGATTGTATGTATTTTTGATTCAATGTCGAAGGAAATATTAGCTCGGAAGCCAATGATAATTGTAAAATATTCAGAATACACTGTTTAGTGAACAAATGCATTTTGAACAATAATTTTATGTTATTACAATATGAAATTGGTTTTAGGTAAATTTTGAAATTTATATTTATATCCCAAAGGATTTAATTAATATTTTACATGTAAGTATATTCTAGTTAGATATTGATTGAAGATATAACAACAATAGACCAAGAATATGTAATTATATTTGAAAGATTGCGTACTACATGTTAAGTAACCAATAGTTAGCTAAGAACTTGATTTTAGAATGACATCGATTACATTTCATTGAAAATAGTTAAAAGTCATAAATAATCAAAATCGAAGAATTTCTAAAAAAAAATTGTTAACCGAATCGATAATCTACATAAAATGAAAATTCACCGGAAGCAGTAAGTCACCGAAAATACTTCAACTGCTTACCTTACTTTTAAGGCAAATAATTTACAATGATATCAGTAGATTTAAAATTTTATCTTTCAATACTTAAAACCAGATTTTATTTAAATTTTGTGTGAACTCGATGCACATGTAATTATCTAGTTTGTAGCCTTTGTATCATTTCAATTACGAACAAGTGTTTCTGAGCCGATTAGGTTTAAGTAATAATTTTAGGTAAAATGAAAACCTTTGGTTCATTTTATATTACTCCTTGTTCCAAATTGTAATTTTTTAAGTTTTCAGGTATTTTTAGTCACGCCACACTCTGCAAATTGTTAACAGTTCATTTCTAGTGACGGAAATAACAGATTGTAACGAATTCTAGTCTGGTCACGTATAACATTCGGTGGTCACCACCAAGTTGTACATCACCAAATTTTGTCAACCCAAAGTCCCGAACATAGTCTGAGTCCATAATTTTATTGAGGCGATTATAATTCGTAATACTCATCGATGTTATCGGATCGAGTATTCTTCCAATACTACTGATTGGGAACTTGGTTTGGAACTTGTGAATTAATAACAGCGTTAATCATCAAGACAGGGGAATTTTGAATACTCTCAGCCAAAAGGTCCATTTCGAAATTTTTAATAATAACCCCAAATTTTAAAAATAAATTCTTTATCAAAATTGAAGAAAAACTCATACTGAGTAATCGAAGCAGACGCAAGTGACAAACAAATCGTTATAATTAATTTAAAGAATATTCAATATATGTTATTTCTGTAACTACAAAGTTTTGATATTGCTCGACGATGTTAAACTTCTCGATTAATACTGCTTTAAATCTATACCAGTGTACCTGGAAAAGCGATTCTATGACAAGGCTGACGTGGCCATATCCCAACTAATCTTCATAAATTGTTTCTGTGTAACTTTTAAGTTTTTGAATTAGCCAACGACATCTCATTGTGACCAGGTTGTCTATAGTGTACCGATTTTCAGAAATTAATTCACTTCCAATTTTTTTGTTTTTTTATGTTTGTGTTTTTCTTATTGTATTTTTTTGATTATTAGGTTCCTAACCATTATCTGTTTTATAGTATGCCGTATAATGCTATTTGGCAAGCAAGTAATTCACAACTGATTAATTAAGAGAAGCAAAGGATTTTTACAGGTAAGTTATAAGAAGAATCTGTAATGCTAAAGAAATTAAATCAAGGACTGAAAAAAGCAGTTCAAAGACATGTAGCGCTTGGGGCGACACCTAAACCTGCAATTAATGATGACATTAATCTATACCATACGGCTGCAGAAAAATTACAGTGACAAGCATATTAGTTTAGAAACTGGACTAAAAGAAGCAAGATAAGGAAAGCTCAGCACTCTCCAGAAAGGGAAAAACTTTATCAATAACTTCGCAAAAGGTTTCTAGAAGCCAGTTAATTAAGAAGCAACTAATTCCAGAGCAAACACCAGCTAAACCAAAAGTGAAATCAGCTTCAAAAATTACCGTCGTTGGAATATCAAATTATTCCACTATATCACTTCATGAAAGAGAACAAAAAATCAATTTTAAATTAAAAAAAAAACACTTGTATATGAAAGAAATTTAATTTTTTTCATTGAAAATGAAAGTTTGTTCTATGCCATTTATTATCTTTTAAGCATTTGATTTTCACCACATCGTTCATGTGACCACCATGGCTCACATTACAGTCCCGCATCTGAATATAATTGCTATAGACATTTGACTTTATAAAAAACCCCAAAGGAAATAATTTAGCGCTCACTATTCACTGTTACTACATCTTCTCGTTGATTTTTGAAAAAAAGGGTCATGATGTCACACGGTAATGATGCCACTAGCCCACAATCCGAATCAAACAGAAACTTATTTTTTGGATAAATTGACTGTTCATGACTAAACATGCGAATTTTTAGGCTCCCAAATGCGGCAGTTTCATTTATTAACGTATCCGTTGAGGTGAATATAAGCTTAATCTGAGAAAAATGATTTTTCGATAAAAAACGCTCATTTTGATCGAGCATTCAATCAACAAAACGATGAACGTTACTAATGGTCAGTTGGTTTCAATTATTGATTTGGCCTATTTGTGATTCCTGTTTTTTAAGTTTTCTTCTATTATTTGAGCATAAGTATAGGGTAAATTATCCAATTGTGAGCTCCTACTCGAATAACAAGCACACAATACACAAAAAGTTGTATCACTTAAAGTTGAAGTGAACAGACAAAGTATAATAGTTTGTGATATAGCGTACTCCCTTCAACAATATTACTTCGAAATCTCATTCACAACAGTTTATATTTTAGCTCTTTAGTTAACGGCGGAAGCTCATAGTGAAAGGACGTACTTGCTCGGGTTTTTGATGCATTTTTAATATCTTGTGATTTCGTTTAGTAAAGAGGTAGTAAGTGGTTTTGAATTTATGCTAAACAATTTAAAACTACTAATGTGACAATTTAAATCAATCAATAAGTTATTAATGTTCACAGAAATTAAAGTTTTTTACCCAGTTATGGACATAAAAGGCTTTAAATACTAGGCCCTAGAAATTCAGTTAAATTTAACTATTTAATGCTGTTTTTCAGCATTCGTATTTAAGACTAATGTGCAAATGTATTTATATTTCGGGAATCCCACAGGAGTGAAAATATTTTGAAACAGTTATTAATACCAAAATTCTAGTACATATTTTAAAAATTTGAACATACTTCGTCTCCTGGGCTGTTGAACCCCTAAAACATACACATAAGTATCTATAGAAAACAGAATATATTATGGATCCCACTCCAAGACCATCTAAGCTCTTGTAGAGGAAGTGCGTGCATTGTGTAAATTTCCACCTGGTTCGAAAGGTTGTGGGCGTCTCCATAGGTTTTAAAAAATATACCATGTTCCACGTTTCTATTTTTATGGCGTTGCCCGTCCCGTGTAAATTAATCCGAAGCCTTCGTCATGAATTATAGAATTTCTCTATAAACTTTAGATGACGACTTCTCAACACAAAATTTGATAACATAAAAAATTTATGCAATAGTTTTTTTTTGTTTTGACATACAACATGTCTTAAGAGTTAAAATTGTTCGGGATGACATTCAAAACTAGCGCAATTTAATAATACGGCATTCCATATCAGGAGGAATTCGGAATATGGTGGCGATAATCATCATGCAAAAATACTGGAATTACCAAAGGCATTAATCATCACAACATTAGTATCGATGACTTGAAATTTTCGCGAAAATGATGGCGATAGACAGAGATAAAAAAGGCGACAACAATCATAAAACAAAGTGAATAATAGAATGGAACGTAATCCCCCGCTGGGATTGTTTAATAATATCAATAAAATAAACTATTTTAAAATGCGCACTGTATCTATTTTGTAATACGATACATTATTAAATATTTTGCTACCAAACCGATAAAATCATTCTTTTCATGATTTTATTTACTGTCAGCCCAAAAAATAGCCAAATTTTTACTATGAGCCCCGAAAATACTTGCTATCACGATAGTTTAAAACTGCCATGAAAGCCGAAATAAAAGCATCATAAGGTTAAAATAATAAATATTTGAGTTTTAATCCATTGAACTCAGAAACTATTTTTTGGCCGGACTAGTGGGTTACATAGTGATAGAGGAACATTTAACGTATTTGAAATAACTTTTTGAGTGGGAAACTAGTGGGTTAGATCGGGTGGTATTATAAAAAAATTCTCAAAAAATTATTTCAAATACGTTAAATGTTCCACTATCACCTGATGCAACCCACTAGTCCGGCCAACGAATAGTTTTTGAGTTCAATGGACTATAGCTCGAATACTAAACATACCAAAAATTCTCAAAATATCTGAAAAATTACTGTGAACCACAAGACTATAAAGCTGATACTTCGATCATAAAATAGATCACATCATTATATTAACATGAAAATGTAACATATTTACTCTCATGACAGTAATACTCATGACAGTAAATATTTTCTGGGCTGAGAGTAAAAATGTCGCATTTTTCGTAGCCTGTAGTCAAAAATGTCATGTTATGTGGACATTTTTTGGGCTGAGAGTAAAAAATGTCATGATAGCAATAATAAGTGTTGCCAACGCATTTGGAGGATGGAATTTTATGTTGTCTTTACATACATTACTCAGCAACCGTTGAAAAAATGAAACGTGGCAAAACCGAGATTTGCCCAGGGAAGTGAGATGGAAAAACAATTGTGAATACAACAAAAGGATGGAAATTACCTGATATTTATTCTTTGGACGAGGTGAAACACATAAATAAGGTGGGGGCATTTTACAATGTATATAATATTTGGAACAGATAGAACCGAACTAGGTAAACATTATGGGCAAACAAGTATAACACTCGGTGCATAAACACATCGACTGCTGCGTCACAAACTAACTATTCATAGCTGGCAGTAGAATCACTTGCAGGCCGAAAACGGAGCCAAATAGACCGCGTATAGATCAATAATGACAAGTGCAGACATTAACTGTGAGCATCAACTGGTAATACATAGGTAGTTCCAAATTCATCCTAGCGCATATTTAAAGATGTTAACACGTGCTCAAGCTCAGAAGAAACTGTAACAAAGCTCCAACTCTCGATCATGTGTCTTATTTGTAGGTACTTTTGTTAAATTAATAGAAAAAAAATAAATTTACACTTACCACTCGGTTTTTATTTACCATACCTTTTTATACCGAACAACTTGTACTTGCATACGTTGTAACCTATCTCATATCTATCCACCTTGTTTTTCTGACATTCAATATGATAACCAATATGATAATTGATAACCAAAATTGATTGGCTGTATATATTTATCGTTAAAAAAGAGAAGGACGGATAGAAAACGAAAAAAATAACTTGCCACTGAGCTAAGGAAATGACGAAGATGACATGAGGTGGAAAGTTAACTTTTGGATTCGGAACAAGCTGGATCGATCTCAAAAAAATATAAAAAAACAAAAAAAAAGTAAAACACCCAATCATTTTGAAAGAAAAGGGGAAAAACGATATTGTGAAATTGAGGTTTTCCTTCTGTTAGGTGTCAAGCCGTTGGATTAATTCACGGAGAGCAACGAGACACTAAGAAGGAATCATCATCTTTGCCTTCTTATTAAAGGAATCATGTAAAGTATGACATGTTACTAATTTTTTTTTTCAATTTTTTTTATTTATACTTTTTTGTCAATTTTATTTTCATTTTCCTTTTACTGTAGAATTTATTTGTAATTTTTAATTCAATTTGCACTACTAGAATTCACAAACTGAATTCTAATTTGTGTTCGTAATCTTTTTTTAAGATTGATTATGCTACGGAATAGTTTTTTTGTTGTTTAGTAAATTTTCATTTGATATGGCTTCCGTTCCATCGGTCAGCAAAGTTATCTTTCTTATCTGCGCGGTTGCAAGTTGCGGTGATATCTGTTAGTAAGAAAACGTATGAAATTGAATTTGTCGGAGGAGAGTGAATTAGAATGTTTATGCATGATTGTGATTTTTACCTGGCATTTGGTAGTTTATTATTTCGATTCAATGTTTTTTTTGGGGTTGTTTAATTTTTTTTCTTCGCACACTTAAATTTAAAATTTTGTAACATAGCTGCTAGCATCGGTGGTTAGCGGAACCCTCCCAGTCGACATAGAGCTACCCATACAATGTGCAATCACCGTTACCGCACAAGACCAAGCCATGAGGTTACAAAACCTATATCGAAACAGTTAACAATATACTTGGACACCAAGAAAGCAGACGCAAACCTTTGATAGTGATAATTGTTAGAAGAATTTTGAGGAACACCGATAACATATGGTGTAAATGTGCTATAACAAAATATGTCGGAGCTAAAAGTCAATACGAAGATACGGCGCAAGACATCAAGAAAATAGCAAAGACCGATCGTAGGTAATACACTGAAAAAATTCGCAAGACAGCAGAAGTAGTAACCCCACCAACGGAACGAGAAGTTAGCGGTATCATTGATAAAATAAAGAACAACTACCTAAGCTTCTGAAACGAACAATATTTAAGCTGAAGAATAATCAAAGGAGACAAATCGACAACTGCAAGAACTCTAACACAATGTAATAACAGAAGCATGTGATCTCGGGTGCCTAAGGGAGTTGGCCTCAAAATAAATATTAGGAAACCAACAAGATCAGTTTAAACACACCAATATTTAAACCAATATATATGAACCGAGTAGCTGTTGCTAAAAAAGTTTGGAATTTTAAAGGTTTCATGCGAAAGAGCGGAACCGCTTTAATGTATGTTCCTAGCATTTGGGTAAGGGCGCAGGTAGCATCTATATAGCATCCACGTTATTAAAATCAAGTTCATTCTAGTGAGTTGACAAATGGATCATTATAAATTTTTAATCGATTTTTCAGAAATTTATTACGGACGAGTTTTGTTAATCACCTTATTTATAGAAATAGCTTAAGTGTGAAGTTACTTTCAAATAATTCAATCTTTTGATCTAACTATCTGTATAATCTATAACACAGACTGACTGACACAACTTCAGGCTTTGTGATATATCACTACGAGCTTTTGTGATATATCGAATAGAGTGGTAACTCTGGCAAAGTCTCGGTCGCAATGGTTTATGGTTTATAATTTATTTTACTTTGTAAAAGAAAGTTAAAATATGTTACTCTGACGTAAATAGTAAAAAATGAAAAATTATCTCAACCAATTTTTTATGAAAATGAATAATTCGAACTCATTTTTCTCATCCGCCATTTCTAGCCGAAAATATTTTCATAAAAATATTAACAAAATAAATAACATTTAAGTTCTTGTTGCGTCTTACATGTTACAAGGAGATGAACGTCTTGTTGTTCCGGGATATATTCCATTTGTCGTCGGTTCTGTTTTGTGCTTATAAAACATCGTAACCGGTAGAGGTACATACAACTAAATGACATTTACGTTACGTACACATAATGTACATTTATTACTAATATTATTATTATTTATATTCATAATAAATTTATATACCAAAAAAATTATTTATGTATGTGGAAGACGATGACTATTTTCTCATATTTTGTTCATAATGTTGTGTAAATGTTTTCTACTTCGTACATGTTGCTAGACAATTTATGTAGCTTTTAGCAGGTATGAGGTGGCATGTTCTAATATGCCAAAAACTCAATTAAATGTAAAAGCAAAAGAAATATTTTACATGTTAACGTTTCGTTTTAAAAACATAATAAAACTTAACAAAACATAATAACATAAATAAAATATTATGTTTGCATATATGATTTTTATGTATACGAAGAAGACATATTTTCTGATATGTTGGGCATAAATTATATGCAAAATAAAATATAAATAATAAATGCTGAATTTATGTCGCATGTTTACGAGTTTGAGCTTCAGAAATTTAATTGAGAATGTCGCAAAGTCACATGGGAACATCTGATTCCATAAAATTTCACAAAATTTAATTAAAATAGCCAAATTCATAATCATAATGGAGCTAATTGAACTCAAGTTGTATTTCAACAAGCATAATCAGAATCTTTTTGAAATTATCACAGCATTTGGAAACCTGCTATGGAATGTACTCAGTGTTATATAGATTCATGGATATTTTACTTTCGTATAATATGAACTAAAATAAAGTATATAGTAATCATGAATATTGTCGACCTCAAAATTTTTGCAGATTTACCATTCGCTATACAGGTATTCCTCGACTTACGACCGAGATAGGTTCTTAGAAATCGGCCGTAAGTCGATTTGGTCGTAAGCCGAATTTCACCGTAAATATAAAAATTCGTAGCTATTATTAAATTTCTAATTCAAATTCAAACTTCAATCTTTATTTAAATTAAAAAATAAAATCAAAGTCATCAAAGGTATTTGGAGGTAAGTACATAATTTTTGTGTAGGAGTGTTAATCGCCTAGGTGAGGTGCATATTATCCGGTATAGTAAAAGCATTTTAAATGGAATATCCTGGAACTTCAGGAGCAAGCACTTTCATAAACCAATCCTCACAAAGTAATTGTGTCATCCAAGCCTTTTTATTTGAGCTATAATACAGTGGTAACGCATTGAACTTTACTCCTATCCTAGCTTTTAGCTCTTGGATTTTTCGATCAGTGAACGAAAAAAAATTGTAATTCTATCCTTAAATGTCTTAAACCCTGGCATAGACTTCGTTTTCTCAATAATATTCGTACGTTCCATGGCTTGCGGTTCTGATCATAGTCGTCGTCTTTCTTTAGTTTAGTTTTAACTTTTCAAAATTTGAGGGCTTTTTTGTTTGGATGATTGCGAGGTTTATCTGTTTTTGGTAATAATTGTTGACTTCAAAGGTGCCAAACCCTTAACTGCTTCTAAAATTCAAACTTTATTTTTTAAAATGGTGGATATTATCGAATAAAACAATTTTACTTCAGGTAGGACCTATGTTTTACTTTTTTACCACTTTCATGTAGTTTTATTAATTTATCTTTCATTTCCAAGTCTATAACACTTCTTTTATATTTTGAACTTTTACTATTTCCGGACATTTTGAATTTTAAAAATTATTCAGTTTAAAAATGAAAATCTCAACAAAATAGGAAACTTAAACCAGTACGTACTGAACAGAAATGATCTATTTTTGGTTTATTATGTGGTTTTAGGATTTTCATAGTATGGGTGTTTTTTAGAGGTTCACACTTTTAAACTAGCTTTATTGAAACTAGCGTTATTGGATATACAATTTTATGCGATTAATGCTTGAATATGATTTCGGTCATGTAGCCGCCGCCACTGCCGTGTAGATGGCGAAATCTGGATATCCAATTTTCACACACTTGTCGCAGCAATTGCGGCTGTAACTCGCTAATAACTCGCCAATTGTTGTGTTTCAAGTGTTCAATCGTTTCTAGTTTATCGGAATAGGCAAGTGACTTAACCTATTCCTAAATAAAATAATCTAATCGAGTTAGATCACACGATCTCGGTGGCCAATTAACAGGACGATTATTTGAAATTAGTGTTCATTAAATGTTTCTTTGAGTAAATTAATTGTATCCCGCGCTGTGTGGCATATGGCACCGTCCTGTTGGAACAACATATAAACAAGATTTATGCCCGCCAATTGTAATATACAAAAGTTAGAAATCATGTCTCTATATCCGTTCACCGTTGACTGTAACATTCCGCATCATCGTTCAAAACCGACAATTCTGTTTATTTACGTACCCAAAGTGAGCTTCATCGCTGAACAAAATTTTGTTTGGAAAATCAACATCAAGAACCATTATTTTGAAAAAAAAAAATCAACAATTTGCAACCGTTGGTCTGGCGTGAGTCTATTCATTATGAAATGGCAAATCAAACTAATGACAAAGCAAATGTCAGCTGTCAAATATTCCATGGATCAAAATAAAGTAGAATATATCTGGTTAAGTTTATTTAAATAAATAAATAAAATTATGAAGAGTTACCTTTAGTCCATTTCTTCGTTGTTTTTTTCTTATCACATTTTTCCTCAAATACATTTGAGGACTGACCTGTTTTAGTTTTAATTTTTAATTTAGAAACAAATTGAGGTTTTCGGAGAAATTAGAATGCAGATCACCACAATGCTTTTCAAATCCAAATCTGACTGAGACAAAACGTTTAAAAATATTTAATTACATATTTTAAAGATCTTAAAAATAGTAATTTATTACAAATTATGCAAAAACTAGCTTATTTTAAGAATTCGGCACCGTCTTCTGTAATATATCACTTCACGGTATGTTAACTATCAAAAATCGTTTTCATTTTAAATTACAAAAATTAATTTTATTCTCTCATTAAAACTAATTAATTTTAATTTAAATGTTTTATTATAGACTATTATTCTCTGTTTTGCTGCAGCATATCTAACAATAACAATATCGGCAGCAACGATTCGTCGAGTACACACATAACTAAATTTGTTAATATATTTCATCGCTTTCTCATTACGCCTGCCACAGTTCATTAATTTTAACTTAAACGGAAGTCATAAAATAATTAAATGTGTGTTGATATCATTTGTCATGTTCATTTAACATATATTTTGTATCTCCTAGCCTTTACAGTAATAAAATTATTTGACGTCTAGCGCATTTCCGATGCATGAACACCACCGCGATGCCGACTTTGTGATTCAATCTCTGTTAAATATACGTAATTACACCAATTTGAAAAATCTATCTCCCCATCAGCATGCTCGGAAATGGTTGGTCAAAAATGAATGCAAAACGTTATTTAGTGTTAGTCCCAAAAAATGACTAATGACGTGAAAATGATAAAGCAAATTTTATTAATTTTGTGTATTCCACTATTCTCAATTTTCAAAAATGAAACTCATAAATTATATTCGTTTTTTGTTGCTTTTTTAAATTAATATAAATTTATTTTGCTTTTATTGCTGCTTTTCATTATTATAAAAAAAATGTGTAACAATAAATTATAAATTAAAAGGTGAATAACTTATTTATTAAATTTAATTCATTTTCTCTCCTCTGTAATCTAAATAAATTACACATACATGTACACATTTACATGTTTTGAAAGGGAAAATCATTGAAATGAAAAATTAATTATTAAAAATAATGATAATTGTTATTATTGTTGAAATGGATAAAATAAATCTCAGATACATTGTAGCATGTAACCTTTCAATGACAGCTTGAACATGATTATGGTAATTTCTAGTTGTACAAAGGTTACAGTGTAATGAGAGAGTTAAGCTAGAATAAATTAATTCTGTTTTATAAAAAACAGAAAATCACAAGATTATTAGAGGATTTAAGCAAAATTGATTAGTTTTAAAAATTATTAATTAGAGTTTTAAATTTGGGGTCCAGATTCTTCCGAACAATCTTCGGTGTTACATCAGTCATTCACCGCAGTTAAAATTACTACATTATCTGCAAATGCCATCAACAAAATTCATATACGCTGAAGCGGAGTACTGAAGGTATAGAATTTAATCAACTACTGACAATTTTTAACCAACCAATTAAAATTTGTTGTTAAAATTAGTCATTTTACTAATATGCCTCATACGAAATTTATTTTCTCTAATTTTCGACACAGAACTCGGATGTTAAATACAATTCCAAGGTGGTACTTTAACGTTCAGTTAGTATAGTTGCCGTGAAAGACCTTGTTAAAGTTAGCCGAAAGTTGCCAGCCAATGTGAAAAATCGATAATGTAGATAGTGTCATGACTAGTTAAGCCGAAAGTTAAACAAATTATATATTAAATTGAAGTATCCCAGCCGGAAGTGACTAACCTACAAAATCAGCCGAAAACATGTATTATAACAAACACCAATTAAAATATTCAATTTAATTTTTTAATTGTTTGTTTCGTATAGGGTTGGAGTGGGTCCGATTGGGTTATAGGGGTGAACTTTTGATTATCCCCATTTTTCTTCGATAAAATCGTTCTTCATTCTAGATTTTGGCATATGGACACCAATTTGACTATGCTGTTTCGATAGCCCATGACCATAAGTAGATTCTGAGTATAAGCTAGGGGTGGCTCTGATGCGGTTATAGGGGTGAACTTTTGATTTGCCCCATTTTTCTTCGATAAAATCGTTCTTCATTCTAGATTTTGGCATGTGGACACCAATTTGACTATGCTGGTTCGATAGCCCATGACCATAAGTAGATTCTGAGTATAAGTTAGGGGTGGCTCTGATGCGGTTATAGGGGTGAAATTTTGATTTTCTCCTCGTTCGTCATTCGAGATTTTAACAAATGGACACCAATCTGGCTATGCCGGTTTGATAGTCCATGACCATAGGTAGATTCTGAGTATATTGTTGGAGTGGGTCTAAAGGGGGGGGGGGGGGCTATAGGGTTATAGGGGTGAAATTTTTATATTCCCCATTTTTCATCGATAAAATCGTTCGTCATTCGTGATTTTGGCATATAGACATCAATCTGACTATGCCAAAAATCAAATGCTGAAAATCAAAATTTCACCTGTATAATCTAATCAGACCCACCCGTAACCTATAATCAATCCTATCAATCCATATCCTATGGTCATGGGCTGTTGAAAAGGCATAGTCAGACAGCATATGCCAAAATCTTTATGGTTGGAAAATGAGGAAAATCAAAATTTCACCCCTATAACTCCATCAGGCCCACCCCTAACCTATACTCAGAATCTACCTATGGTCATGGACTGTCGAACTGGCATAGTCTGGTGCCCATATGCAAAAATCTAGAATGAAGAATGATTTTATCGATGAGAAATAGGAAAAATCAAAATTTCACCCCTATAACCCCATCCGACTCACCCCTAACCTGTAATCAGAAACTACGTATGGTCATGGGTTATTAATTTAGCCTGGTCAGATTAGTGTCCATCTGTAAAATCTCGAATGATGAACGGTTTTATCGATGAAAAATGGAGAAAATCAAAATTTCACCACTAAAACCAAATCAGCCTCACCCCTTAATTATAATCAACATCTGCCTATGGTCATGGGCTATCAAATCAGCATAGTCATATTGTTGTCTATCTGCCAAAATCTCGAATGACGAACGATTCTTGATGATGCTTGATAATTTTCAATCTTCTTTATCGACTATCTTCGGCTGTATGATGCAGATATGCCGTTTCATCCCTATAACCCCATCAGATCCACTCTAAACTTATAATCAAAATCTAGCTATGATTATGGGCTATCGAATCGGCATAGTCAGATTGGTGTCTGCCAAAATCACGAATAACACGATTTTATCCATGAAAAATGGGGAAGATCAAAATTTTACCCGTATAATCCCATCAGACCCAACGCAGCCCTATGTCATGGTTCATCCATTTGGTACAGTCAAATAGTTCACTTGTCAAAATCTTGATATACAAACCATTCATGAGGTAAACATGACTGCGTCTCATGGCTATTGTATATATACCTGTTATTGACATTTTTTTTAGAACATTGATGATTCATTTGTAACTTTTAAATTTGTATTGCTGGAATTTTTCGGTTTGAATATTAAAGGTAATCTTCTTTATCGTCACAATCTGCATTATCGACATTTTAAAATATTTTCGGGTGTGATAATAAAATTAGTGTCTGCATTGCCACCTTTCGGCTGGGATAGGAAATACACTATCTGCATTACCATATTACGGCTGTGTTGGCACATACACTATCTGCATTACCATCTTTCGGCTTACTTTAACAGTATTATGAAAGTGCAATGTTGTTGGCTACAAATGAACTGAAATAAATATTTACTAGTTCACACATTGTCCAGTTACAGCTTAAGAAATGGCCTGTTTTACGACACTCAACATATGCGTGCGATGATCAGGAAGTTTTGTTCATTCGGGTATATCATCGAAATAACACTGGCTAATCACTGTGCTTGAATTGCAAACTTTTTTTTCGTGACAAGCTGGGCACCCAGCTGGGTTAACCTAATTCGAGTATGCTGAATTCAACAGTGTTAGTCCCATTTCCAAGTTAGTCCCCATTTTTGAGATATCGCATTCGACATTTTTTGGCTCTGAGTCAAAATATACCCTCATTTTCACGTTGATAGCTCTTGAACCATTAAGATTTTCTTTATGCTATCTTCAGCAAAGTTGTTGCGCAGGTCAAGACCAACAACTTTGCAAAACATATCAAGACCGAAAAACCACATCTAATTTTTTTTTTGCGTTTCATTTCGACGAAAAACACTGTTTTTATCATTTTTTATCATTTTGTTGAATTTAAATCGAGTAGAATCGATCGAATAAACATCGCATCGACAAATATAGATACAATAGAAACTATTTAAAAGAAAGTTAAATCGATTCAGTTGATTTTATGGTGATTTTTCCTAAAAAAAATTCCTAAAAAATTAACATTTTTCTTCTCTTTCACAAAACAATGGCGTGCTGTTGCGATAGTGGATAAAAATCCTGGATTTTTCCATCCCATCGTTTTAACCAATTAATTGGTGGGCAAAAGTCCAGCTACCATTTTGATTGCCTATAACTTTGTTCAAAGAAAAGATAAGTAAGTTTGGTTTTCATAAAAAGTTTATTTTGTCTTTACATTTTTTTTTCGTTATTATTGGAAAATTATATCGGCTAAATGGTGACCGCGATTCGCTATGCAACTTTTGGCTCTTTTTTAGGCATTTTTCATGACATCCTGCAACATCTCAGGCTGAATTTCTTCAATTTCGTGACGAATATTGGCTTTAAGATGTTGAATCGTTTGGGGCTTATTCACATAAACTTTTGATTTTAAAAAACCCCATAAGAAAAAGTCTGGTGCTGTTAAATCCGGAGATCTGGCTGGCCATGCTAAATCTCCATTTCGCAAAATTAGTCTTAGTGGAAAAACGTCATTCAATAATTGAATTGTTGAACGGGCTGTGTGTGCTGCGGCCCCATCTTGCTGAAACCACATGTCCTCTAGTCCTTGTTGTTCCATTTCAGGCACAAGAAAATATCAAATCATGTCTTGGTACCGTTCAGCAATAACAGTAACTTCAACACCTCGGTCATTTTCAAAAAAATAGGGACCAATAATGTTTCCAGCATGAATACCACACCATACAGTTGTTTTTAGTGGATGCAATGATGTTTCATGAATTAATTGAGGATTGTGTGTTCCCAAAAACCGACTGTTCTGTTTATTGACCTGGCCACTGAGAAGAAAATGTGCTTCATCGCTCATTATCAATTTAGACGAAAAATCTTCAATTTCACCAGACAACCTTAGGATTGCATTACTATACTCAACTCGTTGATCATGATCTCTCGGTAGCAATTTATGGACTAATTGAATTTTGTACGGGAACATTTTCAAATCAGTTTTCAAAATTCGCCTTAAACTGCGTGCAGAAATGTGTATCTGGGAACCACGTCTCCGAATTGATGTTTCTGGAGACTCTGCAACACTATCGCGCACCAGAGCCACATTTTTAGCGTTGCGAGACGTCCGTTTTCTTCCAGAACGAGATCTGTCTGCTGTCGTACCGTACTGTCGAAAATTCGCATGTAAACGATAAATTGTGGTTTTGTGCGGCACTGGACGATTAGGATATTTATGGCGAAATTTCCGCTGAGTGGCAATAATAGAACAATTATTTTCAATAGATATTGTCACTATTTCTCCTCGTTCTTGTGGCGTATATTTATCCATTATAAAATTTGGGCGTCTACACAATGGTTAAAACGAAACTGAGCTAAACGTCAAATAACCAAGATGGCGCGCAATCAAAATGGTAGCGGGACTTTTGCCCCACCCGTTACATCACGTAAATTATACACATAAATTAAGAAATATCTGCATCAATATATCAACCATCAAATGTCACAGCGCCATTCAATCACAGAATCATACGACGGATAAAAATCTCGGATTTTTCTATCCCAGATAATTTTTAAATTTTTTGCAGTTTCTTTGTATGCAAAGTGGCGTGTCTGTTGTATAATTTAAGTGAGGTAATTGGTTAAAACGATGGGATGGAAAAATCCAGGATTTGTATCCACTATCACAACGGCACGCCATTGTTTTGTCAAAGAGAAGAAAAATGTAAATTTTTTAGGAATTTATTTTTTAGGAAAAATCACCATAAAATCAACTGAATCGATTTAACTTTCTTTTAAATAGTTTTTATTGTATCTATATTTGTCGATGCGATGTTTATTCGATCGATTCTACTCGATTTAAATTCAACAAAATGATAAAAAATGATAAAAACAGTGTTTTTCGTCGAAATGAAACTCAAAAAAAAAAAATTATATGTGGTTTTTCGGTCTTGATATGTTTTGCAAAGTTGTTGGTCTTGACCTGCGCAACAACTTTGCTGAAGATAGCATAACGAAAATCTTAATGGTTCAAGAGCTATCAACGTGAAAATGACGGTATATTTTAAATCAGAGCCAAAAAATGTCGAATGCGATATCTCAAAAATGGGGACTAACTTTAAAATGGGACTAGCACCATTGAACTCAGCGTACTCGAATTAGGTTTACCCCCCGGGTGCCCAGCTTGTTACATTTTTCAACTAGCACAGTGTATTTATTTCGGTGCGTAATTTTTTTTTTTCGAAATGGTTCTCTTTTCGTACTCATCAACAAAAGCGTATAGCTTCCGTATGATAGAAGTCTCGATTGAAAGGGTATTCCTTAAGATAACTGGCAAAATACACTACATCCTCGGAGCAATTCTGTGAGCTAGCCAATATTTATTTCTGGGAATCAAAAAAAAAATCGAAATTTTTTTTTGATCACACACACGAAGAAAATGTTTTTGATTATCGCACCTGCATGTTGATCATGTTGTCCGAGAGAACTTTTTCCAAGCTAACTGACCTTATACGCCATATCTTCACATCTCAAAGAGTACTTTTTTCGGCTTAAGTTCGAAAAGTGTTCATTTGGCCAGAAAAAGTTGGAGTTTCCAGTCCAGGCACATCGTCGACACAAATGGCATAATACCAATTCCAAGAATTGCAAGCACCACGCTTTTGAGAAGAAAGCCCCGAAATAAAACCCGAAAAAGAAAATTTTTGTGGTGGCGGACAATTCGAGCATGGGAGCGATGTTCATGTATGAACTACCAGACGGAATGAAGATTCATTTTTGGATCGAATAAAATTCTAAATGCACTCATTTTACACACTTACGATTTCATGATCAAATATTTGAACACGAAAAGCTTGCGCACGGAAATTTCATCTCGCCATTAATCTCGGTCACGAGAAACCAGAGGCTAAAGTTATCATTGGGAGTATTACAGCAAAACATCTGCCGGTAACATTTGAGGCCCTGCAGTACGAGCCCAGTGTATGCGAAACATTGCTAAAGGTCTCTGCCCTCATCGGGAATGGTTTGCCGTGATCATCGACGTAGAAATGGGAGCTATATAGAGGTTGCAAAATGATCATCCAAGGTTGCATTTTTTATAGCAATCGCATCGTCGTTCTGAATCGCTACAATAACCACAGCCTTTCCGAGCTGCTCTAAGGACACTCAAAAGTCGCCCGGACAGTGGAAAGAGTTCGAGGTTGGTGAGGTCGTGTAGATTAAAATTTTCAGCAATAATAGTTGAAATCGTTACTCGGATTTATTATGAAGAAATGCTGGTTGGTAAACAGCCTTGTGCTAACCGAAACTCATTGAACTAAATAATTGATTCATTTTTATTTACCAGCGCATATGCAATTAGCAGTATAAAAGCTAGACTATTGTGTACACGAATGTGATAATTGAAATACACCACGGACGATTGTAATACACCACAATTCAAACAGGTTTGAAATATCAACCATGATTGAGGAGATAACAACGCTCATTTACAAATCCAGGCACTTTTAAATCCAGGACAACTATGCAGACGAATGACAATCCAGCTGATTTACAAATATTAATGGCTGCGCACTTCTTGGATGGAGAATCACTAACAACAATATTTCCGAACCATTGTTGATGGTGTTCCGCAAAATAACTTCCAAGATGACAATATATGCAACAGAGTATAAGGCTTTTGGAGCTCACGTTACTACTAAGTATTTACTTCACAAAGTTGACGATGTAGTATTGATATAAGGGGAAAATAGTATTCTAATCAATGGGTACGTGGCAAACTAACAGTTGTTAATCCAGGCAATGACAATATGACCCGTGTAGTAACACAAAAACATTCAAAAGCAAAGTAAAACGAGCGTTAGTTAATTTAGTTAATTAAACTTATGGCAATTATGCTAATTATGAAACCGTCATATATTGACATTACGAGGCCAAATCACATACTTTAAGTTATGTTGACCTCCCATTTAAGAAATTGTAATTTTCTCCCATATCTCAACTAATTAATAAAATTTCAAAATTGACATCCTAACTGCTTGCGTACTCAGCATTACATTACACCGGATACACTTTATGAATCATTGTTATCGTTGCCACATCATTCCGACAATTCAAATCAACATAATCATAATTCAAGTTAATTTATGATTTATGGCTGACATGCAGTAGAAAAAAAAAACGAAATCTTTTCAAGATACATTTCACATCTCTTTGATTTATCTATTTGATGTCGGTGTGTATCTGTGTGCGAGAGATTTGTAATTAAATTGTTGTCGTAACTGCAATAAGATTTACTGTCATGATGGTAATAAATTATAGTTTGTGTTTGAAGTGGCAAATTTTTTTTTATTTTTCACAGTACATTTTACATATCAAGTATGCAAATACAAATCGTGTTCAATATTACTAAGGGAATAAGTAATAAGGTCAGTAAAAATTTATAATCAATTTTCCAATTGGCGGTTGTGATACAAGTGCGAAATAGATTACAGTAGTCTTTTGCGTCTTTATTGGACTATTGGCCACGTTAAACAACACCATTGCATTTTCTCTTCGAAAGTATACGAATTATTTCGGTATAGATAATCCTTCAGTATATTAGAATCGTCAACACATTCATATAAAATGATGTACGTATGGTAATCGGTGTCCAATACTAAAAGCGTCCCAAAATTTGTTGCATCATTAACCTCAAAGAAGAGTTGATCCCAAAATGATCCTAAGCGGCAAGCACACTCACGACAAACACGTAATAAACTGAAATCGTACATTTGGTACGAGTACGCAGAATGTATACGATTCAAGATAAATCGAAATTTATAGTATATCTACACATCTGCTTCAGGTGAATATAAATTGAATACGGTGCCTAGTGTTGTAGATCTATACTGTCGTTTAGAAATTTTTCGCCGTAAACCATATGCCATGTTGATGAATCATCAAAATTTGTATTGGTAAAATGCAACGAATTATATCCCGGTGTTAACTGACACTTTCCTGACTGGGAATCTTTAAACGTAGAATAAAATATATCAGACGAGCTTACAAAGTAGTCAAATAGTAAAATGTTGTAAGTTGTAAATAATGTAGAACTTTTTAGAGGGTTTAATACAACTGTGTAATAAATTTCGGCTAGTTGTCGCAATTACAATTTGTCGTAGAATCCTCTAAGGTATTTCGTTACCCATTTATTGTTATATTATTAGATTGCCTAACTGTAAGCAATGTAGTACGCGAATGATATTACTAAGCACCTTGATTTCGAAATAGTTTATAAAAGGTTTATTTTGTAATCATCAATTCTTAAGAGACACTACAGTTAACAAATATTCTAAGGTAATTATTATTACTCGGCCAACGGCGTAAAATTTGGAATTTGTCGTTAATGATGATGTCACTGCTACCATCAGGGTCATATATAAATATCTATATTTTGTTTAATATGATATTTAAAAGACAAACTTTTATAGTCAGAGGGAAGCACTTAATGTCTGATCAAAATTGGAACAATTAACTTTTTTTTATTTATTGCAACATTTATAAATCATTAAACTACAAATTATAATTAATACAACAAAATTTAATGGTAACAAGATAATTTCAAATTGTATATTATCAGCATTCAGTTTGACGGTTCTGATGCATGTACGAAATCGACTGCAATAATTTGTTGGGCAGTCACAATTTCTATTACTGTAGATTTGCTTAAAACTGTATTCACTTTTCAATATTTCTGTTAGTTTTTCGATATGGGTCCAGGCAGCTGCCTCATTAAAATTTTTCGGCGGATTTTTATCATTAAACAGCACCATTGCAAACTCCCGACGATAATGTGTCGTCATGTTATTGAAAAGCCTTGTAATTGGTAAACGTGAATTATCAACACATCCATGTAGAATGATATACGTTTTATAATCGGTATCCAATATAGAAATCCAACCAGGATTTGATTTATTGATTGGCTCAAAAAAAATACCACCCCAAAATCGTCCTTGAAAACAAATGCATTCGCGACAAACCCGAAATAATTTAAAATCGTACAATGGTTTTCCAACCACGCGAGTTATTAAATTAAGATCGAATCGAAATTTGTGACATAACTCAACATCATGTTCAGGCGGATATGAATGGAACAAAGTGCCTAGCATTGTCAATCGACTGTCATTTATGAGTTTAATGCCGTAAGTCATACGCCACGTTGATAAATAATCAAATTTTGTTATATTAAAATTGTTAGGATTGTATCCGTTACGTAGGCTGCAAGCACCTCGTTGTGCATCACTAAGATTTCCATAAAATATTTCCGAAGAATTTGCGAACGCACAAAATAATGAAAAGTAGTAAATATTATTGACTTTCACCATTATGTTTATAGTTGAAACTGAATTCTTTAGGTAATTGTAGTTACTACCTGTAGTATAAAACCTCCAGAGAATATTTTTTATTTCACATAATATTATTTAATGGCGTTTGATTGGTGCCGGATATTAAATTGTCAGCCTAATTGAAAAGTGTATTTTCAAAGTTTTATATTTTGAGGAAGTAAGCATTATACCAATTGGTTCTCAACATTAACTACATATATTTTCATAAACATTTTAGGATTCCCGTTAAAAAAAATCTCAAAAATCAAAACCGGATCCTTGAAAATCCTTGATTTCAAAATATCGGTTTTAAAAGAGAACAAATTCTGATGTCCAAATCCATCTTGGTCCATGAAAATCATGTTCCTCATCAAAATGGGGAATCCTAAAATGTTTATGAAAATATATGCTTTATGTAGGTAATGTTGAGAACCAATTGGTATAATGCTTAATACTTCAATCTATAAAATTTTGAAAAAACACTGTCAAGGTTGCTTCGGCACGAACATCAACAGTGGATTTCCTTGATTTTGTAAATTTTTGAATTTTATTGATTAGTCGCAAAACAGTTCAAATTATTTTGTGGAATTAAAATTTTAACAAAAAATTTGAACGAGCTTTTTTAATTTGGCCACGTTGATTGAAGTCGACTATTTCTTAACTGGCTATATGGTCAAATATGAAAGGTGATTCTACTTTGAATTTTAAAATGAATATCAAACATTTTGAATGGCAGTTGAATGAAGTTAACCCTTTCTCAACTTGAAATTATCATGACAGTTCACCTATATGTTGCGTTTACATGAATCTTTTGAATTTGGCCATGCTCATTGAAATTTGAGCATTTCTTAACCGACTAAATTCAGTGTTTATGATTGGATGGAATTTATAAACTATGACCCATGTTGTTAAATTTGCTATGTTTAAGTGGAATTCGTCTATTTCTTAACAGATTATCAAACTACCGAATTCAACATGAACTTTGAACGAATTTTGAATGTTACTATGATGCCAAATTCGTAAAGGTAAATTGAGATGCAAACATAAGCTGTGCTCGAGGTTCTGAAGTTTGGTTATGTTAAATGAATGTCAGCCATTTTTAACTCTTTATTGTCATATACGTTTAGAATAAACCAGGGGACATTTTTATTCAATTCATTGGTGGTCTAAGTTTTTCGTGGGACACATAAATAAAACAAGCTCAAATAAAAATACAACACTTGATAAAGAAAACTAAATTTGATTCGTAGACTCATCAATATTGCCTATTCGAAAACTGTGTATCCATTGAATAGAAATATTGACGCTATCAAAATTTTGTAGGCTCAAGAAATTTATCTAAACATTCAGGGTTTTCAAAACCATATTAAAATAAAATCGCGATTTTTATGGTTTTTTTTATTAATCAAGAACAAAGATATTCGAGATGAGGTTCGAAATAAAATTGCTAAACCACTTCACCTCGAGATAAAAGAAAAATCTCTCTGTTACCAAGAACCTAAAATTTCATTTACCTACATAAGAATGGCCAGTGTTTTAAAGTTCACGGTGAACATTTGTCGGATACTAAACCGTTTTAGGTCAAACTGAAAAACCGTATATAAATAAAACATTTTAAAAATTACATCTCATTTTACATTAAAAAATCGGATAATCGTCATAAGAAGGCAATATATGCGTCTCTGAAAGTTAGAATTTGAATTAATAACATTTCTAAGATATGACTATCTTTTTCGCAGGAAAATATGTCTTGATATCCTTATATGTGATGATGTCTGTTCACATTACATTTACTAAGCATCGCGCTAGCACGCCGTGTTAGACATCCTACCTACAATCACTTTTTCCGGTTTGACTGATGGAGAGTCAATCACTTCTTCTGGTTGGACTGATGGAGTGCCATACCTTACCTAAAAAAATCAATCGTTCTGCGTTCTTCAAAACTTGCGTGTGCCCAAAATCAACTAAAGATGGCGTAACTAGGTGTTGAAATTATCATTCGTCTTATTAAAATAGCACATTCTTTACGTTTTCTCTATCACCTGTACTTGACGTTCTGTAGAGCTGCCTTCAACATACTTTCTCTTCACTTAAGCATAGATCACTTAACGGTAAAGTCTGCGTATAGACACCCGGAAATTTCGCGGTAATGATTGATTTTGAAAAAAAATCGTTTACTGTCATCTTGAAAATCAGACCTGTTTTAACATTTTTCCATGATACACAATGAAGCGAAAAATTAAAACTCTTCTGACTTGCTTGAAATTTGATGGGCAATATTTTATAATGAAGAAATTTTATTCTAAATTTTCTTCTATCTTTTCAATTACCAGTGCCGGAAATTTCCCAATATAATACATTTTAAAATATATTTTGGTTGATCCGGGGTGAATTTTTAATTTGTTTAATAATTGTTGTCGGATGTTGGATCCGTTCACAACTATTCAAATAAACTAAAAATATATGAAAGAAATATTATATAATACATAATATATTCTATTCCAAAACAATAAATTTCAAATGGTCACCACTTCGGTTCCACCAAATTGGTGGATTTGTGAACTCTGGTAAAAAAATTGTTGCTTAATCAAAATCATTTCAATCGATATGCCACATGAATGTAGGAGAATGACCAAAAATGTAATTATGATCAGCGCCACAATGGTAAGTTAGTGTTCTAAGGTGCTTCAGCTAAATTTGTGAAAAATTTTCAAAACTAATTTCTAATACCTAAATATTCTATAATACATCAATAATTAGGTACAAGCAACAATACGGTTAATTTATCTACTAATGGCACCAATAACAAAATTGTTGCTTTGCCAAGAAAATTCGAACGATTTGCCTCATGATTATTTGGGGAATGAGAAAAATGCAAATTCAAACCGCGTCACAAGAATTGTTTTAAGTACTACTGTGTTTCATCGCTTAAATTTGTGACATTCTCAATAATTTTCATCTAGCGCCGAAGCGGACGGTTTATGAACTAAAGGACTGACTACAAAATTGTTGCTTTCTCCAAGATCTATCAAATGATACGCCACATGACTAAGAAAAGTGAGGAAAGTTGTAACTGCTTCTAGCGCCACAACGGTAGTTTTGAGTACCAACCTGTTCCAGCAAAATTTACGTATTCTTAAATGATAAACTAACTACCAGTGCCAAAAAGCTGCATCTATGAACTTAAGTTGAATCGTCAAAATTGTTATCTGTTTCAAAACATTTCAAATGATACTGGCTGATACCTCGTTGAGGTAGGGAACACAAAATCTTTTTAATTATCTTTTACCTGCATTCTTGGAATTAAAGATCTTTAAAACAAATAGTTGAAAAATGATTTCAGCCTGGGATCAATTTTCATAATTTCTAACGGGATTTCAATAACTTGGTCTTACAGACCGAACATAAATATTGCTCCAGAATTAAGTACAAAACCATAGTCCAAAATTGAGTTTGGTGATCTTAAAAGTTGGAGGTACAACTGTCGAAACTTATTATGGAGAAACGTTCCTGTGTTGTCTTTCCATTCGACTGATTTTTATGGCTTGAAGCAGTTTAGCACCAATATTATATATTTTATATTAACAATATCTCCTGTGTATAACGAGTGAGTTTTTTCGATAAGTGCTGAGCTACATCCTGTTCTCAAAACTTAGAGGAAACTTATTTTTGATGACAAGTTCCAAGGATACGTCACTATAAGTTGTCCATGAGGCCCTCGGTTTAGTAGAGTAAGTGGAAATGAATAGGCTCAAAGTAACTGAAAGTGGATAGGCTGGAACTTTACTTACCTGATTCAATGCCTTTGATATACCAAACCAAATTCTGTAGAGGTTAAATCTCTCTTCGACATTGTGCTATTAGCCACGTCGAGAAGTTAAAATTGGCCAATTGCCGGTTTCCATTAGTATTCTACCACCAACGTAGTCTAAACATCTACAGATTTCTAAACATTTTGATTTGTGCAAAGAGGATTTATTTGTCTTTTCCAAAGAATCCAAATAAATATCACATCTCATTTCCCGTCACTAAATAATATTTTCTGCGAAGCGAACATATAACTCCATTCATACATAACACACATATAGTACATACAAATAAACATTGCCCTTAAAAAAAAAATTTCATTGGAAATATGTGCGCTCTTATCCTTTCAACTTTTGCCGCCCCATTGTGTGTTTTGTGATTAACAAACATACAAAAAATACACAAACAATTTCATTCATTTTTTAGTCTAATTTTAATTTCTTTTCTTATCTGTTTCTTGAAAGTAAAATATAATAACATAAGAAATGTCGGTATTTTATCAAAAACTAAAAAGAACGAACAAAACCTAAACAAAGTAGTTACAAATGATATCTTAAGTCAAACAACAATGACACCACATAAAAAATAAAATTTATAATAAGCGACTTAAGTTCTTTTCGTTTTTTTTGCTGCCTGCTTTCTTGCATTTCAGCACTCTTTACAAAGAAATGTGCGATGACGTTTTTTTTTGGACAGGGTATAATATTTACTCGTATATGGTAGCTAAACCCATCCGGTTATTTTTTTTTTATTTTGTAAATTTTATTATTGTTTATGTGAATACACCTTATTATTTATTAAGCCGTCAATTTTTATGTAGACTAAATTGTATGCTTACAGCTACTTGTAAAAAATTGTGGAGTTTTAAAATGTTATGAGTCATTTACGGAGGTTTTAAATAAAAAGGCATGTCAATTTGTGATTATTATTATTACCTTACCAAATGTTAAATGCAACTTGCCGTCCTCGATACATGTGAAAATCAAAATTAATATTTGATAGGCCTTCTCTATCTCAATTTTTTGAAAATTCATTGAATAATTAGCCGCTCTAGGTTAACCAAACTCCGCATTGCTGCCACTACGGCCATTTGACATACTTTAATGCCTGTTATCTCTAACTCAATTGTGAAGAAATTCTGATCGGGCTACGGAGGTGTAATTTGACAAGATTTCTATAGCATTTATGCCAATATGTCCATTTTGCCCGATAAGTCAAACCGAATTGTGAAAAAATGTTAAAGAGAATTTTTCATTTGCTACTAAAAGAATATTGAAATATTGCCAAATTACACTCCCATATCCCCATCAGCATTTTTTCAATTGAACTGCAGTTAACATGTCTTATGGTCTAACAAATGTATTTAGTGTGGCATCAATGCAGAATTAGATTATTCTTGAGCGCTAGACTCCAGGGAATTAGTCATTTATCATTACCATAATGACCCCAATGCAGAATAAGGTTAACTTGGAGCACCATGCCATTCAATGAATTTTTCATTGACCATTCCAAAAAATTAAATTATCGAAATATAGATAAGTTACAACCCCGTATCAAATCAGACTATCTTCACAACTGAACTGCAGTTAATAGGCAGTATGGCCTATCAACTATTCATAGTAACAGTAATAGTATACGAATTAACGATCTTGTCAAATTACATGGACATATCCCAGGTTTTCTAAATATTCTGATTTTAACATTGAAATATGTTTTCATTTTATTAAAGTTTGTCTTTTGTCGTGAATATAGTATATAATGTAAACTGAAATTTTGAAATACAAAGTCGTTTCAAATTCATCAATAAACCCATTTTCCATAGAAAAAAAATTATTCGGTTGAAAAGTACAGGCATGTACACATTCGGCCGAATTGCATTGATAAACGTAATCGGATGTGTAGCAAAAACATAATCTGCATTCACGATACTATTTTTTCTCCTGGAAACTTTCGGCTAACTTTAATAACTCAAGCTAGTCGAGAAGTGATCGAAATTACGACTATGCAAGATTTACAAATTTGTTTAACAGACCAACCACCAACAAACAAAATAAACATACACGAATGCGTGTTAAGTAAAATATGTAAAATTACGTGAAACAATCGTATATTCCAGAGCTTTTAACGATTTCGAAAATGAAAGACATCAATCCCTACACATAAAATAAAAAAGCGACGAACCTGATATTACATATCTAATGGAAATGAAATTTATTCAAAATGGCGTCAAATATTGCTCACTATAAATGATTAACTATTCTATTGTCATCATTCACTAAGTTGTTCTGTAAGTTTGAGCGCTGTTAAGTCAAGTCAAGTCAAGTCAAGAAGTTGGTAAAAGTTTGATTGAAAAATACCTATGGCAGGCCAACAAACACGAAAGCTAGCTAAGTAAAAGATAGTAAGAGTTTCATGTAATATCCCAATTTTCTAAAATATTAAAATATTAGTCATTATTTCAAAATTTGGGAATATTGGGATAGGTCCGTCTATAATAATTTAAACTAATCTCTGAAATTAACAACCAAGCACTGATTTCTATTTATCCCATTTTTTTAAATTTACAACTTATGTTTCCCAACTATTCGCAAAAATCGAAATTCCGTTCATTCATTCGCAAAAATCAATCATTCCGTTTAAGCCTGAAATATTTGGGGGACGTGATGGAACGAAAGTATTCTGTGTTCTTAAACTTTTATTAGCCAATGTTCAATGGTTTGCTTTCACCAGGCATATGTATGCTTTAACTAAAAATTCAATAAACTTTATTATTATAAACAATTCGGCGAAATTTAGAAAACTGTTTTGTTACATTTTCGTAAAAAATTTTAATTTTCAATCTCACCTATAACCTACCGCGAGGTGTTCGCTAATTTTTTCATTTTGCGTTCTACCGACAAAAAATAAATTACATGAAAATTAATTGTTTCATTTAATTTCGTCTGTGAAAATATGAAAACAAAATTTAAAAAGGTTCGCGATCTTGAAGTTCGAACTACTGTCAGGTGGTATTTCTATCTACTGACAATAATTTTTACGAAAAACACGACTTATATGGTCCGTATTTTTCTTCTAATAGCATGATGTTCAATATTTTGCACTTTTTTAAATTTAAAACACTCACAGAAATTAAATAAAACGACTGATTTCCATGAATTTTTATTATTGTCGGTAGAAATAGAATAAAACTTCCAAATAGAGGAATATATAGTAAAAAACAAAATTAAAATTTTCTATTACCGCTATTTCATATAGATTTACCAAATTTCTTGAACACGTTTCTATAATGGTTAATAGCAGATTTCTATTCCCCATAGTAATTGCTCATTGTAGCAGTATTCTTCACAAGCAGAACGAAATCAAGTTAATTTGTAGCATTTTCAGCTCAATTTAGGATATACGAATTTTTCATTCGAAATATTTAAAACTAATATACCAAACCAAATTTCTAAGTGTTGTATTAGATGTTTGGGGACGTAAAACGTGACATGTTTGAAAAATATTTTAAATAAAGTGCCTTCTAATGATTATCATTTAAAAAACGTCAAATGGCCAAATTTTGGTCGAAAACTGGGACTAAAAAATTAGGAGTTTTATCAATGTTTCACATACGTGCTAGACGTAAATTTTAAATTGTTCCGCTGTTTGTATGAAACAATAATACGATTTAATGTTGTAGATCTAGTACGTAAATAAAACAACAGTAAAATTCCCAATTTTCAGTCTCAATTTTGAACCATATCCGTACTCAGGTCAATTTTTGGAGATTTTCAAATTTTGTGTGTGCTTTATATTCAATCGAGTTTTCTAAAACTCCCCGCATGAAAATTAACCTGAACTTTCATTTGAATCTAGTTTTAACTATGACACTTTAAATGGTCAATTTTTGAAATTTCCATATTTTTGTAGTGCGATATGTTCAATCGAGTTTTCCTAACATAACTTAAAGTGACATAACTGTCTGTCAGTGACGTAATGTGTATTTTTCTGCAGGCGTGTGTATCGTTAAGATCTTTTACTTAAAGGGCCAAGGGAGGGGGGGGAAGCAGTGTTCTTTTCCAGCCATGACACTTTAAACGGACAATTTTTAGAAATTTTCAAATTTTGTGTTTGCGATATATATTCAAACGTGATTTTCCGGACTCCCCACATGAAAATTGACCTGAAATTTTTTCCCGCTGAGAACATCATTAATACCTTTCATTTGAATCTGTTTTCACCATGACACTTAAAACGGCCAATTTTTAGAAATTTTCTATTTTGGTGGGTGCTCATATATTGAAACGAATTTTTTCGAACATGTATTTTTTTTCTAGGTAAGACGTTTCATTTGAATCTATAACAGTATTAGACATGTTGGTGTGTTTTGCCAAGTGCCTACGGCAAATAGTGTTAAAAGTATTATTAACATAAATTTCAAAATTTACATGATGTATCAAAATTTATCATAGTGGTACTCAATTTTATTTACTTTCTATTACATATTTAAATAAGAGATTTTGGCAGATTTTCAATTCGCTACATCGCACATAAGGGTTTTAAATAGTGTTTAGTCCCAAAAATGTCTTGGAGTCTAGAAAAATGCACCGAATTGAGTATTTTTTTTTAAAATACTCTTTATAAGATTCTTAAAAGATCCCTCATGAGTATTTTGTCTGAAAATTAGTCTGAACGACTATGAACTCAAAGATTCTAAATTAATTTTTCAACAATATCGCTCCAGATCAATTTTCCAAAATTTAATTATTTTTATTGGGTTAAAACTTCTTACTTAATTGTGTTCCTTACTAAAGTAGGGTAAGTTGTGCAAGTTCAATAAGCATCATCTGTGGGACATTTTCTTCTAGAGTTTTTTGATATTCAATAGCTATTATTGAAATCTCGTGCTTAGTTTTTCCTTTTCTCCAAATTTTCTTTTACTATATTTTATTATTAGTCAAACTTGGAGAAGTTGTACAAGCTCATTATATTATAGAAAAAATTAATATTAAAAACAAATTACCCATAATTTCCAAAAAAAAATTTATCTAAACTAATTCAGAATAATTCTGAAAGAGAGCCAGGGATCGGTATGCAGAAACGAAGTTTTTCTTTAAGGTAGGTTCAAATGGTAAAGAAAAAATGTGTAAATAGACTCAATGTATTTAATTTTTAGGTTAGGTAAAACAACAAATTCAATTTAGCAAAGAAAGCTCTTAAGCTTTTTCCATAAATTGGAAGATCGAAGTGATGTTGGTTGTTTGTCTGATACTTGCTGAAAATTTGCTAATGAAGCTCAGTTTCATCTATCGCTATCTGAAATTATTATAATTGGTTTTTGATAAATCTACCACCAAATTAATGTGTTGTTCAAAATAATTTCAATAAAAGGAATATGGAATACTTAATACATATTTTATTTTGAATCATTTTAGTTTTATTATTTAACGAGCACCTTTTATTAAGGCAACAGTAAAAAGCAGCTAATATTCAGTGGAAATTTCGCAGAAACTAAACTTGTAGGATTTTCAATAAACTATAGATACATACAGTGACTCACAGCTTATTTGATCCAGTCGCATTTTATGAACAAAATTGTAAATATCTCGCGATGTCTTATTTTTTTTTTGAAAAAAACTAAATGTAATATGAAAGCTATATTTATTTTTATTATAAAACACAAAAAATAAAATAAAAATTCTAATGCATATCAAAATTACATTAAAAAGTTCATTATTTTAATTCAAAACCACCTCACCACAGCTTAAATGACCCACTACCACAAACATACTTATCGTCAAATTATTGTTCGTCAAATTACTCTTGTTAGTATTTCGTTTTTATGGCATTATATTGTTGTTGGTATCGATATAATGCATATGAAACAAAACAAAAATAAAAAATAGAGAAAAATATTTCCATTACGAGACAACAAAATTAACAAATTTTGGTTTCACGATACAGTTAAACAAATTGCATACAGTGTGAAAGGAAAGTTTCTGACCATCTGTCTCTAAATGTACTAATGGTGATATAGGTAGTCGATGCTTCCAATTTATAGAAATTGTTGTGTGAACCACCATCATACACAAGCGACTTTGATGCTACAAAGATGTTGTGAGGTAAATCAGTAATGCGATTACACACTAATGCGATTACACCCTCCAATCGAAGTTCCTGTATTTTGCTAAATTAGTATTTGTTGATTAGTTCCGTGTAACAAAAAACAAGAAAAAAAAGAAAAACCATCAAAATAAGATATCGCGAAATATTTACAATTGTGTTCATAAAATGCGACTGGATCAAATAAGCTGTGAGTCACTGTATATCTCAGTTGGCATTGTCAAAACAATTGATTTGTATATCCTTACTAATGCTGAACATCTTGAATAAACAATTTACAAACTAATAAAACAATTATCACGTCTTTTGAAGTATTCGTCGGTCTTTCTTCTAAAAACATTAAAATTGCTTAGAAATGAACTGTATACAAAACAATAGACATGTAATATGTCAATTAGGAGCCATCAATATTAAAAAAATATGTAATATTTCAAAATTAACATAAAGTAAAATTTTAATGCGTACTCACAATAAAAAATATAAAATTCTTTGAACTGGGAACTTCCTCTTGTACTTAGAACTACATATTTTGTAAACGATACCTAATCTGACTTAAGAATTTTCCGTATACCGCACATTATAAGAAAGACATAAATAATCTCATACCGAGTGCGGCGCGCAGAAGGGAAAAAGCGTATAAATTTAAATTAAATAAATTATCAAACATATATTTTATTTGAATTGCTCTTTCAAATCAAGAATCATAACGCCATATAAACTGCATGGGGTTTACAATTACCTAATTTATCTTTGGTATACAGGCAAGCAAATGTATATGTGTTGTGTATTATATGCTTGGCTTAGAACTTTTGTTCATCGTACGTGTCTTCTTTATACATATGATTATATTAGACAAAATAAAATATAATAATAACGCAGTCATAATCATAAAATACGAAGTATAATAATTTTTATGTTGCCGACATATCACAACATAAAATAAACTTAAAAAAATAACAAATGAAATTTAAACGGATGACTTGAAGAAGAATAACATCACACAAAAAGACGAAACATTGAAAGGTCCGACACACTCTGATGTGTAGGTCCCGGTTGCCTTTTTTGTATGTTTCTTGTTGGAGCGATATCGGTGCCTACCGACGGTTATAAATATTAAGTTGAGTCTTAAAATGGAAAATAAATTTCGTTTTTCTTTTTATTACTTTACAACTTAATGCTAAGTGGTTCAAACAAACGAAAAAAAAAATTGAAATTAAAATTTATGTCTTTCAATAAATTAAGAACACAGAGAGAATAAAATAAATATGGTACAGTAAGATTACGTATAAAACTTTTATAAGACAAGACTGAGTGTTACGTTGCTTGTAATTTTTTAATATTCTTCTTCTTAATGTTAAGGTTTAGGTTACACATACTATTCAAGCGAGAAACGCGGCTCGCCTGATTTCTTAATATTTTAATATATATTTTGACAGACACTATCAGATGTGATTCGTATCGGTCATAATATTCGTACACAAAAAAATCCAGTAAATAGTGAGTTTAGAATTGGGTATACTGAGAGCAAGCAGAGGCATGAAAGGTTTTATTTTGTAAAATCGAACCCAACCGATCTACATTTTGATTTGTGGTATAGTTAAAACATTACGAATAAAATGTGCCAAGCAAATTCCCGAGCTGCTTTCTAGTAGTAGTTTCTGCTCCCCGGCTCCTCCATACCGAGCTGCTTTCTGTTAGTCATTGTACTGGAGTAATGTGGTGAGTCGCAGATTCCGACGCAGGTCTATTTCGCTGTACATGTTACTCATATGCGATTGGGTATCTCCAGAGGATGTGTTGTATAATTTGTTGATAATAATCCCTAGTGGGAAGGTTCAACGATTTTCATTCATCAAAAACTATTGTAATAATTACAAGAAAAACTGATTATTGTCATGAGTTGCACAATTTATTTGAAACAAATTGTATTGCTATAATAATTCGAAAATTTCGAGTAAAATTTCAATTTTTCATTATTTAAAATATAATACGACATAATACGACAAACGATTCAATGAATGCTTTATTAAATTTATTAAGAAAGTTTCATCCATAACTGCCAAAAGATTGCAGAACTCTAAAATTGACACCGAAACAAAAAGATTTCATTTCTTTGGGCAGTGGTTGTATTCGCATTATGGCCTAGAAAAAAAATATTATAAAATTTATAAATGAACATAAAATTACAACATCTGAATTGGAAATAGACATTGGAATAGATGGTCTTTCACTCTCAAAAAGTTCTAGTAGCCAGTTATGGCCCATACTAGGAAGTGTAAATGGTTTTGATGTGGTGTTTTTGATAGGAGCTTACCACTTTATAAAAAACCGGATTGTGTTAACTCATTTTTGAATGGTATCCTTCATAACAACATTTTACACAAAGAAGTCTTACGAAAATTTGTCTGTTATGCTCCTGCTAAATCGTTAATATTAAACGTAAAAGCACATAGTGGATGTATCAAATGCCATATAAAGGGAGGGTACCTATGTAGACCGGCGGGTATTGTTTACCGATATTTGGTTTCGGAACAAAATTGTGTGTCGCAACTCCCGGTAGATTATATGCACTGTGTAGTACTTGCAGTTGATAATGACTAGCATCGGCTAGTACAATTTAAATTTAGATTTGATTAAATTATAATTTTAAAATCATCAATTCATGTATAATAAATACACTTGACCATTACAATTTATATTATATACTTACCTTGTTATATACATGTTACAAACATCTATACAATACTTAAACATACATATTTGCTTATATAATGTTATTTCTTGTTCATGTTTATTATGTACTATTTATATATTAATTTCTTTATATGTACATTATGTAATTTAGTTAAATATTCCGCAATGTAAAAAATAATAATTTTCGATTTTCTAGTCTCTTCTTTGCATTCAATATAAGAAGTCTAATTGTCTAAAGTACCACACATAAATATAATTTAAATAAATTAATTAAAGGCTACAGAATTTGGTGAAAAAGCATTTAATGTTGTATGTAATCCATTGGTTGGAATAAACACGTTAAATTGGAACATATCCGGCTTTCAATCGAAACAACAGCAGCAGTTCAAACCAAACAAGGAATCATTTTATTCATACAATTCGACGGAACGTCAAACGCTTCGTCCTCATTATCAGAGTAATGCGACAAATTTTGAGATACTGGGCCGTGATTAAAAAAACCATTCTCATTATCTCATTTCCAAATTGACGAAATAGATTTCAGAATGCAACAAATAAATGAGAATGTACTGAAGGAATTTGCAAGGAAACCGCGATCTTTGAGAGAATTAGATAGATGGAATGCAACTGAGCTTAGACTATTTTGCAGCTGAGCTTAGATTTTCTATAACCATTTTCTGTTGCTGGTTTTGTGCCATAAGAATATTGTCCAATGTAAATGAATGTCGTAATAACAATGAATGTGCATACCAAATGATCCAAAAATACATCATTGAGTTTCCACAGTTACATGGTGAACATTTTGTATCATACAATGTACACAATTTACTTCATATTGCTCATGATGTTTTAAAATCTGGAAATGAAGACAACTACAGCGGATTTAAATTTGAAAATCACATGCAATCTTTGAATAGGTTAATGAAAAATAAATTTCATTCATTACAACAACTTAAAAATCGCCTATATTTGAAGCTGAATCACATGTAACTAATAATTTTGAAATTGAACCTTTTGCGACTTTACAATATGAATGCTGAAAGGAGAATGCTTATACCGCGAAGTATTGTATAAAAATTATACATTTTCTATTTTGCCACCAAACTAAAAAAAAAATGTGATATACTGATATCTGGGCATTTTTTGGCAAACGCCCAATCTTCAAATGAATCTTCAAATTTAAACAATTATTGCACTTCAGATATTAGTTTTGAAGAAAGTATGGAAGAGTTTGAACTAAACTCAATTCAACATAAAATGTTTGCTCTCCATTATAACTTTGATAATTGCATTAATATTGTTTTATATCTCAATTAGAATAAAGTATGGAGTCCCAGACAATTTTCAATTTTAACGGGGCAGGTATACAAAACACGAAAGATTGTATAATTAAAATCGTTAATTTTTTTAAACAAATAAATCATTTCAGAAAAAAGGTGGAAACAACGATAATAACAGATTAGAACAAGCTGGAAATAATATTGGTGAAATTTATAAATAATATTGAAGTAATTAGAAAAACGTTTTTAACTATTTTTTTTACAGCAGATTGCCAACTTAACGTGTCAACCGATGATTAATATTGCTGGTCTGATGAAGAGCTGGAATGCGTCAACTTTTTAAAAATCATAAAATTACACCACTAGTTTCCACAGAAAAACCGCATGAATCCGAAAATTCTGATGAATATTGAGAATATATGCCCGAAATATATTTTAAATTTTAACGTGTAACGTAATATTCGTCACTATTAATAAACGTTTGACTTAAATGCTATCTTAATGTGATGATGGTAATATTTGCTGAATTGGATTAGCTTAACACCAGTTTTCTAGGCTACTATATAAATCAATTATTAGTATTAATATTTAATATAAATCCGTTTGTAATTTTTACTAATATTTGGATAGGGTCATAAAATGTACCAATACTCAGATCAACAAACAAAAACAAAAGAAAAATCTTGGGACAAAACAAAATATATCGTACGGCAGTCAATGAGAACCCTTGAAACGAAACAGCTCGTCGAATTACAAATAGAATATAAAATGGGAGATACAAAAAGTGTTTAATACTTTCATGTTAATAAAAAAATAAGTTTTTACTTATTTTAATACACAAAAATTACAATAAAATGTGAACATAAATAAAGTTATTAATAAAAATATAAATAACAATAAATGTATCACATATAATAAGCTAATTTATAATTTTTTGTATATAAAATAAACACTCCAGAAATATAATAATTTTTATAGTGATAAATGTGGTCATTCGATATGGACCGTGAACTATTAATTGCTCACTATGTGGCTTTTCTACTGACTACGAGCATTTTGTTGAAACTAAACCTATATAATATGTTTACAACAAAAACAAAGAAAACAACAAATAAACAATAAATAAATAAATAAATATATAAAATAAATCCTTTATAAATTAATAAGTACGTGAATATTAATAAATATGACAATAGTTTCCGTACACGATACATAGCTATACGCATACATAAACGGATCCGCAACGGTTTCTCTTCGCATCATTTCGGACATTGGATACAGCGTTCATCAGTCACCGTAAAAATATAAAAATTTGAGTATTGAATTTTGTTTTTCTTATGCTAAGCTAAATTTTTTTTCTATATAATTATTTTTCCTAAATTTTTTTTATTTATATAAATTTTCTTTCTTATATATTAAGTATTTAAATCTTTAAGTTTTGCATGCTTTATTTTCTTTTATGGCCATAATATTTATTTTAGTTAAGCTAAGTGCTAAGCTAATTTCAATTTTCCGACATTTGCATTCGAATGTTTTTTTTTTATTTTCATATACAAATGTTTATTCTTCGTTAATACGAATATATACATATAATTTCTGTGAAGTTCTTATTAACTTTGGTTAATTTTAATTTATTGTCAATAAATTTTTTTTTCTTAAATACTTATTGTGTATGGATGAAATCAAACTATTTTGTTTTAATTGATATTTATTGATGAGAAAATGGACGCATAATTAACTAATACGGAATTTCACTGGTAATGCATTCGATCGGCACATTAAAAACTACACCTCAAAAATCTACCATCTGCAGTAAAATCAAGCTCTTTCATCGTTCCACAGAAACCCCCCCCCCCCCCAGCCGCTGAAAGCTAGTCTGGCTGAAAAATACTGCGTGGGTCAAACGATGTTGAGTCTGGAACAGTAGTTTACATAGTAGTTTAAACGACTGTTACAAACGTATATATCTGGCATTATTAATTTCATGTAATTTATTATTCAGCAACAGAGATAAATACCGAACAACACATTGAAAAAATTGAAAACGATGTCAAAGAAATTAAAAAAGCTTGTAATGAAATTAAAATTACACAACGAACTATATTGAGGGAGCTGGTATCGTGGAAAACTGGAAACATAGAAATTCTACAAATAAAACGAAAGAAATTAAAAATTCCCCAAATTGTAAGGTAAATGAAAATATAGAAAAACAATTGGTGAGTATAACAATACATTTTAAACTTAATTAATTATGAAACATTCTAATACGTATTGTTAATTACAGATTAACATATTTAACACGCAAAAAAGCAACGACCTGACCAAATTTTTGAAAATAAATCTTCAACATTTATTAATAGAAGAAGGTGGAACACGCTTTTCCTAGTTTAGACCGCAAGGGAATATTCCTGTACAACATTTCTTAATACTGAAACTTCTAATAGGTTCAAGCAAAACAATTCGAAATCTAACCTAAATAAAAAAAAAAATATTTTTCATACAGATTCGGCACAAAATAAATTCCCTAATTCTTCACGAAACGAAGTCCTCAACTACATAAAAAAATGGTTTCAGCTAGCGAAAGATCGCCAACGAAAGTAACTAAAACTAGGACCTAGTACTAAAAAAAATTGATGTATGTAATTACAATGTACCTTAAACGAAACAAAGTTAACCTTCATTTTTTGTTTAGGTTTTTAATTTTATATTTATTTTGAAATATTTATTTCAAACAAAATTAATTAAATGAATGAAAAAAAAACAGAAAATTTATTTTTATTTGAAAATTGTACTATCAAAACTAACCCAATTTTCATACAGAAAAGTGTACGATTTTCAAACAGAAAGGAAACTGGTTTCCGTACAGAAAGGAATGAGGCAAGCTTACAGAATGAAATTTGATTATCTCACAGAATATAGTACGATTATCGTAACGAAAACAGATGTTTTTTCGTACAGAAAGAAGTATGATTTTCATAACAGAAATGTAAAGGTTTTTTGTATGGAAAGTAATACGAAATTTATGGGGAAACCCACAGTCGAATTCCATGTATTCGATTACTATACAATCAAAACTCTTGGAAAAAATTGTCCATTCTCTTGGGCAATTCGCACAGCTTTCAGTATGAAAATCAACTTGGATTAAGCGTTCCGTGTGAGTTGTTCGTATTGCTTTTTACACGGATTAACGAACGAAATGTTTATTGGGTTGATACGAAATTTAAAAAAGATAAACGAAACAGATGTCAATTTTCTTCTAGGGAAACGAAACATTTCGATAAATAACCCAAAACGAGATGGAAGAACATGTCACCATTGGTCGTTGATATGAAGCTTATCCATATAACCAATATGCATATTTATGCTGAATATAATGGACATTACCGAATCGATTCGAAGACACTCTGGGAAAATTACAATAAAAGCTCAAGTATACCTACCACAGAGGGTTTTTTTTACTATATTCTGAAAAAACCACAAACTTCTTAAACATTCCAACATTATGTTCTCACACTTTTGTGCAACAGTAGAGATTAGACGTAAGACAAAACAAGTAAAAACCTGAGCTAAAGCCCAAAGCTAACGAAAGATAACGTGACCACACCAATAAAAGTAACACACAAAAATAAAAAAAAATAATTTTTTTAAAGTCTTATGCTGTGTGCCTCAGGTCAATTTTTTCAGCTAAATTATGAACTAAACTTTTTTGATGTGCACTTACGCTATTCGCCGCCACGTTACAAACGAAAAGTTTCCTCGCGGGGTAACTTTTCAATTTAGTTGCCAAATGTTAATTTTAAACTTTTCTTTATTTCATTTCTTACATTTTTTTATTTTTTTAACATTTCGTAGTTTATAATAACATTTGCTAATAATGCAACTTCCATATCAACTTCCATTATATTAATTTAATTTAATATTTCCTTTATCCACGAAAATTCGACAGTTTAGTATTTCGAATAGTCAGGGACAGCTTGTTTTGTTCATGTTACTGCCACCTATGAATTCATATTGTGAATTACTTAGCAATTCAGTTTAGTTCATAGTTTGGTCGAAAAAATCGACCTGAGGCACGTAGCATTAGAATCTAAAGACTTATACATATTGTAAAATATTTATTTCTGAATTATACAGAAATTAAAATGGGATTACAAATAGGGTTCTGCGTTACCAAAATTATGTTCCTATCAAAAAGTATGATAGGTTTAAGAAGTGAACATGCAATGCGAAGCACTTAGTATAATATTAATAATTAATAATAACAAAATGAAAAACAAAATTTGATTTAATTTTAAAAATTAATAAAGAAAGTTTATTTAAAAAAAAATAATAATATTTTATCTGCATGCTTGCTGATCAACTGCTGTTGTTTAGATTTTCCAAAACTGACTAAAAAAAAATTTTAAATTTTGTATAGCCTTTATACAAAATTTTTAAGATAATCTGGATGCAATGAAAATTGGACTGCTCCAGAGCTTTCGCTTTTTGGTAAACAAGGTAATAAAATATTGAATGCATCGACCAAATCTAGTTTTTGCCGGTTATCAGTTTGTTTGAATTATTGACATGAACAACATTGTAAGTTTAAACTTAATTGGTTCTAATTGGCCCGCCATCATGTCAACTGGTATTAAATAATTGTGTCGTCGCTTATCACAATCATTTAATGATGATGGGGGCATCTATAATACGATTTTAACAACTACCGTGCCATCGTTTAATTTAAATATTTTGTGTCTTGGTTATCACATCTATGATGCAATTGGTGGCATCTGTGATGCAATTACATACTATTGTTCATTTCAATGATTGGTAACGATCTTGATTGACATGCAAATCTGCGTGATAATAAAATTTGTTAATTTTGTAATATGTACAAAATTGTTTTGTTGCATGTATCGATTTTAGTTAAGAAGACTGTTGTATATTCTTTTAGAATATAATTATTTATAAGGAGAATAATTGTCTGTTAATAAATAATTCAGTCGACGGAGAATTATCCCTTTTGTAATTATGTATATTGTGCCGTGTTTCTTTTAATTGAAGAAACAGGCCGCTACAGTTTAAACTACCTCAGCTGAAAGGGCATTTGCAGCCATGAAATGAATTCTTTCTGATGAAATCGGGAAAGTAAAAATCTCCGAAGGTAAAACTGTAATCCTGATTATCTACGGTGTAAAACGCATAATCTTGAAACGCATGAATTGAATGGAGAGGCGAATATGCTCATAGTAGAATTATCCTTTTATTGCAGAAACGTTTAATGTAAGTTTGGTTTTTGGTGCACTTTTATACTCCAGCACTTGATTTTTTTGGCATGTTTCTAAAATTATGTATTGTTAAAGTAGTTCTTCCACAAATGTATATAAAATTCCATATAAATTAAAGCATTATTCAGAAACGATGATTTTAAAATAATCTACATAACCATTAATTCGAGCCATATTTTTACATTTTTTTTAAACTTAAATAAATTAGAATAACATTTTCTTTTTGTGATAATTTATTATTATATTTTTTTATTACGAACTAGTTTCGAATGTTCTCTCTTCATCAGGTATTTCTACTATTCTCGTGAATAACAGAAATAGCTGATGAAGAGAGAATTCTAGCTATTCCGCTAGTCGCGTCGTTTGACGTTTCAAGTGACTCATTTAATATGAAACCAAAGGCGGCTGCTTTGCCAAAATATCTAGTATGTATATTATCGTAGTCACTTTAAACGACAAAAAACGTATTTTATCGGAGGCATCTATGATTTTGAAAAGCCGCAATAATAAAAAGAGAGCTTTCAGTAGAGGGAAAGCTTTTATTGAATTACTATAAGAAACCGTGGTAATTGGTAAATTTTTGAACATGAATTTATGAATAAAAAATTAAACAAATCATCTAAATTTTAATTTTATATTTTTAATAAACTATTCAAAGAACACATATTTGAAAATCAGCCATCATAATGTAGTATTTATTTGGTAAATTTAAACTACAGCGGAGCATAAATTTATTAATTTTCTATAAAAATGAGCTTTCCGTTTAGTTGTGTAGGTTTATAAAGTAAGATAATAAAAAGTACTGCCGCGGATTCCTGTTACATCCAATTTAAAATTTAATTTTATAAAAATGTAACTTATTTGGTAAATTGTGGTCACATGCACCTCAGAATTTTTGAGATAAACGATGCACTTAATAGCAATCTAAACATTCCCCGTTTATAACAAAATTAAAGAGAAAACGTAGGCTGAAACGAAATTTTATGAATCACCATGTAGAAATAATAATATTATTCATACAATAAAATTTTTACATCAAAATCTATTTACGAAAATTATTTTTGTAACAAAAAATCAACGATGTCATCAACGATGTCAAACCAAGCTTTCTGTAATTTGAAAATCCGTTTACAGATGTCTCTGTAATAAATTTACTTGAAATTACAGAAAAGCGTAAAATAATTAAATAACTATTTACGAAAATAAACCATTATTATTGTAAGTTAAGCACGAAATCTTTAATACAATAATTTAACATAATTAATAAAACTCAAAACAATTATAAATTTTATATATTATTCGCTTGGCGTAAATAAAACTTTTCGTCGTAAAATATTCATCATCATAGTTGCTGCGCGCTGTAAAACAATAATAGAAAAATATCACAATTTTTCCAAATTTTTTTTTTTTATCTCGATCCAATCCAGGCGGGAATTCTTACAATGTACACGAATTTGTTAATACAAGGATTTATTGAGGATTTTTGATGCTAAATGCACTCGGGTAAGGTGTATCACAGACAGTTCGTATACATTGTAGTAATTCCCGGCTGGTTCAATAGATTATGCAGATCTACTTGTCTTGAAAGGCTATGCATGTTTCATGTTTCATTTTTATAACATCGTTCGTGTACGTTTTCTGGGATCGTTGTTGTGTGGAATTCAATCAAATAACCCAAGGCTTTTGTATATTGTTCGTAACTTAATGGTTTTTGTGAGTATGTAAATGGCCCGTGGCTCTGCCCCCTCTTTTGTAAGTATGTAAATGGTCCGTGTCGTATACATAATAAATTGTCGTTATTGTTTTTTAAATTTATACTAATCGACATCTTTTAACTGGTTTAGTAATTGCGAAAAGCTTTATCAAATTACAATAACAGGATGAAACAATACAGGCTGCGAATTTGTTGCGATGAAAAATCAAATTTTTAACAAGTAACGAAAAAACAGTTTTCGAAGTTTGTCATCAACAATGTTGATATAGAACCGAAAACACAATAATCCCCATATTACATTGCTATTCCAAAAGCCTTTTTTAACGAACGTTTGTTTTGGAAAAATAATGCTGAACTTTTTTATGGAACACTCTATACTAATTTCTAATTTTCTGGACATACACATAAACAAATTCTTGTTTCTACAAAAAAAAATTGTGTTAGACTAATTTAAATGTTTTTGCGTTAACTCAACATAATATGACTCAATATTAAAATATGATTTTCCTGAATATTAAATTAACCATTCACAACAAAGAATTTATGTTTTTATATACAAAAAAGCTTCTGAAAAAATACTAAAATACACTGGCTGGTATGAAAAAGTACAAAAAGCTCCCCCTCTATGGAAAGCACATGGGCAAAAAATGGTGGAATCTTACGGCTCTTATATTTAGGAGGCTCTGATTTTATGCCATTTCTTGTCATTTCACACGACTCAAAATGACAATTTTTAATTGTTTCTCTCGCCTCAAGTCACTTATTGGCATGGCAACTGGCTAATTTTTCATACAAATAGCAGATTTTTTATGGGCTATTCCACACGAGTATGCATTACATCATGTCATTTCCTCGTTTCTTACCTATTTGCCTACAAACTACGTTGGAGTGGGGATATTTCTGTTGTTAAATTTTAAATAAAAATTTTAGCCATGAACGAGTTGTTATTTACTAACACAAATAAAACCAATATACAAATTTTTCGGATTTTGCTTTTGTTTTTCCAATGCCTTCTAAACTACTGGCCGCTTACACTACTGGCCGCTTACAGTGTAAATATCTTAAAATTAATATTGCGCAGTCTCGGTTTAGACTTAAATTGACGTCATGTGGGAAAAACGAGAGTAGTAAAAGGCCAGTAGTTTAGAAGGCATTGATTTTTCGTACATTGATTCTAATTTGTTTGTTCAAGTGAAAGGAAGAAATTAATCATATACTTAATTATGTCATAATTACACATACATAGATAAATAACAACAATTGGATTACTACGTGTGGACGTGAATTGTTGTACTGACATGATGTAATGCATACTCGTGTGGAATAGTCCATTTTCACTTGAAACGACAAACGACTCGACTAGCGGAATAGTGTTGTTAAATTTAAAATAAAATAAAATAATAAAATAATACATTTTTACATTTTACCAGGTGGTGGTCTTCGGGGATATGTGCTGATTCAAAATCAATTTTGTGGCAGGTAAATCAATTTTTTGATTTAGGAACTACTCTAATGTGTGTATGTATGTGTGTTTTTCACCAGTTTCATCAGCTTAAAACCTCGATGAGGAAATTATTGACGTCGTGTTTAAGATATTCCTGTCAGTTTTAGAAGTTGAAAAGATTACTATTGGTACGTAAGACATACTATTAACTATAAGATATGTAAAGCAAGTTTCGTTAACTTGCTTGTTCTAGAAACCTGTAATTCTTCACATAATTGTAGAGCTGAAAGAAGGATTCAAATTTATTGCATATAGTTATAATTAGAGTTAACACAGATTTAACAATATATATTCTCGCTTAATTGAAAAAGTCAATTAATTGAAATGCCAATTATTCTTTTCAAATAATATTAGCCGTTATTTTTGCTTTTCCTTTAAAAATTAGTAGGTACCTGTGTATCATTACATTAAAATTAATATAAATAACTGCTTTTTCATGCTCATCATTTTTCGGTGTATACGCCAATTTTGTTCCTGGATATAATTAATAAGAAAGGCACTAAAAAGTATGTTCAGTATGGACAAATACGTTCAAATACCGGTATTTTTCGTACAGTTTCTTTCTATAATTCTACCATTCAGGTTTGAAACACCCTCCCACTGCTCCACTGCTATACAAGTTTATTCTTCAGTTGTGAAAAAATCGCTTGCAAAAATTTAGTCCGTAAAATTAAAAAAAAAAAATTTACCGATTAAATAACATAAATATTTAATAAAACACAATAATAATTCTATTACGAATTTTAGTGTCTAGCAAGACAGTCGCTCCCTTGACAAAAGTTCAAAAACAGATTAGGTTCATCTGAAGACACCATTCCCATACCACTCTTTAAAAACTAAAAGTAATAATATTATAATCTCATTCCTCAACAAATACAAATCCATTTCGTTATTACATTTCCCAAAACGGTAATCACATTAATTACAATAAAAAAAGTGTTTAAGGAATCACAAGTACAAAAATAAAATCTTAATAGAAATAAAATTATGAATACACCAAACTACTTTAATACTTCATTAAAACCACAATTAAAACTAAACTTTGCAGAAAATCGGTTACCATTATACCCATTATGTTATAATTCCAATTCTACCAACAGTATTTTTTTGGCATTTCATATCCATTTTTAACTTAATCAACCCTTTTAAAACTATATCCTTACACTATACACTATATTATTGTAGTAGATGTTGTGCTGTTAATCCTTTTTAATTTTCTTCTACACATTTAAAATATGTAGATTTTTTCAAACCACAAAACTTTTTCTCATTCTCTAGGATAATTTATAATACAGACACAGGCATGTACCGAGGAGAACTTCAAATTATAATGTAGTAGATGTAGCATAGTTTCAGGAGATGTTCCTTTCCATTTTATTTTATTTAAAACGATTACAGTAATAATCGTTATAATTTAATACTCAAAACGATATTATTTATTTTAATAATATACAGTTGAACCTAATTAAATCAGATTAAGTTTTAAATCATCCTTTTTTTCTGTTATAATATACTGTGTTCCTTTTATACATAAAAGAGGATAATAAATTTAATTTGATGAGAAATTATTGTTTTAATATGGTTGTTGTTATTGTTGTTGGAAAATTAGGATCATGAGTAAGATGAAAATGAATAATAAAGGATGTACGATGGGAGAAAGGAAAGTAGGGCGAATGAAAGTATTAGATATAATTTATGAAGGTATGTGATTTATTTAAATTTTTATGTATTTTGTTGTTGTTGTTCTTGTTGTCTATCTAAAGGGTTATTGTGAGATTTTTACTTAATGTGTAATTTTAACGCTCGTTTAAATAGATTTTTTTTCTACTGTCTTGAGCTGTCAATCAAATTGTAAAAAAGTAATATCGTTTTTATTTTTTTTTGTGCTAAGGCTGCTTTTGATTAATGGCTAATTAGGTAGAGACTGACAGATTTATTTATTTATTTTTTCCTTGGCTTTCTTCGTAAAATGAGGTTTCAAATTTATGTGGGGTGTGCACTGGCGCGTTTAAAAATAGGGCCAACATTTTCCAGGTATTGCTTATTATTATTATTTTTTGTTTCAAATGATTGTATTAGGTGTGGAAAAGAGCTCACTAAACATGAATCAATTTTACATTATTTAAAAAATTTAGAACGACTCTTACTGGTAGTCTGTAGTAATACACTACCATAGGTTAAAACAGTTTATATTTAGTTTACAAAATCTTAGGGAACAGTTTTTATTGATAGTTTTGATAGAATCAAAGTAAATACTGTCTGCTCAATAAACTAAAAAAGAAATTCGATTTCTTATCGCAAATTGCGTGCTAACAAATTGTAAAAAAAATCTTTATAAAATGAGCTTGATTTTTAATTGGACATCGATCTTTTTTCAACAAGAATCCCGTAATTTTGTTCTGTGAAACGAGAAATTGAAAAAGATCTATTGAAATCGGTCAATTCAATTGCAAAACAAGGATTTGTTGTTTGAACGATTTTCTTACAAAAGTTTTTTGGAAACCAATAACCATATTCCCAAGTATAACAAATTTCGATTGTTTCTGTCACTTTTCGAACGAAAACTCTTAGTTTTCCATTTTCATTAGTTTTACTTTCGTATATAGGTTTTGCACTTATATTTCATTTTAATATTTCGAGTTCGTAAATTTTTTGCTACTTTTTGCAAAACATATACGGTGTTCCCAATTCTTAACCGATTATGATGGGACTGGGTATGTTGGAAGGAAATAGGATTTTTAAATGATTTGTCGAAGAAGTTCTAGAAAATGAGTTCCGTCCCAGATGGTGACCATATTCCAGAACTTCTTCTAAAAAACATATAAGAATCTCATTTCCATCCAGCATACCCAATACCATCATAATTGGTTAAGAATTGGGAACACCGTATATGTTTTGCAAAAAGTTACAAAATTTTGCGAAGCTGAAATATTTAAACTTGAATCCGTTTTAAAAATATTTGAATTTAAAAACATATATTTGAAGTTACTTTGAACAAACACGAATTTGCATTGCAAAAAATGAGGCTGATTTAGAGAAAATTTACAGTGAAGTATAACAAATTGTGGTTGACTTCTAAAAATATGTGAATGAACGAAAAAAAATTGAATATGATTTGCAAAATTATAAATTTGAAGTGCAAAAGCTATAATATGGCTCGCTTGCCAAATTGTTAAACATTTGCTACTAAACATTCATTTCTCAAAACATTTTTTTGGACCAAAATAGGGGTTCAGGTAATAAAAATCTGTCAAACTATACACAATCAAGAATATTTAAAACTAAACTCCGTTCACAAAGTATATCTCATAACAACCCGACATTTAAATATAATTACATTAATATTTCATGTTAATTAAGTTTTCTTATTTTACTTGCAAAATCCAATTTTTTTGTCATATATTAAGTATCATATACTCGAATATGTATATTGTTATTAAAATTTTAAAAAATAATTTATTATAAATGACATGTAAGATTTTTGGGTAATAAAACGAAAAAGGAAAAGATAAAAATTATTAATAAAATTAAAAAATTTTTGCTGTGTAGATTTTTTGTGCAGAAATTTGTAATCGGATTGTATCTTTAATTAAATCGAGTTTCTTATTGAAAACTTTTGCAATATTTTATAAAAATTTGGGCACACGTTTTTTTTTAGTTTGGGAACGAGAGACTCAGAATACATTTAGCTTTATTTACTAAATCGCCAGCAATCTTTGTAGTATTTGACCTGTAGTGACATGTTACCGCTTCTAACCACCAATGTTGCCTTTTTCAGATGTTTTAAGTAACATAACATTTTTTTATCATCCTTATGTGTTTTCTGCCTATATAAACAATATTTTCATATTCCATTGCAGGAACCGAAATTCCATTATATAGGAAAGATTTAGAGTTTTTTGGGTGACTTAATTCACGATAAATGTTTTTCCTGAATTATCAGATTACTAGAAATATGTACATACTATTTTTTCAAATCAATAAATCGGCGAAGATGCCAGTGATATCTAACCCGTTTTCAGCATGCAATAAATGACACCAAATAAAAAACATAAAAATTCTTATAAAACCGATATCCGCGCATTTTGTTCAAAGCGCATATCATATTTTTCGAAAGAGGCCGAGCTGTTATCTTAAAAAACTTGATTTGAGGAAAACTACGAAAATTTTATCATTTATGGCAATTCTCGTTGAGAATCAATTCTCGTTGAGAGTCGATTCTCGTCAGCCAAATGTTTGGTCGTAATTTAACGATAATTCTTGGAGCGGGCAACTCTAATTGGATCTTGCAAGAAGACTGTTACATAATGAAGATATCACCCTGTAAACATAATTAATAAATGTAATTAGTTTTAGTAATTGCCACTAGAGCTTATATACTTATTATATACAATTGATGCTCTACAAGTTCCAGCGCTAATTAAGAAATATAGTCATCTCTTTGATGGTCTCGGAACTTTACCTCATAAAGCGAAAATAAAAGTCGATCCAAAAGTACAGCCTATATATGAGCCTCCTAGAAAAATTCCATTTCAATTGCAGGAACAGTTGAAGCATGAATTAGAGACGATGTGCAAAAATAAAGTCATTATTAAGGTTATGAAACCTACCGAATGGGTTAACTCTATAGTCTTAATCTGCAAACCCAATAATAAAATTCGAGTTTGTCTGGATTCTCGTAATTTTAGTCGTGCTATATTACGTGCACATTACCCAATTCCTGATATAGAATCATTTCGAAGCAAACTTAATGGTGCTAAAATTTTTTCCACACTGGATGCATACTAAGGTTTCTGGATGGTTCCATTAGATGATCAAAGTTCTTGTTTATGCACATTTAATACGCCTTTCGGAAGGTATAGATTTCTAAAATTGCCGTACGGAATAAGCTCCGCACCGGAAATATTCCATCGAATTATGTCAGATATTATTTTTATGATATGCCTGGTACGCTAATATATATTAATAATTTTTTAGTACTGGAGTATTACTTTGGAAAAAATAAAGATGAACATTCAAATAACCTTAAAGCAGTCTTTCAAAGAGCGAATTCAGTACGTTTGAAATTTAACAAAGATAAATGTAAATTTGAAATATTAGAAGTGTCGTACATTGGTCATATTTTCAGCAGTCAAGGAATGTCAGCTGATCCGTCTAAGATAAAAGCTATATCAGTGAAATGCCAAGTTCATCCGATAAAAAGGAACTACGGCGTTTCCTAGGCGTGGTAACATATTTGGGATCATTTATTTCTAATTTGTCAGAAAAAACCAATACGTCAATTATTGAGAAAAGATAGTAAATTTGTGTGGGATCAAAATTGTCAACAAGCTTTCGAGAAATTAAAAATTGATATCACATCAACACCGGTTTTATCTTATTTTGATTCAAAAGAACAAGGTATTGTCTGTCGATTCATCTCAGTTTGCTCTAGGAGCAGTGTTATTTCAAAAGAATAGACCCATAGCGTTCGCATCGAAATCGTTAACCGAGACTCAACAGCGTTATGCGCAGATTGAAAAAGAACTGCTCGCGATAGTGTTCGATTGTGGAAAATACCACCAATATTTATATGGTCAAGTTGTCAGAGTGGTAACGGATCGTCGACCGTTGGTTACTCTTTTCAAAAAACTTTTACACATTGTTTATATGCGTGAAAAGTTAATGTACGAGTACATTGCAGATACTTTATCGAGATGTCCGTTGAAACAAACAGCCATGGAAGTTTTAGATGAGGAAATTAAATTATTACAATTTAGCAATTTTAGAAAATAAATTGGCAAAAATAAAATAAGAAACAATGAAAGACGAATGTCTACAACTATTATCAGGATATTATTTTAATAATTGGCCTGATAGTAAAAATAAAGTGCCTGATATTGTAAAACCATATTACAATCATCGATATGAGATTAATGTTTTAGATGGTTTAGTATTAAAAGGTTTTAAAATTATAATTCCTTACAGTCTTCGTAAAGAAATGATAAATGTTGTTCATGAGAGTCACCTGGGTAAAGAAAATTGTTTAAGCCTGGCAAGATAGTTCATTTATTGGAGTGGAATGTCAACAGATATAAAAAATTGTATACAACAATGTGATATTTGCATGAAATATTCAAAAAATTATAAGAAACAACCTCTCTCTCATTCCCAATAGTTTCTCTTATTTACCATTTACTAAAGTAGCTATCGATTTGTTTACATACAAAACAAAAACTTATTTGATCTTAATGGATTACTATTCGAAGTATATTGAAATCTCTAGATACTATTAAAAGTATATTATATAAATCAGGTGAAGAAGGTACTGATCCTTATTTAAGTCTATTAAATTTCCGTACTACACCTAAAAGTAATTTTTTTTGCTCGTCAGAATTGTTGATGTCGAGAATATTGAGAACTAAATTACCGACTCATTCAGAGAAATTAAAACCACAACTCGTTAACTCCGAAGAATATCGTAGAAAACCGGAAAATATACAGGAAAAAATGAAAACCTATCATGATAAAAATAATACGAAGGCGCTGTCAGATTTAGTCGTTGGTCAAACGGTTTATTTAAAAAAAAAATTCGTATCTTTTTGGATAAAAGGTAAAATTAAAGAAGTACTAAAATACCCACCACGATCGTATTTAATACAGTCTAATGATAATGTTGTCTATAGGCGCAATCGAATATTAATTAAAGAATGTCATGGTAAGGATAGTACAGATCTAATTTAAGTAACAATACTCATCAATATCGGAAAATAAAAACTCCTTCAAAAAGGACAATTATAGCTCCAAAGAGATTGAATTTATAAAATATATATCTTTAAATTTTTATAAATATTAAGTTTAATTATAGTTTAGTTGTTATTGTTATAATTGTATACTCAACACAATTATTATTTTTTTCTTATTTTTATAAGGGGCATGTTCCATAATGAAGAGATATCACCCTGTAAACATAATTAATAAATGTAATAAGTTTTAGTTATTGTCACTAGAGCTTATATACTTATTATATACAATTTATGCTCTACAAGGAGTTCAGTGGTCGTCATCATATAATATGGACATAAAAAAAGATGTTATAAAAAAGAATTATAAAAAGAGTTTTAATATAAAAACATATATAAGAACAAGACAAAGACTACGATCCAAAACACCATAGCATACTCTGTTCGAAATTTTAACTCTAAAATGGCATCACAACATTGGATTGGCCATCTCAGTCACCTGGTTCCAATCCGATCGAAATTTATGGGCACTCATGAAGATTAAGATGAAAATCTATCATATAAAAAATTTGAGCGCTCTCGCGCGAGTTGTCCGGAAGGAATGGAAAAATTTATCACCACAGTATGCAGAAAATTTGGTTGATAGTATGGACAAAACGAACCAGCCAATTAATAACAGTAATGGTGACTTTACCATGTGTTATACAGGGTTATCCAATTCGAGGTTGATAAAGTAGAAATCTGTATACCGACATCTGTCAAAGATTAACGTCAAGTACGCTGTCATTTATTTAGTTGACATTCTGCCATTTAAGAATATGGAGCATTTAACAATCGACCAACGCGTTAAAATTATTAAATCTGCTGATGCTGATTTTTCGAACAAAATTTTCTTCAGTGATGAAGCTCATTTTTCGCTTGGTGGATACGTTAATAAGCAAAACTGTAGAATTTGGGGCTCAGAAAATCCACAATTGATTGTAGAGAAGCCATTACACCCGGAAAAAGTCACTGTTTGGTGCGCATTGTGGTCTGGTGGTGTGATTGGGCCGTATTTTTTTGAGAACAACCATGGACGAACCGTTACTGTCAATTCTGAGCGCTATGGCCGCATGTTAACCGATTATTTCTTTACGAAAATCGAAGATTATGATCTTGACGATATGTGGTTCCAGCAGGATGGAGCAACCAGTCACGTAACACGAGCAAATCGAGATCTTTTGCAAGAGAAATTTCCTGGACGTTTGATTTCGCGATTGGCTGATGTCAATTGGCCTCCAAGATCCTGTGATTTAACGCCTTTGGATTTCTTTTTGTGGGGCTACGCGAAAGATCGTGTTTACGCAAACAATCCTCAAACTCTTGACGAATTGAAAACTAATATTCGTAAGGTAATGGCCGAGATACCGCCCGAAATGTGCCGAAAAGTCATTGAAAATTACCTCAAAAGAATCAAGGCCTGTAAGAAGTCCCGTGGAGGACATTTGAATGATATCTTGTTTAACTAAAAATGGCAAGGATCAATCTGTAAAATGAAATAAAAATTACAATACATTCCGAATATTTTGTGTGTTTTTTTTAAGTTTACTTTATCAAGCTTGAATTGGATAACCCTTTAGTTGACAGCGCCCAAGAAAATACAATAAACTTTCATAATACAAAGGAAAAAATTTTATAGTTTTATTTTTACTTAGTTTTTTGTCGTACACTTACCATTCGAAGATATTTTTAATTTTTTTGGTAGTTCTATGAAAAAACTATGCTTGTATTGCACCTATCCATTTTCTTAAATTATTTTCTTTTATTGATTACACATCACTTTAAAAGAACCGGAAAATATTGTGAAATACTAATTAAAACTTCCTTAAAATATCTAAAAATCCTATGACATCGTATGTTCCCACGATATCAAAACGATTCAATCAACCTGTCTTACTTTTGTTTGCCCGACGTGTTACAATACAACATAATATCTTACAACTGCATATACGGTAATTAATACCAGTGCCTCTTTTCAATGTCGAAAAATAGGAATAAAATGAAAGCAATAAATTTAACAACATTAAAATCAAGAATTTTTAACAAAATAATAAAATTTGTCGGTTCTGCCCCTAACAAAAGCATTATACATATAAATATTAACTACAAAAAGAGCTCTGGCAAAAGAAAATCATAATTTTGTTTTTTCTACCTTGTTTATGGTTTTTATGATTTTTTTATTATTGTTGTTTTTAAACAAAACAGCATAGAAAACTATACATACATATATAACATAACAATGCAAATGGCAATAAATTATAAAATAATAAAATCTGAAAAATCGACAAACTTATAAATAAATAAAATAATTTATTGTTATTTTTTGTGTCATGCATTTTTCCACTCCTTGTTTATGTGCACTCACTTGGTCCTTTAAACGAGTATATGCTAAAGAAGTATACCGACACACAAAATGTCATAGATTAAATTGCCGTCAATAACTATTTTTCTATTTTCAGTATGCCCTGGTAACAATACTACTTGTTTTTATGACAGTTTTACTGGGTTCAATTATAGTGCTAAAATTATTGTGCTGTAGTTTAAAAAAAGTAGTAAATTAGTGTGACACCGTAAAAAAAACCGAATAGAAATTTGGACAACAAAAATTATGTACATATTCGTAATCTGTCACAAGAATAGTTTTGAAAAAGAAAAGGAAATGAGAAATTATATTTCATATAACGGATGTGTGATGGATGCTTCACTTGAAGCGATTGAGTTTAATTTTGTGCAATTAATTTAAGATAATTATTGGAAAACACTTTTTAATTTTATTTTAATTTAAATGCATGTTTAGTTCACGTCAAGGAAGTTAAAATACTGAGGAATAGGTGGCAATATTTTACCCATATAAAATTTGTTATTTCATCTGTCACAAGCCAGAATAGGATGGTTATATAAAAAATCCATATGGTGTACTCATATTTCGCGCGCCCGTCAAACCGGTTTGTGTTGTTGTATGAAGTGAAAATCGTTATTTTTTGTCTCTTTGGCCCATTCCATACACGGCTTAAAAGACCTATTTCACTTTCGTCTCTTTCCCATTTTACCTATAAAATCGATGTTAACTGCGACATAAAATTGTTCGGTGAAGTCGAACTAATACAGTGTCTCACAGCTTATTTGATCCAGTCGCATTTTATGAACAAAATCGTAAATATCTCGCGATCTCTTATTTTGATGTTTTTTTTTTTTTTTTTGACAAGGAACTAATCAACAAATACTAATTTAGAAAATATAGGAACTTCGATTGCAGGGTGTTATCGCATTAGAGTGTAATCGCATTACTGGGTTACCTTGCAATATCTTTGTAGCATCAAATTCGCTTGTGTATGATTAGGAATATGATGGAGGTTCGCACAACAATTTCTATAAATTGGAAGCATCGACTACCTATATCACCATTAGTATATTAAGCGACGGATACTCAGAAACTTTCCTTTCATACTGTATGCAATTTGTTTAACTGTATCGTGAAACCAAAATTTGTTACTTTTGTTGTACTCGTAGTGGAAATATTTTTCTTGGTTTTTATTTTTGTTTTGTTTTACTACGTTTTTTTCCTATGCATTATATCGATACCAACAACAATAATGCCATAAAAACAGAATAATAACAAAAGTAATTTGACGAAATTTGATGGTATTAGTATGTTTGTGGCAGTGGATCATTTAAGCTGTGAGTTGGTTTTGAGTTGAAATAATGAACTTTTTAATGTAATTTTGATATGCATTAGAATTTTTATCTTATTTTTTGTGTTTTGTAATAAAAATAAATATAGCTTTCATACTACATTTAGTTTTTTTCAAAAAAAATAAGACATCGCGAGATATTTACAATTTTGTTCATAAAATGCGACTGGATCAAATAAGCTGTGAGACACTGTAGATATAAAAATAAAAAACTTAAAGCGATTTTGAGATGTAGATATTTGTTTAAATTTTATTTTCGAGAGAGCAGAATAAAACAATAAAATAGGGGTTTAAATTAACAATAAACTATTACGGCTTAGTTTGAAGCCAGAAGCTGAAGCCGTGTATCGAACGGGCGGCTTAATTGTTAAGACCAAAAACCAACATATTAGTCCCAAATTGTTCTATATACAGTGGGTCACAGCCAAAATGATGCAAGCAATATTTATTTTTTTAAAGTCAATATCCAAAAAACAAGTATAAATATCTACTTTTAATTTACATTTATTATAAACTTCAGTATTAATTGTTAATTTCATAAAACAAAACAAAACAAAAATTTCAATTTAGTACAAAATAGTAACAAAAAACAAAATGTCCACGTAAAAATATGTAACATCTAAAATGATCACTCCCTTTGTTGGGAAAACAAGTTCTTCTACGGTTCAGCATATTATTGAACGCTTCATTTATCAATACCGTGTTAAAAATAAGCCTAGAAGGACGCACAATAAAATATTTTCCGAGAAAGATTGGCCGAAATAAAAGAAAACCCCAAATTAAGTGTTTCAAGTGGGCCGAAGTAGCTGAAAAATATTTATATAAAAAATGTCACCCAGAAACAATACGCAGAATATTAAGAGAACCAACTTTTCGTATGACAATGCCATACATCATTGAGGTTAATAGTAAGCCTAGAATTAAATTTGCCCAAGACCTTACAAAAAAGATGAAACATTCTGGTACATGGTTGCTGACGAAAGCAAATTTAATCTTTTTGGATCAGACGGAAGAAATTACGTATGGTGAAAGATAAATACGGAGGTAGCAGTTAAAAATTAACGATGCACTGTTATGCACGGTGGAGGTCATGTTATTTTAACGGCTTCTATGGTGTCTACCGGAGTTGGAAATTTAGAGTTTAGCGGGGCAGTTTGAACAAAAATGTATATTTAGCAGTGATTGAAAATAACTCTTATTTTTCTATCTCTCACTCTTTTTCCACTCTTTATCAGCCGAAACAAATTTTTATTTAATTTATAAAAGTCTTTCTCTTTAACTAATTCGTTTTGTACATATTGAATCTTACACCAAAGCGTGATATTTATTTCTAAAACATAAAACGCTTGAGAGTAGAATTTTTTTAAAATAAAAAAAAATTGTCTTCAAAAGAGAGATTGGAAAAAAAAATATTAATTCCGCTTGAAAGAGGAATATTTCCTCGAAATTTATTTACGTCTTTTAACCAAGCGATAAAAAATTATTTTAGAAATAAAAATTGGTCGAAAAAGAGTTTTATTTTTTTTCAAGGGATAAAACTCTTTACAACAATAACAATTAATAAAATATCTATATGGAGGATGTTCATAGAAATATGTATGTAAGAAGATAAAAAAAGTGTATTTGGTTGTTTTTGTAATATACAACATTGGATATGGAATTTTTGATGCACTAGGCAGGTAAAAACTATACGATAGAGGTTTGACTTTTGTTATTTTTTAAATGCATATCCGTATTCAAATCTTGGTATGATCTTATACGGAGAATTATCGGTTATCATTATTATCATTATATGGGTTAATTATTAAAAGACGATTTAATTTGAACATAATTTCTAGATTCACTTGTCTATACATTTTTTGAGAATATGATTTATTTTAAAGTTTTACATTTAAACGATTGTTCAAAATATTAATTACTTTGCAGAAAAATATGTTAAGGATTTTGCTTTTTTACTAAATAAGAACCACATATAGTTTTTCACACTTGATGTTCAATTTTTATTATGTGTAGACTTCCGAGTGTGATTTGATTGTTTCTAAACGAAAACGTTTTATATAATGTTTCTATTTATCGGCGGTCAAACGAAGCGAGTCAAATTCGGAAGCAATATGATACAAGTAATCTTCAGCTGATGTACATTATAATATTGGTGTCTGGGACAGTCACAGACTAATTGATTCGCAAATGTAATTTGCATTCTCAAAAAATGTAAAATGTTTTATTTTTAGTTCTATTGTTGGTTATATTCTGGTGCAACAAAATTGAATAATTATTAAGAAGTAGCTTATTATTCCTCAATATATAGTCTATAAGAATTTATACACTACAAAAAATCGTAGTATGATACAACATTGTATAACTCAAGTATTAATCCAAATACATATTTTTTTTATATAAATGGTGTAAAAAATGAATGTGCGCGCCAGTTGAGAACGGCTAAACCGATTTGGCTCGATATTTTTTTGTTGTTTTCGCAATTGCCAGGAGATGGTTCTTACGAAAGAAAATTTGGAAAAAAATCACTGGAAAAGTCGGAAAACCCGAAAAAACGAATAAAAAGCCTTTTTTAAGTGAACTTTGTATGTACATTTTTTATGAGACACGTGGTGCAGTGGTTAAAGCTTCGGCGCTTGGGTTAGGAGGTATTGGATTCGAATCCCACCAGAAGCTGTAAGCAAATTAGTATTTTGTTTTTGATCCAATCTATTATTTTATCTATTTATTTTCTCTATCTATCTATATAAAATCAATTGCCGTGAGTTAGTCTCGCAAAAACTGGAGAACGATAAGACCGATTTGGATGATTCTTTTTTTGCTTTGTTCGTCTCAATGCAGTGGCGGCTTAGGAAAAAAGGAAACTCGGAAAAATTGGACAATAGAAGAAAATTCCCCAAAACCCAAAGGAAAACTGAAAAATAAAAAAAAAATCGGAAAATCGAAAATTGCATTTTGTATAGGAATTTGTTTTATGATATTTGAATTTTGTGAATTCCATCCATAAACGGTACCATTATTACAATCATATGAAGTTCGGTGTGATTTTTACGATTTTGATAATTTTTTCCAGAAATTTATTTTATTATAAGTTCCTTCAAATTTATTTCGTTGTTTAAAACTATTTTGGAGACAATGACTTCCGATGATCACCCACCAGAGCGGATTGATGAAGGCAGTTGACGAAGGAAACGGCTTTATATTCTGCCTCGATGCTCCTGGTGGGACATGCAAAACCTTTCTGATTTCATTGCATTTGGCCACAATTCGGTCGAGATCTCAAATAGCGTTAGGTGTTACATCATCGGGAATTACAGCCACATTGTTCGGTGGCCGGATGGCAAATTCTGATTTGAAGTTGCCGATGAATATCCACACGATTGACAAACAGTGTGCTCAAGTACCAAGAACTCGGCGATGGCCAAGGTATCTTCATCTGGAATGAGAGCACAAAGGCACACCAACGTATATTGGAAGCGTTCAAACGAATGATGAAGGATTCACGAAGTGATTTAATACGTTTTGATTAGCGATGATTCTGCTGGCCGCCGATTTTCGTGAAACGCTACCTGCCATTCCGAGATTGGCAAGTGCAAATGAACTCAACGCATGACTGAAATCGTCAAGACTGTCATGCTATGTGAAGATGTAGCAGTTGACCACGAACATGAGAGTCACGTTACAAAACGACTCGATTTTTCCAAACAACTGTTGGCGCTTTGTCAAATTCGTGTTGATATTTCGACCGAATTGATTTCGTTTCCCTCAAATTTTTTGCACGTTGATGACGTCGAAGAAAGAGCTTATCACGAAAGTGTTCCGGAAATCCACCGAAATTATATGAATCACGATTAGCTCAGCGAACGAGCGATTTTGGCAGCGAAGAACAAGGAAGACATGATTAAAAATCAAATTTCTAGGGAAATGCACTGTTACAAATCCGTTGACTGTGTGACCAATCAAGACGAGGCAAATAACTATCCGACCGAGTTTTTGAATGCGCTTTATTTGTCGGGAATACCACCGCATAAATTGATGATCTAGGTCGCATCTGTGATAATCGTGCTGCGCACTCTGAACCATCCGATTTTTTTAACGCGATTAGATGTGAAGGAACTGAAATGAATCACGTGATTCAAGCAACGATCATCAAGAGCAAATTTAAAGGAGAGGATGTTCTAATTCCGAGAATTCCTCTGATTCCAACTGACGTTCCGTTCGACTACAAGTGCATTGAATACCCCGTTCGTTTGGCGTTCGCTATGATAATTAACAAATCACAAAGTCAATTTGCAAAAAAACCACTAAAATTTCGATAGATGCCTAAGTTTGAATCGACATTTTATTCACTTTTCAATACATTATGCCGCCTTTATGAATGCGTTCGTTCGTTCTGACGATTTTTTTCACCAATCATATTGCTCAAAAATGACGATTTTTTTCTTCTGGATTTTTCTACAAGAGATGATTGGTCGAACAAATGACCGAACGATCAATGGAACACAACCATAAACCTGCCGCTAGTGTTGAATTCGATGAAAAAGTAAATGGAATGGTCACTCAATTTAATCGTCTATTGAGAATTGAGTTGAGTTGTATGATTTTTTCTCTCATCAAAATCCATTTTCGTGAAGGACAAAAGTGTTTGCTCGGACGAAATAATTTGGGGCGAAATTTTCCACAAGTATTGTGGTATTATACAATATTATGTAATATTTTATTCGCAAGTGCCAACAAATCTTGTTATTTTGAAAATTTGAACGAAAATTTCAAATAAAACATACATGGAAATAGAACGCATACTTACATATATATACTTTTTACGCTATTTGCTAGTAGAAAAAAGCATATATAGTAGAAAAGAATTTATATTTTACTTTTTTCTACTAAACAATAAAAAAAAAAAAAAAATTTTACTAATCCAAATCAGTAGATACTCCTGATGACCTAACAAGTCGAAATCGATCGAGTGATTTTTTAAACTTTTTGAAAATTATTCAAAATAATTCTGCGAAACAAAAAACAAGTGATTAATAAAAATGTGTTTATTAAGTATTACATATATATAGAATAATGTACATAGTTTATATCGAATTTTACTAACTCATAAATTTGAAATAGTTGATAGCTAATTAATTAACATCTTTTACAAATCAGTAATATAGTGTAATCCCTATAAAGCTTGGCCGAACCAATTTTGTGATTGTGTTTTATATGGGATCCACTTGAAACGCGATATTTTAAAACGCGATATTTCGAAACGAGATATGACAAAATGAGATATGGTACAAAACGTGATATTTCAAAATGCGATATTTCAAAACGCGATGTGGTACAAAACGTGATATGGTACAAAACGCGATATTTCAAAACGCGATATTTCAAAACGCGATATTACAAAACGCGATATTTCAAAACGCGATATGGTACAGAATATGCGTTGCGAAGCGGTGGGAGCCCAGCGACTCGCCTAATACCGATTATATATACTATCGCTCCTATCGATTTTTAAATTCCTATAAACTGAAATTAAATTTCCCCTTCACCGGCATGATATAACCCCATCCTAAACTCCCGTTTTGTACCATATCGTGTTTTGTACCATATCGCGTTTTGAAATATCGCATTTTGAAATATCTCGTTTTGTACCATATCGCGTTTTGTACCACATCGCGTTTTGAATTATCGCATTTTGAAATATCGCATTTTGTTAATTCGCGTTATAAAATATCGCGTTTCAAATGGGACCCGTTTTATATTTATTATATGAAGCTGTAATCATATCGGTTAAATTTATGTCATATTTTCACACTAAATTACTAACTTACGATTCAAAATTGATATTTCCATCATTATAAACCAGACTCTGAAACCGGAACAGGACCGAAAATTGCGATTAAGCATTATGTTTAATAAATAAAAACCGGTACTGAACCGAGTAAAGTAAAAAAAAATCGTTTGACTATAATGCTATCCAAGAACAAAACCAGGTTTTCCGGTTTTGCAAATGTTGGAAGGAGTAATTCTATTTCGACTTCAATACGTACATATGTATAGCGTTCGATTTTATTTATTTGAAAGAAGTCACTGTTTATAAAAGTTATTTTATTTATATTTGTTGCTATGTACCTTAACGGAACTGAACTAAATTTATACAATTAGTTCGTGAAATGTAAAATCAGTTGCCACTAACCAAACATTTGTAACTTGTGAGTTTTATTAATTTATCTGTAAATAAATAACTGTCGAAGTTAGAGCACGATAGCAAAATTATAAAAATTTAGTTCAAAGTCATTGAAAAGGAAGATCGTAAATTGCCTTTTTATCGGCCGCGTACTGAACATTCGAGGGAGCTTCAACATTTAGTATAGTCGATTAAGGCATACCGTATTAGTTATATTTTATATTTAAGTTTTGTAACAATTTTCTGTTAAGTAATCGATAGACATAAAATGAAAACGCACTGTAAACATAAAGCTTAATAGAATTTAAATTTAAACACTTTATCTAATTTCATGTTACCCATGTCATGGAGTTACTAATTTCTAAGGTAGAGTAGAAGTAGTAGTTCATTAGATGGTCCAGTAATTCATTTCAAGCGCTCACAACAAATTATAGTCATATATTACAGCACATAAATGTTAATACATAGACATTTTTTTAGCCTATATTACTTAAGTCTCTATGTCCGCTGAAGGTGCCATTCATTCTGGAAGCAAATTGTTTGACTTATCTTAAAAAAATAAAACAAGAAGTACAGTGAAATTATAAAACGCATTCGACAAATTTATTTGTAGATCACAAGAAAAATCGATATGTATTCAAGAGCAAACTATTTTAACAATAGATTGTAGCAACAACAACCTTACAACACCCTTTTTTTATTTTAACCATCTACTTTTCTACCTAATACAAAATTTCAATACAATTGTTATTGTAGAGTAATATCGCACGTCATCAGCGAAAAAATTGTTTCATGAAGAGTTTTATATTTTAAAAATTTATAAATCGCTTTGCAGAAAGAGTGATAAATTTAAAAATCTTTTTCTACTCTTTAAAGAGGAATTGATATTTATTTTTTGAATCTCTCTTTTGCTAAAGAGTTTTATTCCTTGAAAAAAAATATTACGCTCAAGCGATAAATACTTTTCTTTATTTTATCTCGCTTGACGTAAAGAGTTTTATTTATTTTTAGAAAATATTAATTGCAAAAGAGAAATAAAGAGATATCTGGAGTGTTATTTTCAATCACTGATATTTAGACATACTAAAAATAAATTTGGAGGAAGGCCTTTAAATGTTAAATATTAGGGGTCATTTTCGGTTCTACCAGTACAGTAATCAAAAACACAAAGCTCGAATTGTTTAAAGTTGGCTCATTTGGAATACTCCTCATGTCATGAAAACATCTGTCCAATCACCGGACATCAATGTTATTGAAAACTTATGGTCTAAACATAAAATCAGAAAACATTAGGTTTACAAGGTAGTGGGCTTAAAAAAGCATTGTTTGTGTCATTCTTCGGAGTTATTCCAGAGTACACGAACAAATTCGTAGATGTGTACATGCCAAAAAGACTCAAGACGGTTCTAAAAAAACAAAATGGTTATCCTACTAAATATTAATAAAGTAGTTATACAATGTCATATCATAATATTAGTTACAGACATATGAATTAATTTTGTATAGAAATTTTAAAATTGCATCACTTTAAATGTGACATGTTATAACGGAGAAATTTTAATTTTCGTTACTATTTTGTTATAAATTGAAAATTTTGTTTTGTTTTGTTTTATGAAATTAACAATAAAGCTTATAATAAATTCAAATTAAAAATAGATATTTATACTTGTTTTTTGAATATTTACTTTAAAAAAATTGAAAATTGCCTTGCATCATTTTGGCTGTGACCCACTGTAGATATATTTTTATAAACTTTGTTTTTTTTCTGTTGTTATTATAATTTTAATTCGTATTCACAGACCACCGTACACGGCAAAATTTACTTTTCATCTCCTCGCTCAAATCTCAAAATTCTTTTTCATTAACTCATTTGCGCCGACCGTACTCGTTTGGGAACGCTGCTTTAAAACGTAATTACATCGAATCCAACGGATGGAAAATAATTTATTTCCCAATTATTTGTATAAATCACATAAACGGGGAATCACATAAACACCAATATTTTTTTCTGTACGTGTTTTAGTATACTTTTATCAACCATTGTGACCAGTTTTTGTTTTTTTTATATTAAAATGGCTGCGAAGCTATTTTATGGTGTAAAAGAATATTCTAGATTAGAAGACGCTCAGGAGGCTATTTCATATCATGAATTATATGACGACGAAGATTTAGAAATGTGTATAACTCCACCAAATTTGGATGAGTTGACAGATACCGAAGTACTTAAATGAAGATATTGTAGAAGAACTCAAGGCATTTCCAAATGAAATTCCTGGCAGTGTTAGAAATTTCTGTAAGTGATACAGTGGAAGAAAAGTTACCTGATAATCAAAATGAACAAGTCCAATTTGGTAATGCCCTCGGACTATTTTGATTTCAATAAGCCTAGGTAGATGAAAAAACATCCGAGTTACCACCGTTTGGAATAGACGAGTTATGTTTTACAAGTGAATTCGACGTCATGAAAATTATTTGTAAACATTTTTACTCGTAAATTATTTGAAACAATATTCACAGATGAAATCGTGCAATATATTGTTGACCAAACAATGATTTATGCTCGACAGAAAAATAACCATGATTTTACTGTCACTAGCTAGGACATGCGATGTTTTATTGGGATACTGGTAATGACTGGCTACAACACATACCTCTAGAACAAATGTATTGGTCTCTGGACCACGATTTGGGAGTCCCATGCATATATAAGGCATTTCAAGAGATCGTTATCTTGAAATCAAAAAATATTTACATTTGGCTAACAATGATGAAATTGGAAGATCTAATGATTGCATGTTCTAATAAATATACTAACAAAACCGTTTTACCAATGGGGATTTTTGTACAAGGATCTTTCTATTTATTTATTTATTTCAATTGATGAGTCAAAAAAGTATTTTGGACACAAGTATGAAGTATTTTGGACGCAACTCATGTAAACAATTTAATCGTGGTACAGTGAGATACGGGTACAAAAATTTGATCGTTAGTAGTTCGAGTAGATATTGTTACGCTTTTGATGTATACTGCGGTAAAGCCCATGTACTCAATCCCTCAAAACATATACATAGTTTTTTTCCGATAATTATATTACCACGTACAATGGTTTATTTGAAAAAAAAAAAAATAAGGTTAAGAGCTACGGGAACAGTGAGAGAAAATAGAGTTCAACAGTATCCTGTAATTTTACTTAAGGAAATGAAGAAAAAAGAAAGAGGCACTTATGACTTATGACCTGAACAATAAAATTTTGTATATAAAATGGAAGAATAACAACATATGTTCTGTTCTTACGAATTATGACTTTATTGAAACATTACAATACGTAAAACGGTGGTCAAAAACTGAAAAGGCTAAAACCAATGTAACTCAACCGTTGGACTTTTCATTCTATAATAGTGAAATGGGTGGCCTGGTTATTCACGTACGTGGTATAGATATGACCATAACAAATGCGTGGAAGTAACACCAAATGACTGCCGAGATCAAAATGGATCAGCTCGAATTTCACCGACATATCGTGCATAGCTTTCTAAAGGATGCCGCATCATGTAGGAACTTCAAAAAGAGAAAATTCCGAAGCTCAGTGGAAGTCATTGAGGGTTACCACTTTCCTGCGAAACTTAGCAGACAATTGAAATGTTGTGTTTGACATTTAAAGGCCAAGATGGTTGAAAAAGTTTGTTTTGAAAAATACCACGTCTCTGTCTAACGTCCTCATTTAAGGACACCTTTTTTCCGTGAAATAATAATACTTTTCTTTGAAATTTTTGTTTTATGTTCTTAAATTAAAATAAATCTGTGATAACAATTTCAACTATTTTTTAAAGGTAATTTTAGGCGTTAATGGCTTAATTGGTAACAAAACATGATTAAAATAAATTAAATCAACATCTTGTGGATTGTCACGCCATCTATTGGTATAATTAATTTCCCTAATGAAAAATTTAAATAGCCCTAAATTCCCTACAAGCATAGAAAGGAGAGTTATTCTCGGGATAAAGAAGTGATCCCTATTTGACCTATTGCCCCCGGGCAAGGATGATTTGTCCCGCACCTACAGTAGAGAAATTTAATGCAGCTCTTAGTTGATTCAAAAATGAAAAGACAGCCGGTCTTTATGAAATCTCTTTCAACTACATCAAAGCTTCCCGAGGAATGAAAAACCCACTCAATTGCTCGCTGCATAAAAAAAGTTAACACCTGGTGGCTTTGCTCTGTTAAACACTGCCTACAGAGTGTTTGCTAATGTTGTACTAGCCCAAATCATCCCTTTTGCTGACAATACCATCGGCGACTAAAAATGAATATGGGTTTCTCCCCAACTGATCAACCACTGACGAGTGTTTCACCTAGAAGATGCTCCTTTAAAAATGTGGTGGCTGCAACATAAACATTCACTAACTCTATACAGACTTTTAACAGGCATATGACAGGATCAAACGCGAAACCCAGAAATTGTAGAGAAGCTCGTTTTTTTGTGTAAACTGATAACATGGCTCATTGTGTAGAGTTATAGTGGAAGGAACTGCGTCTGATTATTTCCTTGTTGTATAATGTGGTTCTCGAGCGAAACGAAAATGTGATACGAAATGCTATTCAATGAACTCGGTCGAATTCTTCGATATGCAGATGATATCGTAAATCTTGACCGCAGACCTAATGATATCAATGATATTTAAGACCACCTAACTTCCACGTGAAACGACTAGGTCTGAAAATGAGCAACAACAATTAAATATTTATCAAGCATTGGTGTTGCATTCATACGGTAAAATTCGAAACAGACGACGATAACTTCAACAACGTGGATGACGTCAAATATCTTGGGTCAGTTATAAAAGCAAGAAATATGATATAGCCAGACAGCGAGTAATCTACACACAGTTAAGATTTTTGCGATCAACATATCTTTCGCAGTCGTGTAAGCTCGTACTTTACAAAGCACTTATAAGACATGCGGTAACTTTTGGAAACGAAAATTGGACCTTCCTTGAACACTAGCAATTGCCGGATATTATGTTTTCTATTTATGATCCAGAAAGGTTGCGAATCACGAATATCGGATTTGATTGAATTTCAAAATCAAATGTCTCCTTGGAGATTGTGATATTATCGATTTATTACGATTCATTGAACAATCTCGAGATGAGGGGGGATAATAAGAGTTTTCTAATGCTATGAGTCCTTGTTTCGAGAAAATTCGTTTAGGACGTACTCTGGCGTTTCGAGTGCAAGGAAACAATTAGGATTAGCCCCAGATTTGAGAAAGATAATTTAGTTTTTTTTCGGGGCGAACGATTTTTATAAACTGTGCGTGTGGTTTTCAAGTGCTAAGATTCTACTGTGATGATTTGTTAAATCGGTTGTTAATTTTTTTAAAGTTTTCAGACCGAGGTCTGTGTCTGGGCTATTCAAAAGAGTTACGATTCTGCGACTACATAATGGATCATAATTTTGGGAAATTCGTTTAGTGATTGTAATCCCGGACCGTTTTACCAATCCCGAGATTACGGGATTGAGTTATTTTAAATCCCAGAATCTCGGAATCCCGCAATTAAGGCTAAATACAATTCAACCAAAAAAACAATATACGTATTTTAATTAATTCAGTTTCCTAAGAAAAAAAATTCCCGGGAAAGAAATCCCGGGATTTGTTAAAAAAAATCCCGGGATCCCGGGAACCGGGGATTGCAAACACAACTCCGGATTACCTGTTACGTGATGTCTTGTCGTGATGACCATTAGCCATTTCTTATTCAAGATTTGTTTTACTAATTAATATCCTCATCCTCACCATAATGAATGGAGACAGTGATTCTTCAACTTCAAATATGACAGGATGTAAACGTAAACTCTTAATTTTTGACTGTGTAACTTTTATCCTACATATTTGGTTTAATTTGATTTCAAAAGTGGTCGTATTAAACAAGCACTCGGCATTTGAGCTCGCATTTAAAGGCAGAAGTTCTTCCATATACATAATTGTGTCGCAATAAGAAGTATATAGTGATGTTGGCAAGTTGAGTGGAATATAAAATACGTACAGTGCTGATACAGTGATAATGCTGGTTTGCCAGCGATCGATCATAACTGAAAACCAGATATTTGCTGGGAATGAATTCAAAACTTCAGATGGCACTGTTAAATGATGTCTCTCATATAATATAGACTGGAAGCATTGTTTAATAAAATGTTGGACCTAATTATAATATCAGTGATGGGTAGGCCTTAGTAGTATTATCTGATGTTAAAATGGTTATAAATCCTCAATCGAATTTATTTAAATCGCTTAATAATGCCACGAGACCTAGCAATCCCCCATGAACCATATCTTATATATACTCATCAATACACACAGAATTATGGTTTTGATTTACCATTTTACTTGTGTGTACTTCGTAGGTTGGAGAACAAGAGCCTTGTAAATTTAAAATTCATGTTGATTTAGCGCAGCCTGGTACACATTGAACCGAATTATGATCTAGCAATATTTCAGTAGCATTGGATGATGGGACGTATCTGATTGTTTTGATAAATCAGTTATTCATATACATGTCAAATTGTGCTAAGGCATCATCATCGAAACTCTCTTGAACTCCAGATACAGGTTCTTCAATATATGATTTCTTATGGTTATCATAAACGAAAACTTAAATGAGGCAGAAGTGTATGAACTTGCAGAAAACGGCAGGCTGCCAATTGGTTTGTTGTACAGCCCTGAAAGATTACTGGTTGAAAATGTATCGAGCAATGTCATAAAATGTATAAATTTTTTCAATTAAGGGTTATTCGAAAGAGAGGGTTTTCAGTCGCAAAGTATAAAAATAAAAATCTTAATTGAAACGCCCAAAAAGAAGCGGTAGTTATTTATTCAAAGGGCATTCGTTTCGCGTTTTAAAGACCGATTTAAAAATAATTTGAAGACATTTCATTACGCGTTAACCATTATTTAATGAAAATCTCAGTTAAGATCGCGTAACCGTCATATACACATTACTCAATCAAATCGTGTAACAATTTTCAATTCATTTTCAATGCAACAACAAACAAATTACCTTTCATAAAACATATAACATAAATATACGGAACACAACATAAACGAACAAAAACTTGAAAAGGGAAGTTGGGGAATTAATAATTTTGTTATGCTTTTATTTTATAAATTATGTTAAGTTATGACAAGTCACGGTTGAAATACAAATTAAATTGTTGGCAGTCTTAAATTATACATGTACGTATGTACAATGTACATGATGATATATGAGACAATTAGACAGTCGGGAATAATTTATTATCGCACAGCTGACCCACCAAATAATAATAATTATTTTTTGTCTATGTAGTGTGTGTGTGTGTGATTGTGACGAATAGTCTAACAAAATTATTTGCTTACCAGTAGCTCTTACACAGGCGACTAAATATCAACAAGTATCATTACGTGTAGTTCTAATAAATGTTTGCCTGTCAATTTAGTTAGTTTGAAATGTATTTCACGGTAATTACCCACACAAAAATATTAACAATTTATGTGGTGCAGTTTATGTACAGGTGACATGTAAATATGGTCAAACGGTTTAATCCAGTCAAAATCGTATATAGTTTTATGGGGCAGCCTGTATTTTTTTCATGTTATGCTTTGTAGTTGTACCACCACTCTTTAATGTCATTCCGTATGAAAAATGGTGAAAAATGGATAATTTTTTATGTTCTGACTTGCTTATAGTCTCCGTCTCGCATGGCTGGCTTGTTATTTGATATATTACATGTATTTGATATACCCTTGGAGCTGTCAAAATTTATTACAAATATGTCTGTACATATATATATATTATTATATGTACTTACATGAACGTACATTTTTTTTGCATTCACTGTATACGTTATACAATCGCGTATATCAATCATTTTCTTATGTTATACTTTCTAGAGGTAAGTGATAAATTTTCACGATTTGACAAAATTAGAACAGCGTGAGGAGGGAAATTTCATTTACCATTAATTAAACCATTTTTGTAATTAGCAACAATGAAATAAAAAATATTAATGAGTGTGAAATATTTAATTAACTTTTTATTGCAATTTTTATTTTTGGTAGACCCTCTGCGGTGTGTTGAAAGGTATAGGTTTTTTTTACTACCTCTCGCTGTTCGTAAGCGATTATGCCATTGAAATGTTTATGATTAATTCAACAGTGAAATATTTAAACTACGTAAAATTGTTGTTGTTGTTTTTGGTACGTGTATATAAAAATGTTAAATATAATTTTGTGTTACTAAATGTCAGTAAATGTAATTTACAGGTCGATGTCATTTACGAACAAGTTAATTGTACGTTTAGGGCGGTATTTTCACATAAAAGGAAATGTATTCTGATTTTTTTTATGGTATACCGAATGCTTCGAGGCGAAATAATTAATTTGCAGCCGAATATTTATTGTTTTTAATTTGCCGCCCTGCCTTTTAAATATGCAAGCGCTTACATTTGCAATATTTCATTTCCCAATAATCCATTTATAGCTGCATCCTTTGGATTGCATTATTCTGGATATGTTACGACAGTGCTTTCATTTTGTTCACTTTATTTCAACAGTCACTAACAATAAATATTATTTAGTTTTGGTTTTTAAAACAACTTTTTTTGGTTGGCACGGCTGTCAACTAACGAACGAACGAGCAGAAATTTAATTTTTTATATCTGCAAAAATGGGGAAAAATAAACTATGTACTCGTACGTACATACAATATGGGTTGATGTGACTTGTAGTTGTATTTTGACAACTGTCATAAACAAAACCATAATTTTCTTTTCATAAAGAATTTTTTAGGAAACTATTTTTGCTGTCACTCGTTGTGTGATGATTTACCATTTTTTATGAATACTATGAGAGTTTTTTTAATGGTTTACTACTTTACGGTGTTATATCAAATGTACAGAACATCTAAAATTCCAAATTTGTTGAATGTAAAAAAAAAAATGTGGTGTACAGAATACTGTTATGATACATACTAGTATAACATTCCGTTTGGATTATTGATTTTAATAACATCTTATTTATTCTACATCACCGCGTTGCGTTGTCCATTCGAAATGTAAATTGAATCGCCGCAGGAAATCACATCATCAGCAATTTATTGTTCAATCTTAACAAGATCTGTGGAAAACTTTTGACATTTTTTAAATTAAAATTTATATCCTCCAAAATGCTAACTGTATATTACAACCGTCTACATGTTGTACTCGTACATACAGCAAAACGTAATTATAATAATAATTTTAAATAGTTTGTGTTCATGAAATATTGTTCTTGATAGACATCTCAATTGGTTTTGACACACTCCAAACTATTCTGAATTTTTTTTATACGAATATTAATTTGTTTACATATAATCTAGTGACTGGCATGGAAGCAGGGTTCATCATCATCACGTAATGATCGGCACATATATATGGTTAAAACATAATAATGTTCATCACGAGACATTAAAAATGCAATTTTAAAATGGAAAATAAAAAATTATATTTTATTTTTAATAACAAATTTTAATTATTATTATTACTATTTTAATTGATTCCGGTAAATGTGTATGGCTTGGGTACGAGTTATCCTGTAAAAATGCAAAATATTCTTTAATATGCAAAAATAGTTTAAAAATAATTAAAATATTATAAAATTGGTATTTTGTATTTTGAACAGGGGTATAATTATGTGGAAAAAGTTAATGTTGGAAAAAGTTAATTGGGGATGGGTCTTCAAAATCAACATAATTTTTATATCAACGTAAATCAAATGCAAACGGAAGCAAATATAACTTTCTCATCATATTATTCCTCTGTCATTTGGCTATCACTTAAGATTTTTGTAGAAATATTTTGCTGTCAATATCCTAATGCTAATGACATCCAAAATCTGCTAGAAACAATTATTCGACAACTAAAGTAGTGTTGCTTTCGCTAATCCGCTTAGCTTAGCTAAGAAATGTGAAAGCAACAACTTTTGGCTTTAATTTTTTAATGCGTGGTAATTTTTGTGTGTTGGTTGATTTTCTTAAAATTTATTTTATTATTTTTATTTTATGAAATAGAACAAATTAAATTCGGTATTTTGCTATCAAATAACAAATGCTAAATTATTCTATAAGATAAATTTTTCGAGAAAAATAGAAAAAAACGCCTTGCGGTAAACACCATTACCATAAAATGATTTTATTTCCCCTAATCCTAAAAAAATTTTTCTTAACATTCTAAGACAATCGGCTTGAATACAATGCAATTGTTGTTGTAATCTTTTGAAAGCAACACAGCTTAAGTATATATTAAGTGAAAATGACATTATGCACTATAAAAGCAGTATCTGTCAAGTTCGTAAGGTCCGGTTAAAACAAAACCACTCGGGACTATCAAGTTCTGGTTAATAGTAAACCACTCTGGGCTAACTGTTAATCATGCTATAATGTCTTTAACTTATAGGCTCATGTCATTTACCCTCAGCCCAGAATGGTTAAGTAATAATTAGAACTTTTAAAATTTGTTTACAACTGCAGGCCCAATCTGGCTTTCTTATTGGAAAAATATTTACATAGAGTTTTTGTCAAAAATTTCCGTGTTTCTTGACGCTCATTGATGGAGTCAATTCGCGTTCCGTGAAATATTGAAAATTAAAAGTTTTTTTCATTAGCGATCGAGTAGGTTTGCATTCCCCATAAGAAATTTAGATTTCACACAGTAAAATTTAAAATTACGTGCGAATAATTCAAACTACTAGATTGCCAATGAAAAAAACTTTTCATTTTCATTATTTCACGGAACGCGAATTGACCAGATAAGTTCAAATTTTATATGGAAACATGGTCCAAATTTTGTTCTAGATCACAAATTTTGATTTTAAATCTAGCAAGCGCCTTTGTTTTGTTTCATGAAACAGCTAATAATATCATTTTCTAGCCTATTGAGAAATCCTGTTTGATCTAAATTTTTATAATTTAGGAAATATTACTTCTGTGTCGAAATTGAATAGGAAAAATAATAACTTAGATTTTTGGCGTTTTCTAAGAGATGGCGTAACTTTAGTACTAATTTTCTTTTACAATGATACCTCCGTGTTTTAAAGTGTTGACATTCCACAGTAAAATTTAGTTTGTCATTATTCGTGAAAGCGTAAACAACATATTTTTGTAATCCCGTTTAAACATGTCGAATTTCGTAATAACAAAACAGCATTTGCGGTAAGCATTACTGGTTTGCTTTAATCAAAAGAAAAAACTGCTGAAAGTTTCCGTTTGCTTCAAGAAACTTATGGTGAACATGCACCAACTCAACAGACTTGCGAAAATTGGTTTAAAATATTCAAAACTGGTGATTTTGAAGTCAGTAACCAGAACGTACTATTTCTGGTCAATCAAAAAAAAATCGAAGATGAAGAATTTGACGCATTATTGAAGGAAAATTCAGCTCAAATAGAAAAAGAACTTGCAGAACAGTTAAATGTCACTCAAGCAGCCATAAGCAAACGTTTACATGCCATGAAAATGATTTAAAAAGAAGGAAAATGGGTAACTAATGAACTGACTGAAGATAACATTGAAAATTGTTTAATGGTTTGCAATTCTTTGCTCACAAGACATCGAAGATGGCATTTTTTGGCTCAAATTGTGACTGACGATGAAAAATAGATTTATTAACGAAACTGTTACTGATGAACGTTACCAACAACAACTGATAGAACTGAACCATGCATTGAACACCGTCCGATTTCAGCCAACAAACAGCGTAAAGTGATTTTGCTGCACGACAATGCTCGACCACATGTCGCAAAACAAGTAAAAATACGCTGGAATTACTTAAAGGGAAATTCTGCCGCATGCTCCCTATTCACCAGATTGCGCTCCATCATATTACTATTTGTTCCAATCAATGCAAAGCGATCTTCAAGACCAGCACTTCAGAAACCACGAAAAAAACAAAAAATGGCTCGACGAATGGATCGCAAAAGACAAACAATTTTTTTCGATAGAATCCATAAATTGCCAGAAAGTTGGTTGAAAACTCGAAAGTCATAGATAACAATAGAAAACATTTTGATTAAAAAAAAAATTTACCATTTCTTAGAGGTAAACGTCTTTTTCTGCAAAAATATACGAAAAACTAAGTTATACTCCCAATTTTATTTTTGAAAAAATTTACACCAGTTGCAGTAACCATGTTTACCATAGGCATAGCATGCCACAAAAAAGAAATTGTGACAAAAATATTACGGAAATATTTTTTCTAATTAGGAAAGCCAGAATCGAATTGTAGCCCTATTCTGGCTTTCCCTGGGCATAGGGAATTGGGAAAAACATTTTCATAGCATGTTTGTCAAAATTATATTTTTTTAGCCTACTGCGGGAATAAGTTTAGTGTAAAATTTTTTAAAACAAAGTGAATTGGGAAACTTTTGTTCCACAAAATTTTTATAGGGAAAAATATTTTCCCATTTAACTTTGTTTCGAAAATATTAACACCAAACATGTTCCTAGTCCCAGGGAAAGCAAGAATAAGGCCACTGGAAAGATTTTCAATTATTTTAGAAATAAAATAAAACTAAATAAATATTGTTAACGTATAAATTTTGATAAAATAATTATTTGCTGCAATTAGCAGATTTTTGATTTTCCAATTGAAATTCAAAATTATTTGACTCAAAATTATTTTATACATATTAATGCACAAAAAAAATTTTTTTAATGAGAAGGCGCTTTCACACCTTCACGGTTGCCTTCATTCTTTCAGTTGTTCATTCCGCGTTTAATCAATTTTGATTTTATGATTTCATAGTTGACGAGTGACGACAAATTGTCGGAACGATTTTGGTAGCATCTCCTCCGTAATTATTGAATTATTTGACTGTTGCGAATTATTGTTAATTTTTGGTCTCGTATACACAATGAAATGTGAAAATTTTGTTTCATTTCGTTTCAAAATTTGTTTTATTATTCAAATTTTATGTGGAATTTTATTTACCAAAATCCGGCAAAAAAAATTGATGTACATCAAAAATTTTGTTTTATTTACCGAAAAAAATCAATTTTTTTTGATGTACATCAATTTTAAAAAATGTACATTTTTTCGTAAATTTTTTTTTGATGTCACCAATACTAATAAAAAGAGAAATGTCAAATTTTATGAACGCGTCGGATGTGTCATTCTTCTTGTGTTTTAAGCGGTTCAACATATAAAAATTGAAAAAAATTTACGCGACTTTCAAAATAATAAAAAAAAAAATATAAAATATTATAAACTAAAGGAAATTTATTGTGGAAAATGAATTTTATTGATAATATATCTAACTATTATGTTTTATTGGACGAAAACGGCTTTATAATGTTTGAAGAATCCCGAATTTGCATATTTCTCGATAAGCTTGTTAGCGGTAACTCGCGAAACCCGAAAATTACGACGAAACTGTAAACACGAAAAAGAAGGTTTACATCAATTTAGTTAAAAATAATACAAATTTGTCCACAACTACAACTCACTTCTTCGTCTGAATATTTCGCCACTACATCTTTCACAAAATTTTTTACGCGACTTTTCTGCACTCGTTCAAATAATATGGACTGCAACTTTATAAAATCATCATCATCCGATGAAGAAAAATATAACAATAAATCATCATCAGATGACGAGGAAGACGACGCCAACAATTCTTCGAGAATTTTAATTTTATCCATAATAACACTTTTATCAATAAAAAATCACAACCAAACGCTTTAAAACACAAAACACAAATGTCATGAGTAATGACATTTCTAAACGTCAAACGATTACCACTACTAACACAAAAGCAAATCAATTTATTTTTTGTTTTATTTGAACCAGAAATTTCACATTGATTTGAAAAAGTAAATAAAATTCCACATTAATGAACATTTTTTTTCAAAAAAAAATTCTTGAACGATTGACGATGGGTAATATGGCGTCTAGCGGATTCTGCGTAAAGCTTTATTTAGATATATCATTATATTAAATTAAAAATTATTAAAATTCTAATAAGTATTTTTAAAACAAATATTTTACATAATGTGTTGAATTTATATTACAATAATTGGTGAAAATATTTTGAATAAAATGTTAGTTTAAACTTTCATTAGTATTAAAACTGTTTGAATATTCAACCGTTTTGATTAGATTTTATGGTGTGTTGACAACTACTATTCACATTTATAGTACGAGATCTCGGGGGCAAAATGACAAAATGACAAGATGACAAACATACAGAAAACCATCTATTTCGTTGCAGAAAATCCCATCTAATGTTTTAAACAACCGGAAGGACCTGCTGAAGTGGAAAGTTGTTCTAAAAATGAACAAAGCTTTCCCATTTTTTTCAATTTGCAGTCGTCACTTTAAAAAAAAACAAATAATTGTACCTATTTTGCAAAGAAAACGTGCCTGCCAAGTCTAGTGGACCAAAAGTGGACCAAACCAATTTGAGCTAGATATAATCGACTAAGATAAAGAAATACATATTTCCAAACTGTGGTATGTATAGATTTATTAAAATATTATGTCAAATTTGTAATTATATGATTCCTATACTTAATTTTTAGTGGTCAATGGATTCTAGAGAAAGAAGACTGAAATGAACATAGATGATGAATATATGGATTTAGGTGCCACCGTTTATACAGAGCCACAGACAACAGAGATATATTGGAGTGCAGCATGCGCTTAAAACATGCCGTTATATACAAGTAACTTAGGATATTCAGTGTAACTACTTACCATTTCAAATTAAAACAAACCAAGAATCGAATTTAATGACGGGAATACCAACCATAGCATTATTAAACACTATAGTCGATTGTTGTACTATGATACGGCATTCTGAAAGTTCTGACATCGGTTTTTCCTTAAGGCACAGAATTGTTCTTATACAACCTTTAGAATTAAAACCAATTTATCTAACGTGCAAACTGCTAATTTATTCAAGCTGAATCCTAAAACACATAAACAATATTTTAATGATTGTGTTCAACTGTTATCGAATAAAAAGAGGAAAATTTTAAAAGTTCGCCAGTTTGCTTCGAAAAATTTCCAAATACAATAATCGTTTTAGATTGTATGGAAATAAAGACCATTCGATGCCGATGCCTTACCTGCAGAATTTGCACGTATTCCCACTCATACAAATAAACTATTGATAGGAATTTTTCCCTGCGGTCTTATTAATTTTACAAGCGCATAAGGTAACATCCAGAGATGCCATGATGGTAGACAGGGGTTTATTATCGGTAATGAGCTAGCAGAAGCTGGAATTGAGATGATTCGTCCGGAATTTCTGCATAACGAAAGAACAAAATCTGACGTTGAAGGCGATCGACTAATAGCAACAGCTCGCGTTCACGTAGATAGGCTCATATCTCAGATTAAACAGTTTACAATGTTGTCTAACAAGGTCGCATTATCTATACTTCCTTATGTTGATAATATTATGACAATTATGTCTGCTATTTCTAACCTAAGTTCACCAATTTTAAAAGACGATAAGTTCTGTCAAAATATGATTTAAATAAAAATTTTATTTAAACAAACATTTTAATAAAATTAAATTTCACATGTTTAATTCATTTCACATATTTTGTATAAAAATCAGGCTTCGAAAGTTTAATGAAAGATGGCACTGTAATCACTATACCACTCGTCAATTACTACTATCTCTTTTTAACTGATATTGTGCTATCTCTCTCTCACAAGAACGTCCGATCAAAAAATAACGTCATTCTGGCGATTATGGTTTTGTTTAAAATATATATGTTACGACAAATTGCCGGAACGAATGCAACCATGAAAGCGCCTTGAGTATCGTTTTAGTAAAAAATTTCAAGTTGTAATCTGTAGTGTATACCTATAAACTGTAAATGACTATAGAAAGGAAATATCCTGGTGTATTGTAGAGCGCTAAAAGTTACAAATCTAGTACACATTAAACGCGAAAAAACTGATGCACGTTAACTTTTTTTAGACCTATCAAAAAATAAAACAAAATAGTACAACGAAGCTTAAGCAAAAGTTTCCCAAGTCTAAATAGTAAAATTATGTTTTTCCTTAATCTAAAAATATGCCTTAGTTTTAGAGAATATAAGTTATATACAAAAATAGACCAACTTTTAGATGAACGTCTGGTTCAAAGTTAACCTTCAGATTATTCAACAGAATTTGATCAACCAACCAATAGTTTGGCCCAACATGCTTAGTCCAATTAATTTGCAGACAGTTTGCAGAAATTATCTTGGTATCTATGGCCAAGAGTTTATAGTGGTTTCTGGAAACGAAATATTGCAAATATTGAAATTTGATCATAACACCTTAATGAATTGGGTGGTTTTAGTCTTATTGTGTATCTTGAATGGACCAAGCATGATTTAAAAATATTTGTCTCATCTATGGGCAAGAGGAAAAGGAAATAGGAATGTATTTTAAATTTTTATAGACGTTTTGTGTTTTGCCCCTATAAGCTTATTCTGGTGTTTCTTATAGGAATTTTTTCTTTCCTATTTATCGCAGTTTTGACGTTTTTTTTCCGCACCTATATACTTTGGATACGGAAAGTTATCAACATTTTTTTCTAAGTGGAAAAAAAATTTCTTAATAACACCTGGATCGACCCAGCGAGGTGGTTTTTACCTTATCTATTAATGTCAAGAGCACTTCTTAAAGTTGTGTATGAATCTTGAATGCACCAATAGCAAAATCTAAACGTTTTACTTCTAGAAGTCTTGAAGTTTTGCTTTTCAATATATGGCCTGGAGTGGTTTTCGTTTTCTTTAATCCTGTTAATATCAAGAGAATTTCTTCAAACTGTTTGTGAATCTTAGATGGACCAAGCATGACCTAAAAATTTTTCAAGTCTCATCTATGACCAAGAGCCCGTAGTGGTTTTTAACGTTCGTCTATGTTAATGCCAAGAGAATTTCTTCACACTGTGTGTGCAATTTGAACGAACTGTAACTTTGACATAGATGGGCTTTTGACTCATTCATCAATGTTTTTGAGCGGAATTTGGAAAACTTTGCAATCTAAATTCTTTCATATTTCATAGTTGCGAACCATAATAAATGATAGATGATCTCTACAAAGGACAATGTTCCCGTTTTGAAGGAATTCAAAACAGTAAAACCAATTACAAAAAAGACAGCGAAGCCAGGAAAACGAAGAAATATCTGCGCAAAAACTGGAGCACATCAATTCAATATGCAATGAATTCAATACAAGTAGAATCAAGAGTGAATGATGACCTATTCGATGAAAACAAATCTCATTATTATTGGAATGAGCGGAGATTGATCAAGAAATACTACGCCAACGACCGTGCTGAATTAAAAGCCAAATTTGAAGCCGTAACGGCAGGCACTATACCAGAACAGAACGAATACGAACAACATTAAGATGAGAAGCAATTCTGATACATCTCATAGTAAAAATAGTGTCAACCAAGGCAATGTAGACAATTCGCAGCAAGCAAGAAAATTCAAGGCACAAGACGTTAAAATGCGGTTCTGCTATAAATTTATCGAAGATGCTAACCAACAGTTATGGACTCAGGGCAGCCATGTCAAGCATCAACACAAGCTGCACCACATCGATAACAAAGTAGCTCAAATTGAACAGCTTGATGTAAAATTATAAGTAGATGCTACCTCAGAAGAATATGCCATCACACCTCACTTCATCCAAGATTTACTTTACTCAGTATTAATCAACAACTTCGAACAATTGATAACTAGAACTCGGAAGTTGTTGAATAAAGAAAACATAGAAATTCAGAAAACAAATTGGATATGCAACTAAAACGAATTGATTCCGAGCTATACAGCAATGAATGTAGAATCGGCAGTGGTAATAAATGACAGCAGACTAAATTAACCGAAAGCATGTATGCCTTTAAAAATTTAGGCATCCTAACGGTATCATAGAAATACACAATTATACTAATTCATATGAGAAAACTAGATAATGAAACATCAATTCTGTTTGAAATGTAGAAAAATTCCTCAGTTTCATTGAAAGCCGATTCAAAGCCTTAAGGGCCATCGACATTAAAAATCAGCGTTCGTAATGCTGGCGCAACGCCATCATCCGCAAAAATCAAAATATACCACGCACCAACTTTAATGACTTGTATTTTGCTTAAGGTTTTGTGCAATCACCCCCAACGCACGGTACACAATATATACGAGAATCGCAGAAACTCCAAAATTTCAGGATGCCGAAGGGTATAAAATAAAAACGTATTTAGTAAACCAACCTGAGCAATCAACCGGTACACTATTGGCCGAAATGCAAAATTAAAACCAGCAATCAGCCCTGGTCAAACAACCAACGAACAGAAACACATGTGGAGATTAGTCACTTTCCGAGTCTTACCATGAGTATCATCGATTTGTTTTATGACAATGGTATCGCTAGTGTTGCCGAGCATAACTCGACCCTGTATAACATTTCGAAAGTCAAAGTTTGGGACTTTTAAATAATCTACTGTGGGCTGACCCAATTTTACAATTAACCATAAAATCGACATTTTATTTTGTGGTGATGACCCAAATATCCTGATGAATCAAGTTGTAAAAGGCAATCGAGGCGAACCAATCACCTAACAAACGGAGCTGGTGGCGAATGGATGGTAATTATAACCAGCTAGCATACAATCTATGGTTTCTTTGATAGACACTGAAAACCAGTTAAAGCGATTGTGGGAATTGGAAGAAATACAAACCGAGAAGTTTATAACAGAATATGAAAAGCGAACAAGTACCTACCACTGAGGCATTCTTCGCAACCAATAAAAGATTCATCGCATGTAGAAGATTGTGCTGTGTTTTGGATAACGACGACTTTACCAATTTTGTCGTTCCGAAAATCTTACTTGAGTGCGAATTTTCTGGACTGATTTGTAAATAAAAGAAGGAAATTGCTGTTTGCATTGAAAATATATTTAACACTTCTTAATCAATAAACCGTTACGATCAATTCTACAAGATACAATTGCAGAAACAAACCTCCACTACCAACAGATGAGGTTAGTAAACAAATTTATTAAACAAGTGTTTTTTGATTTCGCAAAAAACTAAATTTGAATATTTTAATTAAAAATGTTTCTAAAAAGTTTAAAAAATCACTTGATCGATTTCGGCTTGTTAGCTCACCATCAGGAGTATCTACTCGATTTTTTTTGGGGAGGAGGGGGGATGGGGGTTTGTTAACGCAACCATTCTTCCAACTCATTGCACGGGGGTATTTTTCATCACTTTGTATTTTTCATCACTTTTTGTATTATTTTTCATCACTTTTTGTATTATACATGTTCAATATGTTCTAAATGATTTGTATAGTTAAGCAGTAAAACGCACACTAGAACTAATTAGAAAAAAATATTTTGAATAAATTGTGAAAGTACTAAAGCGAATTAGTTTTTTGCAAAATTGTGTTTGAAGAAGGTGTTTAATTCAAAAAAACTGTGTACAGTTTAACGCTTAGTAAGTCATTGAACAATCATTGGGATTGAGCTAAATAGACATACAATCAACTTTGAAATAGTAAAACAGTCAAATCACGATCGACCAAACATTTACTAAACATTGTAAAATCGTGTTGCATTTAATAAAAACATTCCTGTACTAATGATTGATTTTATCCCAAAACCCTTCTAAAATCCAGATAAAGTTTTTTGGAAACATAAATTTACATGCGAAATGATAAATAGGTAATACGACCAGTAGATCAAACAATCAACTGTAGTGCAATACACAATATAATAAATAATCACCCTATACCAATTTATAAATTAAAAGAAATCAAAATAATAATTTTGTATTAAAAAAAAAAATCAACTAGATAATTTATTCTATTCGACTTGACATGTAATGACAGATTGAACAAAAGTATTAACTTCAATCAAGCAACATAAATTGTTATATTACAAAAATTGAAATAATAACAATTTTTATTTGTAGCGTATATAGACTAGAGAGGGAAAAAAGTAAAATGTCAGGTAAATTGACAGCTTTGATTTCGAAAAAAAAAATATTGACAGTTAATGTGGTTAATATGGGTTTTCTAAATAGATCTCTTTCTTCGTTTTGTTGTTGGGTGTTTGGTTCGTTTCATTTTATCGTATGGATATATTATACGGTTTCGTGTTGTTCTAAATATCAATTTTGTTATTAAGTTCATCATGATGATGGTGATGATACAGCAAAGTAGAATTTTTGAGACGTCGGTATTACGGGCAGATGAGAGATTGGTGTGGTGGATAATGATTTGATTACTCATCAAAATTTATTTTATTCTTCCATTGAAGAAACCAGATGTTTTAATTAAATCGTTTTGAAATTGTGTTGATGTGTGGTATTTTATTTGCCGGCACTTTTAACAGGGTAGGGTCGCTTTAATTTATTTGAAGTTTTACAGAGGCTTATTTGGTAATTTAGTAAATTTAATATACCAAATTTTAATGAATTGAGAAAAGATATTAAATATAAATTCGCTCTTTCATAGGCAAAGGATGTTTAAGGTGTTGGCGCGGTTATGTTCAAGCTTACTCTTTGATTTTTAGACAATTATTAATTGCACAAGTTACACACAAAAAAATTTAAATTTCATTGTCAATTTACTTTGCTTTAATAAAATCAACAATGGAAATTTCCTTAGTCGGAATACAATTTGCTTTGAAATTCCCTTATTATTTGAGTTTTCCGACGGCTACTTTAATCATTTTTTCAAATCTTTTTTCGAGTTTACTAATATTTGCCTCCTTGCTAAGGGAATAATTTCCAATAGATTTACCCAGTCGGAATTTTTCCTAAGGGGATAAAATTATGTTTCCTTAATTGAAAAAATAAAAGAAATTTAAAAAAACGATTAAAGGAGCCAGTGAAAAATTAGAAGAGAATTTCAAAGCAAATTGTATTCTGATTCAGACATTTTTTTGGGGGGAGGGGGGGGGGTTGCATTCCAAATTTACACGGATCCTAAACCTTTGATTAAATCAGTTAATTCCAAGAGGGCACATACTCCGAGACGAACTGGAATTCATTGCTCAATTCACTACTGATAGGCGTCACATGACTGATTCAGAAAACGTATAGTGGCCGATACCCAATCACGAACTGTTTTTTTATGTGTTTCGACATACCAAAATTAATCAAATATCAGGAAGTAAATTTTAAATTGAGGAATACCTAACCCGATTAATTCTGTAAACAATTCGGTAATTTAAAGAAAATACAAAATATGCTTTTCGATTAATTTTATTGATACCAAAAATTAAAATCATTTTAGTTTGACCGGATTTCGGTTGTTACCGGTGCAACGCGTCTTTTGTGCATCTTCAACACAATAAATATCCAGATAATCAGCGTTAAAAGTAAAACGTTGACCCAGACACCGTAAAAAACAAAATGCAGTTGAAACAGTGGCAAAGGTAATGACAGCCATTGTGTCCCTTTTCGATTACACTCAACAAGGTATTTTTCACAATTCATGTATAAACATTCACAGTTAGGTAATGCATGTAGATATTCTGGAGGCGTGTTGATAGTGGTTAAACCACTAATTTTATCAGTTATATTAGAAACGTTTAACTGATTACGGTCGAAACCATCTTTCACTAATAAGATTGCTGATTCAATATATAGCGACGGAGAATATAAAACCGGTTTCATTTGCCTCAGTCCATCACACGTATAGAGAAGGATAAAGTTGGCCCAGTCCGTATCAAGTATTACCATTGAAGGCGAATCGTAGTTCTCCAGGCGGCTTTTAATCTCAAAAATATTCAATTCGTTGATGATCCCGGCAAAACAGTTACAAGCACCGCACACATACCGTATACTAAATACATTTTCTAGGCTGTAATACTTTAGTTCGTAGTGATGGCAGTTTTGCAAATTATATTGGTTGATAAGCATTTGTGAATTGTTTGAAAATCTGTTTTCCAACTGATACCCTATATAAGGTCTCCAGCGGGTTGTGTTGTGCTTTATGTCATTGCTAAATTTACACAAAGTTGGATCCTTGTGATAGTCCACAAATAGACTGGGAAACTCCATTAGCTTGCAGACACCATTTTTAATAAATTGGGTGTGGTTTAATATAACAATTTCCCAAAAATCCTTTTGTATGTCTGCTTCAATCTTTCCAAAAATTTGTAACATTACCATAACTTTCAAAACTTTAATGGCCACCATATCGGCAAAGTTGACTGGTTCGATTTGTACTCGCTGATGAATTTTTATTGGTTTTTATCGACGTTCACCACCCGAAACCATATTTAGATATAAATTTATTTATGGTTTCAAATAGTAATTATGGATATTTCTTAATCTACATACTCGTATGTATATATAATTACCCGTACAAGGGTGAGATTTCATTGCATTTCTAATTGTGGAGTGTGACAATGAACAGAATATTGATTACTGTGGGATTATGCAATAGAAAAAAAGTTTAGAATTTTACGTACACTACCGCTCATAAGTGTTTAGACACTCGTTTTTTCATGACAAACAACATTTGAATAAAATGAAATGCTTATCTGAGAAGCAGTTTCATTAATTTTTTTTTATTTATTTACAATGCAATCTGTTTTGCGGCTCAAGTGGCCAATCCTGCTCTTTCGTGGTTATCCCTTTTTCGTCCTTACTTTACGTCTACTTATCCAACTCGATGACGTACGGCTATAGGACCGATTTAAGAAAATCTGCAAATTGCAAGCTCCATGCCAGCCTATACTGGCATGTAAGATGGGTCGGCCCATGAGTTTTTGCACCCCAACAAGTATTCATAAATGTGTTCCATATCACCACAAATCGTAGTCTGTTGATGAAATTTCATTTTGCATCCTGCCTCTATCGGAATTCGAACCCGGTACCTCCCGGTCCAACCGCCAAATCTTTAATCTCTGTGCCATTTGGTCGGTAGAGCAGTTTCATTATATATACACACTAATGATATATATAGGGTTAATTTAACTATCTGCGCTTGTTCGGATTCTAGGTACTGATGTTTAAATTATTTTTTTGAAAAGATTTCAGTGAAATTAGCCAAATCGTAGTGAAAAACCAAGAGCGGCAACATCTGCAGATTTGCGGAAATCGACTTTAGGGTCAACATTTTATCTTTCAACAAGAAATGACCCAAAATATTCATCTAAATTGTGTAAAGACTACCTTCGCCATTTAGAGGAAGAAAGAAGGATTAAAATTATGGAATGGCCTCAGGAGAGCCCTGACTTGAACCCTATTGTAATACTGTGGGAAGAACTGAACTGGGAAGTACAGTAATCAGTTCGAACATCAGCTACTGTTATGAGGAATAAACTACAATCAATTTGGAACTCAATAGCGTCAGAAGCTCTGGGAAAATTTATTGCGAGAATGCCTCAACTCAATCAAGGGGAGGTCACATAGATGAAAGTAAAATTGAAATTAAGTGTTCAAATGTTGACATTTATTTAGTATATTGCTATTAATGTACGTGTGTATGTACCTAAAAAATAAATATTTTCACATTTTTACTCAATAAAATCTCTCTTTACTCTCTCTACTCTCTCTTATATGTTTTATGATGTTTTTGACAGTGCCTAAACACTTTTGAGCGGTAGTGTGTATCCTTATATGAATTTGTGTTCAGAGAGGTCTGATAATATGTGATGATATATTGAAAATATTTGAATGACAGGAAGGATAATTGAATGCTTCCTTGCGCATGTAAAATTCTATTCGTTGGGCCTTCCCCTGACCTACTACGGGTCCGTACTACGAATGCGCTCTTATCTAATTGATGTTCCCGTTTGAAAGCTTTCAAACGCGCTCCTGTGGAACGATGCGAATTAATTTTACGAGTGATGAACATCGAGCGATTAGGTAGTATAAGACGCTGTGGAAGTCACGGTTTCTGCATATGATGCGACTACTTACTTTATTTTTCATTCGTCCATATTAATGTGGTCTCGCTAGGTCTTTCACGTGGCCTTCGAATGGGATATTCTCGTAGCCAAACGGGACCTGTTAACCATGGCGGGTGACTGTTTAGTAATGACGGTTTAACACCAAGAGATATGTAAACAATAGGGTCGAGCTTAGTCTCGACATAATATCAATTGTAGATAAGTAAACCAAGTAATATCTTCGGAAGTACCTAGGAGCAAGGTATCACTTCTTGTGCCAAATAACAAATGGGAGTGATGATATGTGGGCCATCTACAGCTTTAAGATATTGAAGTCAGTAGCCCCGATTGGCATTATTACTCGAGACACTAATAATAACTTACATTAGATCGATCGAGGCATCGGCGTAAGCTGCTCTCGACTCCTTCATTACTTTAACTTATTGCTAAATGACTTGTTGTTGAATGGCGGCTTTGGCAAATATACTAGTGCTCTAAGTGAGCATATACAATGCGCGCTCAGTATAACATTTGCAATTGTGTCAACGGCCATGGTTCGGGTGCACATCCTCAGAATGATTTTCCTATATAAAATAGTTTTAGCTTAACCATCTCAAATAAAGTGAGTTACCTGAGTCTACTTTTGAACAGTAAACTAAGCTAGAAATTTAACGTAATAAAGCATAAAGAAAACCTATATATGGCGCTAAACTGCTACAAAAATGCCATTGGGAAACGATTGGATTTTGAAACCTTCATTATTCTTTGTCTTTAAGTCTCAACTAGTAGACCCATTAATTGTCCAGTGATTAGCTCTACATGAACAAGCAAAACTAATCTTGGTAAAGGAATGGCAAAGAAACACATCCATAAAGCTCCACTACATCAACCTGGACCGATAGTAACACGTATACGCTCTCTTGGATTCAGCGCAAATGGGACACTGAAAAACTTGGTTATGCTGTCCCGTGACCATCCTTTTACGACAGGTTTTAGATTTACATTATCACCAGAGAAGACTGGGTGAGGTAAGAAGATCTGAATCTTGAAGGTTAGTTTCTCATAAATGGTTTAAAATTGTTTGGGAAGGTTGGTAAGGTACCTCATGTAAAATTAATCCTTATGGTTTTAAATCTTATTTAATTACGAAACGTGGTCTAGTTCAGATATAATAACGTCCGAAAAGGGTTATTCACAGACATAGGTCCACCAGCGCTAAACAGAATTAGATTTTTAGGAAGATCTAATTCTAAAAGACCTGAGACCTCTTTTTGGAAAACAGTGGTAAGTTCAGTTGTTCAGTTCAGTAAGAGAAAAAAGAAACTGTCATGAAATGTTGGGAAATGACGAAATATTTGAACTATCGATAGTGTCTTGTCGATAATGAAAATAGAAACGTCTACAAAAAACTATCGATAGTATCAATCTTTTTAATCACGATCAACATTGATGAAAATTAAAAACTTTGTATAGTTAATTTAATAAAAATATAAATTTTACGAATACAAGCCGATAGTACATGAGAAATAACGATTGCTTGCGATATGGTACAGCTATATCTTAAAACCATATGTTAAAATATTTTACCTCTGATTTGCGAAAAGGGCAGGCCTTAAAAATAAACAAAATAAACCTGACATATGGTATAGTGGTTAAAGTTGCGGTATTTGAACCGAGATATGCTGGGTTCGAATCCCATTAGACACTGGATGCAAAGCGAATTTTCGTGGAAATATAATGCCATCTAGGATGAAGCATAAACTGACGTTATTTGCAAAAATTGATACTAATGAGTGTCCATTATACAGAGAGTATTACTTCAACCAAATTTTCACCTAGAAAACCAAGTTGTATTATTAAAATTCGATCAATTGTAAGTGCGGGTATACCTAGTTTTGACATTTTCTAATTTTCAAAATGGTTACTCTTTTTCATGCGTCTTTTTGGTTATTGCATATAATGTATGAAATTACCATGTATTGAAGATTATGGAAATGGTTGTAAGAATTACAGGGGTGGGGTTCGAGATGGATAGGCGGTTTCATATATATTTATGAACCTAACTGGCGGTGTATGATTAAAATTTCTTGAATGCTCTTTGAATGTGTTTTAATATTATTAAAATTAATCCATTTTACTGCAACTATGCTTCTTAACTTGATTTTTAATCGCGAAGTCATAGCACCTTTACGAAACCGAGCCTGCATATTGTTATGATAGACGGTAATTTATAAATTGATTTTGCTGAATTATCGACTGTATTTGACATCATGTATTAAATTGGATGATAAACGTTTTTTTGAGCTCCCAGATATGCCCTTGGATATAGGGGTGAGGTAGCATAGGGTACCCTTCTCGGTAAGTGCACGGAATCTCAGTTCCTCAGTGCTAAGAGATAGGTGCATAATTAATCAATCAAATGTCTTCGCAAATAATAAATTAAAACAAATCCTTAAATAATGCCATAAATTTTGTATAATTTTCCCTTCTTTATTATTGTTGGATTCAAAACGAAAATTCATTTTCTCATCGGTGTGTAATATAATGTTTCCTCTGCAGCAGAAGAAGAAAACAACAGACACACATACACAAAATACGAGTCTCAAATTTATTACATCAATTTATATATTAACGTTAATTTTTCTTCTTTTCGCTGTCTGTATGTATCTGGTGCTGTGGTGCTGGTGGTGTTCTGGCTACACACAGTACTCCGGTTGTTCTGTGTATTTTCTTATAAATTTTCATTCCTTCTTGAGTTATTTTATTGCTAGTTTTATGGTTTGATTGTTCGGATTGATTATGTTCTTTTTGTTAGTAATAATTTTTGCTTTTATATTTAACGTTGGATGGTATATACGATTTTTTAATTTATATTAAATTTGCACGAATGGATACTCATTCTACCTTAGTTATATATATAGTATGTGTGTATGTAAGTATCGTATGTAAGGCATTTCTCTTCTTATATGCGAGTATTTCGTGTATGGTTTTCGAAGATATTATTTCTTGATACTCTTAAGTAAGAATTATGTGTGTGGATGGGGCGATTAAAATTAATCGTTTGTTGAAAAATAAAATAATATTGTGAAGTCATTTGTATTTCGTTTTTTTGATAATAAATTATTTGTTCTACAGTTTAACCTCGAAATTGTTATAAATTTTACTGTTGTTGTTGTACATTTAATTTATTAATTTCAATTTCAAATTCAAGATCATTTTTCAATTTTTATGTTTTCTTACATTTTTGTTGTTGTTGTTCGTTATCAAATTGATTTATAAAGTAAATTTTTAATTGGATTTCATTTTTTTCGTCTTCGTTTTCGTTCCCTGTACTCATTTATGTAACGAATGTGTGCTGCTTCGATTATTAACAGATGTGTGGCACAAAGTGGTAATTAAAATAAGATTTATAGAATTTTGATAGAATGTGAGAATTTTTTTTTGATTATTGCTAGTCAGTTGTCTATAAGGCGAATGTAGTACATGTAACAGTAATTAATGAAAGAGGCGTGGGCCAGGTATAAATCTAGTCACTCGGCCATTAAATAAAAGGACCTTTGCTTCTGAAATTCAGTTATTTAATGATATTTTGAAAGGCTAGGCTTTATTTTAAACTATATATAAAATTAGCCGTTTTGTGGAGGATTAATAAATATATAAAAATGTCCACAATGAGAATATCATTTTAAAAACCATATTTCCAACAAACGGATGATTAATTTAATAATTAGAATTTTCTTGAAGAAACATGGCACTAAGAATTCAGACTATGACCCCCATCGGAGTGCAGAACTTGCGACCCATCTTCCTTGCCAGTACTATAGCTTGGAATGTGCAGATGGTTCTACGAAAATCGAACCTATAGCCGTAGTTCTCGAAATGGCTGGCAACAGCGTAAAAGTAGAACGTAGAAAGTGAACCTAGAAAGTTTTGGGAGAGCCTGTTTTTTGATTAAAGTGTGTGTTACAACAACATTGCTAAATCACATCAAAATAATTCCACCTCGGATAATTTTATTGTTAAATTAAAAAAAAATCGGTTTTAAAACAGCAGTAATAATGTTTAAAATCCTCAACAACCAAACAATGATTTTGAATATTCATTATATTAGACAAAAAGGCAACGGAATCAACCAGGAGCTGGTACGTCTTAGTTGAACTAAACCGACGCAAATAGGTACACAGCATGGAGACTGTCACTTTCTGAGACGCATCGTAAAGAACTGGCAAAGTTGTGAACATTTGTCCGAATCGCAGTCGACATAGGTCCATTTTTACGATAAACATTGAAATTATCCGTAAAATTATCGTTATAAATACCATTTAAACCAATTTATTTGAGTTAAAACAAAAATATCAAATGAAAGCAGAAAAATATCGAGTCTTTTAGATAGATCGGAGTCCCGTTATTTTTTGGTAGTAAATGGACAGGTAATTGGGATGTTCGACGCATAATGTGGCGAATGTGGTGTTATATTACGCTTTTCTAATAATTCATGCACAAATGTAGAGTACTCTTTCTAGGGAGAAATGCTTTGCTATACTAACCAAATTGTGACCACCAATAATATTATTGGATGTTAGAAATAAAATCCGACTGCAACTCAAGGAGACTGCCCAGTACATACAGTTTATTCCGCAGAATAAACCGATGAATCACGATGCAACGGGAAAGCATCCGAAACCCAGATACCCTGTATACAGCTTTAAAAATCAGTATAAGTTAGTTCCAAATTAAATAGAAGACCAAAATTTCGTACTTTCACTACAAATAAAACATAATCTTACAAAGCAAGTGTCATAGTGTAATTATTCCAAACATTTTTAAACAACTTTATGAGGCTTCCCTAGTTTTTACTAACATAAAAATATTTAAGTCAGCAACATACAGGTGGTAAATAATTGTAGTGCTATTTTCAAACTAATATTCTGATTATTATTAACAGATAATAATTATAAAACTTAAACGGCTTCTTAACCACTACGTTTTATAAAAAGCTGTACATTGAGTGTAAGCCTTCTATTAGCTAAGCACGAAAAACATCAATCCCTCATATAAAACGAAAAAGCGACGAACCTGATATTACATACAAAATGAAAAATAATTTATTCAAAAGGGTAATAACTATTGCTATAGCACAGCGTGCTATAAATGTACTAAGATCATAAACTGTTCTTTAGGTTTGAGTGCTCTTGAGACCAAGAGCACTCAAACCTAAAGAACAGCTTGAGAGAAGTTGGTGAAAATTTGATTGCAAAATATCGCGGACAGACCAACAAACAAGATAGCGAGCTACGTAAAAATGGTATAACATTAAATATTTTTTTTGAACACTTTCTCTCTGAATGTTTTTAACGAACAGAGAGAAATCCGTATCTCATAAATTACGGATCCCTCCCTGTTCTATCCCCATGCTCTTAATAATATGACTAATACATCGAGTAATTAAATGTGCCTCGATATACCTTGGATTTTGTTACTCAGCCGATTACTAATCGCTTAGCTGCTACCCTCCCCCCCCCCCCCCCTCCTCACAACGGAAGGTTGGGACGATCAATAAATTAATTTTTATGACCTATTTTTTGTCACTCCTTCTTTTAATTCTTTTTCCTAATATATATATATAACTGAATTTGTATTTTTACAAATCAGTAGATATTTCTGATGGTGGCCAATCAAGCCGAATTCGATTGATTGATTTTTGAAACTAATTGAACAAAAATATTTAATTAGAATATTCAAAATTTTCTATTATTTATCCGCCATGCACATTGGTGAATGGCTTGTGTACGGACAAGAGTGGGGGCGAGCGCAAGTGGTGCACGAACTTGCTTTATTGGCTTAGTTATAAGAACGATTTTAGGAGACAAAATGCGGTCGGGCAAAGCAATTCATCGTATAGAGTGAGTAGAATGGCTTCAACACTAATTCTGAGCCACTAATTTGCTTTGCGATAATAGCAAAATCAATTACAGAAAATGAGAAATTGTTTTACCGATCTCTGTTGAATTCGATAGAAGGTGTAAATGAAGAAAAAATGCTTAACAAATCTGAAATTACTCGCTAAATTTTGAAATGACAATATCACACTAGAAAAATAACGGCCTGGATCTCGGGAGATAAAAAGACAAGGAATACCCTTACTGAAAACTTTACTAATCGTCAGAGTATTTGCCTCCTCTCAATCTAAAAAATCTTTACACCATAATCTCCAAAAATCTATTTTATTTTTGCAGCCGTGTTTTTAATTAGCGCCCGATGTATCCGGACCACCAATTTTCTAAGTCAAAACTTTAATTTAGCGTGCTATTTTTGCATATAATTAATTTATTTAGCTCCAAATTAAAATTTTTTATTCAACTTTTTCATTCGACGTTTCAATGGGAAATTTGAAAAGGCCATTATTTAGTACACCCCTTAAACCATTACAAACTTAATCTTACAATAAAAATATAAAACGCAGCATGAGGAATTCTAGTTTATAACATCATGCCAAAATAAATGTCATTTGGTACATTTCTGGTCGTTAAATGTTTGTTTTGTGGATGATTTTTTTTTAATTTTATGGTAAAGCGACAATTCGGGTAGTAGCGGAATTTTGAATAGATATTTTTCCGTTTAGTGCTCAATAGCTCACTCCGGATAGCGAATAAAAAAACACAGTAAGTAATATTCTAGTACTAAAACAGAGGTCTATAGTTATATGAAACTTAACAAGTTGACGAAGAAATAACTTAGTTGAAATTAGTATTGCTAAATTCTAATACTGCATCTAAAATTTATGTCAAAATTTTAATGCAGCTCGTATATTAATACGTTAACATACGAATTTCAGAAAATCATCCTAATTCCATCCAAAATTCTTAGATTCGTTAAAATTCATGTATGAATTCCAATCTAGACAAATATATTAAATATGACCATTATTGGTTAAGAAATTGCCAACTTTCATTCAGGTTGGTCTAATTCCAAAACTTCATGTAAAATTCTTGTTAAAATCATAATCCAGTTGTATGAAATTTGATCATAATTTGTTTATTAATAGCCTAATTTCATTCGAGAACTTTGCCCAAAATTTAAGAAAGAATGTGCTTAATAAATTTGACAATTAATGGAAGTTATTGAGCATAATAAAATTTATAAAATTCATGCTAAATTGCAAATCACGCCCCATAATCCGAGATTTTAGAAGCGGGGGCTGTAAAATGCAGGTTTCAAACACTTTGGTTTCTGTTTTATAGATAAGATTGTAATAATGGAAGTGAAACGCCCTGGATTCCGATACATGATAACCTATCCAACAATATGTTATGATTTACTGTATCAAAGGCCTTTGTAATGTTCATAAAAAGGGCAGCTACTTTGAAGTTTCCAAAGATTGAAATAATGAAGATTTTCGAGAAGGTGTTAAGTTAATTGGACGATAATTATTGGGGCCAGCACGAGATTCCTTTTTGAAGAGAGGTTTAAGAACACTTATTTTTAATTTGGATGCGAATACTACTTTTGTAATACAAATATTGAATATATACTCTAAAACGTGGCTAATATTGAAAAAAACATTTTAATCAATTTACTTGAAATGCCTTCAATTCCACAAGAACTGCTTTTATTGAAATCACTTACGGCAAAGACTATTTCAGATTCGCTGATCGGAAAAAAATGTTAGAATTATAATAACGCGATAGCACCAAGTTTTTCGTCATAGTTTTATTTATAGTATTGTTTTCTCGATTGTCATTTAAAATAGCATATATATGGTACTCTGGTAAAATGTTCATTGAACGCATTTGTAAAATTATTATTTAGAATATTATTCACCACCTTCCACTTAAACTTTAAATCTTTAGCAACACAAACTGATTTTTGAAATATAATTCCTCTGTTTGTAGAACTGCTTTTTTAATATCCGAATTAAGAGAATCCAATCGTTCCTTCAATCTAGAATTATTACGAGTTTCATAATATTTTTGATAGAGTCTATTAAGACTCAAGAGATAAGCAGATAAAGAGATTAATCAACTTTAATTAAGAGTTGATTAAGAGATTAATCAACTTTAATAAGGAATCAGACATACAAGGCTTTAATTTAAAATTACACCGTTTTATTTTGACTACCGATTTAAATCTATTTAAGTTCAGATAGAAAATATCAAGGAAGGCGGAATATGCAACGTTAGTATCAAAATAATGCAATGTTAGGATCAAAATAAATCTAATCATTATTTAAATTTTAAGACTATTCATTCAAATATTATCTCGTTAAAGTCTTGCGATAATTGAAAATAAATTTAAATCCGTGCCTCAGATAACTATACCGAAATTTAAATGTAAAAACTGTTGTCAAGAGAAATATATAATTCCTACTCCGTTATGCCACAATATACATTTAGGAATAAATACAAAACTGCTAGAAAAATATCCTTTCCTAAAGATAATCAAAATCGACGTGCTGGAATCATCATTATTTGGTTAATAGAAAAAAGTACTAGGGCCTACGTAATATCCAACACAACAATGAACTTACAGCTGACAACATTAAGAACAATTTGCTCATAAATAAACAGCTGGCATCAAATACTGAATTAATTTTGAGGTTGTCCAACGATTTCAATACTCGTATATCAGCACGTACTACTTCAGATAGCTCGAGTAAAACCATTGATGACTCGCTAATCGTGCGACTTGAGCAGGAATTGAGAACTACAAGTGATGCTTGCTATGATCTAACAAACTCCCTCTTAATTCACAAACCAGCTGCAATTACAGATCGCGCTAATATTCTTAGTCTTCAACAAGAACTTTTTCCTGCCACAGCTATCAACCATTTAAATAGCAGCCTAGCCCGATCATCTCAAGTGGTTCCTGCTAACATTGATACCAACTCCAGCAACTCTCAACACAGCAACTCTCAACACAGCAACTCTCAACACAGCAACTCTCAACACAGCAACTCTCAACACAGCAGCAGCAGCAGCAATGTTAATCCTCCACGCATCCTTAGGGCTGTCCCTAAACCGAAAATCATATTTGTATCCCGGTTGTGTAACAATACAACTAGCGCCGATGTTATATCACACGTTAATTCTATATTAAATTCGCATAACATCCAAGGAGAAAATGTCAAATGTAAAAATATATCCCGCTTCAATGGACAAGTTGCGTCATTTAAATTAACCATTCCTGAAGCTACATTTGACCTATTACTTTCCCCAGAGTCATGGCCCGAAACAACGTATCTCAAAGAATTTGTCGATTTTCGAAATAATAATAATAATAACATGACAGTTCCAAAAAACTTAAACGCTTGTCCCTCTACTACCAGAACGTAAGGGGACTTAGAACTAAATCTCGCGAAGTCTTTTTAGCAATTCAAAGACTTCCATTTGATGTGTTTGCCCTCACTGAGACCAATTTGAACAATGATTTCAACAGTAATGAATTTTTTACCTCGGATTTCAACGTCTTCCGGAAAGATGGTTCTTATTGTCCAGACACGAGTTTAACAGGTAGAGGGGTTCTTATTGCAGTGCACATCAATTTTGATAGTCAAATTGTTATCATTCCCAACACTGATAATATCGAACTAGTGTGTGTCAAAATTAAAAATAATAAAAATAAAATTTTTATTTTATGTTGCTATATTCGCCCACTAAGTCAGATTGTAAGCTATCAGCTTCATACTAATGCTGTTGACTTTGTCATTGACCTGATGAATACTCAAGATGACATCTTTGTTGTGGGTGATTTCAATCTCCCCGGGCTTAAGTGGAATTATTCAGACGATAACACTCATTATGTTGCTTCGAATGCACTAACCGCCAAAGAAACTTTATTCACTGACAATATGTTGAACTCTGGACTATTTCAGATTAGTAACGTTAAGAATAGTTTGAACAGGCAGCTCGATTTGGTGTTTTCCTCTGTTATCGACAATAGCGTCGCTTCTGAATCCAATCTAATCCTCTGTGCCATAGATGTATACCACCCTCCCATTTTGATCACTTTTGGTCTGGAACAAGACAATCCCAATGTCAACTCTATGACTCCATTACGTTTCAATTTTCAAAAGGCCGACTTTGTGAAGCTTAAACAATTATTGGCTAACGTTGACTTTAACACAATTTTAAATGATCATAACGATATAGAAACACAAACAGTCAAGTTTTACTCTGTAGTTTTTGAATGTTTTAAACATTCCATTCCGTATACCCGCCAAAAAACTGTATCGCCATCACCTCCGTGGTATAATAAGGAATTACGAACGTTACGTAACCTTAGAAACAAACGTTGGCAAAGATTCATGAAAACCAAATCTGACTCTGATTACTCTAATTATTTAAATAGTTATAATGATTTCAGTAGTTTGTCTGACGAACTTTATGGGAATTATATCAGACTCATGCAATCCAATCTAATTGCTGAGCCTAAGTGTTTCTGGCGCTTTATCAATATGAAAAAAAAGTCTGACGGATACCCTTCCACTTTCAAATATAAGGATCATTCCTCTAATGATCCCAAAGTCATAGCAAATCATTTTGCTAACTTCTTCAGTTTGGCTTTCACAAATAGCGGTTTTGAGCCCGATGAAGGTTACTTTACACATATGAATAACTGTACTCAAACAACCTTAACTTCTATTCAAATCGATTATGAATCCGTGGTACATAAGATTTCCAAACTTAAAGATGATTTTTCATCCGGTCCTGACGGACTACCATCCATCGTCCTAAAAAACTGTAGTGATATTCTTGCTCAGCCACTGACTACACTTTTCCAAAAGTCGCTTTCACTTGGCATTTTTCCATCTATTTGGAAAAGTTCGTTTATAGTTCCCATTCATAAGAACGGTTGCAAGTCAGACATTTGTAATTACAGACCGATTGCGAAATTATCTAGTATTCCTAAGCTGTTTGAAAGTATTGTGTATGACTCACTGTACTTTCATTGTAAACCGTTGTTTTCCGACAATCAGCATGGCTTTCTCAAAGCACGGTCCACGACAACAAACCTTATTGAATTCACATCACAAACTTTAGATACGTTGGAGGCAGGGAATGAGGTTGATGTCATTTTCACGGATTTTAGCAAGGCGTTCGACAGGATTTCTCATGAAGTCATCTTGTTCAAGCTTAAGGCCCTTGGTTTTCCTCCCCAAATTCTCCGTTGGATCGGCTCTTACCTAAAAGAGCGTATATACCATGTTCTGTTCAGGTCATCAGTATCAGCTCGTATCTCAGCAACATCTGGAGTGCCCCAAGGCAGCCATCTGGGTCCAATTTTTTTCATTTTGTCAATTAACGACGTTGAATGTTTGATTAAAAATTCATCCATATCTATATACGCCGATGACATGATGATTTACAAACTGATTTCAAACACAACGGATAAGAGCCTATTACAATGCGACCTCAACAACTTCTCCACTTGGTGTGCTAAGAACAACCTCGATTTGAACGTGGGTAAATGCAAAACAATCACCTACTCTCGAAAACGTGCACAGTCTATCTCTCGCGACTATTACATTAACAGCGACGCCGTTACCAGAGCCAGTTCTGTTCGAGATTTGGGGGTCATCTGCGACAGTGAATTGAATTTTAGACATCACATCGATCGTATTATCAGCCAAGCCAATTCTGCGCTCGGTTTCATCAAGCGTTGGTCGAAAGAATTCGACGATCCTTATGTTACGAAGGCTCTCTATTCAACATTCGTTCGTCCCCTGCTCGAATATGCTAGCCAGGTGTGGTCGCCTTATCATGAGGTTCACATTAAAAGGATTGAAGCAGTCCAGCGTAGATTTCTTCGCTTTGCTTTACGCGGACTACCATGGGTGGACATGTTTAACCTGCCTCCATATCAAGATCGTCTGCAGCTAATTAATTTACAATCACTTAGTAAGCGCCGAGTTGTTGCGGACGTGGCTTTCATCCATCAAATACTAACTGGGGGTATCGATTCTTCTGCTCTGTTAGGTAAAATCAATCTAAATATAAATTCTCGGGATTTAAGATCAGTACCTATGTTTAGAATCGACCCTCATCGAACTGATTACGGAAAGAATGAGCCCGTCTCTAAAATGTTGTACGAAGCTAATCAGCACTGCCATCTTATCGATTACAATATGACAAAACGTACGTTGAAAAAACGTCTTTATTTTTCTTGACTATAGTTTGATATTTTATTTAACTTATTTGTTTTTTGTTTTTTTGTGTCATTTTATTTTGCTTGACTTTATCTTTTACTATTTAAATTTTTTAAAATCTATCAAATCTGTTTGTACTAAGCAGACTCGACTTCCGTTTTCCTGCCGTCTGCGACGGGTATCATCTTGCTTAACTATTCATTTAGCTATCTATTTATAATCACATTTGACTTTTTTTTTTTTTTTGCCGCTTTAAAATCCAATTTTTTAATTTCTCTGGTTAAGCATCTCGATATCCTTGTTTATAATTCACTTGAATTATACTAAAAAAAATAATAATAATACAGATGGAGACTCCCCGCGCGCGGTTGGGAGGGGTAATAGGTCGTCGGGATAATTTATTATTATTAATTTATTATTATTCAGAAATTGGTCGGCAATACAATTGAAAATAACAATTAAGATATCACAACTAGATCAATGAAATAAATAGAAAAGGGCAGTAATGGATCAACATTGATGCTAGATCATCAACTGTATGGACCAGAACAGTTGTAGCGCTAAAAAAAAGAAAATTATTAAGTTGCTACCGTATCTTAGTTTGCATAAGTTTTCTTCACGGACTTACTAATATTTTTTTTATCATTTTTAATTGGTCAACGCAATGTCATTTGACATTTCGTACTTATTTTTATTTTCCTCTAAAAATTCAGTCGTTTATAGCAAATCGATAATTTATTAAGGAATGGCGGTTGACCCAATAACGATAGAACTATAGGTAAACACTGAATTCAATGGAGTTCATTGGCAATTCGCGAGTAATCTATTATTTCCATTCCTTCCAGTCACTCATTTGTATTTAAAACATTTAACTTATATGTCGTCCGTCGACTATCACAAATTTTAGCTACCACCATTCTAAGCAAATTTTCACATACACAGTCCTGCAAACAAAATATTTATAAAAACAAGCATCAAGGTTTTAATTGGAGCAAGGGTTGATTTTTAAGTATACCTTACGTGAAATAGATTGTGTTTGAAAAATTAATACAAGCAAGGTGGAAATGGAAACAAACACTAAGCATCAATGTTATGTAATACATTTAAATGTATCTAAAATGTGATGAGAAAATCAATTTGTTACAAATAAATCATGAATACATTTTATAATTTATTACAATATATGCAATTTGACATGACAAGTACAACACTTCAAAATGTCAAAAAATCCATTAATCAATCTTTCTAGCTAAAAATAAAATGTAATGAATAAAATAGAAAATTGTTGAAAACGTCAATCATTAGCAATACTGAATAATAACTAAAAACCACAAAACTAAATTATATTCCAACAAAACGTACTAATCATGATACAAATCTAAAATTAATTAAAACCATTTTTTTGTAATACATATATAGTAAATCTCTTTTGTTGTTAATTAAAATACAATGAAAATTTGTTATTATTTACAATTATAGTGTGTATTTATAGCAATGGTATTAAAATATCAAGTAGCGCATTAAAACCACCAAATAACCAACCTCATTATAAAATGAAAGCTTTTTATTTCAGAATTTTGTATAATTGGTCTTGTCAACTTTCACAATATTGATGATTAAATTTATCGTTAGTATGTGAATTTGTAGTTGCAAACTCTTGTTTTCGATATGATATAGAAGTACGCCAACACCCAAACTAAAATCATGATATTATAAGCAGGACTATCGGTGTAAGAAATGTGTAACAAACTTTTTTAATACTTGTTTTCAATTGAGAAATGTTTTATACTCGTACTTCAAATAGAATCCGAACTAAACTACTTACTTCCATAGATTAAGAAATATGCCTAATTGCAGTTTGAAACAAAACTTTGAATTTATTTTTGTTTTGGGGAAGATGCCTATAAAATCGAATTCAAATCAAAAACATTAGCAAGTACAATTCAAACAACCAAACATTGATAATATGATGGTCTTCAAAGTTTTAAAAGTTATTGTAATGTTACAAATCTTGGGAAAAATAGAAGCCGAAGTTCAAAATAATTTTGGACGGATTGTTCTATTTAATCAAACTCGATTGGTTAAAACCGGTGTCTGTAAACTAATCGAATCACCAAGTCTATTTGTAGACTACAACAAGGATCCAAGTTCGTGTAAATTTAGCAAGGAAATAATGCAAAATAAAACACTTTGGAAACCTTATTTAGGGTTTCAGCTGGAAAATAGATATTCGAACAATTTGCACATGCTTTTCAACGAATACAATTTGCAAAATTGCCATCACTATGAGCTAAAATATTACAGCTTCGAAAACATTTTCAGTATACGGTATGTTTGCGGTGCTTGTAACTGTTTTGCCGGCATCATTAACGAAATGGATATCTTCGAGGTGGATTGCAATCTGGAGAACTACGATTCACCATCAACGGTTATACTTGATACGGACTGGGCCAATTTTATTCTTTTCTATACCTGTGACGGATTGTTTCAACGTGAACCTGTTTTATATTCACCATCGCTGTATATTGAATCAGCCATTTTATTGGTGAAAGATGGCTTTGATCGAAATCAAATAAATATTTCTAAAATATTGGATAAAATTAATGGTTTAACAACTATCGATACCACACCAAAGGATTTACTGGGTTTGCCTAAATGTGAATGTTTATACAGAAATTGTGATAAATACCATGTAGAATGTAATCGCACCGTGACACAAAGTCTGTCATTGCCAATGCCGTTATTGCAGATGAATTTTATTTTTTACGATATGTTGGTTAACGTTATACTTTTCATGTTGATTATCTGGGTAGTGGTTGTATTGAAGATTCATGAAAGTAGTGTTCTACCCGTCACAAGCCTAACCCGAAGAAACTAAATTAATATTTTATTTTATTGCGATCACTTCACTGGTTTTAAATTGTTGTCGAGTAATATTGTATCTATAGAAGATTTCTATTCAATTCAGTAAAAATACGGTTAAGACTTTGGAATTGAATAACAAATTGAGTTAAGGAAATGAGGTGTTTTGCAATTAATAAAAAGAAACAAAAACAAAATTTTATTATTATAATTCAAAAATTTAAAAACTAACAGAAAACTTTAAAAGTAATGAGATATTACAAGTAACGCAATCAAAACAATCAAGGTTCACTAAGGTAAGATGTGGAAAAAGTTCTTTAAATTGTTTATGCAGGTTTTCGTGGATAAAGGTTGAAACTAAATTCAACTAGATTTCGTATGGTTATTATATCACCGTAGTTTGTGAAATAGTATTTAAACTACACAAAATGTACGGTTACCTGAAGTTGATACCAGAATGAAAATGGCCTAATATAGAAGTATAGAGTTGTGACACAACCTCAAGAAACGGTGTGCTGCTGCCATATTACCAATCGGAAAATTATCCGTTAAATATAAGTCTTCAATTTATTTTAAATATAAGATTGCATAGGTCGGTTCGTTGTCTCGCAGCATCTTAATATTATGAAGGTCAACAGGTGTCGTGAACCTCAGATTTGAGCGTTTTAACACCTTACAAAGAAATCGCATTAAGTCCGTTATAACCAAAGCAACGATGAAGGTTAATTTATTAAAACCAAATAATGTTTTAATTGCTGCCAAATAACAACGAACGCCATCAATTAACTCATATGGTTCTTGTACTAAGATTTAGATTTATGTTGCATCTAGTCAAATTCGTATTGATCGTGATTTTAAAACAAAGGACGTATCGATACAAAAAGTACTCTTACAATAATTTCTAACGAACTCTTTATGCAGAAATTGTAGCATCGACAATTTTTGTTTTTGTGATAGAAAATACGATAAGCTTCTGCCACAATTTCTTAAACTAATTCGGAAAACTCGATTCGACATCCTAGTTAAGCATCGAATAGAATTTGGAATCGTGACAAAGGGACAGTTTCCTTTTAGCCATTTAAAACGTTTAGATCCGATATAACTTATCTCTATACCTACCACTAAAATATGCATACATATAAACTACCATTACCGTTTCTGTGAGTCTTTTTGAATTTGGGAGAATGAATAAGAAGTCCAGAAACTACTGAATAAAAAAACAAGAGGGTACATTTCACTAACAACAACTTTGTGATTGTCTTACGGATTAGACATAATTTACGGAACGAATCACGGAACACCAAATTACAGCTCCGATTACATTTTCGATTGATTCATCGGGTAACGAAATATGTAGTATATTGGACTTGGACCAGATTATTAATAGACAATCGCATCTCAGTGAATTCTTTCCCAACATATTATTTTCTATTGATCAAAATCATGTTTTCTGCATACGTAGCTTTTAGCATTAACTTAATGCGATACGTGATCCTTATTTCGAACTATCACAAAGTTGCACTAGAGGTTGCTTTGCAAAACGCCTTTCAAATGAGGCCACTTTCAAATTCATGCTACATTAATTTAGGCAAATCAGCCAGATAGAGAGCAATATTTGTTCGTAGCTAACGAAACTGTTGTGGGTTTTCCTCGACTAAGGATCATGAGTAAGAAAATGGTTCAGTATAATGTCAGTATTATCATTTAAGGTCCTCTCTTCATTCTCGATCGAACTTAATATTGCGTGTACTCCTGAGGTGGTTTTCTACGAATAATCGCAATCAAGGTTGCTCAATTTTAATAAAGTTGTTAATGGTTTAGGGCTCGTTTTTATTTTAAATAAAATAAAACAATTTAATGACTGAGCTTTCGATGTCTCATCGACATCATTTTCAAAGCTAATGAAAATTTTTACCCATAAATTTCTTAAAAACAAATGTGAAAAGCCTATACAGTAAATACAATTTTTTCCAAATAGCAAATACAAAGTAAATTTTAAAGTAAATTTTACAAACAAGTATATAAAATATGAATATGATTTTAAAATTATTAAAAAAATATAAATGAAAATTGTATATATAAATTAAACAATGAAATAAATTTAGCAAAGAAATAAAGTAGACATAAAACGAAATTAGACAAAATAATTGTAGCAATTGCCAATGTAGGCGCAATCATTTTTTATATTTATAGAATTAATGCTGCTAGATTTAATATATAGCATCTCTAAAATTGATCTTTTTCTAATATTTTAACATTATTTAAGCTAATTATGTGACCTGAATTCTTTAAATGTGATGTAAGTGCCCTATTTCCTTGTTCTTCATCTTTATTTATTTACACCATTTTTATGTTGATAGATTGTTTTTCCAAATATTGTTTAGTTTGACCCGTATAAACAACATTACAGTCACATTTAACTTCATAAATTAAATTTGACTTCTTATTGAGTGGTACCTATAGGATATTTTAGTTTAGAAAAAAGACAATCATTTAAACAAATTGAAGAATTGCCGACAATTTTGAAATTATAATTTTTGAACAAGTGTTTTATTTTTTCAAATAAATGTTTAACATAAGGAATTGAAAAATAATTTTTATCATTGTTAATGGGCCGAATTTCAAAACTTGTAATACATTTTTTTTTCCAAATAATGATTAGTTAACGATAATGATTCGTTAATGATTAGTTAACAATGTTTCTTTTAATATGTTAAAATTTTTATTGTGAAATTTGAGATCTGAATGTTTTAAAATTTTTTGAGCCAAAATGTTTACTGTATTAATTTTATAGGAAGTAGGAAGCCAAGAATGAAAATTTAAATATGAAAATTGGTTTGTAAATCTCCCTAATATTGATCTTCAAATTAAATATGAGTTGATATGGCTATCCATATTTTCTTTTTTTGTGTATTTTGTCACTTATAAATGTTTATAATAAAAAACCGTAGTTATTTTATTTATTATTTTTATTAAAAATTACCTTATAGTAACAATGATTTATTATTTTAAGAATATTAATTTCGGATTATTCCTTCATCAGTTCTTTTTTAACTATTTTCAAAATAGTTATTTTCAAAATAGTTAAAAAAGAACTGATGAAGGAGTAATCCGAAATTAATATTCTTAAAATAATAAATCATTGTTACTATAAGGTAATTTTTAATAAAAATAAAAAATAAAATAACTACGGTTTTTTATTCAAATTAAAGTTAAATTTATTTTAAGTTTAGGTAATAAATTTTGTCCACCAACTGTTGGTAATTATGTACCTTATTTCAAAATTATATTTTGTGTTGAAAGTGCAATTTTTAGTTTTCCGGAAAAAAGTCGTACCCAAATTCATAATCAATTTGTTAATGTTTTGACTAATTTTAAAAATAGTTCATCGTTGCAGAGGCTTTCACCTGTTGAAAAACGTATTTTATCTTGCCTTAAACAAGCAAAACCGTTTTTGAAAAACAATCCAAACATTATGGTGACTCGAGCAGACAAATGCAATATAACCGGGTTAACCACACGTAATGATTATATTGAAAAAATTAATAGCCTATTAAATGACGGCACAACTTGTAGACAATTGATAAAAAATAATTCTACTCCAATTCAAACTACGATAAACACTTTAGTAAAAAATTGGCAAAAATCTGGCAACATTGATGAATTTACAAAGAAAAAATTAACTAGTTATATTCCAGTAGTTCCTAAATTATATGGTTTACCTAAAATCCATAAACCAAATATACCCTACGGACCTATTGTGAGCTCAATAGATGGTCCCACATACGGTTTATCGGCATTTTTAGGTAACATTCTTAAATTTAGTGTAGGAAAAACTAACTCTTTTGTTCTAAATTCCGAAGATTTTAATCAAAAAATTCGAAATTTCATTATACCCCAAAATTTTTTGTTAATTTCTTTAGACGTGATTTCGGTATTTACTAATGTAGATAGTCATATAGTTTCGGAAATTATCAAGAAAAACTTGGCGAAAGTCCAATTTCTTGAAGGTTTAAGTATTGTTTTAGATAATTCGGAATTTTCTTTTGACAATAAAAATTATAAACAAATTTTTGGTTCTCCTATATGGGTTCTTCCATAAGCGTTATATTAGCAAATTTATTATTGGAAAATTTGGAATATTTGGCATTAAATTCTTTAGATTTTCAGCCATTATTTTATTATCGATATGTTGATGATATTATATAACGGCTATTCCTGAAAACAAAATTGATATATTTTTGAACAGTTTTAACAAAATTTTTAATCGAATAAAATTTACTTTGGAAAAGGAAGTTGACAACAAAATTCCATTTTTAGATTTATTTTTGATCCATGAGCCTGCGATGGCAAAATTTATTTTGATTGGTATCACAAAGATAGTTGGTCTGGTAGATACTTAAATTTTCATTCTTGGCTTCCTACTTTTCTGCTCAAAAAATTTTAAAACTTTCAGATCTCAAATTTCACAATAAAAATTTTAACATATTAAAAGAAACATTGTTAACTAATCATTAACCCGGAAAATTAATAAATCAATGTATTTGGAAAAAAAAATATTTTATTACAAGTTTTGAAATTCGGCCCATTAACAATGATAAAAATTATTTTTCAATTCCTTATGTTAAACATTTATTTGAAAAAACAAAACACTTGTTCAAAAATTATAATTTCAAAATTGTCGGCAATTCTTCAATTTGTTTAAATGATAGTCTTTTTTCTAAACTAAAATATCCTATAGGTACCACTCAATAAGCAGTCAAATTTAATTTATGAAGTTAAATGTGACTGTAATGTTGTTTATACGGGTCAAACTAAACAATATTTGGAAAAACAATCTATCAACATAAAAATGGTGTAAATAAATAAAGATGAAGAACAAGGTACTGGGCACTTACAACACATTTAAAGAATTCAGGTCACATAATTAGCCTAAATAATGTTAAAATATTAGAAAAAGAGCGAAATTTTAGAAAAAGATCAATTTTAGAGATGCTATATATTAAATCTAGCAGCAATAATTCTATAAATATAAAAAATGATTGCGCCTACATTGGCAATTGCTACAATTTTTTTTTTTCTAATTTCGTTTTATGTCTACTTTATTTCTTTGCTAAATTTATTTCATTGTTTAATTTATATATACAATTTTCATTTATATTTTTTTAATAATTTTAAAATCATATACATATTTTATATACTTGTTTGTAAAATTTACTTTAAAATTTACTTTGTATTTGCTATTTGCAAAAATTGTATTTACTGTATAGGCTTTTTATATTTGTTTTTAAGAAATTTATATATTGTAAAAATTTTCATTAGCTTTGAAAATGATGTCGATGAGACATCGAAAGCTCAGTCATTAAATTGTTTTATTTTATTTAAAATAAAAACGTGCCCTAAACCATTAACAACTTTATTAAAATAGTTATTATTGGCTCAATAAATAAATGTTTAATTTAAGGTTGCTCAAAACTTTATAATACACTGTGAAAATACGATTTTAACAGAATCTGTGTCATTTGTGAATGAAGAATTTATGTCAAATCATTAAAAGGCTGTCCGTATTTTTTCTTTTTTTTTATTCAATATTACAAGTAGTTCACAGATCATCTTATAGTAATTTATCTATCTTAAATTGGTTTCTCGGTTTAAGATAAGTAACCTATTGGTTACTAATTTTGCAAACATTTATTATTCTAATTAGAACTGCCCAGCTCCACCGGTTTCTACCTTTGGAGTATGGACATACGACTCATATCTGCATTTTCTTTTGCTTAATATCTTTCTATAATTTTAGAGCTTTAATTTCACTGTTTGCAGATAGTAATAATGCTGCATGATCGCCGCATAAAATTAACCTTAAATCCTTATGTTTTTCGCTATTTGTTTTAAATGTCGGTTTGTCAGAACCAAAACGCAGAATAATCCATTCGTCAGTGATAGAGGACCGTTTGACCCTTTATATCTTGTCAACCAAAACTTGTCGGTACATTTGCGATATTTGCAGATATTACGTATGTGTGTTCTCTGTACGTAAATTAATTTAAATTTACTTTATTTAAATTTTAGCGAAACCAAAATCGAAGGCAAATAGAACATTCGAAGCCATATTCGCCCTCATTATCTTTTACAAGAGTTCATTGCTCCATTGGGTTTACACTGCCAAGCTCGGTTAATGTTAGTTACGGGAAACTTTAACTGCTTTGGATTTGGCGGAACAGATGCAAATAATATGTGCTATTTTAGGGAAACAGGAAAATAATTTAAGGCACAACTGACACTTCGCCTTCCATGTCTAAGCTACTAAGAAACTAAGATTCGTGATTAGGTAACTTGCTGCTTACCATTGACAAGATGAAGTTTGAACGTTTAAATGAACAGGGTGGCCTACAATTCCTAGAGCGACATAAACATTTTTCGAAACATTGACTTACTGTGAAGAATTTCATTGATTGACTTGTTTATTTATTTAAATCAAATCTATCCTGTGATTTATTTGTATGATTGCAATTATTTAGTTTAAAACAAAAATTATTTTTAAAAAATAATCAAACCAAATACTTTAAAACACAAAAAAATTAAAAATAAAATTTTCATTTAACATTTAAAAAATAATTCTTCTGGATATTTTTGAAGAGGTCCTTTGATAAATTAAAGTCAAACAGGTTTTCGATGATGTTGAATGATTTTAGACAACCTATTAATGGGAATATTTTCTCCATAGTTGGTATTCTAGTGCTAAAATTTCGAAACAAGCCCTGCTTTACAATACGCTGAATGTTCCGTACTGTGGTGCCATGTGAAAATTCATTGATCGCGAAAACTTGTCGAAAGCTGAATCTATTTGAAATAATTTATGGTTTAGAAAATTTTATGTTGGCACCTCAAACTCACATTTAGACAAGCTGGTGTTCATTCCGTAATCAAATAAATGCTTGAATAGAATTTATAAGTATTCGGTGTGTTGTTTGGACGTTTGATTTGCTAAGACCACAAACTCAAGCAGATGACATCAGATAGTAATTCCTGTGCGTATAATCCCCGCTTGGTTTACAGTCATTTTGACCATTTATATAGGAACCATCTGAAAAAAGTTGTAAATTGACGATGGTGACGATGGTTGTGGTTTACAGAACTGACATTGGCTTTCTATCACAGTTGTGTGTGAACTACGTCATGTTTCACCGGTAAGTCCCATCTAGGTTTCTGAGTTCAGGAAGTTTCTTTAGCAATGAACCATATAATCCATCATTGCTGTACTAGTTATGATTGTCGCAGGAATGATCGAGAGTTTATTTTTCAACCCGACCGTTAAACCAAATTTCACTAAGATACCAGTAGCACCTATGATTGGTTTATTGATTAATGCTATGAATGGGTATCGAAATTCACAAGAAAGTCCCAAGTTTAATGGTAGTAGTCTAGATCCGTATGTTTTTATCGCAGACACATTTGCAGCTGCTAGCTGACGGTGTTGGTCAACTAGAATTTTAAGGAGTAACGCAGGTATGACAGAAATACCTGCGCCTGTGTCAACTAGAAAGGTTAATTTGGTGTTTTTACACTTATTAAATAAGCGGCGAACTGCGGTTACTCCAGCATCTGCTGGATTATTTCCAATTTCTTCTGAATGTAATATCTGTTTCAATTCCGAGCCTTTCAAACGTTTTATGAGATTGCTTTGATCGTGTCCTATTTGCTTTGCTTGGTATGTTACATATTTTATGAGGTAGGTTTTGATCGAATCATATTTGTTTTTTGATGAGGTTGGTTCAGTATCATATTTACAAGGAACAATTTCGTTTTTAAAAACATATATCGAATGTACACCAAAGGCAAAGGCTCTGGCCTTTGGCACATTTTAACTACCACATCCGATAAACGGAGCAGTCCATTTAAATTTCCAACCAAATGAATTGGAGGAACTACTTAATGATGTGAGCCTACAAACACGCGAAATTTGAGGCTGCAGCATGACAGAGCGAAGACAACACATAGACATGAAAACATGCAATATCCAAGTGACTGGATTGGAAATGGAGGAACCATTTCACAACCACTGCGGTTTCCAGATCTAAATCCTTGAACCTCTTTGCTGTAATATAATTATAAAGAGCTGATTTATGAAAGAGTTAATCGGACCTAGCAGGAGACTGCGGCAACGAATAATCGAAGCGATTATTATTATAAAAAAACCGAATGTGTGTTTCGACGGACTAGACAAATTTTATACGGCGATGCCGATTATCTATTTTGTCAAATGGTAAGCACTGTAAACGCGTGCTATAATATTTAAAATTAATTAAAAAATTTGTTATTTTAATCATTTTGTTTTATTTGTGACAAACCTGCTATTTTAGAACTTGCAATTTTATTAAGTAACATGACTTCCTTTATAAAAAAAAATGGAGGGTTGAATATGTTGTGGCCAATGCCTGATCCTTTAAACACGAATTCTGACATATTCGGTGGACCGCTGTCGCCCGAAAATCTATGTGATCTCCCAATTTGTGGAAAAAGCTTAAATTTCGTTCCAACCCAATCAACCCGCATGAGTTGCACATGCCAAACTGCCGCCTAAATTTTGGAAAACTGATCTGGACCTGTATTGTTGCAAAATTTAAAATCATCTTTTAGATCATAGTTGCGTTCCTCGTAAATAAATCATGTTAACAATATGATTGTTAATTGGCCTTAGGTACATCCTTAGTCATTCACTTCAGCTAGACCAAAATAAGTGTCCTTAGGTAGTTAGGTGGTTTTCTAATGGTCTTGATAGGATGAGGGTCGGATTGGTAGTATATACGAATTTTAAAAATAATCGTTCAATATCTTCATAAAGAGTTGGTTTGAGTTTACCACCACTAAAAGAACATCGCATATATAGTTTTTTTCAAAATGTCACAATTAATTATCTGATCTTATTTTATAGATTATCCTGGTGCGCCTCCTAAAATAATGGTAAACGGTACTTCGATTTTAAACATCTAATTTGAATATTATAAACGGAAATTGTGAGTCAAATAAGATACGTAATGTGCCAGTAAAATATAAATTTGATGAGATTTTTTCTGTGTTCCGCACACAAGATTTTACGAACTAAATACGAGCGAAGGCTGAAAGTTTTCTTCTTTAATTTCATATTTTTTCGTTTTAAATATCAGACAGAGTCCACATGCGAGTCTCGGCACCTCTAAAAAAACAATTCTAAATCAATCTCAATTGGAAGGATCAGAAGAGCATCGGCACTAGAAAAAAAAAATAACACCGGATCCGATCCGACATATGCACGAATCCAATTTAATTGTCAGTTTTATTACAAATGGCATTTAAATGTAAAAAAGCAAATTACATTACACTAAACACAGAAATATAAATTTTATGACTGTCAAGTTAACAACGTTCAACAACACATTTTTCAATATTAATTAAAAATTGATTTGTGAATAATAAATCCGTCGATCAGATGCTGTCTCATTGCATCTCGTTTGTATGTGTAGTGCATGGATATTATGATTGATGATTCAAGTGTATATTGATTGGTTGTAAATTGTGATTGGATCAAAAGATTAGCGCATTTTTATTGCATAGTAAATTTACATGAGATCATTCGCGTGCATGTACCATAAAATGTAATTCACGCAGCACGAACGTATATACCTTTATAATTTTAATGAGGTAATTGAAATCGTATACTGTATGTTGAATGAAAAAAAAAAAGGAAATGAAAAACCACTTGAATATATAAAATTAAATCAAAACAAAAACGGAACCCCTGTTGAATACCCATCTCTATATGAATATACCGGCTTCAAACATTTTTTGTTTCTACCTCACTTACCCAAGATTTTCAAGCATCCTCTCGTTTATGTTTTGTTGCATGCTCTTTTCCCAGAGCTCACTTCAAAAAACGTACGTAAAACACTTTTTTGTATATGTGCACACATCATGTAGTCTGCTCGTTTGATGTAGTGCCACTAGAGAATTAATTGAAATAGATGGATATGTAATATGTATGTGCATATATTCGAAAAGGGTTTCTTTCCATTGTTCGAGTGTTTCTGTATTGAGGTACGAGTGTATGGAAAAGCGGTTTTCTAAAGTGGGTTTTCTTTCTTGCTGATTATAATTGTTTTGTTTAAGTTATGATTTATATGGGAAATGGGTTTTGATAGTGTTAAAAGGATATTCTTTCAAACGAGTAAATAAAATTCAATATTGTTAATTATAAAATAAATGGTTGGATAGTTTTATATGTTCGTGTATAACCAAGGTTTACATCATAGGGTGACAAAAGGGAGGAAATCATATAACATCTGTATATAGAGTATACATATATACTAAATGTTTATACTTGTATATAACCACGGCAAATGAATATATTTTAAGATCCCTTTTACGTGATTTCACACTATGCCATCAAATTACTTTCAATATTAATGCGCGTAAAAAACGAGTCTTAACTAATAATTTATAGTTTTAAATTTCACAACACACAAACGAGATAAAAAGGATAATATATTTTAATTTTTATTGTATACATGTAACCGCGTCGGTAATGATCAAAAGGCCAACTGGTTATGAAACATATTATGTACATAACATACGAACTGAGCTATTATAAGAATAATAAACATCGCGCTGAGCAGAGAAATGACAACACAAAGTTGATTTCTGTTTTTCAAATTTCAAACATTTTGGGAAGATTAAAGTAAAAAGGTTTGTTTGATGTTTCGTCTAAATTGGTTTTTTATAACTAAATAAATAGTAAAAATATTTTATTTATAACATCGTAAATAAATCGGATATACACAGAATCTATACATGAAAAAGATTAGCATTAATTAGGAACGGCAATAAAATTGGATTAAATCGATTCGGATCATAAATAATTTTAAACATCATTTAAAGTGACAATAATCCCGTTATTTATTAGAAATGTAATATATTGTTGACAGACAGCTATTAAGATTTATTAATCCGCGGCCTGTCAGCGGTATAAAGGGTAACTTTATTTTTGAAAGTGACGAGATTAATATTCCTCTTGTGTTCTCATTGAGATACAAGAGTGGTAAATTCCTTAGAACAAATTTATTTAACATTTCTTCAAAAATTGAATACTCTGTCTAAAAGGGACTTACTACATTAATGTTCATTCAAAACTATTAGAATAACCAGCGAAATATTTGGATGGTGAACCACGACTATATTCAAGTGGGAACAAAAGCAAAATCGACTTGTAGTAAAAAGTGTATTTTGGCGATTTGGTGACGGTATGAAGTCATTTAGGTCGTTTTTATGTTTTCTAGAAGACAACCTAGGTATGCGATGATTCAATCATAGAGTTTTTGAAATTTTAAAATATCGCTAGCGCAAAAAGTTTACTAGCGATTCGATGGTCAAAGACTAGGCATCTTAAAGACTAACGGTGTATGAAATCATCATTAACTTACATCATCTACAATAAAGAAAGGTTCAAACAACAATATTTTGTACATCGTTAAGTGTATAGGTGTCTCTACGATACCTTGTCATTGGCCATCAAATCGCCACTTCGCTTTCTCTATAGGATTTTTTTATGAAAATCTACGCTTAGGAGTCTACATACAGACGAGTAAGTTGTATTCTACATATTTGGGGCTTAACAAGCTTGCTATTATATGAGTAGTTTTATAATTTATTAACAACTAGCGGACCCGGCAAACTTCGTTCCGCCCCAAATTACTACGTTCCGAGCAAATACTTTTGTCCTTTACGAAAATTGATTTTGATGAGAGAAAAATCAAATAACTCAACTAAATTCTGAATAGACGATTGAATTGAGTAGACGATTGAGTGAATTTCATTCGGTTTTCATTGAATTCAACAAAAATGTATAGGGAAAGTTTAAAAATGAATGAAATGCCGATTCAAACTGACACATCAATAGAAAATTGAGTTCTTTTTTAGATTTTTTCTCTCAGCGTGGAAATGAATTGGAGTCAGTTGGAATTCAAAAGAAGTCAATGTATTTTATTTGAGTGGAATTAAATCGAATGCAGACGCAAATCAATACAATGCATTGTGGTAAATAATATTTTTCATTTTGTTCTCCGCCGCGTAAATGAATAACGATGATGGTTTGCCACCTCTCAAACACACGGCGTACAACTGATCATGAGAAAAAAACGGAAATTCCAGATTTATGAAATATATGTACAACCAACGATTGACCTTGCGATTTGTTAACCAAACGCCAAACGAACGGGGAACTGAAAGTTGCGGTTGTAAATTCATAATTGAATGCAGCGCGATTTAAGTCGACGTTCACCGTGCATGGTGCCCATGCTACGCGAACTGATCCGACATAAGCACATCTCTGTTCATTTAATTCTTCTCGTTGCTTTTGCGTTTCATTCTCACGGGCACCGTGTATTCTTTATGAATTACGGTTTCTTCGTCCTAGGTTCGATCGTCGATAGCCGGAATGATTCATTTGACTAATTTTGTTACGGCCACCGTAATGAATATACATTTTTTTTTGAATTTTATCTTTAATTGGTAACGTAGATTATATTAAATTATTACACTGTAAATGAAACAAAACACAATTAAAATTCAAAAGAAACGCAGTAAACCTAATATAAATAATATATGAATAAAAACTTAGTTCATATTCAGTTGCAGAACCAAATAGTTCATTTATTATTTTAAGCTACTTCTAATATAAATTGTTCAACGAAGGAATTATTTGAGAATATATGCGAGGAAGCGTATTCAAATTTACTTTGAAGCCACTAATCCACTAAAATGAACTTACCGATTGAATCAATCTCAATTCCGCATTGACAACCACCCTTGTCATGCACCAATAAATTTCTGGAAAAAATTATCGAAATCGTAAATATCACACCGAACTACATATCGTCGGTTTGGTGCAATAGTGACACAACACACAACTCAAATTTCGCTCATTTCTAAGATATTCTAATCAAACGATTCCCAATACTCTCCTATGTAGTTATTTCTAGCGGGTGTACTACAAAATCCCGGTTTTCAAAATCCCGTTTTTCATAATCCCGGTTTTCAAAATCCCAGGTTTCAAAATTCCGGTTTTCAAAATCCCGGTTTTCAAAATCCCCGTTTACAAAATCCCGGTTTTCATACATTTTGGTGAAGGAAAATTTTATCGAGCAAATTCATTAATATTTGAAAAAAAAATTACGAAATATTCCTTAAAAGAAATTTAAAAATGTATATGTTATTTTCTAGAACTTTATCGCAAACTTATTTTTGAACTTTGTCAACAAATCTTTCACGAGTCCCATTTTCCTACTTGTCAAATTTTATAAATTCAAACCGGGATTTCCTAAAATCGAGATTTTTTTTTATACAAAACCGCGATTTCGAAAACCAGGTTTGAAAACAGCGATTTTACCAGGATTTTGAAAACCGGGATTTCGTAACACACGTAACACGTACATTTCTAGCAAATTAGGTAAAATTTCATATAAAAAATATATTTAAAAAAACTTTTTAAAAAACCACGCTTATATTTAAAGGCTCTAAAAAGTAGATAATAAAAGGCTTTGAAAAGTAGAAAATAAAATTTTTCGTCCTTACTCCTATCAAGATATATTTTATTTTCTACTTTTTAGTCATCGAAATTTGCAGTCAATTTTTCGCCCATGTTAACATTTGTCAGAAGTTGCAAAAAGATTGATGGTATATCTATCTTTGGACCTTACCTTTAAGAGTGCGATCCGAGAGCATTATGTCATATGTGATTGTTTTTTATTATAGCCAACTTTTATAAGTCTTTGTCAATATATGTTTTTTTTGTCAGTTATTAGCATCCCACAGATCTTAGTCTCACCATTTATGCCAATGCTTCATTATTACATGGCTTCGTTCCTGACAAGTTCGCGCAATCTATTTCGACTATTTGTAAACCTTCGAGAGATCTGACTCGACTTAGAGCTACGTCAGCTTGTCCACTTGCAAACAGGTCTGAACCCTAGTCAATGACTGCATTGTCAACTGTGCTACCTTGCATCTTATGTACAATTGATGCCCATGATAGTATTAATGGTATCATACGTCTTCCGATCGTGCCATAGCTATAGTTGGCTAGAAACTGTTTCGATATCGGACGTATGATGTGAGTACCATGGCTACCGAAATCTACTTCTACTGCTGGTATGTCTTGGGCATACAATTGTAATCTACGATCTAGTGGCCACTTTATATCTGTTATGTGATCTATGGAGGCATTGACCAAGCTCTTCGCAACATCGGTGTTGGATCTGAGCATCACTTTCGTGCCTCGGAATATGATTAGTTCTGTTGAGTGACTCTTTCCAAATTCATGTTGTCTGTATTTCGCGTAGAATCAACTAATGATTCCTGAACTCTGATGGTATTCATTGGCGTATTTCTGTCTCTAAAGAATTGTAATACAGCTTCATTGCGCTCATCCACTTTCTTCTTGGTTGGGTATATGCGAAGGGCACGTTCTATGAAGAATTCACCGTTAAACTCATTGCTGATTTTGTCTATATGAGTACTTTTATATGCTTAGCCTGCAATTCGCCTACTCTCAGTGCATTCAGGATATCTATGAACGTATTACTTTTTACGCTATTGGCCGTAGGCACTTGGCGAAACACACTAATACTTAATAAAGACATTTTTATTAATCACTTGTTTTTTGTTTCGCAGTTATTTTGAATAATTTTCAAAAAGTTTAAAAAATCACTCGATCGATTTCGACTTGTTAGGTCATCATCAGGAGTATCTACTCTTAGATACTCGGATAGATACTCCTGATGATGACCTAACAAGTCGAAATCGATCGAGTGATTTTTTAAACTTTTTGAAAATTATTCAAAATAACTGCGAAACAAAAAACAAGTGATTAATAAAAATGTCTTTATTAAGTATGAACGTATTGTCACCTGGCTGTCGCATATTCTCTGTTAATTCAACCAATCTGAAGAGTCTCTATAAATGTACAGCTGGTATCATTCGCTCTAGCTGCTGGAATACTTGATGTCCTCGAATCGGTGGAAGCTTCATTAGATGTCCGAACAGTATAACATTAATACCGCCAAAGAACCCATCTCTATTATGAAATTGTCTTAAGCGTGAGTCTATCATACACAACATCTCGTATGCTACGATGGAAGTTTCGTTTATAAACAGGAACTGTATGTCTTCCCACTGTTGTCGCATTAATCAGAGGTACTTGCCAGTCAGAAGTGGTAGATTCAGCAGACTGTGTATTGTTAATCCGTCCACAAGTCGTGCCGCGACACCTGTTAGTGCTCCAGCCTTTGTTGCCTGTTTTCCATAGCATCTATTCACCTGGTTTCTTAGTAGGTTGAATATGAATGTCTTTCCAGTACCTGCACCTCCTATAATGAACAGTATTTCTCGATTTGTGCTGCCATCCATTTGTTCCTGTATGCTTCGTGTGATGTCGTGTGATGAGTGACTTTGTTGCTGGTCAAATGAGTCTTACATCTGTGACAAACGCGAAGGGTTGTAGATCTCACAAATTCGGGTGGAAGGTAATTAGCAGCTTGGATATTTGGGCAACACGATGTGATCTGATTTGGATAGCATCTTTTCGTGCAGACTCCACAAATTTGATCGCACTAAGTATTAATGGCTAACTTGAAGGTCTCAGTGTCCGATCGTAACCGCTCTCGTATTTGAGACATGTTTTGTCTGTTTCGGCCCACACGTGCTTGCTGCTGTTCAGTTGTTTCTGCGGCTCTCGCATGTGTGTACCGTTACCGATCAGTCTGCAATCTTATTTGGTGCTCCTCAGGTGTTTCTAAAGCTCTTAATTGTGACATATGCATGCGAACTCTTTCCAATCGATTTTGCTTTTCTTCGCCTGTTTCTGCTGCTCTAGCTTGAGAGATATGCTTGCGAACTCTATCTTAACGCGCTGTACGTTGTTCACTTGATTCTCGTTCTCTTTGCTTGTCTATTCTGGCACGCTTACGCTCTGCTGTCCCTGTAACGCGGCTTTCTTGATGTTTTTGTTTAGCTTTTTTCAATCGTTTTTTCCGTTGTGTAGCAGTTTCCGTCTTCTTTGATTTTGAGGGTTTTTGAGGATACATTTCTCGCGAGTACGGCGGAAATAAGCAGTCCATCCTCCCAGCGGCTCCATAAGAGGATAAGGCACTTATACAACAGGGTGTGCCAGGTGCCCTGAGGTCGTTCGTTAGCGGCATAGCATCTTTTACATCCACCTTCATATCATTCAGCCCTCGTCACGTAATTGGCTGTACGTTAGCGACATAGCATGTTTATGACCACCCCTATGCCATGCAGTTCTCAGCACGTGCTCACTATTAACTTGGGTGGTAGAGACTACAAAGCAAATATGAGATCAACAGGATTCGAACCTTAGCTCGATGATTCTTAGTAAGTTCTGATCTTACAAAAAGCCATCAAACCAAGAGTCTATCCATTTTGAATCAGATACTGATGCTCTAAATTCCAACTGACTCAAACCTTAATATAAGCTTCATATTCTCCCCAAAAATTTTCAAACATTTTTATTTTCTGCACCTTACTGTTTGCTCCACTGAGAATTGAAATCAATTTCATTTCATGTGAACTTATATTTAAAGTCACTTAATAGAAAATTCACAATAGTGCATTTTTCAGTAAACACAAAAGTGCATGAAATACTCTTGTAACGGGTTTTTCAAATTTGAAACAATACCATTCGCAGCCAACTTCACACCGTACATTGCCCATTCAAAAGAAAACATGAATAAATATACTATGTCAGAGCATATTTAATGTCCAAAAATGTTAGAATCTCGTATTGTCATCAGAGTTAAGCCTGCATGCAAAATTTCAGGTCAATTGGACTATCGCAAGTGGTTGAAAAATTGATTACAAAATTTGACAATACAAATAGACACACAGAGTGAGCTAAGCGTAGTATAAGCGTGGTAAAACAACTCAATTCGCGGTTAAAATTAACATTTTACGGTATTGGAAATTATACGAAGAAAATTTGCAAAATACTAAGGATTTATAAAAATTAAGATCCGATAGAGGATATGGGAACAGAAAAATAATTATTTTACTAATCAGAATGTATTTGTACTTTTGAAAAACAATCAATTTTTACAAACAATTTGAGCGATTTTGTCAATTCGATCTACTGAAAAATTAAAAATTTTGAGTTGTGTCACTGTTGCACCAAACCAACGATATGATTGTAATAATGGTACCGTTTATGGATGCAATGCATCGAACAATTCGAATACCCTAAAACAGTGAATTTATAGTCAAAATTCCAATTTAATATAACAGCAAGAACAATAAAACGTTCGCTCAATCGAAAATGACAATGCGGAAAACACATCTGTGCATTTTGCACAACACCTCAGTCATCATACAACGCCATCTACTGCCATTAATGATCCCACCTCAGCGCCATCTCTTACTTATCTTGTTATCTTCGTGTTTTTATCAATTTCTTCACGATTGTCTGAGATTTTTCAAGTTTTGTATCAACTTTTCACGCTTTACAGCGCCCAAAATAATCAAAACATGCAAATTAGAAAATAAAAATGAATTTTCTTCGGATTTTTCCAGAAGTTTCTGAGATTTCCACTCAATTTTTCAAATTTTTTCTAAAAAGACCATCGGTTACGCGCGAAATCCCGTACAAAAACATCATTTTTCTTTTTTCGAATTTTCCGGCTTTTCTAGTGGATTTTCCCAAAATTTCCGTTCGTGAGAACCATCTCCTGGTAATTGCGAACAGAACAAAAAAAGATTTTGTCAAAGTGTGAATTTACACTTTTGGGATGTTGTAAAGTTGTTTGTCATGTTTGCCAAATAATGTTTATACAAAATGATATGCCTCATGTTTTATATCTCTAAGATTTTAGTTAACGGATTTGTTGTCCTATTAATGTGAACGAACGCCTGAGTTTGGTAAGTAAAACCGAAAAAACTTAGCGTAATCAATCATAAGAGTCCTTCTCGAGTTGCTTTTACTCACAAGTCAAAAATTGCATCAACGCTTTTCAAAATTTTTCTAAGTCACATCATCGTGTAACTGGAACCGGGGCCGATTATGTAATATGCTGCATCACATTCCACAAGTGCCGTAAGTTACTGTAAATTTATTCATACACTTTTTTAATATGATTATTCCACATAAACCAAATATTTATAAAAATCTTGCGTCTATAAATTGATTGAATAGTGTTCCAGTTATCTCCAACCACATTCAATGCTGGACGGGCCACAAAGAGTACTAATACTTTAATTTAAATGGTTTAATGAGCAAATTAGTCATATAACGGTTGAATGGAAGAAGTATCTCAAGTGTTTGAAAAATATGTGAAAGGCTGGTCATCTCTATATGTTGGATAAAATTGCGACTTGCTGATAAATCAAAATGACTTCATACGTAACATTCTGTATTCAACATCCACATTCTAGTATTTAAAGAGAAATGTTTAGAGTTTTTCTTGTCCGTGATATATTCGAAATTGGTATATAACCTTAAATGTTTGACATTCTTATAAAGTGTGAGCAATTATAAATAAAACTCGATATGATAATCAATAAATGGGACAATTTCATAAAGCAACCAACAGTTCTCGAAGTTTCCGGAAAGCAATTAATCTTTTAAATGTTGTATTCGATGAGGTTCGGTGAAAGTAGGGAGACCAGCGATATATGGTTTATTTTCATTTTATAGATTAATTTTGTTACTAATTCCAAGGAAACAGGGATTCTAGAGACGATTTTACACCACCGGAGTTACTATATTATTATAAAAGTATAAACGAGTTCCTTGAAAGTCTTGATTTTGAATAAAAAATAACAAGATCAAAGTAGGTCAATTCTTTGATATCAGAATTTGTCGAACCTGTGGCTTTTCTGGTGTGGAGGTATTCTGTTGAAGAGCTCTTACTGTTACGAGTCAATTACTAAGTCATCTTGGTGTTCTTTATCCTAATGTATTATTTTGCTGATGTATATTCTGGTGGAATAGCTTGTCACACCTCCTGAAAGTTTGATCGAGGCTCGTGGTTTTCGTTGGGCCGGTTCAATATGATAATTTGATACCTTGATATTTGTTCTTGTATTTGAAAATAATAAGTATATATGTACACTTCGAAATCATGATGTGTTCAATTTGATTGGAACATACCTGATGCTGATACAATTAGTTATACATTATACCAAGTTTGATAACCCGTTGTTGTAACTAAGCTGCAGGTGCATATGACAGACTTATACCAGATTTAAACAGCCTACAACTCCGTAGGCATGTATAGTATATACCAGAACTCTGCAAGTTCTGGGTAAATGGTAAATATTCATGCGGGCATGGTAAATATTCTGCAGAATTAAAGGAGAAAATACCACCATTCGTTACGCCAGAAATGGTAGCAAGTGGACCAGTCGATGCAAATGGATTTGCGTTGAAGCTGCCCAAAACTCGAACAGATGAAGCAAGGCGCAAATTTATTTATCAAACATTCAAGAATTGGAATTAGCTTAACATTTTCGAATATCCGTTGGACTATAAAATGCACAAATTTAAGTCACCTATCAACTTTTATTTGAAAAACCACGCATTGGGTGCAGGAGCTTTGACTTAGTCTTAAAATCCGCCTTGCCAATTAAAAATAACGTAAAAATATGTGAATTTTGCATTAAAGTCGCCCACGACAATTTTTAAATCATGGTGCGAAATGTTACTGATTATGTTTTCCACTTCAACGATGAACAAATTTTTCATATAATTTAATTTTTCGTGTGGCTCTTGCGCCGGCTCAATTTAGCCGTGAATATCCGCATATTGACAGGGCGGAAGTCGATGATGTGCTGCTGCATTTGCTGATGAACGAGAAAGCCGAATCCAAATTCTTCTCCATGCTGATGTGTAGAGAGTAGCCACTGAACGTATTATGATCCTACTTTCAAACCATCTAAGCACTTGTAGCCACCACGTCAAGTTTGTAAATTTTTGCTAGGTTCTGGAGGTATCCAGGCTTTAGAAGATTTAACAAGCTCCAGGTTGCCATATTTATAGCGTTGTTCATGTACATTTTCCAAGGTCATAATTTGATGGTTTTTGGGAGAGTAGGTATAGTTGATTCACCACTCAACCCACATTTTGTATGTGTGAATCACATCTGGTGATACTTTTTAAGGCATCCAGCATAACTAACATTTCTATAGCAAGCCACTTGCTACAAGACAGACACTCGCTTCCGCCACCATAAATTTTTCCAAATAACTTAGCTCTACAAAAGAGAATGCCATGCACCATAACCTCAATCGGGTATATTCGGTAAAAATGTTCGACATTCATTTCATACTATGAATGTTGTATCGCAAGAATTTGCTTTCTGCACATGACATTGGCTTCCCAGTTTTCAATGTTTTGAGTTATGGGTATTAAGAAATGCCTTATTGTTGTGATCGTTTAATCATGTCTTCCTCAGTCTCTTTATTAATACAACTAAAATAATTCCAACAGCTTTCGTCATTTATATACTCGTACTCAAATGGTCACTACATATGGCTACTTCATCCACCGTATAAAAACTTCATAAATTTTGTTCGTTTTCGTATTGACTTTATCAATTAGTAATAGAAGGTTGTTTCTGTGTTTGTAAGCAACCATATCTATTACTAAACGTGTGTAAGTCCTTTGAAAATATCTAAACAACCTCTAGATCTATAGAGTTGGGTAACGCCAACAGCCCAACAAAATAAGAGGTGCCAGTATGAGTGTGAAGTGACTAATAAATTTTTAACGAAAGTCCTAAAAAAATTTTCGAAATCGCGGATAAACCTCTAACGTTATTTCCTTTTGAACAACACAAAACAGTATTTTCCCCGCTGTTTCAAATCAAAAGGTAGGAATAGTTATTGTGAATAATCCTTTTAAGTTTGTTTCGGGTGTGTGTTAAATGTGTGTTATTTAAAACTAGTAGAAGCGGACAATTGAAATTGTCCGACAAGCGCTCGATAAAATAGAAAAAATGCAACTGACGGACGGACAGAGATGTAAAACCTCTGAAACAACTAAGGTGCTAATACAACAAATTAGCCCAATAGAGTCTTAAGCAAATCAAAAAAAATTACAGAAACTAGTTTTGAAATAACACTCTTTTTATTATAGATAAAATTATGCCTAGAATAATAATTGAAAATTTAAAAAAAAGTAGACAGCCGCATCTGTGTGACCTCTATTTTTAGAAACAGTTGAATAACTCGAAAACTATTGTACTTGATTTCCCAAATTTTAAATGTGACCTTACTAAAGTAGTATCTATCTGTGTGCAAATTTTGAGCTCTCTGGTATGTATAGTTTTTGCTGTGATAGTGCCAACAGACAGACGGCCTAAGTCTTTGTATAAGCTTGCTCGCAAGAGCGAGCGCTAATAATTAAATTAGTCTTAAGACATAGACATCGTAGACTTGGGATAAGCATGGTAAATATATCTTCCGGGTTGTCTTTTACTAGTTGAGATGTAGATGTTTTAATAAACAAGTTGTTTTCATTCGTAGAGTATAAAAAAAACTCTCAACCGCAACATTGACATGAAAATAAAATATTAAAAAATGTCAAAGTTCTTCGATATTCGTGTGTAGGTTTTCCTTTTAATTATTAATAAAATCTAGTATTAAAATAAAATTTTCATCGAATGATTAATTACACAAACATGTTGACATTTTCTGTTTTTCATTAGTGGTTTGTTTGGTTCGTTTTCATCTTTTAATGTTATAATGTTAATGTCATTCATGTGTGTACACACAAACATAACATGATGGTGAAGTTTATTGCGAATAAAAATAATGTCAATAAATTAAATAATAATTGACTTACGAGAAAAAGCATATACGAGTACATGCTTACTATTCAAAACCCATAACATGCGTTTGCAAGTATGTAATGTTAATTAAATATAATTTATGACTATTGCATACGAGTATAAGGAAATGCACTTTTTTTTTGATTATTTAAGTAATTAATTAAAATATAATAACAATTCGATTTTTCATTGAAAAGTCCCACTGGTTTTCTATATAGTAGCATTTTGAAACTCATTATGAATCTTACACAGTAAAATTAATCCAGAGTAACAAATTTTCTAGCCTCGCTGAGAACCAGTTTTATTTAGTAACATATGTGTAAAATATACAAAGCAGTATTTGCTTCAAACCCGCTTCTAAAGTAAAATGTAACTAATTAGGGAAGTTGAGTTTTTATCTTTTGATATTGTGTGATGGTTGATTATCGCGTAATAATAGTGTGTCAAAATATTTGAAGTAAGTCAAAGTTTTATCTATAGTTTTAGACCAGTATACGCACATCCATTAAATAGTAGTACTTTAGATTAATTTTTTCATGACTGTTGAAAACTGTGCTGTTAGTTACGCTTCCTCAAGAAATTAAAGCTTTTATCACATAACATAACTTGATCATTATTTGAAAGACTGTTGCCAAAAACGACACTGTGCTAATCTTGGTGTTTATGATTGTTACACAAGCTAGTAGTTAGTTGGGTATAACAATTTTGCAATCTTTTGCAAAACACAAAATTTTCAAAAATGCAAATAAATTCTATAAATTATCAATATTTTTATTACTGTTCAGAAACTCTTTCTAAATCCCATATATCATGAACAAAAATGATATTCCTTAGAAGACAAAATTAATGAATAAATAAAAATTTATTTTAAACAAAATTTTAATTAAGAAATATGTCATGCAACTTTTACACATGTGACACAAAATATATCTAAATTTTAATTTATTTTAAAAAATATTTATGCACATATTATATCTTAGATACAAAAAAATTATAATGAAGTGTCAATTAGAGATAATTTTTGTGATAAATATAAATATTATTTATTATTATTTTGACAACAAATATAAAATATGAAACATTAAATTAAAAGTGAAATTTTTATGTTGAAATTTTAATAAATTTAGAACTATACGAACAGGTCGTATTCCGTACGGTAGCAAAAAATTCATCAAATTAGCAATTCAATTAAATTGATTTAGAAAAAAAAAATTTAAATACCTAAACGTATTTTAGCAAGATTAATTTTAAATTAATTCATGGAATTTGTGTGAGTGATCAAAACCACTTTCATTCAAGAAATTATAAGCAATCATTCAACTTCGATCGTTCAGGTTTGCATTAGGAATTAGGTACGACATAAAAATAAATAATTTATTGTATAAGATTTTAAATTCTATATAACATACATAATTAGATACATTAAATTAAGAAATAAACTCGACGGACCACCTTGTTAGTAGCATAAATTATATTGAAATGTCTCTCTAAAATAAAATCGTAAAATTGAATTTTTAATTTTATTTCTAAATTGCAAGACCTCATGTGAATTTTAAATGTTCTGCAGTTAAATGAATTCAATTGAATTCTGGCATATATGAATATATAAAACATGATTATTTAAATTCGATGTATATAAATACATAGTTGATTAAGCACAATAATATATAACAATTTACATGGTCCGAAGAACGAGCTCGCCCAGGAAATGAAATTTCTGCATTGTATAACAAAGAAAACAACTGAATTCAACAAATGTTTTGACAGCCGAACGTATTTCAAATATCAACATATCGGTAAGAGAAAAAAAAATCAATAACACATCACGCAGTCCCATAAATTATATATCCCAAACATATCAATCAATCAATTTCAATCATAAAAAATAAAAATCTATCATAAATTCAACAAAAACCAAATAAAATTTGCTTATGCAAAATTGTATACAAAACAAGTACGCGAATTATACCAACAACAATAACACGCCGTATTCTGAGAACTATTTAATTATTCTGTCATCGTTGAAGTCATTTATAATATTCTTCTTCGTATACTCGTAATACTACAACAGTATTTTCTTGAACAAAAAAAATTTCTTCCGAACTTAAAGAAATGTGAAACTTAAATGAAATGACAAGTTATGATGATGATGTTTCTCCTTTTACTCGTTCATACTACTAAATACAATCAAAACAAAAATTCATGCATAGTTTGTTTGAAAAGATTAATTGAATTTGAATTACCTCCCACAGTGCTTCAAAAAAAAAAAAAAAGAAAAATGCTTATGAAATTGATTTAAAAATTCTAAAGCATGAATACGCACGTGATTTGTATTACCGGTGTGCGGCGCGACGATACTAAGTGCGGGCGAATATTTTAATTTATTTTGTTTCGTCGGGGTGCGATACTTTCCAAGAATTTAAAGAACAAACAAAACCAATTAATTAAAATTACGGATTTGACATAAAGCATAAATAATTTCGGCATTTTTTATGTGTATCCGCGCATCTTTAACAAATTTACTCAAATTAAAAATGAAATGTTTTTAACGTTTGTCTTTTCTGCTGTTTCAAATTGTTTCAGATAATTAATTTTTATTTATTTTATGTCTCAGAAAAATGTTCACTAACCTTTTTCAAGTGTTGATATATATTCATCACAAATGAGAGCTATTTTCATAATGATTTTCTTTATATACATTTTCGTTTTGTTAATATGTTCATGATGTGAACGTAATAGTGGGACGAATCATTTAAGCACGAAGCTTGCAGAATAATCGTATAGTAAAATGAAAGGAAAAAACATCCCCTGCAATACCAATATGCTTCATGCAGCACCCATGGGGCCTGTCTAGGATTGGTGGATTAGTCAAAAACTAATCCGAATATAATTTGATTATGTATTCTCAGAAATAAAGCGACTAAATTATGTGTGGTATATGGGATGCAGCACCAATAAAAGTATAAAAAATTATTGCTGTCTTGAATATTTTTAATAAGTATTCAACATCCCCCATTAGTTTCAAACCAGCTACTACGTTCAAATTGTAGGTATGTTCATCTTAACGCGTGGAAATATCCGATTATAATTCGGAATGATCATTTATTTGAAAATAAAATGAATAAACAGATTAATTAAACTATTGTCCATCACTGTGTTCAACTTTTACCTGTCTCTCAAGCAATTTTCGAATCCCATCTCGGAAAAACCGTTTCGTTTTTTGAAGCCAATTTTAAAATTCTTCGAAACACGTGTACCGGTGAGCTGCCAACTCGTGTTGCATCCGTCTGAACAAACCAGTAATTAGAGGGAGCAATGCCCAGAGAATACAGCGAATGCGGTAAAATATCCCACTTGAGCGTTTACAAATATTGTTTTACGACTTTTGCAACGTGAGGCCGAGCTGAATTTGGGTTGTATATGTAATATGTCTAAATTGTTGAAGCTAGCTGTATGATTTTCTTAAGTTAAATGGCTATGGAAAGTTGATTGATTGCAACCAGATAAATGTTCCTTAGCTCTAATTCCAAAATTGCGCCCAGTCTGACCAATATAGGAGAAACTACAATCATTGCAATTGATCCTATAGACACCAGATTTGGAAAGGCGATCAACTCTAGGTTTATTGTTAAAGATCATTTTCTTTATTGTGTTATTATTATAAAAAGCAAAACTAATATTGGTATAATTGGACACGATGTTGCTAATCCGTTGGCTCGTTTTTCCTATATACTCTAAACGACGCCAATTTTCCCGCGTTGGACTCCGGTGGATAAATACCCGTTAGAGTTTTACGCTTTAGCTTTTTATTCAATAACTTTAATATAGTCCTAGTTGCATATCCGTTATTCGTTGCTATTTGAAGAATAGTTATGAAGAATAGTTATTATGTTAAGCTCAGTGTTATAATTTGAATATGACAGAGGGATGTTTATTAGTCTATCTATGAGTGAGTGGAAAGCTGACATTTTAATATTATGGGGATGGTTTGAAGAACTAGGGATAACAGCGTCTGTATACGTGGGTTTCCGATAAATTTTGAAGTCTAAAGTAGAATTAATCCTGGTTATTGTTATATCTAGAAAATTAATACAATTATTTTCTTCTTTTTCTAACGTAAAATCAATGGTGGGATATTGAGAATTTAACTAAGTAAGGAAACAGTCTAACAGTCTATCAGTTCCATTCCATAGACATAATATGTCATCAACATATCTATACCAAAAGATTATATGACGAAAATAAGGATTGTTATTTGATATGATCATTTGTTCGAAGAAATTCATGAAAATTTCAGCCAACAAAGGTGACAGAGAGGAGCCCATGGGTAGACCATCAGCGAATTTGAAATATGTATTATCAAAACAGAAATAATTTTGTTTAATACAAGTCGCAAAAACTAACTTCAGTTCACGACGTAAGCTCCCATCTACAACATCCCTATCTAAGTAATTACAAACTATTTGGGACAAAGTATTAATTGGAATAGAAGTGAAAAGACTAGCAACGTCAAATAAAACTAGTTTTGAATGTAACGGAATGTCGACGTCTTGAATTTTGTTAATCAATGCTACCGAGTTCTTAACCGAGTAAGCTGAAAAGAAATTAGTATGACAATTGAAAAAATTTATGAAACCCTTACATAGCTTGTAGGCAGGAGCATTGCAATACGCTACTATTGGTCTAATCGGAATGCCTTCCTTATAGATTTTTGGTAAACCATAAAGGATCGGGGCAGATGGATTCATGACAGAGTACTTCCATCCAGTTCCATCAAATAACTGCTGGCATTGGTTGATACACTTACTAACCGAAGTCTTAAAAGACTTAGTTGGATCTCTGCCAAGCTCTATTGCTTTGCTTTCTGTAATCAAATCATCATTATTGCAGTAATCGACTTTTGTGAGCACGGTAATTGTATTGCCTTTATCCGCTTTACACGCTATTAGGTCATGGTCACGTAGTTTTTTCTTTATCGCACCAATCACTTTGAGGTTAGTATTAGAAGCAGCAGAAGAAGAAAAGTTTGTCGGAGAAGAAGAGTTATCAATACCTTTCTTTATTTCTAACGCGCACACTGATTTTATTTGGGTTATCTGGTCAGATAAGGCTGTTTCGGCATCTACAGCAAGATTCTCGAATGATCGAAGGTCGATTTTGTTTGGCGTAGGGGCAAAATTCACTCCATTGCTAAGCATTTGCACCTCTGTATCACGGAAAACGACTGAGGACAAGTTCTTAAAACGTGGATGAAATTGGAAATCAGACGAACCCAAAGGCAGACGTTTAGATACCTTAGAATCTTTCGAAATTAGAAAATCAATATTTCTTAACCAAAATATCCTTAACGAACAGAGAGAAATCCGGTTCTCACCAATTACAGATCCCGCCCTTTCCTATTCTCACGTACGCAATAATATTCCTTGAATTTTGTTACTCAACCTATGACTCGTCGCCTACCTACGCGATTCGTTGATTAATTTTTATTGCTTATTTTTAGTCCCTCCTTCTTTTATTTATATTTTGCTTTTTTCTACAATATAACAAAATTTTTTATTTATCCAAATCAGTAGATACTCCTGATGATGACCTAACAAGTCGAAATCGATCGAGTGATTTTTTAAACTTTTTGAAAATTATTCAAAATATTTCTGCGAAACAAAAAATAAGTGATTAATAAAAATGTGTTTATTAAGTATAAGTGTGTTTCGCCAAGTGCCTACGGCAAATAGCGTACAAAATAGAATTTGTCTAGTAATTCGTTCAATGCAATTCACAATTGATTTATAATTTGAAAATGAATTCAAGTAAGTTTTATAGTGTCAATAGATATTTTAAATGTATTATAATTTTTATTATTTTAATCCTTTTTCAATAATATTTGTTTGCAGTAATTTAAATTATGTTGATTTTGAGGAAGCTAGAGAATCGATAAAAATAAATTTAAGTACCGTGTGTTTTGACGATGGGTAAATTTTTTATTTTCATAATTACATAGTCAATTACATAGTCCACTGATCTCCAAGAAAATGCGACAATCCTAATTCAAGAAGCTTTTTCAATCTAATGAAGAAAAGTGATCGAAGCAACACCAGAAAATAAAAATGTTATACTTCTCAATGGAAGCAAAATATCCACAAAAGGAATAGGCAGAGTGGTATATGTGCTATATAAATTCATCGGAAAAAGCAGCAAAAGCTAGAGGCATAAAATTATCTAGCTGTTGTAACTCAATTAGACGCACGCGATCACAGATGTTTATATCACAAGACGATCATACACAAATTAATAAAGAATTTTGGCCATTGAATGATGATAAAAGAACCATTTCTGATCGAAATTTCGTAATAAAAACGAAAAAATCGAGAACTAGAACTGAAGCTCCTCACAGGAGAAGAGTTAACAGTTTGCTATATTTTTTCGAAACTGAGCCAAACAAACGATTCAAGTTTGCCAGGAATTTATTTCAACACCCTAAAAATAAATAATGGTCGCATATAATACTTTTTTAATCATAACAAAAACGCTGTTGTGCCTAAAACACCATTAAAAGAAATGTTTAGGAAAAAATATGTTTCAAATGAGGATATAGATTTAATTTGTCAATACATAAATGAATTTCCGGTAGTTGAATTGCACTATTGAAGAAGTACTACTACAACGAAATATTTGGATGCTTCTCCAGCAAGATGTTCTAATTAATTAAATATCCTGAGAGATACACCAAAAAGTGAAAATACATAGACACGTTCAATAAAAAATTTAATTTGGGGTTCCATCATCCTAAGATAGATCTGTGCGGCAAATGCGAGGTAATGCGGTTGTGAAACCAACGAGTATAAGGCACATAATCTTAATAAAAATCAAGCAAAGCTAGAACGAGACTCCGACATAATAAAATGTATCCAAAGCAAACTGGTAAAACTTTTCAGCTTTGATATACAGAATGTCTCCCAACTGTCTAAAGCGAACAATTCCAACTTCTTTTATAGGTGAAAATTTAGCGTTGTAATTTAACGGGTGATAAAGAAGTTTTAAATGCAATTTGGTGGGTATTAGTATTACTATTGTAAACATTTCATTCGAAATAGGTAACAACTTTTACATTTTTAGGTATAAATCTATTTATGACCGTGAAGGTACTAAGAAAATATATTATTTCACATCCGGAAGTACAAACCGTCATTTTTTAGTCAGATAGCTGTATATCCAAGTCAGATAGCTCTGAACTGGATTGAACAGAACTTTTCGGAGGACGGCCACATCAATATCCAAAGCATTGACTCTGCACATAGTGTTTTGGAAAGGAATTTTAAAAATAAATTTATATATTCCCCTGTTGACCTGCTAAAAGAATTTGTCAATTTACCAGAGGGTAAGACAAAAGTCCACGGCGATACAAATGACATCTTCGGATTACAAAGATTACTCTAACGCAGCCATAAGTTGAACTATAGTCAAATTGAAACAGAATGACTTCTACTTGCGTAGAAACAATTCTGATTCATAGAATTTTGCCGTCATCTGTTATGTACCCCATGCGGCGTCGGTTCCCGCAGCTCAAGCCGGCAGAGGGGAACAGTGTGGGTTTCGGGGTACTCAGACTACGGCCTAGATTACCGCATATATTTGAGTAATAAAAGGGAGTGAAAAGATAGCATAATGCATGCCATCAAATGGTGGGTATAGAGATGAGATATTGGGACCCGGACCCAATAGGTGTTGAAGTATACTCCACGATGTTTAAGGCTATTAAACCGTGATTGTTAAATTAATTTAGGGTAGCATTATTACCCAATAAATTTTTTTTAGAGATTTTTAACTTATTTTGGCCTACGGCCCTAGTGGTTAGTAAGTATTTAGATCCACAAAACGTTGTTGGTAGAAGGGTGTGCAATGCCTGAGGCACTGTTGCTTAAAAACCACCCGTCCCTTTTTCCAGAGGGACAACCAACATACGCTCTGCGGATCGGTACCGCTTTGATTAGTATGACGAGTATGATTATGTTGTATACTTACCAAACAGCCGGGCTGCTACTGCTGACTTCTAATAGTTCAAATAATCGAACAACGATCTCGGCTAGTCAGCTTACAAACACTCAAAACTAATTAAATCGCAACTGACACAAAATTTCTTCACAATTACGTTTATTGTTCTTAAAATACAATTAATTTTTTTTCAAAGTAAGAAATTCGCTTAATTTATTTTATCAAAAAAAAACCCGAAAATAGAAGTTTATTTTAAACTAAGCACTCAACTAAACTCAAAACTCAAAACCACTATTAACACTCTGACTGACTTATCAAAAACTGATCAATAAAATTGACCAAAACTAACAAAAAACTGACCACTAAAACTGGCCAAAACTAACAAAAAAACTGACCCCTTACCAAAATTTTGGTACGGTATTTATACATATTACTTGGTTGAGGCGGGAGGGGAAAGTTTTTAGTACAAAATGTACTACTCTCTCAACCAAATATAATTATTTCTGCCATATTGGCAAAATGTATAGATACCGCCCATTTAAAAGTGTTATAAAATAAACACTTGGAGAATTTATATGTGCCACGAAAATTGTAACGTTTTAAATTCCTACTTAGGTCTTTGGCTTAACTCTAAAGTAGAACGTTTGCTTTTCGTGTACACAATCAACATATGGATACGTAGTCTAATTACAAAACATTGCAATTAGATCGCGTAAACAAGAAATATTTTTATGTTTGCTGTATTGCAACTTATACCAATTTTTAGGTATATGAATGCAACAACAAACACAGAGAATATTTGTAATTTCGGCATGACTAGATATTTGATGAATTTTAGTGAAGATGATCTCTTCAAGGTTATGGCGAAATTACTTCAAAAATTATTATTATAATTATATGAAAATTGTGTGGGTTGAGTTTTTTTTAGAATTGATAACGGAATAAATTCCGTTACAAAATACAATATACAAACGCTAAAACATTTAATTTTTGAGAGGGGACCACCTTACATAAAGCATCGCTGTGGTTATGATAGCGATTTTATTTCTGTGAAAATATCGCAGAAAAAATCAAAAAGTGATAAACGTTTACCCACAAGTCTGCCTCTCTCAACTAGTGCAAAAATCTCCTCACTGAAACTAAAAGATTTATCTGCCACCGGTGGACCAGGTGTTTTATAAGAATGTAATTGAAAGCCGGAGTGATCCTTCATCGTCTAATGGCGGGCATGTTTCACATCCAATTTAGAGTGAAGAACCAATAAAAAATAAAAGAGTCGGGGCTAGAGCAAAGAAAAAAATTAAGGCAATATTTAAATTTTGTCAGTGTTTAATTCAGCCTCAGCTTGAACTAATTTAACACTTTTAATACACTTTTAATTCCGAGCTTTCCACGGGTGAGGGCTAATACCGGAATATTGTAATAAAAGCATATAGTAGAGTTTGATTAGAACTGAGTTGTTCATTTATTTTTTGTCGTTTATATACAATTTTGATAGTTTCTTGTTGTTGTTTTTTACATTACATATGATCATATATCAATTACAATATTTTAATATTTTATAAACTCCAAAAGTGCAGAATTGCATGTAAAAAAATTAATTATTTTATTTATAGCTAAATTAAAATTAACATTCTGTAAAACTGCATATTGTTGCAGTTAAATGACCCTGTTCATATTGAACATCTTGCGGCGCGGGTTTGGACGGGACTTGGAAGAACGGATGATTGGTTACGGCGGTTTCTTCGTATGTGGCGAATTATGACAGTTATCCCAACCGCAAGTGCTATCCATAGGATAAGATGTATTGCTGTATAATGATGAATATGATGAAAGTGCTCGTTGGTTGTATTCTCTTCTACCTCTTTCATAAGGGAGATTTGTTCTTCTAAACCCCTTGTATCTGGAGTGGTTAATAGCTCATTTTCCTCATAGTTTTGTTTAGATATCTCTATTGTTAAATCTTTTAAGTGCATCCCCTTTAAGTATGGTGCAATTCCGAAATTCTCGATGGTAGTTTCAAATCTATCAGAGGCCAGTATGCTTAAGTGATTGTCTCTAAGGGCGCATCCCGATTCTAGCTTTATTATTCCCGACCCTGATAATTGCTTTTGGTTTGTAACTGATCCACATACAACCGTCACAGTTGTTTCCTTTGTCATTACGAATACCCATTGATTTGGTGCGTATAGTTTTATCCAAAGGTTTGAAGTAACATTTTGGTATTTTATCTCACATATGTCTTGTAAATTGGACCTGTGTTGCAATATTGCGATTTCACAGTTGGTTCCTTCCCTGACACCCGACAGTATTGTTGGTATCTCGCATAATAGATGATCATCATTGATAATGTTGCATTTAGATATATCTCTGGCTGATAGTTGCGTAAAATGTTCATTTTGAATATCAACGGCGATAAATTCAGTTGTTGGCACTATATGTGCACGCCTTTCAGTTACTAATATATTAGGTATAGCTACTACTGAATAAATGTTATAGGACCAAACATATGATAAGGGAATTGAAATTTCGATTATCACATATGCTTTTGTCACTCTAGTCCTGGTTGTCATACTTTTAAATAAGTGGTCTAACTTGCGCAATCCGTGACCCGGAATTGTAATGGAGACTGGTATTTGTTTTCTTATGGATGCTATTTGTTCTTCAAGTTGTGATGGGCTCAATAAAAGTGGGTGTAAAATGTTTAGATGTGCATTGTGAATAACCTCTAGTATTGCCTCCTGCACATCCCGTAAATTTCCCGTGGCAACGACTAGTTCAAGGGATGTCATTAAAATAGTTAATACTTGTTGTTCCGTTACACGTGTGTTATTTATGTTTTTTTCTAAGTGCTGCAACCTCCTCTGAATGTTATTAATAGCCTGTACTGTGGCATTTTGGCTGTGCTTGAATAGTTTTACAGAGTTATCAATCATGGAGGTTTGATTCTTTATTAGCAGTAATAAATGATCTTCATTGGTTTCTATAGTTTGAAAATGTTCTTCATATTGATCTGCTTCTCTCTGCGTTAATATTCCAAACATGTCACCTAACACTAAACCTGTAGTGTCACCAATCCCCCGTTTCGCTCTGGTTACTTCTTTATTGGATGACATCAGTAATTGATTGCCTTCATCTATTCTACTCATTTGAGATCGTAATTGCTGGATTACTAGTTGACAGTTAAACCTCTCCATATCTATTACCGAATGTACTGTTTTACACATAGTTGCAAGTTCATCTATTAAGCGGTATGCTTGAGTTGTTTCTTCCCAATACGTATTTAAATTATACCGCACAACCAAAGTCCATCTCATGGCAACTAGCTCCATCTTACTGATTTCCTCAAGATATATGCCAGTAGAATGTTTGAAGTTCTCAATCTGCATCAGTTCTTTGGCGCTGGTGGTAGAAAAACAAATGCTCATCAGGGCCAATAATGCCAGATGAAGCTTGATTCCCCCTTTCGCCTGTCTTCCTGGTTGGCGTCTAACTGGGTCATTGATGTTAGGTGTTGCTAGTTTTGCATCTGGAGTCTTATTTGCGTTAATTATTTGTTGTGACCATGAATTGTCTTCTTCGCTTGGTAGCTTGCACAACTTAGTGATAGGTCGTTTATAGATATTCTGGTTGCATTTTATGGACGCAATACGAACCAAGCCATCTGAGCCAGTATGCACCTCCTGTACTCTCCCCATTTTCCAACGTGACGGCGGCAGTGATTCTTGCTTCAGTAGAACGACATCCCCTACAACTAAATTGGGCTGACGTTCCCTCCATTTAGTACGTTGTTGTAACTGGTGCAGGTAGTCTCTAGACCATCTTTTCCAAAAGTCATCTACAATCTTTTGTACTAAATGCCAACGTGTTCTTAGCGTGCAAGTAACATCATTACTTTCTGGAACTACCTTTATTGGTCCGCCTATTAGAAAATGCGCAGGTGTTAAAGATTCAAAATTTTCCGGATGGTCATACAAGGTAGTCAATGGTCGAGAGTTTAAGCATGCCTCTATTTGAGTCATTAATGTTGTTGCTTCTTCAAATGTCAATGCGGTCTCACCTATGACTTTCTTCATGTGAGTCTTTACTGACTTTACCCCTGCCTCCCATATGCCACCAAAGTGTGGTGCAGCAGGTGGTATGAAGTGCCAGGTAGTTTCATCTTGTTGAAATACCCTTGCAATTTCTGGTTCTAGAGCTGCAATCTTCGTGCGTTGTTGTTTCAGTACTCGTTCCGCACCAACAAAGTTGGTACCATTATCCGAATAGATTTCTCTACACAACCCCCTGCGAGATGTGAACCTGCGGTAAGCTGCTATAAATGCATCTGTTGTTAATCCGCTGACTACTTCTACATGTAAGGCCTTGGTGGTCAGGCAGACAAATACCGCAATGTATCCTTTGTACGTGGTTTGACCTCTTCCTATCTTGTTCCTCAGTTGAATCGGCCCGGCATAATCAATACCCACCTTGCTGAATGGCCGTGATGGAGTTACTCTGCAGGACGGTAAATCACCCATTAGTTGGTTGAGGGTTACTTGTTTAAATCTTATACATGTAACACATTTCTGTATAATATGACGTGTCAGATTTCTACCATTAATTATCCAAAATTTATTGCGAACATTTGCCAATGTAAGTTGTATGCCCCCATGAAGTGTTGTAGTAGTATGAGCATCTTCAATTATTCGCTTGCTGATTGAGCTTTCCTTCGGTAATATAATTGGTTGCTTTTGATTCATTGGTAGTTGCGAATTTTGTAAACGTCCGTGTAATCGTAATATCCCATCCTTGCTCATGACTGGATTTAACGCAGATAGTTTGGATTTTTTATTTAATAAAATCCCACTCATCAATGCCTGAAGTTCTTTACGGAAGTATCGGTGTTGTTCAATCCTAATTATTTGGACTTCCGCGAGTTTCAGTTCTGGTACTGTCACTTCTTTCGACTGTCGCCGTTGTTTATGAACATGCACGTTTATGAACCTTTGGCAGTACACCAATATACGCTTCAACTTATGAATGTTTGAAATTTTATCAATTAATTCATGTAGCGCGTTTGCTTTAGATTCAGCGGTTATTGTAAGACAAGTGATATCCGCTGCGCTGTCCTGGTTGTGATCAGCCTGTATTTGTGGACCCTTGTGCGAAGGTGATGATGGCCATGCATCAGAATTTTCCTGCAAAAATGTTGGTCCCGTCCACCAGATCGAGCCTTGTGAGGTGATGGTAGCCGCTGCCAATCCTCTTGTTGCTAAATCAGCTGGGTTTAGGTTTGTTGGTACGTAATTCCATTGTAGCTGAGGTAAATTATCTTTAATCTGAGATACCCGATTGGCTACAAAGGTTTCTAACTTCGGGATATCAGCTCTTATCCAGCTTAAAACTATGGTGGAATCCGTCCAAGCGAACATCTTTACATCCTGCATGTTCATGGTATTTTTAGCGTATCTTAGAAGCCTAGATAACAGATGCGCTGCGTTTAGTTCCAGCTTCGGAACTGTCAGTTTTGTTTTGATTGGAGCAACTCTGGTTTTTGCTACTAGCAAACTGGTTGTAACTTGCTCGAACGTATTTGTGGTTCTTAAATAGACCACCGCTGCATATGCTTGTTGCGAAGCATCTGCAAATCCATGTAACTCTGATTTTTGCGTTGACGTTGTTTTAACCCATCTTGGTACCTTTATTTTGCTTAATTCATCTAATTCGTTCTTATACTTTTTCCATTTTGCTTCAATAGCTTCTGGTAGCTTGTCATCCCACTGTGTACCAGCTCTCCAAGTGTCTTGCATTAACAGCTTTGCTGTTATCGTTATTGGTGATAACCAGCCGACAGGATCAAATAATTTTGAAGAGTCGGACAACAGTAGACGTTTCGTTGGTTCTTCTGTTGAAAGATTTAGCCTGGTCAGGTCAAATTCAAATGTATCATCCTCAGGACTATAGAGAATCCCTAGTGTTTTTATTATGTGGTTGATTTTTAAATTAATCATTCCTTTTGCTCGTAGGTGGTCAGGAACATTAGTCATGACTTCAGCTGAATTCGACGCCCATTTGTGCAATGGAAATCCTCCGCTCCGTGCAAGTCTTGTCATCTGTTGTTGAATGGTTACGACCTCCTCAACGCTGTCACCCCCAGTCAGTAGATCATCCACGTAAAAATCTCTTTCCATGATCCTTGCAGCTGTCGGATAGTTGTTCTTTTCATCTTCTGCCAATTGCATTAATGTTCTTACAGCAAGAAACGTCGCTGCCGTTGTTCCATAGGTAACCGTTTTTAGTTTGTATTCTCCTATTGTTTGTGATGGATTTTTTCGCCACAATATGCGTTGTAAGTTCTGGTGACCATGATGCATCCAGATTTGCCGGAACATCTTTTCCGCATCTGCTGTTAGCACGAATTTGTGTGTTCGCCACCTCAAGATGATGTCAATTAGGTCACCTTGAATTTTGGGGCCGTTCATCATTATGTCATTTAACGATAATCCCGAAGTAGTTTTGCTCGATGCATCGAATACTACTCTTAGCTTTGTGGTAGTACTTTCGTGGTTGATCACTCCATGATGTGGTATATAGTATACTGGATTCTCATCTGGATCATCTTTTGCCAATTGCATATGCCCCTGCGCTAGATAGTCTTCCATAAATTCGTGATATAATTTAGCGAATGGTTTATCTTTTAGAAATTTTCTTTCGATTTGCAGTAATCGTGCTACTGCTTTTTTTCTGGATTCTCCTAGCATAGACGGTTCTACTTTGAACGGTAAGTGTACCATGTATTTCCCATCTGGTAGTCGCGTTGTGCTTTCTGCATATAGCTTTTCAGCGATTGCTTCCTCCTGGGTATGTGTTTTTTCTTGCGGAATGGCATCATTTTCAATTAATAAGTCTAGTTGTTGCTTAATTGTTTTGGTTGTGACCATTGACAACATTTTATCTTCTTGGTTATTGCCTGTGCTGCCCATTATGATCCAACCAAGCTCAGTTTCTTGGGCAATTGGATCTTGTGGGTGTCCTCTAATGATGTTACTGTTTACAATTAGAGGATAGTAGTCAACCCCGATTATTACGTCAATGCTATTGGACTTGTTGTATTGTGGATCTGCAAGTTGTAAATGCTGCAAATGTGCCCATTTGTTGGTATCAAAGTCGATGTCTGGAATATTATCCGTTAATTTTTTGAACACCATTGCTTCAAACTTAATTTCAAACGAACTCTGAAGCCTTGAAGATAAAGTTAGTTCGACCTTATGACTGCACACTCCGGCTTCCTTTCCTCCCATTCCTGAGATTTTAGTGTTGACTTGTTTCTGCGTAGCCTTAAGAAGATTTGCTGCCTTTGCGGATATGAATGACGCCTGAGAGCCTGGGTCAATTAATGCTCTAAAGAGCATGCATTTTCCCTCGCTTGTTGTTAATGCGATTAGAGCTGTAGGTAATATCGCAGGACCTAATTGTGTTGTTAAATAACTTTTAGATACTCGTTGCATGTCTGCGTTTGAATCGATGTGCAGTCCTGTGTTATGCTTTCCATTGCATATGTTACATTGGTTTTTCTGCCTGCATACATATGTTTCATGTTCTGCTGATAAACAGTTTCTGCATAATTTATGAAGCATTGCCATTTGCGATCTTTCACTGGAATTTAATTTCCTAAATCCTCCACAATCATTAATTTTATGTCCCCCTCGGCAGTAGACACAGATATTTGTTGTTGTTAAGAAGGTCCTTTTAACTATTTGAGCTTTGTTTTCACGTGAGGCGGTTGTTGGTAGGATTAATGGCTTTTGGTTGCCATTGGCCTCTAATGATTTGAACCTTCCTTCCAAAAATTTTAAAAATTCCGTTGTTGTTTGGAATTCCCTTGGATCTTCTAAGGAGATCTCATAGAGTCGCCTTGACTCATTGTCTAGTTTTTTAGTTAATATGAAGATTATTATTGAGTTCCACGATTCAATGCTTACCCCTGCGTTACGTATTCCGTACAAACATTCAATTGTTGTATCGTGAAGATTTCTCAGTGCCGCTGCAGACTCGATGTTTATATTTACTTGACTGAGTAACGTATTTAAATATGTTGAAATCAGTAGTCTCCTGTTGTTATATCTGCTATTCAAAATTTCCCAGGCGGCTTGGTAATTTTCTTCTGTTGGTTGTAGGTGGTTGATTAATTTGGCCGCAGCACCCTCTAACTGACCCTTTAGATAGTTAATTTTATGGGTATCACTGATCTGTCTATTCTCATGGATGAGTTTGGTGAATGTGTCACGAAATCCAGTCCACTTCTGGTAATCTCCAGCAAATATTGGGATTTGAATTCGTGGTAGCCGAATGTCCGTTGTTTGGTTTGTTGGTATAATTTTATCGGTTTCATCTATCCTCGTTGTTATTTGAAGGATTACTGATTGACACTTGCTATCAATGTTCTCAAAGTACTGTTCTGTGAAGTACTTTATACGTTGTTCTTCCTCATCAGTAACGAGCATGCAAATTTCCTCATGGAGTTCAGCTATTTGTTCCATGAGTTTTTGCATCACTCCAAGTGACAGTTTCATTGCCGGTTTTGGCCCAGTCACGACAAGGTCTTCGGCCTCATCAATCTTCCTGTAGAGACTCCTCATCCGAATAGTCTGTCGTTTTATTAATTGCTGCAACTCTGGATTCATTGTTTCCAAACCTGCATCTTTGTTGTTACTGGTGTTCGACTCTGATTGGCTTCTACTGCGATGATCTGGGACCGGTGTAAGTGGTGGGCCGTTGTTTAGTTTTGCACGCATTATAGTAATAAATTCATTATATTTTCCCACTACACTTGTTACCGTTTTAAAGTACGGGTGCTCTAAGTTGACATCTTTCAGCTTCCTTATTTGCTCATCTGTTTCTAGAAACTTTGTATAAAGCTCCTTTAATTGTTGGATTCGGTTGGTGAGGTAAGTTTTTGTTTTCCTCTCTGGGCCATCCTTCTTATAATTAATACATATTTTATCAATCTGAGTCGCAAGCTGTTCTTGATTGAATGCAAGGGTTTCCATTTTTGAATTTAGGCAGTTCTCGTTCGCCAGTTGATTAATTATCGCGTGTTACTTGTTCTAATGTAGAATACGCGTTTGTTTTTTGCCTGTTCTTAATGGCTCGAAGGACCACTGTTTAATTCAGCCTCAGCTTGAACTAATTTAACACTTTTAATACACTTTTAATTCCGAGCTTTCCACGGGTGAGGGCTAATACCGGAATATTGTAATAAAAGCATATAGTAGAGTTTGATTAGAACTGAGTTGTTCATTTATTTTTTGTCGTTTATATACAATTTTGATAGTTTCTTGTTGTTGTTTTTTACATTACATATGATCATATATCAATTACAATATTTTAATATTTTATAAACTCCAAAAGTGCAGAATTGCATGTAAAAAAATTAATTATTTTATTTATAGCTAAATTAAAATTAACATTCTGTAAAACTGCATATTGTTGCAGTTAAATGACCCTGTTCATATTGAACAGTCAGTTAATTTAACTATATTTTGTATGAAATGAATTTGTGAGATTTTTATTTTTGCTTAAATAAATGGATTTTATTGTGTTTTTTTAGTATTTCCCAAAATCGAGGATATAAACAAAATGTTATGGACATAGACAAGCCTTTCAAGAAAAGCTGCTTCAAACCTTGGCATTGTCAAAACAATTAAATTTTAATCTTAAATAATTAACACTAGATTGCCCAAAGAAGTCATTTTGACTGCTTTTTAATTCCCATTAGCAAACAAAAAATATTTATAACGATACAAAAATACTTTTTTGTGTTTTCCAAGTGCAGTAAATTATTATATTAATATATTACATAACTTTAAAATAATATTCTAAAAGAAAATTGAAAATTTATTTTTAAAATTCGTTTATAATATCACAAAGCACGTGTTAGGCTTTCTAGTGTTAAAATACTTTTTGAGTTTGAAGCTTTATACTTCATAATTAAGCTTTCTTGTAACAAATATAAATGGAAACCAAAATTTATTAATGAAATCCCTCATCTTTAACTTTCTAGCTAAATTTCAAACACCGATTTCTCCAATATAGTAGGTAAAATGAATGTATAGATTAAAATAATTCTGAGACGACGAGTTATCAGAAAATCCGAAATATTTATCACCGTAAAAAACACGTTTTGTATGAAACTCAAAGCAATACAAACTGAATGTTAACGGCGGATGTCTAATCTGTCTGAAACAACGAAAATCAGCTGGCACTACAAAAATGAGCCACTTTTTGAAAACGGACCGAATTAATTTGTAGTCCCAATATATTTTAACCGGCTGTATCTTTATGTAAGCTTACTTTGTCATTCTTATGGCACATATTTCTCATGATATTTCGATTTGTAAAACTAAAAAAAAAAATAAACACCTAGGTAGTGCTATCTGGACTAAAGTTGTTTTTCGACATTAGGATTTCATGTGGCAGAAATAGATGTGAAAAACGATTCTCTGATCGATAAATTTTGATTCATTAAATAAGTAACGAACCTTTCGATTACTGATCGGTTTTCCATAAGTCAATGGAAGTTCGGAATGTGTTTAGAATTTTACAGACAAAAATAGTACCAGCCAGAAAGAGGAAGGGATTGATGTTCTTAAATAGTTTTTCAATCAAAAAAGATAGTCACATCTTTTCTGAAAAAAGAAACCTATGTGAGAAATTCTGGTAAATTTGCCACAAAATAATTCTTTTTGGGCTATATTTCCATATCAAGAAGTGTTGAAATCATAAAATTGATTTAAAAATGTCAGAACCAATTTAGTCAATAAGATCCGGCTGGCACCGGATAAACTAAAATCTTGACCATAACTGATAAAAAAAGCTATATATAGATGAGCGCGGCACTCTTTCGATCAAGAAGCACCGCTCAAGATCTGCAGAAACATGGTTTATTTATTGTGCCGGCTGTTATCCTTCTTCTTCACCATGTGTAATTGACACGTGATGGAGAAGTTCGGCAGATTCATAATTCCACCAAGTGTTGGAATTCTAGGCAAGCTGCTTTGTAGCGGATTGGATCATGACTCTCGAAAATGGCAAATGGCCTGTAGTCACGATGTGGTGTAGTACAATGTGCCTTACCGGAGAGTTGTAGTTCTATAGAGCTATTAAAGAAGAAAACATCAATAACAAAACTTATTGCGCTTTACAAAAATACTCAACCGTATTGCAATTGTTGAAGCGGATACGTTGGTTGAGCGATCAGGGAGAAACACAATAAAATAGAAAAATTGTGTCGAAATAGACATTAGTTTTAAACATGTGATTAGCTAAAAAATTTGGAAAATGGGCTTACTTATAATAATCTATTCGAAAAAATGATATTAGGCATACAGTACTATGGTTGATAAATAATTTTCAGTGCTATCTCTTTAAAATTGATGAGCAAATCGAACCAAATATATTTTGCTGACATCTATTGATATTTTTACAAACAACAAAAATTATGGACTATAACTGACAAATATTTCTTTCAATCATAATTTAATTAAACAGTGCGGTTAGTGTCAAACATTCACGGAAAAAAGTCATTTTGTCAAATTGGTTCCGCAGATGTATTTCTTCCTTAAGTATGGTGAGCTAACTAAATGTGAATCAGATATATTAGGGATGAAATGTTGATGAAGGAATGGATGCTAGATTAAATCGGACATATAAGCCAAATATACATAAATTCAATTCCATCGCCGCTCAACGCAGTAATAAGGCTCAAGGCGATCTCTGGGTTAAGAAACCTATAATTTGATTCGTAATATCATTGGTCGCTGTCGTTGGAGTGGTTGTGTTCGTTTGCGTATATGGAAGTGCGTAAGTTTGGCAATCCAGTTTGGAGTGAGCTGAGATAGTAATAAGGAGTAACAAATTAAATCGATCGAATTAATACACATACCCATGGTGAACATGATCAAAGAGAACTATCGATGATTCATTTCACTGTGACAAATACATAATGGAAAATGCAAATAGAGACGCCCCATCTTGTATTCGAGTTACAGAAATATGCGCAGCGTTTGTGTGTGTCTAGTCCTATGAGCATTCGAGGAGACATTCTAAGGATAAGTACAAAAAATCCAGTCGATGAACGGAATGATCACAAAATTTTTTACACCAAATAATGTGAGTGGCTATGACCAATTTAGTTCCCTAAACATGATAATACTAACAGATATTTTTGAAAAAATTTCCGTAACATTAGGGCCAAATGTGTACTTATCGAATAAGGATGACTTTGCAGAACCTATAATATTTATCAAAGAATCTGGATATGTTTCATCACACTCATACACTTCATATTTTTTAATCTCAGTTACATTTTACACACTTGGTTACACACGATTTTCACGTGACAAGATTTCAAGTGACAAGATTTTTTAATCATCGTTATTCGAAATTGAATGTCACAGTTGACAGATATTTCAAAAAATGTCAAAAATTATCTAAACTGTCTCTTCTATTCTATATTTCTAGATAATATATCTAGTGATATATCTAGTTAATTAGATATTTTAAATTTATTTCAAAATCATTTATTTCAACATCCCCGGTGGGCCACTCAATCTAGGTCAACTAATAACCCTATTAGTTGTCCTATTAGTCAATTACCTAATAGCTAAATAGCAACTTCACCAGACCAACTAAAGTAGTTTCTAATTACATTTCCTAGGTTGTTGACGTTGTCTATTTTGTCGACGTGAAGTCAGAAACCCAAGTAATGTAAACTACCTAATAATTAGATTACGTGTCGACAACCGCGTAGATTATATTCTAAGTGCTTTGCTTTTGACCTTACATTTTTGTTATTCAGCCACAACAGCAACTGCCCGACTACAGTAAAAACATTAACTCAACGAAGGCATCACCAACATTTCAATAATTTATTGTTACCAAATTTATTTAGCACACAACACAATAAGCTTATCGTAATAAACGCGTATTTTTGTACGATTACACACGAAATCTGTTTGAGTTTTTATTCCGAAACGAAATAATTTATTCGTTATAAAAGAGCATTAATCAAAATTTATATATTCTGTGTGCTTTAAATGTCGCCTTCATATATCATCTTATGTATAAATTTCGTGATTCATGTTATTCTTGAATACACATATTTTTTGTGCTGCTATATCTAAGTACTTAAGAGTGTCGAAAATATAATCAAAATTTATATTTGAACGTACGTACATTAAAACATCTGTGGAATGTCTCACAGATCAAATGCCAATACTTAATTCTCACACTAATAATTTATACATCATACCATCTGACCGACCATAAATCAGGTTACATAAATAACTACTTATCGTGTACATGGGCGCCTACAGTATTCAATAAAATTTGATTTCAGTTGTGCGAGCCGACATCTAAATGTGTATTGACACTCGGGATTAGTCATATAAATTAAAGCATATAAGACATAATTACCAAGTTCCGGTCTTAATATAAGTCACTGATAAAACAGTAAATGTTATCCAGTTACATTTTATATTTTCAGTTATTGTGTTGCTTGCTGTCTTAAGAATTTTATCGGGGTCTTTTGTAAAAGGCAAAAGGCATGTACAAGGAATTTTAACAATGTGTTGTTGTAATTTGGTTTCAACAAAATTGTGTCGTCAAATAAATCACAAACAATTAGTCTTCTGTTATGTTCCTTCTTTTTTCTGTATTTATGGATATAATTTTGGATTACTTGCTTACATTTTTTTTTATGTAATGTAATTCTTTAAGTTTTCGTCTTCGAAGAATGTTTATCTTTGTGCGAACAACTGACACATTTATAAATTTTGGATTTTTGTTTGTGTGTTTTTATATTATACTTATTGGGATTTTATGTGCAGCTTTTCATATTTCTCCTAGGTTTTACTTAAGTTTTACTAATACTTTTATAAGATGGCAGAGTAATGAGAGGAGTCAGAAATGCACAACACCACCAAATACCAACACTAAAAGTCACACTATAATACCTATGAAACTTTCATAGGGTAAACGCAGAAAAGTCGACATCGGTAAATTGTGAATTACTGATACTGGAACATTTTCGATGATACGTTACGCTCCCTTTTACGTAGTAAAGTAAAGTAACCATGAAAATTTTGAACTTCGACGTTTTATGCGGATGCCATCCGCTATATATCGACAAAGTCAATAAAAAAAACTTAAAGTTTGTTGCCACTCTACAGCGCAGGCGAAACGACTGACCAATGTGCAACGTCGTAAGCTTTTTCCAAAAGTTAAAACGATATGTCGGTCCAGGGCATGCATTCCGGTTCAATGACTATTGTATTTTTGTCATTCATTTAGTTTGAATTTTTAAAATATTTATATTTCCGGTCCTTTAAAGTAGCTTCAATAGCAAAACCGACAATTATTTGTAAACTAAGGCATAAATTACCTATAAATAATCAAATTATTACTCATTGTCATTTATCATTAAAGAAGCGAGAATGACGATTTTTGACCAAATCATTATTTTCGATAACAATTCGATCCCTATACAGCCCAGACGATACGAGTGATCTGGATCAAACATCTTACTAAGGTTTGTTTCATAAATTGGAAGGTCCTAGTGATTTTGTACCGAAAACAGTTTACTCGAAAGTAGCAGATTGTTAGTTAGTTTATGCAAATATTTTGAAAAGTATTTCATTTACGAAAACCAACCACAAATTTATTTTGATTTTAATTAAATTTTGCAATAAAATCGGTCCAGATGTTTTCCAAAATTTAGTAGAAATGACGATTTTTGACAACATGACATAATCACTGCTTATATTTCAGAAAACCAACTAAGTCAACCCTTGGATGGTTGAATATTTAATCTCTAAATTTGTTTAAATCTTTTACTTTTTGTCCTTTTTTGTTTATATCCGTTTCGACTTCATTGCAACAATTTAAAAGCTTTCATTGAAAATGCCACTTCCGGTACACAGATTTCCACCAAATTTCGCAAGGAGCTCAAAATAAATGGAAAAAGTTCAAGAATGAAGTTTTCCCACAATAAACAATCCCGCCTGGACTGTAAAGATGCCAAATTTTGGTGAAATAAAATTTTTGTTTGTAATCAGAACTCGTCATTCGGACTAGAGTATTTAGATAGTTTTTTAGAGATTTAAAGTATTTTTTCTTGGAATGGTCCAAGTATAGCAGCTTTCATAGGAGTTTTCTCGTTTTTTGTAAATATTTTGAAAAGTATAACTTTTACGTGAAAAATTATTATTATAAAATTAGAGATTCTTAATTAAACTTGCATCAATATAAGTAAAAAAAATTACCCAATGATATTTGGTCAACGTTGGTCCACCGGAAGTAGCACTTTCCATATGGCCTGTTCTGTGTTTTGTAAATATTTTGATACTTCTCAAAATATTTGCAAAAAACAGAAATAAAAAAAAAACAGCCGGGTAAAAGCAGTAAATTACAAAAATCCGATCAAATAAACAGATTGTAAATTAAATTTCAACAAAATTAGTTCAGATCAAAGATCTAATTTTACCAAAAATGACGAGTTTTTATGAAAAAAACTTCATTTCACCAAAATTCGACAATCCACAGACCAGGATCGCCTATACGGAATAAAATCCGGAACACGCTAAACCTTCTTACATAAATTGAGAGATCCTTGCAAAATTTGGTGGAAATCTGTGTATCGGAAGTGGCAGCTTCCGTAGCAGCTTTTTCGATTTTTGAATTGAAGATTAAATTAATTAACAATTGTTGGCAGGACTAATGATTTTTGATTATTCAAGACAATCCCAATTTTTGGCTCAATTTATGTACATTTGTTGTAAAAGAAAATCGAGTGTTGGCCACAACAATTACAACACCCTTGAATTTTTTGGAGTGGAAAATGCAAGTGCATTTATGATGAAATCGACCAATATCAACTACAACAATGAAACAGTACGGTGCACTTTTTCAATTTCAATCCATGAACGACAACCAACCGTTTGCCTTTCGTTACTAATCGTTAATATACGCTTAATAGTCTTAAGTGCCAAAGTACACAAGAAGATAAAACAGTTCAAGGATATCCCAATTTATATTTGAACGACGCATTAGGCCGTTTGTGCACTTTTCATCCACACAGTACAGAATGTTTTTACTTGCGATTACTGGTAATCAACGTTCGTGGAACGACACCGTTCCAAGAATTGAAAACAGGGCGTTTAGATCAAGTATGTGAAACTTATCAAAAACCTTGCCAATAATTAAATATTCTTGAAAACGATGGGACATTATACTCGCTGTTGCGTCGAATGCTGCTAAATCGAAGCAAATACACACGTTATTTGCAGTTATATCCGTCAACGTGCTTCCCATCCATAATCCAAATGATTTTTGGGAAAAATACAAAAACTAAATGACGAAAATCCGGACATTCAATTCTCATCAAACGACGTTTTTAATAGTGATTTGCAACGAGAAACGCACTTTGATGCCAACGAATTAGGTACATTTGTCCAAACGAATCTTCCGATATTGGTGCTAGAACAACGCAAGTTTCAGCAAGTTACTGTAGTATAAAATGCAGTCTGCTAGTCAATTTTGATAAAACTAAACTTAACAAATAACTATGTACATTTACACAGAGGCTGAAGAATACCCGAGAAGTTCTTAGCTAACCCTCCTTTTCACAAAAAGTTTAAAATATTATTATGTGAACTAAAATCTGCTAAAACAGGGTTAAATATGTGAGATAATTAGCTACTGGTTGTGTTGATTGCAATTGATGACATAAGTGTGTCCCACTGACTTCAAAAACATTTTATTCGGGTCTCATCACTCAGTACCAACTGTCCGAAACCTTAAAAAAATTTAGTAAAATTATAAATTTATTACAAATTTAAAATTTTTAATTGAAGCTCGCTTTTTAAATTAAAATGCCGAACTATTTAATTTCGTAAAATTGGTTATAATTTCACTTCATTTTGGTCCAATGCTTCTGACAGAAGAGAGTAAAGAAAATACATATATAGTTTGTAATTGTCTCAATTGTTCGAGGGGCGCCAATCCTGTCTATATGATTTGATTAAACAAAATCAAATGACCTCACCTTAATAAAACAATCTTTCATATCCAATGACTTCTTATTTAACAATTAAGTCAACAAAACATAAACGAGTGGTCATTAATTATTTAAACAATTAATTTTATTTATAAATCGTAAAGGTATATAAAAGACATAAAAACCCATTATTAACAAGACAATTCAAATTTGTTATAAAATTCAATTAATTAAGAATTAAACAAAAATACAAAAGACATTTTATATATGTTTGCCTTTACACAATAAATTAACTTTACTACATTAAAAAAAAAACCAAAGCGCGCTTTGGTCATTCCAAGTTGTTAAATTGAAAGTTTTATCTTTGGGTTTCAATCATTTTGTTGTCTTTTCTCAAATGTGTATAAGAAATACAAACAAAAGATATTTTTTTTTTGTTTGTTGGTTAATTTAAAGTTGAAAATAAATAATTCCACTACTGTTTGTTGTCGTTCACTATAAATTAAAATATAAAATCCTAAAAGTTTCATTTTACAATCGTTAACAATATTCATTGTTGTTGTTGTTGTTAATTTACAACACATAACAGAAAAAAGGTATTTTAACGTTGAAACCATTAGAATAATGAAAGAAATCAACAACAGAGAAGACAACACAAAAAAATATTCTCTATAAGAAAAATGATAACCAGCCAAACCAACAAAATACAAGGCACACACACAAAAAGTGTAATAAATTAAATTTACCAAGAAATAAAAAAAAAAAAATAATAACGACAAAGCAGCATTTAGACAAGATATTTTATGGTTTTTAATGTCTTTTAATTTTGTGTGGATGGCCCCAAAACCGAGAGACGAGGCACACCAAAGAACAAATTAATTTATATAAATTTTTCCTCTATATAAGATTGTTACTATTACTGTTGGCTGTTTTATTTGAATATAAATAAGGAAATTTAGAGATAACAATAAAAAATGGTTATAGTGATAGCACTTTGAAATATTGATATGTCACCTTAGATTGGTCGCACACATTAAACAGGTAAATATCTTTCAGGTGGTACACGGTAATTTATCGTTTCTAGCGGATTTCATCATTTCGGATTTACACTGGCTTCTTTAGGTAATGATATCATATTAACACGGGTTCAAATAAATATGTGTCACGCATGCCGCTTAAATTAAAAATCAAAATATTAAGTTTAAGGATATTTGATATTTATCATAGTGAAAATTGTTCTAGCGCAGTAACTGTGTTTCATGATGCTCGATATAACAGAAAACTGATTTAATACTGAAAACAGAGCAGTTTTATCAACATCATTTGATATATTGAATTTTAAAAATTTGAATATGCACCGCCCAAAATAGTCCGCCTCAAACCAACCTATGCCCTAATGTGTTACACTTTTAATACAACAAATCCCAATTTTATTATGCAGTTACCGTTATCTAGGAACAACTATTCGGCTTGGTAGTTAAATTGCTTACTATGGTTCTTGGACCAGAATTTATTACAAATTATTTATATTTCATTGGTAAGCGGCCTTGAGCCCCTAATGATTCATTTATTTATCTCGGTTACGCTACATCCCATGCAGCGATTTGGTCGCCTCATTATTTTCATTGAATCCTACCAAGGAACCAAGGGTGCTGGAAGGTTGAAGGGAAGTTTCATTTTACCTTTTTGATTTGCCCTTGAATCACTTACACTACTACCGTCATAATACCCGAAATTTCCCCACAATAATTTTCCACTAACTAAAACTCACAACAAATAATTTTATTGTTGATAATTTGCTTCTTTGGCGTACCGAATCTTCCAAATGACTGACCCTTTGTGTTCATTGCACCCGCACATTTATATACCATGAAATATTCTATAGAATCGCCTGGATTTATACAGAAATAAATATTATCGTAGCTTATGTTCTACACTACTATAATCTGCTATACAAGCAAACTGTTGGAAAACTACCCTAATGTTAAATCAAAATTTGATTTGTATTTTTTTAGTTTTGTTTAAAGATTTTTGGTTAAATTTTTATTTTTTTTTATTTTTGTGAATTAATTTTGGTTTTAAACTAAATAATCTGAAATTACACATGTTAATCACAGAATAGATTTCTTTGAATAAATAAATAAACAAATAAATAAATAATGCTACTGGTTATACCTATAGATGTCACTAATTTCACAAACAATTTTTTCTGTCTATATTTTTCCAAATAATGAGCAATTTGCGTTGAATAAAAGTCTCGCCCAAGCCAAACTAATTGACCAGTAAACCCCCATCATCATCTACGTTCGATCGTGTAACGCAAACCAATTCAACTTCACGATCCCCTGCCGACGAGATCAAACCTTGTAGCTACTATTCATGGTCCACTCTATCTCAACCCCATCGTTAACGACAATCTATTCTAGCACTGCTGATACGTGACGCGTCTCTTCCATACTCAGAACCACCAACTCACATAAATTGTGATGAATACTGTCAACCTTGCAAACAGTCAGCGCTCCAATTACCAACGCTCTCTCTCTCTCTCTCTGACCAGTATTTCTTAAGTGACCTATTGCGCCTTCGTCTGTCCCTCTCGAATTACGGTGGCATACCAGCCCCTCCCACTTAGAATCGCTGTTGCTTCTCCAAATTCCTGGCCGTTTGTGCATCCTTTTCATATGATCAACATATTTTCCTACTGGCAGTATGCTTCATCTTTTGCTCAAATCTCTCTTCCGTTCGCAGCCCATTCTTCAGCCCCCACTACCCCGCTCAATAACCTATCTGTGAATTTCAAATCACCTATCACTACTTCCAAATACCCTTGCCGCCATAATAGTCACAACTGGTGGACCTCCTGCAATTGTCACTCACCTTGCCCGGTTTCTCCTCCAGATGTATTTCAATGTTCTAGCCAATGGAAATTCATACGATGCCAAGATGATCACTCTAACTATCTCATATCGATTTGGTAGAAGATTTGTTCAAGTTATGTTTCTCTATCTTGTACAAACATAACTGCCACAATTGGTCGGCATCATCCGAGAGTATGGTCGCACCTGCATCGAGTTTTCTTTAATTCATACTTAACGATACTATCCAAGCGCTACAATCCGTGTTTGATTTACTCCTTCGCCTCCCACCTCCAGCTTAAGCCTTATCACTTTCATTTAGTTTACAGTTGTTCTATCTTCTATATATATATATAAAAATGGCTGAACCAAATTGGCTCAATCTTTGTTTGTTGTGTTTGCAATTACCAGGAGATGGTTCTTACAAAAGAAATTTTTGAAAAAATCCACCGGAAAAGTCGCAAAACCCGAAAAATCGAATAAAAAGCCAATTTCATATGAATTTTGCGTGCACATTTTTTATGAGTTAGGAGGTGCAGTGGTTAAAGCTTCAGCGCATGGGCTGTGAGGTACTGGATTCGAATCCCACCGGAGGCTGCATGCAAATTAATACACTTTTTTCTGATCTATTTTATCTATTTATCTAAACCTTCTATATATATAAAACCGGCTGATATGATTTGGCTTAATCTTTTTTTATTGTGTTCGGAATAGTCTGGAGATGGATGGATGTTACGAAGAAAAATTTTGGAAAACCCACCGGAAAAGTCGAAAAATCGAAAAGTGATGTTTTTGTACAGGATGTCGCATGTCTGAGTGAGTGAAAAATTCGGAAACTTCCGGAAATCGGCTCAATCTTTGTTTTTTCTGTGATAACAATATCCAGAAAATCGTTCTTACGAAAGAAAAACGGAAAGTCCAACGAAAAAGTCGGAAAATTCAAAAAATCGAAAAATGATGTTTTTGATGTTAGTATCGGATCCAGATGGTCTTTAAGAAGGGAAAAATTGTAAAATCTGAGTGGAAAACTCGAAAACTTTCGGAAAAAATCGAAAAAGAAAATTGAGTTTTTCCTTTCTTGCGCATCAGTTGAAAACGGCTGAACCGATTACGCTCATTTTTTTTTGTTGTATTCACAATTGCCAGGAGATGGTTGATATGAGAGATTGCATTGATATGTATGTTAAGATCGAAACGAAACGTTATAATTACATCCGCTTCGATCAATTAAAACTATGTTCCGAGCAGTACAATCATCTGCGCAATGCCATCGCTTCGGACGGGGATGCAACCAACGTTGGTCAATTGACCATTCTCCCAGCAACATATGTTGGTAGAATATGAGCAGAATGCTATGGCGTATGTGCGGCATTACGGAGAGCCAGATTTGTTCATCACGTTCACATGCAATCCAAAATGGCTTGAAACTACCGGTAACCTACTGCCAGCACAAACTTCCAGCGACCGCCACGACATCACCGCACATGTGTTTAAACAAAAACTCAGGACGCTAATGGACTTCATAGTTAGACAGGTGGTTTTTGAAAGAGCCACGTTGTTGGATGTACTCAGTAGAGTGGCAGAAACGCGGATTACCACATGCACACATTCTTCTATTGTTAATTGAGAAAATCAGACCAGATCAACTCGAATCATTCATCAGCGCCGAGATACCAGATCCAGAAGCAGAGCCGGAGTTGTTCGCGGTAGTCGCAACAAACATGATTCACGATCCGTGCGGAGTTCATAATCCAGATTCATCGTGTATGGCCGATGGAAAATGCACAAATGCACAAACCAATATCCGCATCCGTTGGTGACATACATAATTAGTGGAAACGTCGGTTATCCAATATATTGGCATCGTTCACCTGGAGATGGTGGCACAACAGTCACAATGAGGTGATAGGAAAAGATATGGTGATCGATAATCACTGGATCATTCCGTGTTGCATCTATCGAAAATATTTGCAACACACGGGAATGTTGAGTACTGTAATTCCATTTATTTGTCTAGAAATACGTTAACAAAGGCAGCAACGTGGCAATGTTCAGAATTGCTACTCCGGATGTAAATGACGAAGTATTAAGATTCCAATTGGGCCGTTATGTCAGTTGCAATGAGGCGTTTTGATGTATTTTCTCATTTGCATTACATGAACGTTATCCCTCTGTTCAAAATTTGTCGGCGCACTTGGCAAATGGACAACGTGTCTATTTCACGGAAGCTAAGGCAGCACAACGAGCAGAGCGACCATCAGCTACAACACTCACGAATTTTTTCGAATTTTGCCAAAGCGATCCGTTCGCATGAACATTGTTTTACTGGGAAATACCATACACTATTATACTTGGAACCAGTCGACGAAGAAGTTTCAACGACAAAAGAAAGGTGAATCTGTTACAGGATACGTCGATGTGTATTCGACTTCCACGACAAGGCGAAGGTTTATATCTTCCGTTTGCTTTTGTTCCATGTTCGTGGTCCTACTTCGTTCGAATCGCTTCGTACTATAGAATGTGTGTTGTGCGCCACTTATCGAGAAGCTTGAGAACCTTTGAATTTGCTGGAAAACGACTCACATTGAAACCCAACACTCGCCGATGCCACTGTTTCTGCGCCGGCAAATCAAATTCGTCCATTGTTCGCGATCATCATAGCACCGTGTCATCCATCGAACGCATTGGAACTATGGAACAAGTACAAGAACGAGATGGCTGCTGACATTTTGCATCGAGTTCGCACTGCAACATCGAATTATGAGCTTAAAATGAACGACGAGATACGCAATGAAGCTTCGTTTAGGATTGAAGACATGTACGCGCTTATGTGCGGCAGCACTTAATTTGTCGAAATTGGACACGCCAGCACCAATGCGTTTGATGTACGATGCATTTAATCGTGAATTTAAACGAGAGCAAGTGTAAGATCGCATTAAGTGTAAGAAGCATTAACGAAGGCAGTTCACGCTCGAGATGACATATTCGGCACATTCTGTGTTCATTTTGCCGATGAATATCCATACGAATGACAAGTCAGTGTGCTCAATTGCCAAGAACTCGGCGATGGCTAAGGTATTCCAATAATTCAAAATCATCATCTACGACGAATGCTCGATGGTACACACACGATCATTGGAAGCGTTCAATCGAAAGATGAAGGATTTACAAAGTGACTCAAGACGTTTTGGTAGAGCGATGATTCTGCTGGCCAGCGATTTTCATCAAACGTTACCTGTCATTCCGAGATCAACAGCTGCAGATGAACTCAACGCATGAAATCGTCAAGTTTGTGGCGCTATGTGAAGAAGTTGCAGTTGACCACGAACATGAGTGTCGCGTTACACAACGACTCATAAACTGCTGATTTTTCCAAACAACTGTTGGTGCTTAACAATAGTCAAATTCCTGTTGATTTTTTGACAGGATTGATTTCGTTTCCATCGAATTTTTGCATTTTCACGACGTCGAAGGAAAAGCTTATCACGAATCTGTTTCCGCACATCCACTGAAATTGTTTATGAATCATGATTGGCTCAGCAAACGAGCGATTTTGGCACCGAAGAACAAGGAACAGTCTGAATTACTTGATTCAAAACCAAATCGCTGGGGAAATGAATTGTTACAAACCCGTTGACTGTGTGACCAATCAAGACGAGAAAACCTTCTACCTAATTTTTAAATGCTCTTGATTTGCCTGGAATACCACTGTTTAACTTGATACTCAAGGTAATAATAATAATAATAAATTATCCCGACGACCTATTACCCCTCCCAACCGCGCGCGGGGAGTCTCCATCTGTATTATTATTATTTTTTTGAGTATAATTCAAGTGAATTATAAACAAGGATATCGAGATGCTTAACCAGAGAAATTAAAAAATTTGATTTTAAAGCGGCAAAAAAAAGAAAGTCAAATGTGATTATAAATAGATAGCTAAATGAATAGTTAAGCAAGATGATACCCGTCGCAGACGGCAGGAAAACGGAAGTCGAGTCTGCTTAGTACAAACAGATTTGATAGATTAAAAAAAAATTTAAATAGTAAAAGATAAAGTCAAGCAAAATAAAATGACACAAAAAAACAAAAAACAAATAAGTTAAATAAAATATCAAACTATAGTCAAGAAAAATAAAGACGTTTTTTCAACGTACGTTTTGTCATATTGTAATCGATAAGATGGCAGTGCTGATTAGCTTCGTACAACATTCTAGAGACGGGCTCATTCTTTCCGTAATCAGTTCGATGAGGGTCGATTCTAAACATAGGTACTGATCTTAAATCCCGAGAATTTATATTTAGATTGATTTTACCTAACAGAGCAGAAGAATCGATACCCCCAGTTAGTATTTGATGGATGAAAGCCACGTCCGCAACAACTCGGCGCTTACTAAGTGATTGTAAATTAATTAGCTGCAGACGTTCTTGATATGGAGGCAGGTTAAACATGTCCACCCATGGTAGTCCGCGTAAAGCAAAGCGAAGAAATCTACGCTGGACTGCTTCAATCCTTTTAATGTGAACCTCATGATAAGGCGACCACACCTGGCTAGCATATTCGAGCAGGGGACGAACGAATGTTGAATAGAGAGCCTTCGTAACATAAGGATCGTCGAATTCTTTCGACCAACGCTTGATGAAACCGAGCGCAGAATTGGCTTGGCTGATAATACGATCGATGTGATGTCTAAAATTCAATTCACTGTCGCAAATGACCCCCAGATCTCGAACAGAACTGGCTCTGGTAACGGCGTCGCTGTTAATGTAATAGTCGCGAGAGATAGACTGTGCACGTTTTCGAGAGTAGGTGATTGTTTTGCATTTACCCACGTTCAAATCGAGGTTGTTCTTAGCACACCAAGTGGAGAAGTTGTTGAGGTCGCATTGTAATAGGCTCTTATCCGTTGTGTTTGAAATCAGTTTGTAAATCTTCATGTCATCGGCGTATATAGATATGGATGAATTTTTAATCAAACATTCAACGTCGTTAATTGACAAAATGAAAAAAATTGGACCCAGATGGCTGCCTTGGGGCACTCCAGATGTTGCTGAGATACGAGCTGATACTGATGACCTGAACAGTACATGGTATATACGCTCTTTTAGGTAAGAGCCGATCCAACGGAGAATTTGGGTAGGAAAACCAAGGGCCTTAAGCTTGAACAAGATGACTTCATGAGAAATCCTGTCGAACGCCTTGCTAAAATCCGTGAAAATGACATCAACCTCATTCCCTGCCTCCAACGTATCTAAAGTTTGTGATGTGAATTCAATAAGGTTTGTTGTCGTGGACCGTGCTTTGAGAAAGCCATGCTGATTGTCGGAAAACAACGGTTTACAATGAAAGTACAGTGAGTCATACACAATACTTTCAAACAGCTTAGGAATACTAGATAATTTCGCAATCGGTCTGTAATTACAAATGTCTGACTTGCAACCGTCCTTATGAATGGGAACTATAAACGAACTTTTCCAAATAGATGGAAAAATGCCAAGTGAAAGCGACTTTTGGAAAAGTGTAGTCAGTGGCTGAGCAAGAATATCACTACAGTTTTTTAGGACGATGGATGGTAGTCCGTCAGGACCGGATGAAAAATCATCTTTAAGTTTGGAAATCTTATGTACCACGGATTCATAATCGATTTGAATAGAAGTTAAAGTTGTTTGAGTACAGTTATTCATATGTGTAAAGTAACCTTCATCGGCAAAATGATTTGCTATGACTTTGGGATCATTAGAGGAATGATCCTTATATTTGAAAGTGGAAGGGTATCCGTCAGACTTTTTTTTCATATTGATAAAGCGCCAGAAACACTTAGGCTCAGCGATTAGATTGGATTGCATGAGTCTGATATAATTCCCATAAAGTTCGTCAGACAAACTACTGAAATCATTATAACTATTTAAATAATTAGAGTAATCAGAGTCAGATTTGGTTTTCATGAATCTTTGCCAACGTTTGTTTCTAAGGTTACGTAACGTTCGTAATTCCTTATTATACCACGGAGGTGATGGCGATACAGTTTTTTGGCGGGTATACGGAATGGAATGTTTAAAACATTCAAAAACTGCAGAGTAAAAATTGACTGTTTGTGTTTCTATATCGTTATGATCATTTAAAATTATGTTAAAGTCAACGTTACCCAATAATTGTTTAAGCTTCACAAAGTCGGCCTTACGAAAATTGAAACGTAATGGAGTCATAGAGTTGACATTGGGATTGTCTTGTTCCAGACCAAAAGTGATCAAAATGGGAGGGTGGTATACATCTATGGCACAGAGGATTAGATTGGATTCAGAAGCGACGCTATTGTCGATAACAGAGGAAAACACCAAATCGAGCTGCCTGTTCAAACTATTCTTAACGTTACTAATCTGAAATAGTCCAGAGTTCAACATATTGTCAGTGAATAAAGTTTCTTTGGCGGTTAGTGCATTCGAAGCAACATAATGAGTGTTATCGTCTGAATAATTCCACTTAAGCCCGGGGAGATTGAAATCACCCACAACAAAGATGTCATCTTGAGTATTCATCAGGTCAATGACAAAGTCAACAGCATTAGTATGAAGCTGATAGCTTAGGATCTGTGATAATCATGCTACGTAATCTGAACCATCCGAGATTGTGTAACGTGATTGGCTTAGAAAAGCTGATGAACAACGTGATTCAAGCGACGATCATCAATGGCAAATTCAAAGGAGATTCTAATTCCGAGAATTCTTCTGATTCCAACTGACATTTCGTTCGACTTCAAGAACATTCAGTTCCCCATTCGTTTGCCGTTCGCTATATGATTAACAAATTACAAGGTCAATCGTTTGGAGTGTGCGGAATAAATCTGGAATTTCCGTGTTTTTCTCATGGTCAATGAATGGAAAAATATTTTTTACCACAATGCATTGTATTGATTCCATTTTATTTCACTCGAATAAAATACATTGAATTATTTTGAATTCCAACTTACTTCAATTCATTTCCACACTGAGTGAAAAAATCGAAAAACAACTCAAATTCCTATAGATGCCTGAGTTTAAATCGACATTTCATTCACTTTTCAATATATTATGCCGCCTCTATGGTTGCGTTCGTTCGTTCGTTCTGACAATTTTTACGACCAATCATATTGCTCAAAAATGATGATTTTTTTTTCTTCTTGATTTTTCCACAAGAAATGATTGGTCGAAAAACGACGGAACGAACAAACGAACGCAACATAAACTTGCGTTCGATTTTCATCGAATTCAACAATGCCACTCAACTCAATCTTCTATTGTGAATTGAGTTGAGTTGTTTGATTTTATCTCTCATCAAAATCAATTTATGTGAAGCACAAAATTATTTGCTCGGAGCGAAAAAATTTGGGGCGAAACGTGGTTCGCCGGGTCAGCTAGTGTTACATAAATAATCCGTGCACCAAACTCAACGAAACCATTTTTGCCATAGATGATCCGTTGTCATCCACACTCACTATGGGCACCAACTTTCCTTTCCTCTGACTGACGTGGAGCATCCGAAATCCTGAATAGTTCATTTCTTTCTTTTTGAACTGTGGCAATAGCCCGTTTAATTATTCATCATTTTCGAGCTGGCTCATTTGATTCTCGTTATCTGCTGTCTCCTCGCCAAAACTCGTTGCTATCATGGCCAATGCTTTCCTTCCGACACATGTCACCCATTCCATGATCTTCATCGTCCTGAAAATCGTTCTGTCTTTCCTCTCCATAACATCTTTCGTTGCCTGTTTTAATTTATTTATTGTTTTGTTTCATTCCTTTGCTAATTTGTGCGGTCTTTTTTTGTGCGGTATATGAAAAAAATTTATTCAGTACAATCCACTTAAGTCCTTTCAAAATTTCAATCAAATTAGAACATAATTGAAGGTGAATAATCTAATTAGTAAATTGACGTGAAAATGTGAAATGGCCGGTTGTGGCCAGTGAAAAACTAAATGGCCGGTTTTTTCAATTTTTGATATTTCATCACATTGCCTAAGTATTGAGTCAGGTTGCGTAATGTTTTGAGGTATTTTCTACGTGAGACTTTTTTATGGTGTCCCTATATTGACCGCACAAAAACAGGTTTGACTTTATTTTTAATTCCGATTTAACATTCTAGACCCACCTGGATTAAACAAGATGCAAATATTCTCGAAGGTTGAGTTATAAACTACTTTATTCTGCTATACAACCAAAATGTCAATAATCTCACAAACAATGTCAATAATATTTGAATTTGAATTTTTTGTTGAATAAAAGACTCGCTCATGTTGATTTGGCCACTGCGTTGGGTGAATTAGGAATTTTTTGGGGAAAATTCTAGAAAAATAACAAACATATTTAAAACTAAATAGTCGTTTTGGCCATTTTTAATACTTTTTATACCACATACCGCCACCAGATATTCGGCCAAATGCTACTTTGTAAGTCTTTTGGAGGGCTTAACCTTATCCAAGAATTGAAAGATTCAACTAAATTTAAAAATTACATTTTCAACTTGACTTTATTTATTTATTTAAATATTAAAGGAAATCGAGTACATTGCAATTATGATTTCAAATTAACAAAAGTAAAATATAAAATAATTTAACAAAAACGAGAACAAAAAAATTAAATCTAAAAATAGAATTTTAAAAATAGAAAATAAAAAAAATTAATCTATTCACACTTAGATTGTAAATAAATAAGAATTATAAATAAAACAATTATTTAAATTAACAATTAGTACTTCAAATATGAAACTGTCAAAGGACTTATTAAAAATTTAGAAAATACGATTTTAACTTTTTTTAAAACTGGTTTTTGATAAATTAAAATCAAATTGACCAATTACGGCATTGAAAGATTTTGCAGATCGATTAATGGGATTGTTGTCGCCATAGTTGGTTGGATGGTGTTCAAGCGCCAAAAATTGATGATTACGCAAAGTCCTGCTTGGGACATTTGTGGATATGTTTTCCAGGATGAAGGATGAATCAATGTGGCCGAGAAGGACATTCCCGATAAAAGCGGCATCCAGAGGTAGACGCCTGTTTTCAAGCGTGCACATGTTAAATTCTTTGCACCTTGAAGAGTAAAGAGGTAAACGAGCCACATTTTCGTAGAATGGTATGTTGTAATCATAATTCCAGCCAGTTTTCTTCAACAGGAATATAAGAAATTTCTTTTGTATGCTTTCGATTCTGTTCAAGTGCACAGCGTAAGAGGGGCTCCAAACCGTTACAGCATACTCTACTTGAGATCTTACATAAGCGTAATATAATGTGCGTATAGTATGTATATCTGTGAATTCCCCAGTCCACCGCTTGACAAAACCAAACATGGAGTTAGCTTTAGCAATACAATTATCTATATGACGGCTAAAACTAACGTTTTCAACAAATGTGACTCCTTGATCAATAATCTCACGTACTGTTGGAACTTCCGCACCATTTATTTTATATGCCGAAGTTATTGAATATTTTTTCCGATGAAACGACATAATTTTACATTTGGTAATATTGGGGTGTAATGAATTTCGGACGCACCACTCACTAAGTCTGTTGAGGTCATCCTGCAGTTTATCAACATCATGCTCATGTTTAATTGTGTGAAAATTTTTTACATCATCAGCAAATATTAGAACATTTGAGTGTTTGATTATCTTGGCTATTCTATCGATGAACACAATAAAAATCCAGGGTCCAATATGCGATCCTTAAGGGACACCAGAGGTCACTTTGATAACATTGGATTTCTCATTCCCAATTAATACATATTGCAGTCGGTTTGTCAGATACGATTTGAACCAATTAATAAATTCTGTTGAAAACCCGAATTTGTTCAATTGTTATCAATTTTGGAATAATTTGAATTTAATTTTACAGGAATCAGTGTGGTGAGATCGAGATTAATTAAATTATTTCCCCTTTTTGTGTTTTTTAACAAATACATTTTTGGTCAATTAACACTCCTTCTTCATTCCTATACTCGTATACCTTCTGCACGATGAAAGCTCCATGTTAACCTACCATTTGCATAATATTTATAGAGGCCGATTTTGAATGGCCATTGTCGGTATTCCAAGAGCTGATCATTCAGAGTTGCATGATATATACCATTACAGTTCCTTTGAGGAACACTAATAAAATTTAGAAGTTATCGAACAGATTATAAGCTGGAATCTATTTTCCCTTACTTATTTAAACCACCAGACTGCGACTGCTCTACTATTTATGTATTAATTATTGTGAATTTGATAATTTTAAATTAATTACTTCAAATTTATAGTGTTGTTATTTTAAATAACCTAATTTTGCTGAAATTGCGAAATTATCACTCCAATTTTTTACTAGAATCATAAGTTTTGATTCGAAAAATACGCGTGGTTTACCCTACCAAAGATTGTCTTGTGAAAATTTGACTTTCTGTTTTAACTGGTAGCGCTTAATACGTAAGTTTACCCTGCAAATACAAAATATCAAATCAAATACAAAATCGTTTTCAAATTGCATAAAAATTTCAACTGTCAATCAATAATCCATCAAGAAAATACAAAAATTAATTACACATACATTTTATTCCATATAAATACACAATCAATTCGAATATTTTTAAACATAAATGGAATAAATTTTAAAACATCAACTTGTTTTTACCAAAAAATCAAACGATTTTGTATTTTTGAAAATCGAAAATTCATTTCACGTGAAACTATTAAAAAAATAATACAAATAAAATTTTTGAGTTCGATTGGCGGCTTATTTGTTGTATTTTCTGTTTTAATTTTGATTTCAATCATTTTACAATTTGAAATTCGACATAAAATTTCTGTATATCATTTACATGCAATTTAAGTGTATTGCTATTCTGGTGATTGATACACGCTGGTAAGCCATATTCAGTATATAATTATACACGCGATAATTATTTAACCTGATTCCGACTCATTAATTATATGTACATTCATATTTCAATCCGTTTATCTATCCATCTATCCGCAATCAGCCATATATGAAGCATATCTTTCAAAATAATTTTATTAAACAAATGTAAAACTGCTTTCAATCAAAAATCTATACTGCAATTTCGCTATCAATCATTTTGAAATTGAAAATATACACAACCAACCGACTTGCCTGTATATATAGAGGAGGTATAAATAAGTAAAAAAAAAAAAAAACACGAGTGGTTGTCAGATAATTTCAATTTACATTTAAATAAAAAATAATTATTATTTATTTATTTATTTTCTCTACAGCTACGAGTACTCGCGTATATACCAAACCTCCATTGTCATTTCATTTTAAAATTAAATTTTATTTTCTGTTTGTTACACATTTTGACAGGCTTTATGAATTTTTAACATTTTAATTTGTCAAACAAAAAATTGTATACACAAAAAATACAATTATGAAATGAATATTAAGTAATACAAATCGCTTAGGTGGGCAACCTCAAAAGCGGAAATTCTCTTGAATCACGTTTTGGGTTATAGTTTGAAAGCATTGACCCTCAATAATGAATTTGCATGAAATAAATGTCCAATATGATTTGTAAAAAAACATATTCGGTTTTGTGTTGCATGCAATGTATAAAAGTAGTTCTCATTAACCCAGAAGACGACGAAGTATTTATGGTGTCCAATTTACTATTTGCTAAGAATATTGGCACACGTTTATCACTGTCAGTTCCAATTATTATTTTAAATTATTTGTCGAATAATTTTAAATTAAAGGATCTGTCCCCATATTAACCAAGTTCATTTTCACAGTTTCGAAATTATTCCCTTAAAGTCAATGGAGGTGTCTCCGTACTGTATATGTATAACGCCGCAAATTGTAAGGGTCACTCATCAATACCTAAATAATTTTTTTATTTTTTTAATTATTTGTAAGTATAATATAGTAAATTAAATCCATGAAAAACGAATGAATCGCATCCGACCCCCTCTTTCTCATATACAGGAAAGAAATTTATTGATAACAATAATAATCGACAACAAAACTATCAATAAGTGAAATATTGATAAATATATTGTTGCTGATTAGTTATTCAAAATAAATATAATTAAAGCAAAAGCACCCTACACCCAATTTTTCATTGTAATAAAACTTCAAGTTTGAGGCTTGATGAGGAGTAACCTTCTTGATAATGTTTAAGCTTCGACTATTATTCACTAAGAGGCGCTTCTGAAACATATGCCACAAAACATACAATTATGGCTCATATTAATTGTTAGTCCCCTGAGCATCGAGCATCGCTTTGCCAAAGCTGAATGATTTCAAGTATTTTGTGCCATTAAGCACAGGGTGGCGCAAAAAGTCCGTTCTAGTGTGAATGTTTAATATCTTTTTTAATTATATTTTTTTATTTTATTTTCAGCATCTGGTAAAGAACACGGAATATTTCTATTTGAACAACACATAACAGCACAACGAATTAAAATAATTGAATTTTATTATTAAAACCAAAAATAGTTCAAAAATAAATTTCCTGGTTGGAAATTTCCAGTAACAAGGTGCCTTAAGGCGCCTCCGCGGTTTTGGAAGATGACATGCAGCACCTACGGATGATAATATTCAGCGTGTGCTGGAAAGTATGCAGAATAAAACAGAAACGTCATCAAGGAGACGCTCAACACAACTAGGACTATCACGAAGGTCCGTACAGAGACTTTTGGCCATATTAAGAATGTTCTCATATAAAATTCAGCATTTGCAAGAATTAAAACCAACAAGCTAATCAACAATGGTGTTTACCAGGTTTAGCTTCTCCTAACAGTGTTTTGGACGAATCTGAAAATAAGAGTGTAATGAAATGAAATCCAGGCTATAACACCTGAAATTTTGAGAAAAGTTATGAAAAATTTGTTAGAAAAAGCAGAAGTGTGTGAAGCGGAAAATGACCATCACTTGTGAGATGTAATTTTTCACGTTTATTTAAATTTCTTTTTGCGCCACCCTGTATAGAAACATTTTTATGATTGGAACATTACTTTTTAACTATAATAACGTAAATCGAGACTACATTGTACGGTATACAACGTGAAAATAAAAATCAGTTTCTTCTGAAATTCAGAACACAAAACAGTTAAATGATATCTGTATCAAAAATTTGCATACCACCGCAAGCAATAATACACATTTCGTTTATTTTCGCGGATTATAGTTTTCTATCTCTCTACGAAATTGGTATTCTTTTTCGAACTAGTAGTTTACCGAATCTTGACCTCTCCATATCCATTTGATTAGAGCACGCGGTGGTGCTCTAATCAAAGGGATATGGATATTTTCATAGTACCAACCGAGTTTCATACTATTCGTTTGAGGAGAAGCTTTGTTTCATCCAATCTACTGATTATGATTATGACTGATTAAGAAACATGATGCAACATAACACTAGATTCTAATTAACAGAAAACGGAAGAACAATACATATTTAAATGAGATGAAAAATGTTGCATCTTGACACAAATTGATATTGAAACATCACGCAACATGTATAGCAACGGCACGCAGCATAGTGCAACATCCAGCAATATGGTGCAACATATTACAAGACACTCAAAAAAGGAATGCGGCCTCCACCGGAGAACTCCCTAAATGATTTTCCCGAAATACGGACTTACCGAATTCGATTGCTTGCACCCATCTTACTCCCAAAAAATTCGTGCCGATTTAAAAACGCCAAGCCGCAGCATAAAACAGGGAGCGCGATCTCAAACGAATGAAATGCCACTCGATTTTTTTCCAAAAACGTCACCCATCGCAATCGACTCTTGGTACTAGAGTACACCATTCCATTTTTGCTGAGACAACAAATAAAAAAAGTCCCGGGATGCACTAGAGAATCCTATAAACGACTTTCTCCGATTTCAAGACACAGGTACAAGAAAACCCCCTTACAACAATTAAGATCACAGTCGTTTGAGCTAAGGAAAAATATAAAAACAAAAAATCGTGCTCCACTGGAGGACAGCTTGAATGACGTCTCCCAAAATCAGTACGAAAACTTCATTTCCTAAAAAAAATTAAAAGAAACCATTGCTTCACAGGAGGAACCCCCCAAATGACCATCAGTTGAAGTTGATTTGAAAAGACAAACGTATTTTTTAACGTAAGGCATAATGGTGCATAAAAAAAATGATCTCTGAGATTTTTTTATAACAACTAAATGGTAAAACTATTCAAACTAGACAAGTGTTATTCCAAAAATTATAAAAAGGTCTCTGCCCTTCGTTTAGAAGGTTTGACAGAATAATTAAAAATGTCTTTAATTCTGCACGTAATAAAAGGGAGTCTTATGGCTCAATCAATCGCTAAAGCATTCGATAATTTCTTTCACATCGTTTTAGAATACATCCTCTAACTTTAATAATCGCTCAAGCCTTCACTACTCAACAAAAAATCTTGTTCATTGGTCTTGTTCAAAACCATTCCCGTTCTCTATTCGAAAGTGGTATATGACTCAATTGTATTAAACCTCTGAACTTCATTTAATTCCATTTCGTTTCATTCAATAAATACCTATTGAAAATTTGATTTTTATTCAAATCAACATCTTCAATAATAAACAAAAATATTACTTTCTTTGTTAGACCACGAATGTATAAATAGATTTTAAATACATCACAGTTGATTTCAACCCTAGGATTAGTTGAAGGCTACATTTTTTAATTCTTTTTTTCGTTTTTTGTAAAAACGAACAAGCTTCTATTAAAGCTGTTGGTTTATGGGTCTCCAAATTTATGGAAAAGCTTAAGTATAACATTAATCTCGATCAATCAATCATTTTGTTGAAAAATTGGTTTCTAGTGATTTTTTGTTGTTATTTGTTACATATTTTGCACTGGTGTAAAATGCCTGATACAATAAATATTTGCATAAAAAGTCATTTTTGTTGTTTATAATCAGTAACGTTTATTTGCGTAATATTTGGAATACAATTTCCCATTTGTGTCCAAACGGCAAAATATTTGGACTTATTGTCAGCTTACGATTATCTAACGAAATTCGATGGAAACAGTGCTACCAGAGAGTTGTTGTTTTCAAATTAGTTTTTTGTCGTTTAAGCGTAAACACCAAAACCTAGTGATCAATCAAGAGCAAACGAATCCAATCATAATTTCAATAAAAACCTTTGGGGAGCTAGAAAGGTTGATACCCTTATACCATTAAAAAAGTGCGAGCTATTGTACTGTCACAATATGGCATTATCAACCTTAGTGAATATAGGGTGTTTGCAATATGTTGTAGTTTAATATCATCAAATGCAAGATTCTATATTCCTACAATCAACACTACGAGGGCTGCCTTTTATATTTCGGGATTAGAGAACAAAAACAAATATTAATCATCGAAAATCGCTTTATTGTTTTTCAAAATATTCCCCATGAACATCTATACACTTTTGCCTGCGTTTGAACCAATTGTCGAAGCACTTTTTCCACTCTGATTGAGGTATCTCCAAAACATGCATTCTGAACGCAGCAACCGCTTCTTTAGGTGTCGAAAAACGTTGACCTCTCAGTTTGTTTTTTACGTACGGGAATAAAAAGAAATCATTTGGTGACAATTCAGGAATATACGGCGGATGACTCATCAAATCGATGTTTTGAGTGCTAAAAAATGCAGTTGCACTCAGAATTGACAAAAATGCACTCAGAATTGACTGTTCTGCGTTGTTCTAGTGGTACGGTTGTGACATGTCCATTTTTTCCGAAAAAACAGGCGATCATTTGCTTGCAAGTGCTTCGTGCGCGAACAACTTTTGTTGGATTCGGCTCATCTTGAAACACCCATACAGTCGACTGCTGTTTACTTTCGGGCTCATACGCGTAAATCCACGATTCATCACCTGTTACTATATGTCATAGACGTGTTTTGAAGCACCGCGATCGTATTTTTTGAGATTTTCTTTCGACCAATCGACACGAACCTTTTTTTGAGCGATTGAGAAATTGTGTGGGATCCAAAGCGAACAAATTTTTTTGACATTCAAATGTTTATGCAATATTGAATGTATGCTAGTCCCACTAATGCCTAAGGTTGTCTCAATCTCACGATAGGTCACATGACGATCTTGCAATATCAGTTCGCGCACAGCATCAATGGTTTCTGGAACAACAACTTATTCTGGACGACCTTCACGAAATTCGTCTTGGAGTGAACTACGACCTCGATTGAATTCACCATACCATCGACAAACACTGGTCCTTGATGGAGCTTCATCGCCAAAAATTGAATTAAGTTCATCCATGCACTCTTGCTGCCTTAATCCACGTCGAAAGTTGTAAAAAATAATCGCACGAAAATGTTCACGATTTAATTCCATTTTTTCGCCGAGATGTTGAGTTAATGAGTACTGTAAACAACACAAATAGCGCTCGAATGTCAAAACGTTCTGAGTACGTATAATCTCAAAAATGTCAAACTTTACGATAGAGCTGTCAGTTGCCAGATTGCAACACTAGGGTTGTCCAATCCCGAAATATAAAACGCAACCCTCGTATGGTCACATCAATACTGGCGCGAATATACCTCCACAAAACCATATAGCTGAATTATAATTGCGGCACTGCCAAAAACAGAAAAATCCTGTTAGATAAAGCTTTTATAGGCACACCCAGCTACGAAAACAGCCTGAAAAAATCGTTTTAAATTCGAAACTTAATTTTTTTTTGACTGCTCCATTTATTGATTGAAGTACAATACTTTTAAAGTATACGTTTTCATTTCATAACCTTAACAAAAAGTTGTATAATTTTAAATTTTATTTTACCTTCACATATTCCTTCTTATCGATTTATTGTTATTTTTTCTGAATCGATTTCATTAATTTAATAAGTAAATCCCATCAGCTTTTTGAGATAGTCTTACTTGAATCTAAAATCTCACCATTTAATAATTCCGTTTAGTATAGAAGAGTATAGAAGAAGAATTTCAGTTTAGTATAGAAGAAGAATTTTCTACTAGACCTGGACATATCCGTCACATCTGTTTAAAGTTTTAGGCTATGATATTACCATGGTCTCTAATTATTTCCGTTATATGCAAATCAAAAATTATACTATTCTTTGTAACGCTATTTCAAATTGAATAACAAAACACTGCTTGCCAAAAAATCGTTTTGTAATCAGAAATGCTGTATTGGTATTTTCATTTCCAACTCGTTCATCCATACCTTGATTTTTAATTCATAGATTTATTTCATTCGGAGTTATCATTTCATAATTGTTAGTTGTTTAAATTTAGTATAAGATGATACCACAGGGTTCGCGATGTTTTCTTTGATATTGATTTGTGCCATTAAGTTCCACGATGACGTATTTACCATTTATTAATTACATCACTTCATTTTAAAATTTGTTTCAAAAGTCCCTCCGATACAAACAGCAATGTGAACTGCCTCAGCACTCTCCCTTGCGAAAAAATATTTTGTTGAGTAGATTATGGTCAACGAAAGCTAAACAAATTCCAGGCTTAAGTTTATTACAATTCATATCAATGTCGTATTTGGTTGAGAATTAAAATATTACAGGCCGCAGTTCTCGAAAATTGTTCTTCAAAGTTGGCGTATTTGTCAGTAGTGATAAAATTCGAGTTTGCTTTATATAAACCAAAAAACTTTAAGGCTTATATAAATCGAATTTGAATAATAATTACTACTGATGGAGAAGGAAACGATGATAAAAAATTTCTTTTGCTATATATAAATTCAGATACGAACACTTCTAATTCGTGAAACTGACTTCTAATAATTTAATTCTCAACAAAATACGGCTATCATACATATTATAATTTTTTAAAATTATGAAATTATGTCTCTTGGGTCATTGGAGAATTGTTATTGTTCTGGTTCCAGCAATACCTCAAAATACAGAAGACGGCAAACAAGGAGTCGAAAAGTGCAGCTGGTTCTACATCTATTTTATTTTGAGAAAAAAGGTTAGCTAAAATATAAAGTTTCCCAATAATAAAGATTTAACAATAATCTATGTAGACTAGAATTGAAACGGGATTGACTCTACTAATAATAAAGGACCTAGAAACTGAAATCAGAAGTTTTGTAATGAACACTAGCAGTGCTGATTTATCACGTTTTCGGCGGTTGGTGTTTTGTGGCGTCCAGTGTGCAAGTTTTGAAGCTCTGAGCTTCTCGTATGGCACATTGTGACGTATTTTGAAGAGAGATCTTGGTTTAAAGGCATCAAAAATACAGCTTGTTCACGAATTGAGAAGAGATTCAAGAGCTCCAATGCATTCTGAAATGCACTGTTTGGTGCAATATGGACAGGCGGCATCATCGAATTGTATTTCTTTAAAATGCGGAAAGGCAGCCTGTAAACGTCACTGGCGCAAACTACAGAGCAATATGACCAATAAATTTTTATTGCCAAAAATTCAAGATATTGGTGTGGTTGACTTGTGGTTTCAACAAGATGGTTTCTGACGCCGTTAGATTACTTTTTATGGGGGTATCTGAAATCACTTGTTTATATCGACAAACCACAATCGATTCCCACTTTAGGAGCGACCATAACACTCGTAATTAACGGAATATCGGCCAAGTGCTCGAAAGAGTGCTCGAAAATTGGACCCATAGAATGGATCATTTAAGAGCCAGTCGCGGACAATATTTAAAAGAAATTATTATAAATTATTTTCAAACATTAAATGTCATAAACCAAACTTACGTCACAAATACAATTTTTAATTATTAAATTGATTTTAATGCGTTTTATTTCAAAAAAAATTCAAGTTCTTATTGGATCACCCGTTACTACTCGTGACCCCTTGTATTAGTCATAGCAGACTCACCAAGAGCAATATTTAATATTTTTAAAATTTTACCGCGCTTTATTTTATTATTATAGCAAAATTTAATACAAATTCTCTGACCCTACGCCAATATTAATAAAACACCCTTTTCAATTGCAGTAGTCCGATACGCGCGAAATTGTGACATTCTATTTGCTTTTTGAATACACCTCGCATATCATATCAACACATACATATTTCAGATTTAAATAATCATTAAATTTCTTCTCTTGGCTCCTTTAGTTCAAATTAAGGTTCCGGTTTTCTGACGTACCGTAAATTGCAAAATTCGCGAAACATTGAGTCGAATCGTAAAGATGGTTATACATATATTTAATTTAGGGGGAAAAGTTAACTGAAATATTGAGATTTCCAATAGTAGAACTGAAACCTGTATACTGATGGAATACGAACAACTCTATTCAGAATTTTATGAAGATATTGCAAATAGATTTAAAGCTTCAACCATAGCTACATTCCATTGAAAAGCACAAAAGTTGTCTAAATTTTTTCTAGAGCAAATAGTCTTCCGTCAAATCTGGGTGATAAACGCCTGAAATAACAAGGAATATAAGGTTAGTGATGTATAACAGATTAATTTGATGCGCACATTGACATGTGATCACGACTAATGTTTTTCGGTCGAAAATGATGATGATGATGGGTACGCTGTTTAAACATTGAAAATATATTTTCTATAATACACATATTGATCGAAATCATCGTGTTTCAATTTTGAATCAATCAATCATTTGTATTCGCCAGCCAACAAGACAAGACATACCGAAAAACAAATACATCATGTTCATATGATAAATCGATCATAACATGCTTGAAAATTCATCTCACTCGTAATTTATATTATAAATCAAATATTTCAAAAAATAAAAATTTGAGATATTTATTAAAAAACAGTATAATATAGAAATAAAAACGATTAATCATATTCACTGTACGAGTATATACACAAAACATATAAACGTATTTTATCAACATTCAACAGTAACCCCAAACATTAAAAAAAAATTAACTAAATTGAAAATCCCTGAAGTTAATTTTGTTCAGTTTTGACATGGCACATCTGTTAATCACTTTTTCGTTTCACAAAATTCCCCAAAAAAATCCCATCAATATTCTCATATACACTCAACTCGGTACATACAATTTAGGCATTGGCGCGATATGGCAGCGAACGGAACAAAAATTAAATTTAATCAAATTTTAAATTCACACACACACACAAACACATCTTCGAAACATAAAAAAATGAAAACAATAACTCAAAAAAAAACATTACATTGATTGATGAGTTTATTTACATTTTTTATATTTGTACATAAAACATTAACTCGGAATAAAAAAGGTATTCAACATAAACTTAAAAAAAAAACGTTAAAGCGAAGAAATTATTATTAATTTTCGCGATTGAAATCAATATGTATATATGTACGGTACGTTCTATACAACATACCATTTCAACCTGTCAAATTTACTGAAATATTTTGCTTTTAGATTTAATTTGGCAGATTTTTTATTTTCTGTTTGCGGTATTACGAGTACGAACATTTCTTAATTTGGGTAAGTAGCTTTATTGCGATATATTTTGATTGCAATCAATTTAATCTCTCTCTAAAATAACACATGCCGTATATATATATACCAGATATCTCCATCCATCCATCCATTCATCCAACGAAAAATTTACGGAGATTATTTATTATATAATTTAACAACAGACAGCACAAGCTTTCCGAAATCATTTTTATGTACACGGCGTTGTATAACATTTTAATTTGAGGGTATATAGCCATGTGGTGTAGACGAATGTTAATTTTACGTTATAATATAGTGTTCAATTAATCAATTTTTTTGGATAATTGCGCTCGATTTGTTGGATAATTAAAAAGTAGCAATTTTTGATTGAGTCGTGTTGACCTTTTAATTGTAGGTCGATTTATTATAGAAAACGATTCATGAATGAATTAGGTGAAATTATCCTTGGCATATGGATGCTCATCAAAATTATGTTTCTGATTTAATTAGTTAGTAGATCACATAACGGTATAGCCTAGATCTAAATTTTATGGATTGATTTATAACTCATTTGCTGCAAACTGAAAACCGATTTTTTGTTGATAATAATACAGTTACTTAAAAAATTTTAAAATAGTTTTTTTAAATTGTAGAATAAACAACTGGTCATCTGAAAACCAAGAAGTATTTACGACAATCATCATCAAATAATTTTATAACCAGAAACAAAAACATTGCATAACGAAAACGTTTAATTTGTGAGGACTTGATTATTCAAAAGTCTATGCATTGCATGGTAGTTTGTTACAAGAAACATGAAACAAAAAAATTATTTGTAAATGCTCTTCGGTGACTCGTAACGTTTTTGGACTGGCTTTAAAGTTTTGCCATTAGAAAGCGCTGCCAATAAAATCTTTATATGCCAGAAAATTGGATAAAGGATTCAAATATTATAAAATTGGTTATAAGATACAATATTTGAAAAAGGCTAACAGCTTCAATACATTCCTTAAAAGTTACTTAAATTTGATATTTATTACCCTAAGGCTGTGTGTCAAATTTCAGGTAAAAGTCAATTTTAAGTACATTTTTCGGGAAATTCAATTATGTTTCACAAACGCCAGGATGAACTGATAGAAAAATCTGTCCTTAAAGCGGTTTTTACCGTAGTAAACGATTTACCTTAGGTTTGGCGCACAGCCTTAGTGTGTTATAGTATGGAGAGCCTACTGATTAGTTAAACAGGTTTAGAAAAATTCGATTAAGTACTCTATGAAATAAAATTTGTTGCAATTCCGCGCACTATTAATTACGTTTGTGAAGTTGGCCCAAAATTGTGGCCAAAAAATAATACTTTTTATGCATTTCTAAATCTTGCATTACAAAATCTACATTTATACAATCACCAGCGCAAGATATCTATGTGCAGATGAAATATTTGTGTCAAAAGCTGAAATCGAAAGGTGAAATCCGGAAAGGGAAAATAAAAATAAGACTTGTATGAGGAGTTTGATAACAGAGGAGTAGAACTGACTGAAAGTTGGTTCGCAAAAGTTTGTATTGGGGCGGACAATTGTTCATCCACATATGGTCCACAATTCACGAATGTGAAGAAAATGCTAATCTTTTGCTAGTTTTATTAATTGTATTTCGTTAGTGATATTAGCTGGATAAGATGGAAAATTATCGAAAATTGGAGTTTTCTAGGATGTAATTATTAAATCCTATTAAATTAACTGAATAATATAAAACTACTTTATATCGACTAGTTACATGAATGTTTATTTTGACACAAAATTATATTTAAAATTATCAAAAACGAGCATCACACTACTAATTATCAAACTTACTGTACAAATTTGCCTTAATTCAGGGAATGGAAAGCAAATAATTAAATAAGTATAAAAACATGCTCATATACAGACAGTAAAAATAACTCGTATTCATAATTCTAAACAACAAATTATTCAATATAGTATAGATTTATTAAGAATTCTTGAAAATGAAGTATCTCTAGAGATCTAAACATAATTTCAGGTACATGAAGTGTTAATGAGGGACCATGCCAGTTAAATATTCAGATGCTCCCCATCCACGGGAGGGGCCAGTTAATAAAATTTAGTATTATGACCAAATATAATAAAAATTTGCATGCCAACTGAGATATCCCTAGAGATCAAAACACAACCTCAGGTATATGGGGTGTTAGTTGGAGACCATTTCAGTTAGAAAATATATTCAGATGCTCCCCATCCAGGGGAGGGGCCAGTTAATAAAATTTATTATTATGACCAAATATAATAAAAATTCTCAGGGTTCTTAGGGTCACAATAGATATCTATAGAGATCTAAATACAACTTCTGGTATATAAGGGGGTTAGTTGGGGATCATTTCAATTAGCAAATATATTCAGATGCTCCCCAATCAGGGGAGGGACCAGTTAATAAAATTTAGTATTATGACCAAATATAACAAAAATTTGCATGCCAACTGAGATATCCCTAGAGATCTAAACACAACCTGAAGTATATGAGGTGTTAGTTGAGGACCATTTCAGTTGAAAATATATTCAAACGCTCCCCATCCAGGGGAGCGGCCAGTTAATAAAATTTTGTATTATGACCAAATATAATATAAAATTTCAGGTCAACTAAGATATCCCTAGAGATCTAAATACAACCTCAGGTATATGGGGTGTTAGTTTGGGACCATTTCAATTAACAAATATATTCAGATGCTCCCATCCAGGGGAGAGGCCAGTCAATAAAATTTATTATTATGACCAACTATAATATGAATTTTCAAGCGAACTGAGATATCTCTAGATATCTAAACACAACCACAGGTATATAGGGTGTTATTTGGGGATAATTTAAGTAAGAAAATATAGCCACAATTATATATGGGGAGTTCTTTCAACTATATTTTGTCCCCATGAATGGGGAGCATCCGAATATATTTTCTAACTGAAATGGTCCCTAACTAACACCCCATATACCTGAAATTCTTTATTATATTTAGTCATATTACTGAATTTTATGAACTGGCCCCTCCCATTTGTGGGGAGCATCTGAATATATTTCCTAATTGAAAAGGTCCTTAAGTAACACCTTACATACCTGAGGTTGTGTTTAGATCTCTAGGGATATCTCAGTTAGCCTGAGAATTATTATTATGTTTGGTCATAATACTAAATTTTATTTACTGGCCCCTCCCCTGGATGTAGAGCATCTGAATATATTTTCGAACTTAAATGGCCCCCAACTAATACCCCATATACCTGAGGTTGTGTTTAGAACTCAAGGGATATCTCAGTTAGCCTGAGAATTTTTATTATATTTGGTCATAGTAAAAAATTTTATCAACTAGTCCCTTCCATGAGTGGGGAGTATCTGAATATATTTTCTAAATGAAATGGTCCCCAACTAATACCCCATATACCTGAGGTTCTATTTAGATCTCTAGGGATATCTCAGTTGGCTTTAGAATTTTTATTATATTTGGTCATGGTACTAGATTTTATTAAGTGGCCCCTCCCCTGAATGGGGAGCATCTGAATATACTTTCTAACAGAAATGGCCCCCAACTAACACCCCATATACCTGAGGTTGTGTTTAGATCTCTAGGGATATCTCAGTTGGCCTGAAAATTTTTATTATATTTGGTCATAACACTAAATTTTGTTAACTGGCCCCTCCCCTGATTGGGGAGCATCTGAATATATTTGCTAATTGAAATGATCCCCAACTAACCCCCTTATATACCAGAAGTTGTATTTAGATCTCTATAGATATCTATTGTGACCCTAAGAACTCTCATTATATTTGTTACCATTTCTAAAAATAGGAGTTTCCTGCCTTTGGAGCGTGTGTGGATTATAATTTCTCTGGTTATCTCAATAATTCTTCCTTATGTAGTTCAGCGTGTAGTGTTTGTTACTAATCTGCCTCAGATACCGATTTTCTACTTATTTTTTTTGAACTTTTCTTAACCGCAATATTTTTATTAGTGAATATTGATTAATAAAATGGTAAATATTTTATCATTTCTCTTGTGTTATTTTAAAGATAATTTCAAAATATTTAAAACGAAACTAATAAATTAAGAATAACGTTAATTCCGCTTAATACAGGTATCATTTTGATATGCACCAACACTTATAAACGTTGAGCATAGATTTAGTAAAAAAATGTATAGCATTGACTTTCGCTTCAGCCGGTAGTTGGTTTTTCGTCATGATATATTTTTTTATGTATTAGCTTTTATGTATTTCAATACATTGAATGAAATAAACAAACAATTTGTACGGGTCTTTTAGTAGCTCTCCCCGAAATCATTCTGAAAAATTGGAAATTTTTTTTTTTTTTTTTTTTTTGTTTGTGGAGTGAAGCAGTGCCCACCCACTAGAATGTTGAAGTAACCTAACTGGTGTGTATTATAAGGAGGATATATTTTGAAGCAGTTTCCTGAAACACACTACACAAGTATTTAACGAACGGCAGATTTACAAATAGTGCTTCATATGTAAAATGTCGTTAAAAATGAAAATATCTCTGAATAAATACTTGAAAAATGTTGTTGCTGCGTGAAGTTGAAGAAAGGTAATATTTCTCTTGGCCGCTTAGCTATTGACACAAATTCGATGTACATATTTGCTGCTTGGCTGGTTATCATACAATGGCTATATGCATGCATGTCGATCGTGCATGTTTCTGGTGCAATTCAGAGCAACTGCAAACTTTTTAGAACGATAATAAATCTAACTATGAGTTACAACCATTTTATAATTGGCCCTGTACATTGAACATACAGCTTTTGGAGAAAACTATGAATTGTACCCTCGTTATGAATGAGCTTTGATGCTCAAAATGGGGTGTGCGGTTTTGCAAAATTGTAAATTGCATAAAAATAAATAAATAAATAAAAATCACACTGCCATAAAAACATGTGAAGTTTTTGCTAATTTTTTTACTAGTAAAACTTTTGCAGTATCTTTACATGCTTCCACAATTCACGTCTATTGCAGGTGCTGATATGGGTTCAGAAATCTCTCCAGGTACCCAAAATAGTGCCGTAGCATGGCGCCGGCTCTTTAAAGTTGTAGTCAGACAATGGCATGCTGGAGTACACAAAATTATTAAATTAGAGCGTAAGGAACTTATTGTGGCAAAGGCCCAAAAAAAAGAAAAAATAATCAAAAATAAAAAAAATAAAACTCAGGACTCAGTAAAACTGATTTTTTAAAAAGAGCCCCCATAGTATTATTTGTTTTTCATTGCCTACATTATATTTGATTTTACTTTTTTTGTTTTAATATATATGTATTATAAAATTACAACTATTTCTTTTATTTTTTTTATATTATAAATTGCGATAACTTAATCTAAACTCAACACTGACTTATTGTGTTTTTAATTCAGAAATCGTTAATTTCACACAACACGCATGATCATGTATCGCAGATACTAAAACGCCGAAATTTTCTACTTGCAAGGTTATGTACTTGCAACATTTTGTAACTGCAAGATTCTGTTTTGTGGGATTTTAAAAAATGCAAGATTTTGTTTTTGCAAGATCCCATTCAGCCGTTTTATGAACAACCATAATATTCGATGGAAGTTGTCTCACTTACTAGTGGTCTCACTATAATTTTTAGACAAGTCTGTTTCTAGTCTTCTTCTAGTCATCAGCCTCATTATGAATTTCATACAGTTCTATAGTTGTAATCTTACTTTAGTCGACAACTCTTCTGGAAAACTTTTTCTTTACATTTATTAGAAACTTGTATTGTAATTATTAGTCGGCTTTCTTAAATTTTATATTACTTTTCAATTCAACATTGCACAAATTAAAAAGCTTTCTACGAAAGGTGCCACTCTCAGAATTTTCTACCAAATCATGGAAAAGACTGCCGTAAAAAATTTAATACCGATCAATCAATTTGTCTGAAAAACACTTTCGCTTTAAGTTTGGACCAATTTCACTGAAAATTAAAATTAAAATATTTTTGTTTATAATGGTTTTTTGAAATATTTGGGAAAAACTAAAAAAAAAAATTTAATTAGGAGTTGTTGCCAATGGTTCACAAATTTTCTCTACATTTCACTAGGAATTTAAGGATGAAGTTTCATCCTGAAGAGAAAATCCGTCTGGGCTGTAGAGAGACAGAATTTTTGTAAAAACAATGTTTTTGTCCACTTCATAATCGTCTTTGCCGCTTAAATTTCGGAAAATAATGTAGACCGATTAGTTTCAAATTTAATTTAGAATATTTTAGTTTAAAATTCTTTTGCTAATGTTAAAAAAGCTACTGTTCAAAAATCATAACTTGACCGAAGACCAATATCCAAAAATTCAACTTCCGCTAAATTATTTTGGTTGTTTGTAAAGAGGCTGAATAGACGCCACACTAGGTCATCGAGGCTAACTATTCGAAAATCATAGTGAGACCGTTGACCAATACCAAACATCTCTACTTACACCAAGATATATTGTTGTTCTTAAAGCAGCTGAATATAGGCCATTCTCGGTATGTAGGGTAAAAATAAATCTGGCCGAAAATCATTGTGAGACCGATTAAAAATTCCCGAAATCTCAACTTTCACCAAATATTATGGTTCTTCTTAAAATGGCTGATTATAGGCCATTCTCAGTATGAGAATCCCATTTTAACATCCTGAAACTTTACTCATCAAGCCTAGAACTGTCCTAAATTCATAGTGAGACCGATGAACAATACCCAAAATCTCAACTACCACGAAATACTAAAGTTTTCTTAAAGCGGATGAATATGGGCCAATCTCATAGATCATTACAACCTCATGAGAATTTTTACTTGTGAAGGCTAGAACTAGAACTATCTGAAAATTGTAGTAAGGCCAATAGCTAAAAACTTATCTTACACACACCATAGACATACACCATAGATTTTTCATAGCCAAAAAATGAATTGAATCCTTTCTACATCTGAGTTAGTTATGGAAAATCACCAGAAAAAACATATATCGAAAGATAATAAACAAAAATCGAAAATTCAATTTAAATCCCAAAATCGGTGATTTTGGCGTATGTCCGTCTTTGAAACTCGATTTCAATGAACCATTTTAAAATAATAAGAATTGCTTTTTGGCTGTTTTACATTTTTACACGGTTACAATGGTTCCTTTAAGGCTGTATGGTACTGAGAAAACAAATTTCTTTTTTAGGCTGCGGGCCAAAAGTAGGGTAAATCGTTTACTTTGCCATAGAGTTTTTGAAAAATAAAAGAATTAAAAATTTACATAAAATTGACTTTTACCCGACTATTGGCCCGCTATCGATATCTAAATACCCCTTAAATGTATGTAATGGTTTGTTTCTTTAATAAATTTGAGTACAGAAATTTTGTGTAATTTACTTACTAAACTTATATTATTTTAATGTGTAAAATTAATTAATAAATTTTTTATTTATTGTTATTGCTGATCTAAACGTTGCATATTATAATAAATTAATAACTCGTCATTGCGTCGTAAAAACAGGCGATTGGAGGATCACAAGTGGCACGTAGCGGAACAATTTGAAACCCAACGAGCTATGCCAATTTGAAAACACGCGTGATTTTTATGATTTTTATTTCTGCTGCTGGGTTTTCCAACTTTTACAATCGTCAATCGTTTGCCGTATTTTTTTAAATTTTTAACATTTTTAAACTAAATTTTACATTTTCTGCGTCAATTCAAGACTTATATGATAATCATGTATTAATTTCTCTGTTTTATGTTTCTTAACACCTTGATGCAATTTTTTTTTGCTCTTTGCGTGTTTTTTGGGCAGACATTTGGGCCAACTTCACGTATATATACTAAATATATATAATTCTACTAAATAATTCAAGTTTCCATAGAAGCCAATTTAACTAGCACAGCTCTTACAATAGAAAATATTTTCCTATTACTTTACAAGTTTGTTTGAAAATAAAACTTGAGCAAAAAAAAAATTGGCGCTTTTACCTTAAGAAAAGACGAATTAGAGTTATAGATACATTTCAAAATCATGGATTTTTTATCATTTTCCAGACGAAACATGTTAAAAAACAAATAAGAACTAATTTATCGGTTTAACCCTTTCGATCCTGGTGGGACACATATGTCCCGGTAGACGTTCAATCAGCTGTAAAATCAAAAAGATATAAGAAATGACTGAAATAAATTTTTCTCTGTAGGTGTTCAGTCTTGTGCAAATCATGAAAGTGATTAGATTGCATGTATAGGTTTTGTCAAAAACATTGGTGAAAACTAGGTATTTTTACTGCTAAAAGCTTCAAGGAATATATACTGTCGTGTGTGGATATAAGAAAGAGTGTAATTATTTTATTTTAATACACTTGTACTTAAAAAATTTAGCAGACGGGATACAGGTGTCCCACTTGGAATTTTTGGTATATTTTTACATGTCCTGTAAGGTTTTATTTGATTTTTTTTGTGTATCAAATTACAGAAACTATACATAAAAATTATTTTTCAAATATTGTACCAGCCACATAATGCGACGAGTATACACCAAAGAGGAACTTCGAACCATTTTAGAAGAGTTAGATGACTCTGGGGATTTTCAAGTGGCAGTGACGATAACCACTCGGGACTCAAATCTCCCGCTAAAAAACCGGTTGGTACTTATATGTCCCAGGCCTTTACCAGTGCCCCCAACATAAATGCTCTAAAGAAGCCGAAATATGCTTTGTTTAACAGTTCTTGATCAATAAAATTCAAAATCTATATCTTAGTTACAGTATTTGTTTTCCAGATCAAAAGGGTTAATATATCTTAAAATTATAATTAATAATATAAAATACAATTTTAAAAATATCATTAGTATGAAGATAAATAAAACGAAGTTGGTTTCAATATAATTTTTTTGCGCATTGTGAGAGATACTCTTAAGGTAAAAGTTTAAAAGGGAAAGGAAAAATTTGTTTCTATTGTGAGACCGCTGTAGACTGGCATGGCAATTGGATTTTAAGTTTAGAGATTGAGTTATTTCTAACAAAGGATTCAACCGATCAGTCACTCATTAATGTAATCTCCGAAATGAGGCAGACAAATCGCGGATGTTAATATGAATCCAGTGAAAAAAACTACTGTAAAATGTGAATAACATAAGTCTATTGATCAATTAAAACCAGACCGCTTCCTTTGAATTTCCATCTCACTTAACACAAGATAAACTTTCTATCTTTCTCGAAACTAATGAATTTACCACCGTTTGGGCAATCTCATTATCTTTTACATCGGGCGGTGCCAAAATTGTTTTCTTTTCCGCTTCATTTTGCATTATTTCACAGCCTTCTACAGTGCTTTCACGGTCTTCCATTTGAATATTAATAAGAGCGGTACGTTAAAAAGATGCTAGTAAACCCAATTATAGATTATATATATTTGATGTAGGCAGACTGGACACGAAATCCGGAAATGATCAAATTACCGAAACCAAAAGATAAAACCCAAACCGATTGTCACAACACTATATTCAAAAACATGATCTTTCAATTTTACAAATCTCCTTAATGTCTCAAATAACCAATACCATAATTCCTTTGTAATCTGAGACTCAAATCCTTATTAACTTAAGCTGTACAGAAACGAAATATCGTTTTGTTGAGTTGTCAATCACAATTTTATGGTTATATATTTGTACACAGTTGCTACTTTACCCAAGATTTTTAATTATTAAGTGATTACGTCCTACAGAACCAACATGTAGAATTGAATTATGATTTTAAGTCGGATATGTACGGTACGAGTATTGTGTACCCCGTACCCCATAAAGATTGAAAAATAATGCGTTTTATGTACATGAACGTGGTATATGTCATCGTCTCATATAATAAAATTACCAAAACAATTTGATCCCTTTTGTTTGTGATTTTTCCAATTTCCCATTTTTTGGTACAAAAAAAAAAAGGTTTTGTGTTGTTGATGCGACAAACAGATTTCAATTTGTTTTGTGTTTTTTTCTGTTTGTGATGTTGAAGGTTTTTATTTTCATCTCCTGAAATTTGTCATATTTTGACATTTTTGTTCGAGCATTTATGTGTGTATTGTTAGGAATTAGAATTTATTTATTTTTGAAATTGGGATTTGGATTTTGTGCATAACAAATTTCATTTTAAAAGTTTGTGTTGCCTCTACTGTCTTGTATATTCGACATATTCGTACAATAAATAAATAATGGATGCAATTAGGGTGGGTACAAACTTGTCAAATGAATTTTGATTTATTGAACAACGTATACATACATTAGAATGTTGTTGGTGTAAAAAAGGAAGGATACAAAGTGCTTATAACATATTATTAGGAGGATTATAATGACTTGGTAATTAGCATGACAACAATTTTGTTGGTGTTTTTGTGTGATGTTTTTTATATCCTTCGTATTATATTTATGAGTGTGCGGGTCATGGGATTTGAAATTCTAGCTTTATCATCATAATGTTGTTTTTAAAAATGACGGGTGTACATTTATATGAATGGGTAGGTCAACATATCATTTTTCATTTTATCGGAAAAATGTGTGCTGTCAATGACAGTCGTTGATTTATTGTGAACAGCAGTACACATAAGTTGTAGTTCAAACTCACGTACAATACGTCTAACAATTTCTCGACTAAACTGTAATACACAAATTGATTGTCCCGAACCACCCGCCACCTATTTTTCATTTCAATTACACCAATTTTTCTATGTTGATTTTGATTGATTTTTAAAATGAAAGTTGGTTGGTTTCTACATCACATACAATATACGTATATATTCTGTTATACAGACGAATTTGTTTTTTGTAATTTCATTCTGCCATGAGTGAGTGAATTTGATGAATGATCATGATTTAAATTAAGTGTAGGATTAATTCCATTAATATCAAAATCAGTCAAATGTTAAAAACATACTGACAACAGATTATTTTTTTCTGTTCTCTGTATTTATTTATATATGTGTCATTCAAATTCTATGCAACATTTCAAATTGTCACGCTATACCACGCAATTTTTTTATTGTTCATTGTGTACAGACAATCTGGTCAAATTTATAATTCAATTCATCATTGTGGAATTTATTTGTTGTATTTTAGCAGATATCATCTATTATTATTTATTTCGTTTATATTTTGCGCGAAACCCGATTTCAATTAATCAAATTTTTCTGTATAGTGTTGTTGTCGTTTTCATTTTAGTATAGAAATTAAAAGGCAAAGAAATTCCAACACCATCTTGATAATATTTTGAGATATCATCTTGATAAAAAAAAAATATTCCTGAACAAAATTTCAATTCCGAAAGTTGGCGTATTTTAAATAATGAATGGTGATGGTAAAAGTCAGTTAATTTCCGAAATCACAAAAACAAAAATTCAAACAAGAATTAATTGTATTGTCATATTCTTAAGACAGATTTCTTTTTTGCCTCCTCAAGATTTTAATCAAAAGATCGAGTAAATAAACTCATCAATCAAATGAATAATAAAAATATAATCATAAATTTTATTATTTTTGTGTGTCGGCTCTTGGCCCGGGTATGGGTTGCGTGTTTGATTTACTTGAGTTTGGAGATCATACGATAATTATATAATTTATTTTGATTTTGTTGTTGTACGTTTTTTTTCGTATTTAAGATTGATGATTATTGACTTAATTGAGTAACTATTTGGATATTGTTTGGCTTAAATAAACAGGGATACTTAACCTTCTCTCACTAGTTATATGTGTATTGGTGTTACAACTGTCTGTTTGTGATGCAATGTTCCGATAGAACAATTATGTTTGTATTTCAATTTTTGTTGTTATTGAGACCTACAATAACGAACGTTACGTTAAGTCAGCAGAAATATTGCAGCAGAACATTATAAAATAATTTGGAATATTTTAGTAGTAATTTAAAGGTAGTCAAGCTACGAGTTTTGCTTGCTTTAGAAAAAGTTAGCGGAACCCAAATCAAAACAAAAAATCAAATGGAAAATTAACGGCATTGAGTTTTTCCATTTCAAAGATGGCAGAACTAAAATCTAAACTCGTTTTAATAAACAAAGGCTAAAAAAGGCTAATTAAAATATTTGGTGTCCGCTCGTTCTTGATAAAAATTGGGCGTTCCCAGTTTAAAGCTATAGCAGAATTTGCGCCCAAACTAACACAAAATAATGTCTATTTACATACTAATATTTATAGGCTTATTATGCCTAATAGAATGTTTCATACATTTTTTTGTGCTTTACCCTACTTTAGATTTAAATTTATATAGGATTATGTTTTTATTAAACGGTGCCGAGCCTACAAGTATTAATTAGTTTTTAGTTATTCAAGTAACACTATTAATTTATTTTTTCAATTAGGTAACTTTAAATGAAAAAGTACTATGATTTGTAAAGAACGGGCAGGGGGGGGGGGGGGGGCCCAATATAAGCCTATATAATAAGCCTATAATAAAATGTATATGAATTGATCTTTGCTTGCATATAAAGTGAATTTTATTTTTGAATTGGGTTCTGGAGCCGTATTCTTGAAATCGATAGAAATTTCCCAAATCGGCAACAATGTGCTTTGAAATTATACTATTCGGATTTTTCGCCGGCTACTTTAATCATTTTTTCAAATTTGTTTTCAAGTTTACTAATATTTGTCTCTCTACTAACGGGATAATTTCGAATCGATTAACCCAGTAGCAATTTTTCGCTTAGTAGGGGAGAGAATAAATTTAAAAAAATGATTAAAGTAGCCAGCGAAAAACTCGAATAATATAGAGAATTTTACAGCAAATTGTATTCCGATTGTGGAAATTTCCATCGATTTCAAGAAACGGCTCCTTCTAGTTTTAAAAGGGGAAAAACTGAGTGCTTTATTAAACAGGAACGAAATGTTACATTATTAAATTTGACATTTAATAAGCCTGTAGAGAGTCTTTAATTATTCTTGTTGCAGTAGTTCATGTTTCTAGTCCTATTTCCGATTTGGGTTCTACTAGTCCTATGCTTTGACTACAAAGAGTAGATTCCCACATTTTTTGATGGAACATTTTCTTACGCCCTAATGAGCCTTTAATTATTTGTATGCCATAAGACTCGGGTGCTAGCTTTAAATCGGAAAATCTTAATCGGAAAAGCTTAATTATTAGCCCATATTGAGCCTATTGAGCAAAGACCAAGTTTTGCATTCTAAATTTTAGATTTTCGCCTTGAATTCTGTTAGCTCTAAAATGAAAAAATTAGACGTATTTTCAAACTCGATCGGATTAAAAATATTTAATGGGGCATTTAACTAGCTTATCGTGGTCAAACTCCCATTTGGTGTTGAATATGTTTTGGAATGTATTGAGCCTAAATATTTTCACTAGAGCACTTATTTAGCCAAAAAATGTCCATAGCATAAAGGGTTTTCAATAAGAGCGAGTCCATTTTGAAATGGAACAAAACAAGCTGTATATGAGATATTAACGATTTTTTTTATTTGAAAGGCCCATGTATGCCATTTTTTATGGAGTATAACATCGTTCAAATGACAGACGCAGCTTCTCACGGTGGCACGGATCAAAGTGGTCCCATTTTCAATAACTCTGCCGCATAGATCCGGCTAAATTTGAGCAATGGTATTGGTTATGTTGGCTTTAAGCGCATCGGTCGATTGCTGTTTATTTGCATCGAACTGCGACTTGAGGAAACCCCACAAGGAAAAGTCTAGCAGGGTCAAATCTCACGATCTTCATCATCTGCGAGAAACAACCCCACTCTCAAATGTGTTACACGTCGCCCCCTCCTGCTTGAAACACATGTCGTATATCTCCATGTCGTTCAATTTGAGTCAAAAGAAATCGGTTAGCATCGTTCTGTAGCGCTCGTTGTTGATGGTGATGGCCTCATTAATGTCATTTTCAAAAAAGTACGGGCCATAATGACGTCAACTGCCCAAAATCCGTGTGGGTTGCCCCCCCCCCCCCAACCCATCTCGTGTGGGTTGGCGTTGCCCCCCATATGGCAGTTTTGCTTGTAACCATAGCTATTCATCCAAAAATGCGCCTCGCCGCTAAAGATGATTTTTGATTTTAAAGATGATTTTTATCATTTAGACGTGCTGCTCAATCGTCATGGTGATTTTGCATCAATGACTAAAAAAACAAGTTTAGACAGACGCTATGTTTAGTGATACATTTAGCCGATGAAATCTCTATTAGTACTCATTACCGAGTTCCACCCTAAAGAATAATGACGTTCGAACAGTAGATATAACAAGTAGAAGCCTATATTTATCATTTTATAAGTTTGATTTTATCCACAGGCTATGCGGAATATTATTCAATCGACCGTCAAATGGTCACATCAAGATGCCCACGATACATCCATAGTTGAACGACTGTCAATAGATACTCCGAATACTCAAAAGAGTGCCTCAAATTTAAAATGGGCGACGAGATTTTTTGAGACGAAAGAGATGATCTTCTACATAAAAACAGGCTCATAAAAGCCGAAGAGGAAAACGAATTAAATGTTTCACCGAATTATAATATGGGACTTTACGAGAACGCTCCAGTTCCTAGTAATAAAAATGCAGCAAAATATGACAAAAGAGAGTGAAATATGAAAGTTGAATTATCCGGTTTATACACTAAAACATCCAATGTTCCACATTAAAATGACTTACCTTAAGTCACATCTAACCACCATGCCATAACCGCAAATAGTTTAATTTATAGTAAATTTAAGTGATAAAAGTACACAAAAAGTGAAAAACATGAGTAATCATGAAACGAAAATAAAAAATAAAATAAGATAAAATAAAATATTTTATTCATAACTTCAACATTTTAATCTAGCGAATTATAATAATTCGCCAAGCAAATTATCGGATTTTATACAAAGATTTATATCAGAGATTCTTAGTATAGGTCTTCAGCATTTTGTAGCCTTTTATAATTTATTACCGAATATTTCGGTACAAATTTGATCGGTTGTATTTCGTATTTCTATATTTGTCGTAATTCTATATTTTAGTTTAGTGGAGTTAGTACATCAATCGTCTAGTTAAAGTTTGGTGATCATTCTACTCGACAATTATTTATATTTTATTTTCCGAACTTTCTGATTCTGTTATGATCGGACAAATGAATTCTTGACGTGTCCCTTAAGCTAGCAGAACCCATACAGCACAAGATAGTATGGGTAATTATAGGCTAATACCAAATATAATATTGCCGATCTCATATACATTTTTTCGCCAAATTTTTTTTTAAAAGATGGAACCAATGCACAGTAACCCACCATACGGACACTTTTTTCATTAAAAAGTTTAGCTAAGACAACAATTTTTGTGAGACATCTAACGTTACATGAACAAAATTTTACGAACTTTAAATTTTTTTATCGATCATTATTTTCGACGATTTGCACATGCTGGATGCACATGTTGAAGTATGTGCATATACTTGTTGAATAAAAACGTAAACAAGAAGCAAGATCAAGTTTGAATTTCTTCAATGGTTTTTGCTTTTCGTAAAATATTTTTTTTTTTTTTTTTGTTTTGTGTCCTTTTAAAACAAAATTATGTTTTGTGTCCTATATTACCTACGAGTATGTACCTTATGAATGAACTATGAAAATATTTTATGATACGAGAGACTCCATTAAAAAGAAGTTATTGTAAATAAGACTTATTATTATTGTAAATGCAACATTGTTATTCATATTATTAAGCGATAATTTGTTAATCCGTGGATAATTGATAGTAGGGATAATAAATATGTAGATTATATTTTTTTAATATTAAATCTAAGGAAGCATGCACGTGTTAATTTTATCTTGTCTTTATGAGTGTGTATTTTAAAAACGCATATGAACAAAATCGACCTTGAACTAGTGTATGAACTAGACATTTTTGTTTTACAAACTTATTCTTAGTGTGGAATACCGTCGATGAGGTAAACTAGTTCAGCGTTGCACTTTTTTATTTATTTATTCTTGCATCGATTGGTTTTGATATCGAAAAATCTGGGAATGATAAAATTTTATAAAAGGGCCCCAATTTATAAATATAGTCTAGGAAGTAAGAATATTATTAAATTATAGGAGCCTATTAGAAGAAACTAGCGTTTATACTTGATAAATTTGAATTTAGTTTGATTTCGGTTTGTTATTTATTTAGTAGAAATGTGGAAATGGGAATTGAAGGAAGACGAACAAATATGAATATTTATACAAAATATTTTTTTATTTTTTCCTGTGATGTATGTGCAATAAATTTTTATTTAAAAAAGTCGAATATTATAAATGTATTGTTTCTCCAAAATTATTTTTCCGAGGAATTAAATTATTTTTCCTTTAAATATTATAAACAGAAAAACGAAATTATTTAAATTCCTATTTTGTTTCTTCTTATTTTTTACGTTGATCGTGTACTCTCGACTGCAATTTATTCTAATGCTAATATATAAACGATAGTTATTAATATAACATACAAATTACAAGATGTAATATACATTAATAATATTAAAAAGCAGGTAGCCAATTTTTTTAACGATTTAAGTATGAAATATGGACAAATTAAATAAACCCTAAATTTTTTAATATTTCTTAGCGGTTGAACAGATGATTGACTTGTAATGATATCTGGATATTTTTTATTTTTTGATTTATTTATATTACGACTGAGTCTTGTACCCATTTAGTAATTTACATTGCATAATAAAGTATTTTGATAACTCGGCGTAATCAAGTACCCCAGTTTCGTGTAACTCCTTCTCAGATTTTTTGCCAAAGTAAGTCTACTGACCTCCTGGTCGCGAAAAGTCCAGTGGTTTGGCAAAAATAAAAATTAAAATTATTGCTGATTACGAAAAGCTTATCGAATGAGTAATTTCAACTAGTTGGTTGGTGGGATTGTTTCACTTATTTAAGCGATTTCCTGGAACATGGATTTAGTTCACTAATATTAATTCAAAATGAAAAATCTAATTTGATTGGCAGGAAATAGAATCAGATTTTAGATTTAGATTTCTATATATATATATATATATATAGATTTTTTGTTTTAAAATAATAAGTTGCAACTGGTTGCATAACCAAATTTAATAAATGATTACATTTGGATTTTTTAACGATTGTTATTTAACTTTCTAAAATATCGTCACACAATTAAATGTAAATTAATTTTATGAATTTTTAAAATTGGAGCAATAAAAGAAGATTGGAGCAATAAAAGAAATATAAAATATTTTCACAGTTCATTCATAAGGTACATACTCGTAGGTAATATAGGACACAAAACATAATTTTGTTTTAAAAGGACACAAAACAAAAAAAAAAAAAAAAAATATTTTACGAAAAGCAAAAACCATTGAAGAAATTCAAACTTGATCTTGCTTCTTGTTTACGTTTTTATTCAACAAGTATATGCACATACTTCAACATGTGCATCCAGCATGTGCAAATCGTCGAAAATAATGATCGATAAAAAAATTTAAAGTTCGTAAAATTTTGTTCATGTAACGTTAGATGTCTCACAAAAATTGTTGTCTTAGCTAAACTTTTTAATGAAAAAAGTGTCCGTATGGTGGGTTACTGTGCATTGGTTCCATCTTTTTAAAAAAAATTTGGCGAAAAAATGTATATGAGATCGGCAATATTATATTTGCTAATACTCTATACGCTATTAAAGAATTTTGGGATCCATCTCTTCCAACTAAAACGCGTGTTCTGCTAGCTTTAGAAAACAGTTTGCAGAACCCATATCGAAAAACGATTTAAAAACAATTGAAAAATTAAAAGTTAATTTTAGGCTAATTAAATGCGCTATTTAAATTTTTTATTCTGCTTATTCTAGGAAACTGATCATGGCTTTATCACTTAAAAGCTAGCAGAATCAAAATCAAAAATCAGACAAGAACCGAAACTAGAACGCAAAACAAGATCAATTGACATGCAAATAATTTAGGCTCATTATGGCTTTAGGTATTTAAGACCTAAATGTTAAATGGATTGATGCAGGGATCCAGGAAATAAAGTTTCATTATTGGGAGCAGAATATTGATTTCTTGTAAACCCACACTCTCTCCACTTTTAGTTTCAAATAAGTGCGTTATTATCATTAGTAATAAATTATCATGTGATAAGATTGTACTATTTAAATAAATAAAAAAATAAAACAAAAAATTATGGCTTAATTCAATCGCGTTGCCGCTCGACTAGTTCCGAAAGACCTAAACTTTTTTCAAAAACTTCACGTAAAGGTCGCTGAAAGCATCCTAGAACGAGTCAATTCCGATCCCACATTCAAAAACGCATTGTAGCTGATGATGAGACATGGGTTTATGAGTTTAACATACAAACCAGTCAACAGCTTCGAAATGGCGCCTTCTGACTGAGCCGAAACCGAAAAAACACGTCAAAGTCGATCAAAAGTCAAGGAAATCTTTGAATGTTTTCTTTGATTATCGCGGTGTTGTACACAGGTTGTCATTGTGACCGAATATTTATCCAAAAGCTCAACAGATCGATTCCCCAGGTCATGATAGAATTTTGTTAATGTGGCTTGAGAGCAGAACTGTTTCAGATTATGAAATTTATAAACAGTAGCGTTCATGCTTTTCCTGACTATGTAAAGGTGAGAGTCCTAATTTAGCTTTGAGTCAACAATTAGGCCCAAGTATTTAAACTCATTCACACCTAGAAGCTGAAAGCACTGTGGAGAGTAGGGATTTCTGATGCATAAGTAGCCATGAAACGTCATTATATTTGGAACAATTCCTACGTTAGGTCGTGCAAAATTCATAACTCTCTATAACCATTTACTAAGTTTTGATAAATCACTTTGTACTGCTAGTTGAGATTCTGATGAATTGCAATCAAATGGATAGCTCAAAGCCAAGTCGTCAGTGAACGTTGTGGTGTGACCCAAGAGATTTATTTCGAAAATGGAATTAAAGTAAATAAGAAATAGCAGGGGTCCAAGCAGAGAGCCCTGGGGAACAAATTAAACAAATATTTCAAAATATCTAACAAATACCAAGAACAATAGTTCACTAAAAAATTGTCAATCTCATCAATACCTCTGGATGGTTTGATTTTCAATTTTTTAATTTCGGTTAGAAGTTCAACCGATTGTATTGGTTCAAAAACGCAAGATGTCATATAACCATTGGAAGAACCGGTTGTATATCTTGAGAATTCGTGGAGATCGGTGGATAATGTGGTATTATTAAATATGGAGAATGTGCCGGATGTAACATTTATAAAAAAGCTAATAAATTCATTGGAAATGGCAAACGAACCAGAAACCACCAAATCTGTGTTTAATTTTCTAATGCGGGTTATTCAACTTTGTCCTAAGTTTTTTCAAAGAATCAATTAGTTTCCAAGTTGTCTTAGAGTTATTACCTACTGAGGCAAATTTATTTTTGTAATAATTATTCTTTGTAGCCTTGACACTGCTCTTCACAATATTATACAGTTTTTAACTAAGTTTTGTAGTGTACCATTGATTGGATTACACTTTAATTTCTTCGAAAACTTGGAAAGCTTATTCATTTGACGTAAAATATATGAGTTCATCCATGGCTTGAGTTTTCTAGTGGTATCAACAGCTAAATTTTTCGAAGGCTAAGATGCAGTTAGCCTCGCAATAACCTGAATCCAGAGTTTCGAATAGGAAAGAATTTTTAAAGATACATAATTTACTCTAGAATAATATCATAGAACAACCACCGTATTCACCTGATATGGCTTATGCTGACTTTTTTCTTTTTAAAACTCAAATTTCCACTACGAGACACCCGTTTTCAGTCGATAGAAGACAAAAAAGAGAATTCGTGGATCGTGGCGTCGTGGCAAGAACTGAAGTCAATTCTGGCATTTTGGTCCGATTTTCGATTTATGTTCTGATAACTAAAGCTATAATGAGTTTCCTAGAATGAGCAGAATAAAACAATTTAATAGGGTATTTAGTTAGCCGAAAACTAACCTTTAATTTTGCAATTGTTTTTAAATCGTTTTTCGATATGGGCTCTGCAAACTTTTTCTAAAGCTAGCAGAACCCGCGTTTTAGTTGGAAGAGATGGAGCCCAAATTTTTTTATTAGCCTATAATTATCCATACTATTTTGTAATGTTCTACTGTATGAGTTCTGCTAGCTTAAGGGGCGTAACTCTTGGTTTGACTGATGAATTATATGTCGGAAATGTTGGTTTTGACTCTAAATTTGAAAGTGGTCGATAAGTTTATATGTTTCTGATGTTACGCGTTAACAGTCCCAACTAGAAATATGGAAGAGACAAATTTTGTGATATCTATACGAAAGCATAACAAGAGGGGTAGGGGGGGGGGGGGGAGCAGCACTGGGTAGCAATTAATAGTATTTGCAAAGAGACTTCGTAAAGGACAAATGGAACGAAAGATTCAATTTAAATGTCTTGAACCTGTTGAGTATTGATAACATAAAGTTAGGGCATACTACCTGTTCATCATTATTTTCGGAAATTTTTATAAATATTTAATGACTTTGATCGGAATGTTAAGGACTACAAGAGTCTTCAGTTATAAGAAATTTTAAATCCACCTTCCTGATATTTGTTTTTATAGTAAAGTACTCTTGTTTCATGTTATTGGCTTGCCTCAGAAATCTCAGAAATTCATAATCCATTTTTTTAATTAAAGAAACTTTCTTATATTTCTTATCTTTGGTTATTATTTCAATCCAATTGATAAGTTCTTTCAAGAAATTGGATCCGAAAACAGAAAATTAGTAGTATTGTCTTGATTTTAATTAAGACATTTGTTAGAGTGATGTTCAAGAATTAAAACCTTAAGATTAAAAACCATCCTAACCCAACGTAATCATTGTTGGCCTAAAATAATACGCTTATACCAATTAATTTGTTTCCAAAGTTTAATTTGTTTTGTTTAACTTTATATCAAAATTTAAACTGTTCAATACAAAAGGTGCTAATAAATTAGCTTATTATAATATTAAAATGTCCTAATATTATTAAAACATTAATTCTAAACAAAAAAAAACAAAAATTCTCATGAAATCAACATCAATTTCTTTTCAATTTACTAAATTTCATTTTCAAATAAAAATAAATTAATTCAATTTTAGATGAAGTCAAATCTATCTATACAATCGCTTACCACCGACAGTGAGGCGTCTAACAATTCAATAAAAACTCTATTCTTATCGTTAAATTTAAATTTATTAAACAAAAATTTAATACCTTTCAAATTTATAAAAACTAATCATTTAATTTAAAAATATATAAAATAAATTTATTACTAAAACTATTTTTTATTTTTTAATTTGATTGATTTTCATAAATATATTATGTACGTACGTAACGAAACGAGATAAAATAAAATATATTTTAAGATTTTTTTTTATTTCTTCTTATTATTTTATCTGTCATCAATTACATTGTCTTGTCATGTCTTATTTATTTCTTCGGTTTTATTTATGTACGTATGTGGCTGCTTCTATAATGTCTATAAGGTATAAGAACATTTTTTACGTTTATGGTTTAAGAAGAAAATCGAAAATTTATAGGGCAGGGTTTCGAAAGCTGCGATCTTCGGTCCCTATGATATACATAAAATATAAAATTATTCGAAACATTGCTAAAATAGTTTTATATGTAATATTTTTTGAAATTATAAAACTAAATCAAACCAATTTTTCTTAATCGGAGGACGAAGATGACACTCCCCTGTCTGAATATAAAAATTGTGATTTATCTGAGTGTTTATTATTGATGGGTTTTATAATTGGAATTAATTAGGAGTTTATATTGGTTATTTTTATGGTTTTTGAGTAAAAGTTGACCTTAATAAAGTTGATAAGCAAAACACTTCTTCGTAAGAAGCAGGATTTTTATTTTTCTACATTTTTTAAATGACTTACATCATAAAAACATAATAACTCTATCAGGCGAGTTTAAATTTACGCCAATAACCGTGGTTCCAGCAAGAAAGGCTCATATGATTTGATAATTCCTTAAATGAAAATATTTTAATAAGCAAAGCAATAATGAGCCATAGCAAATTTTAAAATACTTACAAAAATTATATGAGTAGTAGATATAGTAGTATTTCCAACAGGTTCAAATTTGAATAAATTAACTACGTATATTGATGAGAGATGCTGCTGTGCTACAAAACGGGTGATTTGTGAATGATTAACCGAGATTTTGATGCATTTTGGAGCTATCAGGCAACAAACCGATAGTCACAATTGGTTTAAGGTTCAATGTTCAACTCCGGGGTTCGACTAAGGTGAATAGGTTTTATTCATATAAAGTAATACTAAATTTTAGATACTAATTTTCTATAAAGATATGAAATCTTATAAAACCGTATTTCATTTTAAACTTAAAAATCGTTTCAAGATCGTGTGATTTTCTACCGAATTAAAATTTGTCTACCCTAGATCAAACAACTGCAAAGTTGTTTCTAAGAAAATTTATTCCAATAAATCCCGACCATGGTCCATGAACCATTCCAAATATCAGTTTTACAGATAACGATATTCTAAATAATCTGTATATCGGATTCGAATGAATTTCGAAATCAAATGACTCCTTGGAAATTGTGACATTAGCGAATTCATTAAATTCAACCAGGTTCGATGACTTGGTCGCGTTGAACGATCCCCATCACAATAAAAAAAAGTATCTCATCAAAAACCAGTTGGTTGGGACGATATCGAACAAAACCGAACAATAGGACGAACAATAGGATTTAGAGGCTGGAGGGAGTGTGCAATGAAATTATATAGTTTGAGGATAATCGTAAAGATTTTGTGAGAAATTAGATGCTCGGACTAATGAAAATTTGTATGGTCAATTCGGAACTAGAACATTTGCATTTTAATTTTTTCCGTTATAGCTTATTCCTTGTTGTCAAATTGCACCTTTCATTTATTTCTGATAACCTGCCATAGTTCCACCATTAAATTTAAAATTGCCTCGGATGGTATTCCTGATCAGATCCAAATAAACCAATGTGAGGTATAGATTAAAAACTGTCACATATGTACGCCATCTGCAACTTATTTGAAGAAGTTTCAAGATATCCAATTGGTTCAAAGATTGTGGAAAAAGATTTCTATATAGATGAACTCTCATCGGGAGCCAATACAATAGTAGAAGCAATAGTGGAGGATTTAATCTCAGAAAATCGACAAGCAATGATAAGGCAATATTAGAAGAACCGGGAAACCTAAAATTAACCGGACTACACAAGATAGAATTTTATGATACAGTCAAAACGTTTTGGCTACTCTGATATTTCATAACACAACCGGATCTAAAAGAACAATTTTATCAGCAGCGTCTAGGTTTTTCGATCCGCTAGCCTGGTTAGCACCAATAGTGATCCAGACAAAAATTCTACTTCAAGATTTATGGGCTTCTGGTGAAGAATGGGACGACAAACTCCACTTGAATTTTGAAAATAAATGGCTAAACTACAAGCTAGAACTGAAACAGTTATAGAAGATTAGAATTCATCGTGGGATGAACTATAACAATGGCTCAAAAATGGAACTCTCTAATCAAACTCATTCGACTGAAAATATGCGGTACTGAGGATATGCGTTCTTCGAACCACCAGAACAACCAACGGCGAATAAAACATAACCAAAGGCACTAAACACTGACCAATATATACAGAATTTTCATTTATTGTCACAGTTGTAGTTTTCGAACTAGAAAGAGAAAATGGCTAAAATAGTTTTACTACCGCAATCACAGAGCATATCACACTTCAGGAAACCATTTCAATTATACAGACGGTCTCTTGTACAAAGTAGATGTATTCGTAAGTAAACGGTCTACTCAATTTCTACTCTTTTTAAAATGGCGACTAGAAATGATAAATTGTTTGATATATTTTTCCCGTTTTTAGTGTAAATGAAGTTATAGCACGATTCGATCCCAGAAAGTAAAAAAAAACATCAGGAACACTAATCAATAAAGAACCAACTTGCTCTTGTGTGAAGATAGCCAAGTCCGGGATTTATCAGAAAAGACATTAAATACAAAAATAAAACTTCTTCTTTGTAAACTTTGCGAATTTTATTCATACATCCATGTAGTTTTGAAATGATCTCACTCATGCCTAATTTTTAGGAAGTTAGACATAAAACGTTCCGTGTCATCTTTGCGAAAATGCTAAGACATGAATGTGCTCATCTCAAAACCATAAAGCTTTAATCCTAAAAATTTATACTTTTAACTTGCCAAATTTGATCGTAATTTTTGTTCAAATACGAATTCTATTATAGATATTACAGTTACACTACGCCATTTGTAATAAACTCTAGGTTAGTCTAACTTCACACAAAAGCAAGTGAGTTGTTTTCCCGACAATTTTTTTTTTATTTGTATTTGTAAAATACAATTTTCAGTTTACTTTCGTTGGGTTTACGCAATGTTTAGTACTTACGAAGGTAAACACTCTCTTACTCACTCTCAAAGTAAGTATTCCAAAATTAATTAAATTTATGAAAGTTTAGCTGTCAAAGTGTACATTGAGGGCTTATCAGTCACAATATATGTATGTATCATGCACGCGATCTTAAAAATCTATAATGCAATACGAAAAGTGACAATTAACATTAATGGTTCATAAATCAATCTGGCAATTTGATTTACGACTTCTTTGCTTTCAATATTCATATCGAGTTCTTTATTCTATTTGGCATGCAATTTATATGACAGCAGCTTTACGAGATAAAATAATTGTCATTTTGTTGTTAGATATATGTACGAGTATAAGAACAATATGTTCCTTCTTCTTCCTTTGTACGTATGAATTGAAATTTGAAATCTTTTATGATACAATAAATAATTTTATTATTGCTATCGTCTATTGTTGTACTTATATAAATATAAATAAACGGTATAACGTGTCAAACTCTATGCATGTATCTAGATTGAGATAGGTCACAAGCAAGCAGAAAAAAACTATAAATAAAATTTGTTAGGGTACACACTTAGCAGGAGAGATACAACACAGAGGAGATACACTGATTTTATTTTCATTTCTATTAATCATGTCAAATTACATTATTCTGTGTTGCCTTGGTTGCTTACTTACATACTATATACGAGTAGAGTATATGATGCTCTGTGCCCGCTTTTCAAAGAGATTTTTATCTTCGGAAATGCAATTCATTGAATATTATATAAAATAAATGTCTTAGCAGATGTTGAACGTATATAATAAATTATTTGGTTTTGTGTGCACATTTTGATTATTGATTGCACTTTGCTAATGGAGGATTATGCTGTGTGTCGTAAATATAAAATTTAACACCCCATGGTGTGACAAAATTATTGTCAAAAAAACTAATATACCTACGTACGTACATTGTTTTCGGATGGATGGTTGTTTAAGATATATAATTTAATTTATTGAGGCTTTTTATCTTTATTATTGTTCGGTTACAACTTTGGGGTTTCCTTTCTGGCTATACATACACATTATGTTATATTATTTCAACATTAACAATAAAAATTGTAGTTCCATGAAATTTGTTAGGCACATAAATAAGCAAAAGAAAGAGGGCTAAATATGTGCTTTGTACATACGATGATAAATAAATATCAGATTACTGGTGTGGTCTGATTTTGCAAAATTTATTAAAATGTTACGAAAATGCTGTAATTTGGGTGATATGACATTAAAATGCCTTATCCTGTAACTAAATAGTAAAGATAATTTTAAATATTTAGTCGACTCGATATTTGCTAGGAATCTTTTTTTATAAAATACAAAATCTCGCCTTTTTAGAAGATCTATACAAGCATGTTCCAAATTATTATGTTTACCATTTGTTTGCACAGATCTACTGAATTTTTTATATTATTTTTTTAAGCTCCTACACGCGGTCAAATTTATTCGGGGAAACGGTCAAACTTACTATCGAATTTTGGTAGCTTCTTCTTATTTTACTTATAATTGCTTAGCTGACAGAAAATGGTAGGATGAAATTTTCACCCGAAACACACGAATACTTTGTTCAAATGATAATATGCATCAACTGATTTTTCGAAAGACCTGACCATGCCAGAGGTACGTACATTGAATGTTTCCAAAAATTCCTACGAAATATAGTCGAAAGAAAATTTATTTTAAAAAATAATTAAAGAAATTTTAAATAATTAAGTTTATTATAAATATTTATATGTGTTATAAAAAGTTATTAAAAATTTATATAAAATAACTAAAAGAATTTTATAAGTATGTCTCTTAAATTATCATGGGGATAGTGAATGTGGAACCCACTTACTGTATATGGATAATACATTTCAGATTTTATAAATCATAATTCAAAAATTGGTGACCCCCATGTGATTAGGGGACCACGTAAAATTAAATCGACGTGTAAAATGCAAGGCCGCACCAAACCTTACGGCTCATTAAATCTACGGCCGCATATAATTTTTAAGGCTTAAATTTACGATATCAAACTTAATAACATATGCTGCTTAATAGCAATGGCCTATTACAATCAACGGTAATTTTGGCCTTTTAAACCCAACAGCTGTGTTAAACAACCATGCCATAATTAAACAACCCGCAGTTTTGGTCATTTATATTCATTAAATACTTAAGCTTTAGCCACAACAAGTCGGCCACATTAATTAAATTAACGGCCGCTAATTATATCCTCGACAAAATCAACGGCTACTGTGTGTACGACGTCCATCCCAACGAATTAACGGATGTGCAGATTCTTCAGGTAGCTGTATATATTCAAAACCCAATTCTTTAAATTAATACACGAACAAGTTGGGTAAATGATTTCTTTTTAGTTTTATTGGGTCAAAATAAATAAATTCTGATAAATTTGGTATGGTATTCGTTTTCTCTCGCAAATTTACATTTTGATTTTAGTTTTTTAAATTCATCGAAATTAAAATGTCTAATTCGGAAGTTTCCGCTCCAGAGAATGAGGATCATTAATTAACATTGTAACATCATTCTTGGTTGCAACTAACTTCTACTCAACTTCAAAAATGTTTGCATGAATAGTTCAGAATTTTTCAAATTTTTTATATAATGATAGCTATTAGTAATCCAGTTGCCTCAATCATCGGGACATGTGTAGTAGTATCAAGAAATATTGGTAACGTAAATTCGCAGAATTCAAAAATGTGATGGACTTCCATATACGGTTTATACGGAGGATGTTATCAGGGTTTTAGGAAAATCTGAGATGTCTCAGGTTAATAACGTATTAGCAAATTTTACATTAAGAGACAGAAAACCATCAGAGTTGTCGACTTTGATTCGTCTAAATTTTGGTAATAATTTCATTAAAAAGTTCTTAGACAATTCTGAGTGAAAGGGCTACCACCTCAAGTTCAAGTAGTTTTGACCATTTTCAAGGTCTCCATTTATAACGTTTTGGCTGAACGAGCTGCTGACAATATGATTGAGGTGACTTCTCAAATTAAATTGGACGCAATCAATTTGGGTAATTTTTCTGGTCTTTCACCATCTGGCGTTTTCACGTTTTGTCAAAATTCGCCATCAAAATTAACCGTCGCAATTACCGATTTCAATTCAAAATTTGAAAATTTTAGTGTTCAGATATTATCAGAAATTAAATCAATGAATATTCTAAATTCTCGTTTACTCGTCTAAATCCAAAATACATGAAATGCTATTTTCATTTTAAATATGGTGAAAACGCTACAAACTCTAAAGTCGATTTTATATTTTACGACCAATCATTTTAAATAAAAACAAAAGTATCGATTTTAAGATTATCTTAGCGATGTGGCAACCATCCCTGATGAAGTAAATACCAGGGGCCGTATTCTTGAAATCGATGGAAATTTCCACAATCGGAAAACGATTTGCTTCCAATATCTCTACATTATTAGAATTTTTCGCGGGCTACTTTCATTTTGTCAAATTTGTTTTCAGTTTACTAATATTTGTCTCCCCACTATTCAATAATTTCTGATCGATTTACCCAGTCGGAATTTTTTCCTTAGTAGAGGGGAAAAATTATGTTTCTTAATTTAAAAAAGAAAATAAATTAAAAAAAATGATTAAAGTAGCCGGTGAAAAATTCGAGAGAATTTCAAAGCCAATTGTATTTCGATTGGGGAAATTTCCACCGATTACAAGAATACGGTCCCACTTGGTCTATTAATTTTAAACTTTAAATCAAGGGTAAAATTTTTATAAGATACTGGAGTTGATGCGTGTTTGTACTTCATCTTAATTTATGTAAGACTCCACAGGCAGTCATGACTTTTAAATTTGGACAATTTTGAATGATGATTTTGGACTTCGTCGAAATTTTAAATGGGAGTTAAGTATTGCGAACTTATCATCACTATTATCAGTGCTGATTTATTAAAAAATATGGTTGTTTATGATTTTGTGAAAAAAGTAATTTCGATCCACTAACGTCGCTTTATGCGATTGGAGCCATCACCTTGTGCAAAAGTCAGTAATATCATTGATGGTGAAGCACGACAGTGGAATTCTAAAATTAAATGTTGAACTCTCTAAATTTTTTGGCATTTTCTGGATAAATTAACGATTGCAAGGAAAGAATTCGCAAATATGATCTAATCCACTGCATGCCTGCATCTGGTTTTGAAGACAAACATAGTTTATTGTGTCACTATTATTGACCGATATCCTATACCACACTTTCAATACTTGAAGGATGTTCAGTTTTTTGACCATTGGATTTTGTCTAAGCTTACCATCAAGTTTCGATTGAACCGTATCATATTCCTAAAACAGCCATTTCAACTCCTTTGGTTTATTATGAGTTTACTCAAATGGCCGAGGTCTCAGGAATGCACCACAAACTTTTTAAAAATATATGCGTTAAATTCTTTTGGAACTAAATTTTATTTTGGTTTATTTAGATGATATTTTAATTGCTTTTAAATCTTATGAAGAGCATCTATTTTTCGACGACTTCTACACAAAAGCACCATGAGCAGACTGGTTTGAACTTATATGTCCAATAGAGAGTACTATTAGTCAATTTTAAAATTAAAAAACCAATTTAATAAAAACGCCATTTATAAGTAAGCCTTTTTTAATTCGGGGAGCCCATAACCTATATCATCTGATTTCGTAGCCTTGTCACGCTTGTTTTCTTTCAGTTATCACTTGACTTTATCCGTGTTGTATAAACAAGTATATGTTACATGTGGCAGAATAAGCACGTCTCTAACCTTCGTATATTAATTGATTGTTGTTAAACAACCAATGTATTTTGGGGGTTTGTATGGAATCCGACGTAATTTCCTCCTGCTATCGTTTTACTGTATGTACATAGAAGATAAAGGAAGAAAGAAGACACACAAATAAAAATTTTACTGGTCCCTTCTCTTTTGCTTTTATGCTAACTCTTGGCGAATGATAGAGCTCCTGATTTTATTTTTGAGACATGTATGTAACATCAAAGCCAACAACTCACAAACGATCAATATTCATACCCGTTTCCCTCGGATAACATCGAAGATGAAGGTCAAAGTGACGAACACGGATATAAAATAGCCTACTGTCTGGAAATGGAAGTTTTTATAATTTAAAGAAAATTTTGAAATGTTAGTTTTGACCTTACAAACTTTTTGTAAAGATATTCATAACATAAATGTTAGATGTTTTCAACCTTATTATCAATTTTCCGCTTAAACTTTAATAACCAGAAAACTGCCAAATGGTTCATTTATTTTCTACTGATGCTACCAGGAAGAATACTGCACGTTATTTCAAACATGTAAGATGAACTTGGAGTTTATTTAAAAATTAATTTATAATGTACGAATTGACATGATCCTAAATTTCGCATAATGATTGAAACTGCCTTCGGAAATTAAAAGACCCGTACCATCTTTTGAAATCCGATATCATACATTCTCAAAAAGTTTGTCACGTGTGGCACATCGTGGTGTACAATTCGCTTATAACATGGCCTATTGTTAACTTATTTTAATAACTGCGGTACTCATGATCAATATGTTGCACTTAACTTCAAATTATAAATATTTATATGTTTATGGAGAGAATTTGATTACTATGGCTTAAAATCACACGAGGATATATCATATTTGTAAATTTTGATTACCACAGGGAATCCGGCACACCCGAACTACTAAGCAAGCACTTTAACTAGAGTGGCAACGCGGGTGTTAATGCCGTGCAATGCGTATTGTAAGCTATATGGTTTACGACACCTCTTTCCTTCGCCATAATACGCATGCTATCCCAATGGTCACTTTGAAAATTATTTTTGTCGAATTCCGAGGACAATCAAATCAATATATTATGTAATCAATGGCGCCTGCGTGTGCAAAATTCAAGAGTCATCTGCTGTTTCTCAATCAGCAATTGTTGTCGATTCCAATTTGATTTTTATTTGCTGTTAGACCTCCACTATGGTCGCAAAGAAATTGTGATTCAAGAATTATTATGGTTTGATATAGATAGTATTAAGTTATCAATCTTCTTAAATATAAAATAAACTCACCGTTTCCAATTTAAATCCATTAATTTTTTTATATTAAGTTAAGATTAGGTTTAGGTTCCGATAGTTCGACACATTTCAAAATTTGACTATTTCTATAAAACATTTTTAATCTGAATACCTTCGTATTAAATAGTAATAAGATTTAAACCAGTGACTTTAAACCATTTTCCTCGTATCGGAACACTAAAACTTCATTTTCAAAACGGTTACAAAACACTGCTACAGGCCTCCCCATATTCTTTTATAAATTAATTTCATGCATGTAGGTATTGAAATACCAAAATCCAGAAGCCATTACGCTTTAAAAACTCATTTATAAATTTCATTTCAAATTTCGTGATTAATCCAAACAGTTCAGCAGACACATCTTTCATTAAGAAACAAACCATTGACAGAATTTGTTGTTGCATCGTTATACATATATTTTTCAGGTCGGTTATGCATGATCAATATTTTAATTTATATATAAAAGAAGAAAAACATCTTGATCATCTTTTTATCTGTAAACTATAAATTAATTTTTTTGTTGTTATTTTTTTACGAGTCGTTTTCGAAAATAAATTATTAGGCGTGACTTATCTTAAATATCCGATCATGATCTCTAAATCATTTTTTATCTAAATAACATTTTTTTTTAAATTTATTGAAGAGAAATTCGATCCGTTACTACTCTGCTGGGAATGTTGATTTTGCTAGCAGCTTAATTAATAAAAGGTGAGAAACAATTATGGTCAAGGTACTTAAAGTCTATATTTATTGTGTATATGGTTGTGAAAGTTGCGCATAGCATTGATTATTAAGCAAATAATCAATTAAAATTTTGCTAAGCGCTAGTGCGACATACACAAAAGCATTATTTAAATATTTGTATACCGGATGAATTGTATTCTTTCAAATTACTTACATTTCCTGTATTAGTAAATTAAAAATTCTTTGGGAAACAAAAACCATACAAAATTAATCAATTTCCAAACAAAACCTAAAACGTGACAAATTCATAAAACGAAAATCAACCAAACCCAAACCGAATTAACACACAATTTTAAATGCGCGCTGAACAAATATTTCTTTTCATTATTTAACATATTCATCGTTCATCAAATGTAATCATGATCTCGCATCAAAGACCAACCTTAAGCACAAAACGATGTATGAAGTATGTAATGTATACGTGCGATGCGATAGAGCGAGGGCGAGTGACGATGGTAATCATCTTCAATCCCAAAATCATCTTCTGCTTATCTCTTCACATATAACATATAATTTATACGTTTCTTACATGATAATCATAAAATCAAATAAATCATTTATGAAAGACGTAAAAACTAAGAAATAAGAAAAAATCATCACAAGACGAAACAACATGTTCATCTCTTCATCCATATAATAAACTTTCATTTCTATCATCATAAAAATTAAATTTATCTAGATATAGTTTGTCTTTGTTGTTGTAAATTTTACCACACAAAAATCTCCTCGAGAAAAACATGTGTGTGATGAAGGAGAAAATTCTTATTACCATTATGCACTATAAATAATAACATTACAAAAAAAAAACATCAACATGTCAATTATTTATGCTGCATGCTTTTCAGAACATTGTAGCATAATAAATATCAAGTAAATTTATCATAATGACCAACAATAATAATTTTATAAATGTTGATTTGTTGCATGTATGACGTAGTTTAGTATCAACGTTATATTGCTGATGATTGTGATTTATCCATATACATAATACCTCAAGGGGTTTGCTTCCCTCATTCTTACGGGCTATAGGTAGCGCACTGAAGGTTCTATACATAATACAAGACGCCGGAAAGAAGATGAAAGAACTACGTATGAAGATAAATTAGAAGAAATACATTTTTGCTTTTTAGTAGGAGGCGGGCGGGTCTGTTAGTACTGGCAATTCAATATATTTAAATATAGTCATTCAAATTATTTTATATATGAGTTAATATTTTCGTATTTTCGTCAGATTTTAAAAAATGTTTCAATAATTGGAATATAGAAGCTTGCATCCAATATATCATTAAATAAACTAGTACACTGTAACTGAATCCAAAAATATTTCGAAGGACGCAAAATATATGTCTCAGTCTTATAAAAATGGAAGCAGCAGCAAAAAAGGAAACTAGCTGCATTATAAATGTTTAATTAGTGTTCATACATGTTCTTGCTAATTAAACAGTAAGGCTGGTTTAGTTTACTGAACTAACAATGGTAAACAGTTCAGAAAGATTAATTACAGAAAATTGGACGGTAAGTCTGTTAAATCAAGAAGAAAGTGAGAAACGTCTGTAAAAAACATAGGATCGAAAAGGTAAAACAAAAAGAAAAAACATGTATGTATCAAAATATGCAGCAAGAACGTTCATTGGACCATATGTTAACCCAAAACCATAAACTTAAAACCATACCAACTTCGTATATCATCCCAGTTTACTGTTTGTTTTTAATCTTTTTAATCCGAGGCCGACACACTCCCAACTTTTTCGCAGTTTGCTTTTCACATCCTACCTTCAACAATAGCCCAATCAAGGACGTATCGACCATATGTTCGATTCTCCTTTCGCCATTGAAACACGGTACATCTCTATCCAAGCGCCAAAACTTAAGCCACAGCGCCGTTTGGTTGCTTATTATTTGCAAGTATTGTTGAGCTTACAGCCAAGTTGGAGTCCAAACCAGTCCGTTCAGCACGACTGTTTCAGGATTACAAAGATTACAATGTCTGTACTTCTCAGACAAAATGGTTGTTTTTTCAGTCGGAATCTGATGGTAGCACTAAGATGCACTAATTATATTATTAAGGGCATGGTAATCACCGCGCATGGCCTCTGGATAGTCCCAGTGGCCCTTTTGGATAGTCAGGCAAGTACCCGTGTAATCATATATTCAAACTTTTTTGTATGACTAATTTATCCGTAGATAAACGTCCAATTTTACATGCGATTGCAGGACCTCGAGATGCGATATGGTGAGTAAAGTGATGGTTAGCAGCTTCTCTTGGAAATCGAATGTACTCTCCTTGAATTCCGCTAATAACGTCAAAATAGAAACATCAATAGTTCTAGTAATGATTACCTTTAATGTTGGAACGGCTGATGTTGATGCAATTACTTCTTCAGAAGTCTCCATTTGTAAAGATTTGTCATCAAAATGTTTATTATTGCAACCATATAGTGGATTCAATTTAATTAGTAAACTATGGTTGGTTGATATCGGCATAACATTAAATTGTGACATAGTCTCAAGTAAACTTAATAAACACATTTTTTATTAATCACTTGTTTTTTGTTTCGCAGAATTATTTTGAATAATTTTCAAAAAGTTAAAAAATCACTCGATCGATTTCGACTTGTTAGGTCATCATCAGGAGTATCTACTGATTTGTATAAATAAAAATTTTGTTATATAGCAGAAAAAAACAAAGTATAAATAAAAGAAGGAGGGACAAAAAATAAGCAATAAAAATTAATCTACGGATCGCGCAGGTAGGCGATGAGTCATAAGTTGAGTAAGAAAATTCAAGGTATATTATTGCGTACGTGAGAATAGAAAAGGCCGGGATCTTTAATTGGTGAGAACCGGATTTCTCTCTGTTCGTTAAGGATATTTTGGTTAAGAAATATTGATTTTCTAATATCGTAAGATTCTAAGGTATCTAAACGTCTGTCTTTGGGTTGTATATGTAATATATCTAAATTGTTCAAGCTAGCTGTATGATTTTCTGAAGTTAAATGGTTATGGAAAGTTGATTGATTGCAACCAGATAAATGTTCTTTAGCTCTAACTCCAAAATTGCGCCCAGTCTGACCAATATTAGAGAAACTACAATCATTGCAATTGATCCTATAGACACCAGATTTGGAAAGGCGATCAACTCTAGGTTTATTGTTAAAACTCATTTTCTTTATTTGATTGATTGATTGTTTGATTCTGAATGTATGACCAAGTTCTTACACAGGAGTTCCCGGGTGACGCCGGGCCCACCGTACACTCTTTTTTACACATAACAAAACCGAAGGATTGGATAGGTAAGTTAAGTGGGACAGAATCGGCCCGGTTACAGACACCTAGGTATAGCCGATAGTTAGTAACACAAAGACAGCACAAAACTAATCTACTTGAGGAAGGATAAAGGTTTAATAGGTTAAATGGATAATGATGGTGTTGGTCATCAATAATTGCTTCTTTAAAACTGCAACCTAAGAAAAATGTTATTATTTCACATGTATCTGGAAATAACCTGAAATTGAATACTATATTAATAATTTTCGACTTCCTAAACAGAATTTATTGATTGAATCGGCCCGATTACATACACCTAGATAAAGACGATAGTTGATAACACAAAGATAATACAACTTATAACTAAGCAATGAGCAATTAATTTATATCACATGCAAACATTCAATCGCCAGCGAGAAACGCAGAATGAACAAGTTCAAAACCGCAAACCCCCAAGACACCCTCCCAAAACAGGCTAAGTTTTAAGAAAATCTTCATCAAAAACTCAAACCATCCAACCGCAAAGACGATAGCAAGAACGCTCTAAGCGCGTATCGAAAATCCACTACTCCGGCCCCATCCACTCCGCACTCCCCGCCGACGACATTCAATATTCACTTATTATAGGACTAATATCATTAATGTAAACTAAGCTAATTAGAAGTAGAATTCCATGATCCCATAGTAACATATGTGATAATGTACCTGAAATTGATAAATTAAATATTTAATAATTAAATAATATAAATTATACCTAGAAAATAATTTTAGAAATTAGAATAGTGAATAAATGATATTTAAAACGTCAATCCAAAATAAAGTGCTTTCGTTGAAAAAACGGTCAATTAGACTCAATATTCACATAAAAATAATGCTATATCTCGATATACTATACCGTTTTATTAAACCATCTACCTGAGCAACTGAAATTGGAATACGCCACATACCGCTTAATATTAACCCTCGCTAAATGGACATGAATTACTACTGCCATAAAAAATGGACCTCCGCTATATAACGGAAAAGATTTCTACCATAAAGATTGGATTAATACTTCTACATTCTATCACACTAAAAACCAACAGGCACATAGTATTTGTGGAACTAGACGAAAACAAGACAACTGCAAAAATATAAATATTGGATTATCATATTTAAGGTTTGAAGCCGTACTGTATTTCCATGGAAGTCATTCGCTCTTTTTCTTGGTTTTCTAAAAATTTAACGAAAAGTTAAAAAAATATCGGGTTTAAAGTGGTACATTTTAAATATTGTAGCAGATTTGTGGTAAATGCCACAAATCCGCTACAACACCCAAACTGTGTTGTGAGTAAAACAAGATCAGCCTCCTCCTCACTATGCTTTGAGATCTGGAATGCTCGTAGACTCAGCAGTGAGCACAAACGTAACAACATTGACATCAATCTAAATCAATGGAATATTAACTTTTGTGGTAAATAAGAAACAAACATGGTCAAAAGCTCCAGCGCCACCGAGCACTAAATTTGTCAATGGTAGAACGCTATCCTAAGTCACGCTATATTGTTCTATTGGTGGACTTAAATGCACACCTTAGTTCAGAAGAGATCCACAAAAATTACTTGTTAGTATTAACCTATATCATAAGATATCATGGAGCATTCAATACAGAACATATATTAGCAAAATCCCCAGGCCTATTACTCATTAAAAACCGCCAAAGAGCGATATAACAGTGCAGAATCTGGGCAGAAATCGAAAGATTGTCTATATATTGTTCCGAAATCTTTGATGCTATAAACAAAACGAACGGATGCGAGAAACTATTCATATATAAAACAATATCGGCGAGATACTAGTCAGAATAGCTGGCGGTACATTCCAATCTCTAATTGGTTTGATATCTTAAAACTAACAGAGGTGCAATCACCAGCCATAGCAGAGGAAGACGACATTTTCCATTGGGCTGCCTGCAACATTGGATGAGATTAGATGCACAAGATAGCATGGACTACCCACATGGGTAGTCCATGCTATCAAGGACATTAAACCCGCACAGGACGATATTATAGTAGACTTACAGACATTAGTTCAAGCAGCCGATTTATTAAAATCCTCTATCAGATTGAATTCCGTTCAATTTCCCATACCCTTAATTTAAAATGCCCAAAATGTAGATGAATAATGAAAAATTACTCTACTCTGGGTATGCCCATTTACAAACCATAGTTTTAACAAATTTATGCAGTTCATTTGGATTCACGTTACAAAATTCATTATAAAAATTTTTACAATTTTAAAATAATCAAATAAGATAATAAACTAATAAATGATAATATAAAATAATGTGATATAATTTATTATAAACATCTGTATAATATTTAAAAAATCAAGTAAATGAATAAATACAATAAAACAACAAAAGCTTGTAAATTTACAAAAACCAGCGGCCCTACTCCTGAATACGACACGAAAACGAACGTACAAGATTCTCATTCAATTTTAAATAAGAATCGTACGAATCTGATTCAATTCAAATATAAATCCTGCACCCCCGCCCCCGCACCGCATTCAGGAATGGTTCCGCAGGCTACATTAAACAAAGACGCAAGCAACATACAATAATCTTCGAATATACTTATCTAACTCTAATAAATAAAATGTTTTTACTTCGCTTTAATAGATGAAACATTATGGCCACTCGTCCCACACAATGCATACAGGAAAAGCCAAAGTACAAACATACATAATCATATAGTACTCGTATATATATTAAATAATATTAATATAATAAAATATCAGATTAATTATTAAAATAATTGTAAATAAAAACAATCAATCATATATGTATATGTATAACATTCACATATATACATATATATATATAACCGATCAAACATCTATAGAAATATATCCATACATACCAATGCCTCCCAACTACAGGCCACTTACACCAAATGATGACGACATGCTATGTCGACGTTTTTGTTGCTTTCTCTAGTTGTTTTGTTAGCGAAAAATATCTTAATATTATTGTGCAATCTCGGTTTAGACATAACTTGTCGTCATGTGCGAAAAATGAGAGTAGTAAGAAGCCTGTAGTTTATGAGGCATTGCCTATACCATACACGATGTATAGACAAGAAGGTGCAACATTGAGCATGTTAATGTGACGTCAATGTGGACAAGAAACGTACTTTCGGGTTTTTTTTTATTATTTCCCTAAACAAATGGATAAAAAACGCATTTTTTCAAACAAAAAGCTCATTTAAGTTTGACAAGTACAGTTGAAGAAATTTTTAATTATAATTATTAATTATTTTCTGATTTTTAGTTAAAATCAAACAATTTTTACTTAAATAAATCATTTAACAATCTCCAAATCCACATCAACTAAGAAATTGGGGCCTTCTTCAATTTGTAGAAAAACCCATCAATTACATATATCTGATAAAGACAGAAATTAACACTTCGTTTTTTAACTAACGGAAAACATAAAATAACAAATGAAATAAAATCGAGATTTAATTTTAATTTGTAATTTAAAGTGAATAATGTATTTAATTAAATGAATTCTTAAGAACACGAATATTTTAGAAGCAGAAGAATAAAAGCTACAGACAGGTACCCACTTAATATTTTATTAGTAAACTTATGTATTAACAATTTTATAGATTTATGTTATATACTCATAATTATTATATCCCCTTTTTTCCGTCGACTTGAAAAATATATCTCGGCAGATTCTTTTCTCAAATATTACGACCATAAAATGAAATATAAAGGGTAAACCATAAAAAAGTGTTTGGTTAAACTGTAATTATCAAAATCACACGATCAATTTTTAAATTACGCTTACTGCAGATGCATTTAAACAATTAATCGAAAAATCGACAATTTCAATGTAAATTTCCGTTTTGTTGTCCACATTTGACGTAATGCGCACAAAACGACGAAAATGATATATGGGAATATTCCACCTTCGTTTCTCTTTCCATGCATACCATGATACCATACATACATATCCTTTGCAAACAAAAGTAGATAAGCCAAATATCGTTGTGTGTAAATACAAAACGAAGAGAGAACGAAGAATACATTTATAATTTCCATATAAACAATATCCATACACACACAAACACCTTTAATTCTTCCTAGTTAACATACAGTAAAACTTCTATAAGCCATTATTTGCCAAAATAATTTGCTTGAGATAGCGAAAATTTGAGTAAAATAGATGAAAAACCAATTTCGCTCGAATTCCCCGAGCATATACACACGTATACATAGATATTATATATGTATATTATATACTTATGAACAGGAAATTTACCGAAAAATGTTCCTACCATAAATCGAAATTAGATTTAAGGAATACTTCGACTTACAGAATCCTCACTGTATTTACATCCCCATCCAAACACATATACAGACACATCACACATAAATATATACATTTTATGTAAATAAAAAATATATTAAAAGGAAACTTCCCTGAATTGCGCTTCCATATGCATACATATACATATCCAGATATCGAAAAATTAAAACGAAATATACTTCGCATAGAAATATATCCCGTTATAAATATTTCAACACGGTCTATGTATATAAAACATTTCTTCCGCTGGACACCACACTTTAATTACACGTTAATAGCACTTCTCTAATATTAAAAGTAAATACACAAACAAATTTGTATTATAAACCACTTTTATTTATTTTAGCACATTTTCACATTAAACTGAATGTTAATACTAATTCTCTAATTCACCGACTGTACATAGGTACGTCTTCATGTATAAATAATACACATCCAATTCACTAATCACTTTCATTATTTATTATTATATTATAATTTTATTTATTATTTATTATGTATTAATACATTAATACAAAAACTACACAACATATATTTAATTTTATTTATTATTTTTTGTTTAACGCGAAGAAAGACAAAACACGTCTTTCTCCTTCGACGATCAATCTCCGACCGTTAAAACTCATTTTCTTTATTGTGTTATTATTATAAAAAGCAAAACTAATATTGGTATAATTGGACTCGATGTTGCTAATTCGTTGGCTCGTTTCATCAATAGATGGCATGAATAGCGGCAATTGTTGTATTTTACTCTCTATGGATTCTAGTAAATGGGTCATACAAAATTGGTTTTTGAAAACGAATTTTCCTTATATTTTTAATACAAATAAAGTCGTAGAAAAAATATCGTATATAACTCTGCAGTAAACGTCGATAATTGTTGTTACACATGTCCTTCAGCGAAATTTAATCTTTTCACCAAGCTCACCTCTCTTTGTGATGCGGATTAAATATCCAGCTAAACAGGATGATAATATCGATTTGCAATATGCTATTCAGCAAGCATCGATTATTGTAGCTCTATCCCGATGATCCTGATGTCTTGTTCAATGCATCTAGAAATATTATACGCTTAAAACTCGTACTATTAAAATCTGCTAGTTGTATGGAAAAATAGCCAGTTGCTAAACGAAAGAAACTATTAAAATCTGTCATTTTCAGTCGAATTAAATTTTAAGTTGTCTAGAAATTTTTGTATGGTTTTGCCGTTTGAAGTAACTACCAATGGATGGATATTTTAACATCACCATTTTCGATATTTTATCGAACATACGTCTCTTTCTGAATTTATTATTTTGGCTTGTGTTTCGTTTATCAATTATTTATTCCCTATTGCTATCACAACCTACTGGAATTTATTTGTATCATGATACAAAAATGTCTTTTACAGATAGGCTCAATATCTGGTATTCAAAATAATAACAAAATTGATGAAAGCGTTTTATTATTTTCTTAAATACTCAAACACATTAAAAAACATTAGACAGACAACGAGGGGAATAAAATAAAGTGTAATATTTATCGGATATACCCGAACTATAATTGTCTTAGCTTGGTAGCGGCTAGGGAACTTTTAAATGTGTATTGAATAAAATGGTGTCACCAAAACACATATAGTAACGACAACCGGTTTCTATTGAGCCTATTTGATAGAGACATTTTTTTATATAATGGGGTTTCCTTTTATCAAATTTCATCTAATTTAGACACATTTACATTTTACACAATGACCACTGTGAAGCATTTTTCAACTGACCGTTTGACTTATTTGTGGACACCGACTTATTCAAATAAATCACCTCGCGAGAACTTATTTCAATAAGTATTTCTACACAGAAATGTAATCATCGGGCAAAAAATATATAAGACGAATCTCAAGTAGTGCAAATTTTTTTGGCTAATTTTTCCGAGGTTAATCTTTTTTATAGTTTTGATATATTTATATACTCAAATTTAATTTTGTATAAAATTTAATCCATATATAACGTATCTTATAAACATATCGGCATAGTTATTTTATAGTTCGATGTTCTTGTTAGGCTTATACAGATTGCCATAGTAAAATAGATTAACTTCGGGATCTCTACAAAAGACCTCTTATGTATATTTTGCTTTATGTTGTAATACCTGCATTTTTTTTCAAATCTAGTGACAACGGCCAATATGTGAAGAAAATCTTTCTTCCATATAATAGAAATTGTGGTTTTTTGTGATTACCTCACAAATAAGTCGGTACAATGAATTGGAACGCCTTGAAGATGGGGTCAAATAAGTCAATAAGTCTGTATTAAGTTGGTGTTTAGGAAAGGGGCCAAATATATTGATTTCGTAATTTTGATTTATTTATAAAACCAACTAAAATATTATTACAAATTTTGACAAAAATAGATCTTTGCGTATTTCTAGAACCCGGTTTTAATGTGAATGTTACATGGAACGATTTCTCTTCGTTAACCTTTATCTTCCATTTCTTTAGCCATATTTCAATTTCATCTATATCTTGTTATAGAGTTTTTGATGCCGTTTGCCGTATCACCTGCGAACGTAAACGTCATAATTTGCGAGGACGTTGGTATACCGGAAGTGAAAATTAAATATAACGTTGGGCCAAGCATACTGCCTTGTGCCACTCCAGCCAGAATGTTTTTTCTCGCCCGATTTAGAGGTTTTTGATTTTGACATATATATATCTGCGATTTGACAAATACGACTTATAAGTTGGTTTTTTGACTATTTTTTGTTTTATAGAAATAAAAAACCTAACTCTCCCTCAAAAGCAAAATTAAAACTATTTCACTAATGTTTTGTAAAAATCGTTGATATTAAGTGACTGCAGCAATTGTCAATATATGAAATCGCTGTTATTGAAAAACTCCACTAATGCATAAATTATAACATGTGTTCACTGAGAAAAATCATGTTTAGAAATAACACAGTTCATACATGATTTGAATATAAAATATGTTTGAAAAGACGATAACTGCAATTTATATCTCAATTTGAATTTTTCTAGACTAAATAAGTCTGCTTTGTGTCTATTTGACAAATAATTTATAATTTGGATGAAAATAATATTATAATATATATCAAAGATGATATTAAAAATTATGTTTGTAAGCTAAAATATATAGTTGCTACTGATAAAAAATGTTGGCGAATTAGCCAAATATTAGTGGGTCGAATAGTTTTTCTCCTAAAATATTTAATTTTATCTAATAATAATAAATTCATTATACTAATTTCTGAATAAGGATACTTTTTTGCCAAATTTAGCCATGTACTATTATCATCTATCACGTTTCAATTTGACTTTATTTTTGCTTTCTTTCAAAATATAGCAACAGCTAAGTACCTTGGTTCAAATGAACAAAACTGATGAATATCTTAAATTAACACATTCGGATATCTTGTCGCAAATTGCAAAATAAAGTTGAATACTCCAAGTTTGTATCTGAAATAAGTACCAGTTGACTTAGCGAACTATATTAAATCACTAATAACACTGTGCTAGTTGAAAAATGTGACAAGCTAGGCACCCAGGGGGTAAACCTAATTCGAATACGCTGAGTTCAATATTGCTAGTCCCATTTTAAAGTTAGTCCCCATTTTTGAGATATTGCTTTCGACATGTTTTGGCTCTGAGTCAAAATATACTCTCATATTAACGTTGATAGCTCTTGAACCATTAAGATTTTCGTTATGCTTTCTTCAGCAAAGTTGTTGCGCAAGTCAAGACCAACAACTTTGCCGAACACATCAAGACCGAAAAACCACATCTAATTTTTTTTTTGCTTTTCATTTCGACGAAAAGTACTGTTTTTATCATTTTGTTGAATTTAAATCGAGTAGAATCGATCGAATAAACATCGCATCGACAAATATAGATACAATAGACATTATTTAAAAGAAATTTAAATCGATTCAGTTTATTTTATGATGCTACTGAAGTTAGCCGAAAATTTCATCCGAAAAAAAACTTGCATTATCGACATATTTTGTATCAGATCGTAATAAAAAATTCTGTTGTATGAGCCGAAAATTACATGTAATTGAAGTTGGTAGTAAATTTTCACCGAATAAAAAATTTGAAAAAATCAATATCACATAATTCGAATGATTAATGGTAATATGAACTAGGTGAAGTTAGACCAGTTCGTAAATAGCTGGATCCCGTATTTATAATTTGTCGTGTGGGCAATGAATTTGAGTTGTGGCACTTACTATGAAAACTTATGCCATAAATCAGGCCAAATTTTATGTGGCATATGGGATCCAGCTATTTACGAAGTGGTCTCCGATCCAAATTTCCGGTCCAAATTTCCACTTAACATGCGACCAGCTTTTAATTTATTTCACTATGATGCTACATAAAATATGGCCTGATTTTTGGCACAGGTATTATTTGTTAGTACCACAACTCAAATACATTACCTTCTAACACGATAAATTTTAAATACGGGATCCAGCTATTTACGAACTGGTCTAACTTCACCTAGTTCATATTACCATTAATCATTCGAATTATGTGATATTGATTTTTTCAAATATTTTATTCGGCGAAAATTTACTACCAACTTCAATTACATGTAATTTTCAGCTCATACAACAGAATTTTTTATTACCACCTGATACAAAATATGTCGGTAATTCAGGTTTTCGCCTGAAATTTTCGACTAACTTCAGTAGCATGATTTTATGGTGATTTTTCCTAAACAAATTTCTTAAAAAATTAACATTTTTCTTCTTTTTGACAAAACAATGGCGTGCCGTTGTGTAGTGGAACCAATTACATCACTTAAATTATACAACAGACACGCCACTTTGCAAAGTTGAAAAAAATTGAAAAATAATCTGGGATAGAAAAATCCGAGATTTTTATCCGTTGTATGATTCTGTGATTGAATGGCGCAGTGACATTTGATGTTGATATATTGTTGCAGGTGTTTCTTAATTTACGTGATGTAATTGGTTAAAATGATAGGATGGAAAAATCCAGGATTTTTATCCACTATCGCAACGGCTCGCCATTGTTTTGTCAAAGAGAAGAAAAATGTTAATTTTTTAGAATTTTTTTTTTAGGAAAAATCACCACAAAATCAACTAAATCGGTTTAACTTTCTTTTAAATAGTTTCTATTGATTCTACTCGATTTAAATTCAACAAAATGATAAAAAATGATAAAAACAGTGTTTTTCGTAGAAATGAAAAGCAAAAAAAATTAGATGTGGTTTTTCGATCTTTGCTGAAGAAAGCATAACGAAAATTTTAATGGTTCAAGAGCTATCAACGTTAATATGAGGGTATATTTTGACTCAGAGCCAAAACATGTCGAAAGCTATATCTCATAAAATGGGGACTAACTTTGAAATGGGACTAGCACCGTTGAATTCAGCATACTCGAATTAGGTTTACCCCATGGGTGCCCAGCTGGTCTCGAAAAAAAAGTTTGCAATTCAAGCACAGTGTAATTGTTAAATATTTTGTATTCTCGGATTACTGTATTTAATACAACCATCCGATTTTTTTTTTTTGAAATATTGGTTCTTGGACGATAGCCAAACAAGTGTTTTGTTAGGTTATAATTTAGATAAATGACTTAAAACTTAATATATTATTAGAAGTGTATTATGCTAAAACAGCAACAAAAATTCGTATTTGGTTATAAAAATATTTTTAAAAACTATTTCTAACTAATAATTATATTTCCAAATTTCACATAATGTAACATAGGAAGTAAACAAAATTTATAAAATATTATCTTAGGCTGTTTATCAAATATTATCTTATAAATTTATTATGATAAGTAATGTTTAGGAGCAGAAATAATAAAAATTAGGAAATTAAATAATTAAGAGTTTGGATACATTATTTCGGAATTTAAATACCGGTATTAAAAAAAAATTGTTCTCTTCGTACCTTCATAATATTTCAATTATTCAAATTTGCAATATTTTTGTCTGAGACATGTATTGTACATTTTATGGATTTTGTCCTATATTCCTATATGTATAATTAGAAGAAAGTTGTGAATAAACTGTAATTAACAACGAATATTTATAGTTTTTAAACCAAAACAATTAAAGGTATCTGGAAAGAATTTTTACCCAAGTGACTACCTACAGCAAAATGCATTATATCAGTCTAACAACACAAATATGTGCATAAATAAGGTGATGATACAATAAAATTCATACTAATTGCATCGTCAACCTTGTTCATACCTACATCGATAAATTATTTTACAGCACAATAAAAATGAAATAACTAGTTAAATGAAAACCATTTAACCCAATGAATGTTTAAACAACGCAGACTTACAAACAACCGAGATGCGATCGTTGCAATAAAAATTAATTACAGATTATATTTTTCGTATTTGATCGTCCCATATATTATGTCGCAATCGGCTTGCACATCTCTTAATTTATACAATAATATCATTAAATTGAACGCATCGCATTAAAATGTTATAGGACGAGACGTCGTTAAAAGTACAACATAACACACAGAACATGTAGGTACAGGAAAATGAATAAAATATCTTAACAAATTGATGAAGTTTACGTTACGAAGAAGATGAAAAGGAAGAAAATGGGAAAAACTTTGTACAAAAAGTTGTTTAAAGTCAACTTGCCAAATCATTCACGCAATTTTTTTCTTTTGCTGTCGTTGTAGTTCTGTTTATTTATTTATTTAATTTTCTTAAAGGTGTTCTTGTTTCGTAGTGGGTATTGTGTATAGAGTTATATACGAACCACAAAATGTCAAAACAAATGAGGTGGAAACGATTGCTTGTTATTTTTATATTGTGGTAATTTTTCTTATTACGTTCTTTCGATTGTATACATAAACATTTATAGTGTCTCCCATTGTGTAAACGATTTTCCCTGTCCTGGAAAATTTATGATTTCTCCAGTTAATGATACTACGATGATTTCCAATTTTTCTAAACACACAGAAAAATGTGTAAAATCGATTTAGTTACAAATTTCGTTCACCTGCATTTAGTAATACAAAAAATGCCAACTAATTGACACAATTTAACTTCCCTTTATACTAATTCTAAAACGACATACAACCATAAAATTTCAATTAAGCCGCGGCAATATAAAACTCGTGGTTCGGTATCCGCGTCGAACTAAAATAAAAATATCATTAATTTTCGTACTGTCAAAATGACTTGAACATGTATTGTGCGTTCACACAGTAAAATTACAATCAATAAAATGCCAACCATGCATCCGGTATTTTGTATTATAGTTTAATTCATTTCATATCATCAAACTGTATTCAATCTTAATTTTCTACAAATAGAATAGACATACAACATATACAACTCACTACTCCCCGTTCTCGACTTCTCGTACATGCATTATTTTTAGTGTATTCAAGTAGAGATATAATGATATTCTATTTTCAGGCACAATAATAAAAGTAATAAATTAAAAGTTACGATAGTTTTCAACTTTTTTTTTTGTATTTAATAGCATGACAAGAACTAATTCATTACAAAAACGTTAAAAAATAATGGATAAAATAAAATAAAAATTGAACAAGAATAGACTACTACTGTCAATGTTATAATTAATTTATTTAATTTATTACATGTGTTTCAGATTTACGATTTTAATGGTAAATGGTAAAAATAGGTAATTAATTTATCCGAAATGTGACCTAGAAATTCGATAATCGATATACTTAATTTGCAATGTGTCAGATATGATTTGACTTAAGTATTAGGTTTCGACAGCCGACTGTTTTCATATTTTTAATTTTTATGGCCTCGATCATTTGATATAATGGACAGTCGCCGTTTCAAATATTTTGTACATTACACTCCCTAAAACGAACGGAAAACTGCTAGAAAACTTTTTCGGAAACTCAAATACTATGAGATTTCTTCGCAATTTGGCCATTTTTAGATCTCTAAACCATAGAAAGTATATATATATTGATCAATTGTTGATAACTCAGCCACCAAAAGTACTATTCTGGCTCTCGCTGGGAATAGGGAATTGGAAACAAATTTCTTTGCCTAAATTTCGAAATGAAATTTGTGGGGATGAAATGGGGAATTATTTGTTCTATAGTGGGTGTTACCGGGTTTTACGCGTTAAATGATTAACACTCACTATATTATTTTTATAAACAATTTTATTTATTATTTATTATGGCACAATAAAATATTCTTATTAAACTAGTTCACACAAAGATGGTTGCGGTGTGAACGATTGTTCGCGGCACTTTTTCACCTTTTTATTATATATGAGACCGTGTCTCTTTGATTTCTAAAACGCGACTCCTTTTCGTTTCGCATTCCGTACAAAGAAATTGAAATCTCGATATTTATCGATAATCGATAAATATCGAGATTCGCGAATGTAGGTGGCGAAATAGTTATATTCAGCAAAACGAGCAATGCCTCGTAATTAAGCGGCGCGGTGTATAAATAGTTTTGCTACGAGGAGTGCCACGAAGTGAAAAGGATTTTATTTATTTTGAGCCGCTACAACACTCCCCTCCTGGATCGAAAACCGTAGTGTTTGAAATTGAATGTAACCGTTTTGGGAACACTACGTTTTTCGACTGCGGGTTTACCACAAGTATTCCGTACGCTGGCTTAAGCCTGTCGATGCCAATTGTTGTGGATTTTCCATTTACATCCACAACAAAGAATTTGCGCAATTTGCGGGTCACTGGATACGGTCCAGAATACGGTGTACTCAATGGACCTCTGACTCTATCCACACGTACGAATACGTGTGAACAGGTTTCCAGATTTTTGAGAATGTACGTTGCCTGTTCAGGTGGATGTCTTGTGTCCGTAGGAACTAAGGTTCTCATGGTGGTACGAAGCTGATTCACAAAATCCGAAGTATCTGTGTTTGGGTTCGAATTTTGATCGTTGATGAAGAATTCACCGGGAACCTTGATATTTTGACCATATACTAGCTCTGCTGGTGTGCAGTTGAGGTCTTCCTTGACGGAGGTTCGAATACCCAATAGGATCGTTGGAAGTTCTGAACTCCAATGGGATGTATTACATCGAGCTGTTAAGGCGGATTTTAATTGCCTGTGGAACCGTTCGACAAGACCATTCGCTTTCGGGTTGTACGCAGTTGTGCGAATGCGATGGGAACCTAGGAGCTTCGTGAGCTCGGTGAACAACGTTGATTCGAATTGTGTTCCTTGGTCTGTCGTGATGAAGAGTGGGACAACATATCTACAGATATACTCATTGTAGAAGATCTTACTTACGGTTTTTGCGGTCATTTCTCGGATTGGAAAAGCTTCTGGCCAGCGGGTAAATCGGTAGACTATCGTTAAAATATAATGATAGCCATTCGATATGGGCAGTGGACCAACCAGGTCCATGTGGATGTGTTCAAACCTGCCACTTGGTAGCTCGAATTTACCAAGTTCTGATTTCGTGTGGCGGTGAACTTTGGACTTTTGACATGGGATACAAGATTTCGCCCATTTGCTTGTATCAGTATTCATTCTTGGCCAGAAGTATTTTGAAGCTATGAGTTTTCGCGTAGCACGGATGCCGGGATGTGATAAGCCATGTAGACTATCGAAGATTGTCCGTCGCATGTTGAGAGGAACGTAGGGTCGATTTTTACCTGTTGAAGTCTCACACCAAATTTGCTGCTTGTCTGGTAAGTCGATCCGTTGCAGGTTTACGCTTGATTTCGGTGTGTGTGCTGAAATCAATTTCTGCAATTCGTCATCGTGTTGTTGTTGTACAAGTAATTCCTTCGTGTCGAAGGAGAAGACGCTGAGTTCTGTGAGAAGTGTTTCACCAGAACGAGACAAACAGTCGCTCACCACATTGTGTTTACCTTTAATGTGATGAATGTCGGTAGTGAACTGGGCAATGTAATCGAGATGTCGTAATTGCCGGGGACTACGTTCAGACTTTGACGCAATAGCTGTTGTGAGAGGTTTATGGTCAGTAAAGATGGAGAAATTTCGGCCTTCGACGAAATGGCGAAAGTGTTTGATTGCTAAATACATAGCAAGAAGTTCTCTATCTAAAGTAGAGTATTTAATTTCCGCAGGGGAGAGCTTCTTTGAAAAGAACGCTAATGGTTGCCAACATCCTTTGTTGCGTTGTTGTAAGACAGCTCCAACTGCTACATTGGAAGCGTCGGTAGTTATGTTGAACTGCGCGTCGTTCAACGGGTGTGCCAAAAGAGTGACAGCGGCAAGAGAACGCTTGACCTTGTCGAAAGATTCTGTACAATCTTCGGGCCAAGAGAAGTTTCTTCTGTTTTTGCCTTTCTTGAGTAAAGTGGCCAAATGCCTGTGAATCGGCGATAACAGTTCGGCTAACCGTGGTATAAAGCGGTGGTAATAGTTCACCATACCGACGAACTGCTGTATTTGGCGGATTGATGTTGGTTCTGGAAAGTTTGAAATGACATCAACTCTGTCTTGCGACGGGAGGATGCCATCTTTCGAAATTGTGTGGCTCAAGCAGTCGAGTGACTTCACGCCGAAAATACATTTCGAAGCTTTAATATTAATTCCATATGCGGAGAGACGTTTGAATACTGACTCGAGATGTTCACTATGTTCCATCTCGGAACGGCTTGCAACGAGGATATCGTCAATATAAGAGTAGACGAAGTCCAGCCCTTTTAACACTTCGTTAAGGAATCGCTGGAATGTCTGGGCTGAGTTACGAAGGCCGTATGGCATTCGGGTAAACTCAAAAAGCCCGAAAGGAGTAGTTATCGCTGTTTTGTGAATATCCTCGAGAGCCATGGGAATTTGATGATATGCCCTAACCAAATCTATTTTCGAGAAAATAGTGGCGCCGGCGAGTTTCAACGAGATACTGTGTATGTGGGGAATAGGATATCTATCTGGGACAGTGACAGTGTTTAGCTGTCGATAGTCTCCACAAGGGCGCCAGTCCTTGTCTTTCTTTTGCACCATATGTAATGGTGAGGAGACTGGTGATGATGAGGGGCGGCAGATTCCGATGTCTGTCATAAACTGAAATTCAGTTTTAGCAGCTTTTAGTTTAGTTGCGTCGAGTTGTCGCGGTTTAGCACAAGGTAACCTACCTTGCGTGACGACGTAGTGGACTACGTTATGCTTCACTGGGAGATTGTAATTTGGAGCCTCAGTGAGCGAGGGGTATTTCTTTAAAAGAGCGCCGTAATCGTTGTTAACGCTGAAATGTTTTGGAGATGGCGTATCAACTTGGGCGATGATTGCGTTCACAGTGAGAGTAGTAAATGAATCAGAAAGTCTTCTGTTCTTCAAATCGACCACGAGACCATATTTAGACAGAAAGTCAGCACCTATAATAGGCCTGTCTACTGCCGCGATGATAAAGGGATGTGTGAACGTACGCCTGAGACCGAGATTAACCTTCAAAAGTTTGGTACCGTAAGTGGAAATTGGGGATCCGTTTGCTGCGGTAAGAATGCAAACGGTGTCTTTAGCATGTCGGGGAAACTTGTTGACGGGTATCACAGATACTTCAGCCCCCGAATCGATCAGAAATTGTAAGTGGTTTTCGTGATCGTTGATGAAAAGACGGCGAGATGAACCAATCCCACTGTTTGCCGTAGACACAGCAGGATTTAGTGGTTTTCCAAAGGCTTGAAATATTTTGAAGTAGCTTCTCCATGAGCTACCGGTCGGAAACTGCACGGCTGATTGCAGTTGCGTGCGCGTGAGCCGAAACGACGGTGGAAGTAGCAGAGTCCAGATCGAGATGACGATCTCGACCTTGACCTGTGTCGGTAATTGAAATTCCGTCTGTTGTTTGGCGATCTTCCACGTGAACCAATGTTCATGTTGGCCAGTGTTCGCTGTAGATCTGCCAATTGTTGTTGCGTCTATTTAGAGACTTTTTAGAACAAAAGTGTCTCAATGAACTTTCTTTGGTGAATATGGTGAAAATTTACACTTTTTCCAACAGTAGGCCAGAAAACTAGAATTCGGACTAGGTTTATTGGAGATTTGAAATTTTGTTATTTTTAAAATTAGTTCGTTTGGCGTTCGTTGCCTTCAGCGATACAGCGATTTAAATGCTCGGGGTCAAACATTCTGAAGCTTATTATGTTTTATTTTACTGCGTAAAAGAAGTTCACGGGACAAGGTCTGATCAATCCCAGGGTCAGATGGAGGAGCAAATTTTCCTCCTCGATTAATATCAGTGATGTTATAAACAAACACAATTATGGATCTATGTTGGAGTGCAAACAACAGCGCTGACCAATCGTCCATGTCAGTTGATATGGGGTAGGCAACGTGCAGGTGGAATATTGTAATAGTATGTGAATAGGTAAATGAGTAGTGTACGCGTGAAGGAAATGAGGAGTATTAATTGGCCATAAATGGACATTAAATACGGTAGATAATAATTACTTTCTTCAGAAAATATAAAGTGATAGAAATTAAAACAAAGGTATTTCAGGACTTGAAGAAGAAATTTTCTTCTTGGCTTAGAGCGATGTTTTTCTTATGGATAAATAGTTAACGTTTTTTTTTTTTTTTTTTTTTTTAAAGGAAGTATTAATTGTCCAGTGGATTCAATGTCCTTTGAAGGTCAATTAATACCCTCCTTTCATTCACGCATAGACCACCCATTCACACAATTACAGTATACCACCTGCACATTGCAAGCTCCATGTCAACCTGTAAACTGACATGGACGGTGGGTCGGCGCTGAATTCTGCACTCCAACAGAGGGTCTTAATTGTGTTTATTAACATCAACGATCGTAATCGATGAGGAAAATTCGCTTTTGCATCCAGCCTCTGATGGGATTCGGACCCAGTACCGCCCGGTTCAAGTGCCGAAGCTTTAACCACTGCACCACTTGTCCGGTAACCGCTTTATAGTCGAGCCCCAGATAAAATAGAAAAAAAATGTTGGGTTAGAAAAAATGAAAAAAACTAAATTGGAGAAATAAACGTCTGGTCAATAAAGTAAAAAGTAGGTACTGATTATTTGTAAAAGCTTTATACAAGCTTTTAATTCGATCGCTTGAAGGTGGAGCCGAAGTTTAATTTTTAAATAAGAACCCCTATTTTTAGTGCAAATCCGGCTTCTACTCTTCACAAAAGTGGATGTCGACTTCGGTATCACTGGACCTTTTTCTTAAAATATCGAGCATATGTTTTTTCGTTTTATTGATCTTTTGTTTCTCCGGTTTATAAGTTTTATCTCCAAGAATTTTGCAAAACCCAGATTTATACGAATAGAACTTACTTACTCTGAGGGTAATAATCCGAATCTGCCATAATAATTAAATTTTAATGTTGCTTCAAACCGTAAAGATGTGCGTGAACATTTTCCTAAATCTATCCTAAAAACAAAAACAAAAAATTAGGAATAGTTTAGGAAATATTTCACTAGCCTATATAGTAATGTGAATTTTTCCTAAAACCGAAAATATGTCTAAGTATTAGTGAATATGCTATACGAAAATAGATCAACAGCACTATCAAATAATTGATTCAATATTGATCAATAAAAACATGTCAACGCGATTTTTTTTCTCTATAAATATTCTATCTTATTAAATTATTTTATCTCTCTCTCACCCTCTCTCTAGCTTCACATCCCATGAAAGGATTTTGCCGCCCGCACTATGGCCTTCCATCCGTCTCGGTCCATCGCTCTCGTCCTCCAGTTTCGACTAGCGTATGTAGATCTTGTTCGACGTCGTCACGCCAGCGCAGTCGTGGTTTTCCTCTACGACGCACACCGGCTGGTTATTGATGGAACACTTTATTTGTCTTCCGTTGTTATGGAGATCTTGTAACGTGGCCATATTTTATATCTAAGATATTATAAATATGAGCATCAAATAAAATCATTGTTTTTATGTTTGTATTTGAGTTTCGAAAACCACTACAACTATTTTCTGGAGAATTGCTCAAAGTGGGTTATCGAGTAACGGAATCGTTTGCGATTGTATATTTGTTTCGAACAGAAATATTTTAAATTAATTAAAGTGACTACAGTGAAATCTACTTCCGAAAAAAAATCGTTGACGGATTTCTCAGTGGTGCGTGATTCCATATTATAAAATATTTTTTTTACTTACCCGCACTATTGATAAAAAAAGTATGGAGGGTTTCTAATTTCCAGGAATCGATTTCAATGAATTGTCATTTCTGAAAATTTCGATTAGATGCCTTTCAATGAACCCGTTAAACAACACATTGTTGCACCATATTGTGTGACGTAGCAATGGGTTTCATAATGAATCGAATTGTGTTCATTAGATCCTTTGCATTATTCATTATTATTAAGAGCAGCACTTCAATTTGAGGATAGTCAAAATTAAAACCTATTATTATTTTTGATACAAAAACGAAGTTAAATATTACAACCATACATTAAACGTTTATTTATCCACTTGAGCACGATCAATACTTCGAATCGAGAACATATGTACATTTGGAAAAAATTCTCTTGGCAAAAACATGGTCAAATGTGTCGAAAACCACCCCATGTCATATGTTGGACGTAAACATTTCACTATATCTGTTCCACAAACCACTGCAAGGTCTTGGCCATGAACGAGACTAGAATTTTTAGATCTAGGTCTAGATATCTTTAGATCTAATATCTTTAGACCTTACAGTGGTTTGTGGAACGGATATATTGAGATTTTTCCGTTCATCATGCGACATGGGGTGGTTTTTGACGCATTTGACTCTGTTATTGCCAAGAGAATTTCCTCAAACTGTGTGTGCATCTCAAATGAACCAAACATGATCTAAAAATATTAGCCTCATTTATGGCCAAGACCTTATAGTGGTTTGTGGAACGAACATATTGAAAGTGTTCCATTCAACAAATGAAAAGGGGCGATTTTTGTCTTATTCGACCCAGTTATTGCCAAGAGAATTTCCTCAAACTGTGTGTGCATCTTGTATGTGGAAAAGTGGTCGTGATGAAAAATCCGCTAGTTAATAAAAATGGATGAAAAGCCAGTTGAAGAATTGCTGCAGAACTATTGTGGTTGATGATGGCTAGAGTTGAATTTTAATTATGGAGAAAACAAGTTGCACTATTGAGTTAAATTGCACACACTGAATGAAAAAACTTAGAACCAAACTATTTTAAAAAGTACTTTATTTAATTATTAACACACTGTATTTTTATTCGTATAAATTTATCTTTTTTGTTCACCAGATTACAATGGAATGAATATGTTTAATTTCTTAAAAACTAAATCGTTATTTTAATATGTAAACCAAAAAATGTAGAAAAAATAGATTTATAATGAAAAGGCTTTCTTTAAACTTTAAATAGAAAACTTAAATTTCCCGGTATTATAGCAACTTTAAAATTGTATTGCGTTTGCGCACAATGGACCGATTTGTACCGCAAACTTTTATTACTTTTTGATTTACATAGAAATTACATTTAATGACAGTTTTGTTTATAATTTTTTGTTGACACTTGCGTAAATAGTGTTTAAGAAGGTAAGTATACAAATTAATAGTTATAAATTCAATATTAACTGTAACAAATTCTAATAATATTATTGTTTTTCAGGTAATTAAAACTATGTGCCTTAGGGGCTAAATAAATCGCAGTGGATTATGTTAAGTAACATTTTATTTCATTAATGTATGATTTATTTTATTTTAGGTGGACGCCAATGTTGGTGAGACATTTCAATGGAAATACGAAATGTCAATTAATTGACCAAGTGTTTAATTTTTAATATAATAAATTTTGTTAACGAAATTTGTGTAGTGTTTATTTTAAAATTCTCACCAACACATCTCGAATGGACCAAACATGATCTGAATATTATTAGAACAAGCAAAATTATAAATGCAAAACGATTCAATTTGTATGTACAATTTAATTATTGGAGTTTTAATTAAATCGTACCCCTAAATCCCAAGTGATTTTTTTGAAACTTTTTTCATATCTTAAACTGAACAAATATTCGCTTATTGATGCCTTCGAATCCTAAGATAGTTTGTGAAAGCAAAATCATGAGTTCTGATCTATACAATTGATCTATGAGTAATTTCAGTTCTTCGGTGACGTTTTAGTTTCCATAATAATTTTAAAATAAAATTGATGTTAGTTTTTTATTATTTTGTTATTTTAGATTTTTAAACTATGATTTTTCTTTATTAAAGATCTCGGTTGTTAATAATTATCACGAGTTTTTTTTAATTGTTATATTCAATTATTTTGTTGAATGCTTTATTAAAAGCAATAATTGAAAGATTCACTAATACTATCAAACGATTTTAAAATTATGAAAGTTTTAGGAAATTCCTCATCACCGTACCGTCAAGAGCTGGGTCACAGCTTGGTCCCACCGGATTGCTTTCCAAACATATTGAGTTTATTTCTTGTCACCACACCATCGATTAAAGTTGAGGCCTAAATGTTGCCAAAAGATACGATGAAGCTTCCGGAACGTCAAATTAAGCGGAATATACATCTCAACTGCTGTGAGGTGCAATTGCGTTATGCTAAAAATATAAGTTATTCTAATAGTGTAAATAGTGTAAAAACTAATATGAAATATGATTATATGATCAGATAGAATTGTACAAACGTGATAAAAAAACTGGTGTTGTGGAAAGTGTACGGTGTCAAATAAAAACAGTGTACAGGGTCAAACTAAAGTCTCTGTTGATGAATATCATTATGACGCTAATAATTTGGATGACACTTTAAAGAAAATATTTAAACTTCTCCGGGATAATTTCACCAATTTTACTAGTCATTTTGATGAACTAAACGAGACTCTAAGCACATTACTAAACGAAAATAAATCACTAACTTGTAAAGTTAATCACCTTGAAGCCCGATTGGATTATTTTGAACAACAAAGGATCAACAATTCTATATGGGTGTCCCAATAACTCCTGATGTAAAAAACTGATGAAATTGTTGCGAAAATTTTGACAGATGAAATGGGGCTACCTGAAGCAACTAATGCGGTTACTAAGTGTTTTCGTGTAAAAACTAAATCTATTAAATATCTTGGCCCTGTGTTTGAAAATAACAAGATTAAAAATGTGGTATTGAAAAAATTCGTAAAATAAAAAACCTAACGGGTAAGAGACTTGGCTATCCTGTCGATACACTCTACAAGTTAAATTTTATTAAAAGAGCAAAAGAGGTGAAGGTTGCAAAAAAATATAACTACATTTGGTTGAGAGATGCGGTAATCATGCTGAGGAAAAATGAAGGTTAAACAATTAAATATATTAAATCAATTATTGACGTTTATAATTATTTTCTTTGTTAATCGTTTTTAAAATAATTTTTATGTCAAATAATTGTATTGTAAATAATCAAGGGCGAAATATTAATGATATTGTTTCACTTTTTAATATGAACACTTTGACTGTTGATGCACCAACACCGTACGATAATTTCTTGAATGATTCAGATATTTTGGTAATACATCGATGTACATCGATGTACTGATCAGTATCAGGTAATACATCATGCGTAAAGATTTGGATTCCTTACTTTGTGATCTTGCTTCAATAAATGCCAATACTAATATTTTTAAGCAAAATTTGGTTGAGTAATTCTGAATTGGGTAATTATAATATAAATAGTTTTAAGCTTTTTTCTAATTGCAATTGTGATCAAAATTCTGCTTGTGTAGCCGTGTATGTTCAAAACTATATCTTGTGTATAGTGTTGTTAATTTGACATTTCTAAGTGCGGATGGTATTAAACTTGACTTAAATATTAAGGGTGAAAATATTACGTTTGTCTGTTTCTATAGAGTACATGTTTTTGCCATTGACATCTTTAGTGAGGAACTTCAAGGATTCCTGAATCAAACGACTGAAAAAAATATTTTTTTTCTAGGTGATATTAATATGTTTTTATGGGTTGATTCTAGGGTTGGTAATGACTACTCCCTTTTAATGGATTCAAATGGTTTTAAATCTCTTGTTAATAATATAACTAGACTTTCCTCTTCTACTTGCTTGGATCATGTTTTTGCTAGGCATACAATTAATTTTAATTTTTCAGCTGACTACTCAACTATTTGCTTGGTTTTAAAGAATTTGACCAGATTTAAATATAACCATAATATTCAATCGAAATCATTTACAAAAATAGAGCCATGAAATAAAGTTTAGAGTTCCACAAATGTGGAAATAGCATTTGTTACATTTTTATACACTTTAAATAAAAACTCTAGTAAAATCTCTTACAATCATAAGTCGGGCCGGTAAAACTTAATTGTTGGATTCATAGTGGGCTTTGCAAAACAAACTGTATAAAACCATAAACGTCATCCAGGTAATGTCAAATTGGACAAGCTCTTTTTAAAATATAAAAAAAATGTTTTTAAAAGCATTTAGTAATCTAAGAGGCAGTATTTCGAGAAATAGTTGGAAAATATATAAAAAAAAACTTTTTAAAATACCACGTTTTTCTAATGCACTAAAAAGAAGAAAATAATTTTTTTGTGGGCATATAGAATTATCTGGGTATTTATACTTAAAACTAGCACCAATTTTCTACAAGTAAAAACGTGGGGCGCATTTTAGAAAAGAAAATTGATATCATATATGAAACTGCTACTAATTTAAAAAAGTAAAAGTTCCGTAAATCAATTCTTTATTAAAAAAAAAAAATAAGTTCTTGGTGTACTTAATGTGAAAATTTAGGGCTTTGATACTAGCATCTTATATTTGTCAACTCTCGTCAAAATCTCTCGTATACCCTGCATATCTCGTACAAGGATGAATATCGAGACAACTGAAAAATATTTAGAAGCAAAGCTTAATAAAAAATTATAATTTCCTAATTTATTTTATCACACACCCAAGTGGACACTGGATGTATTTGTTTAGTAAATGTCTAGTTGTAAGAATGACTAATGACATGTGTAAGCATATCACCATCACACCATGTGTAAGCATATCACCAAAGCATATCAATAGTCGTCCTTACAACTAGATATTTATTAGACAAATACGTCAGTGTTCACTCGGGACACATACACCTTAATCATAAATTAGGTACAGGAAGGTTCTAGGCTAGAAAAATGTTCTAAAAATACCATAAGAAGTTATCCAAATCACATTTATCAATTTTTTATCCTAAAATGCGTTGCATAAATAATTTGATCCTGTGCTCGAATTTTGAAAATACGCACTTGTTGAGCTCGATATTGCTCAAGTACACCAAGATTATGGGCATCTACTTGGGCTCTTAAAGAATAAATTCGAGCGGGTTTATCCAATGCAAAATCTCCGGTTGCCTCTGTCATTTGTTTTGACATCAGAAGCTCAAAATGCTGACCATTTAATTTTCCAACTCTAAAGGTATTTAGCAAATGTGTTGTCTCCTTGCATGCTTTCTGTCAGCTCACATAAGGAAAATAATCGCCACAAATGAGTCGCCTGCAAGAATCGAGTTGGCTGATTGAAAATTTGTGCTCCTTTTACGGGAGGCAATAGCATCAAGTCACCGAAAACAGTTATATTGATACTTACAAACACTTCGTTCTCTTTACTTTTCACTTGTCTCAGTCGTGAGTCAATTATGCACAGTATTTCATAAGGAACCATGCTTATCTCATCAATGAAAAGGTACTCGACATCCTTCCACTGTTGACGCATAATCTTCAGGTAATTTTCTGTCAATTGGGTAAGAAAGCCATTTTTTGAACAGGCATTTGCAATAAACTGTGAAGTGTTGAACCTCCTACTAGTCTAGCTGCAACACCAGTTAAGGCAGCAACTTTGACCACTGATTTTCCAACAAAACAGTTTTTAACCAAATTCTTAAGAGCATTAAACGTAAATGTTTTGTCTACTCCTGCTCCACCAGTGACAAACCATCTCATTCGTTGTCTACTTCCGTTCAACTGCTCTTGAATGCTTTGTCTTACTAGTTGAAAAAGTTCTTGTTGTTTTACATTCATGTTATTGTAAATTGTTTGCAATTGTTCGTCAGATATATTCTGTTCGGAACTTCCTCTTCAAGATTTGGATCAAAAGGAATATTTCTCATCAGCATTTTAGAATTATCAGTGAGAGTGATGAGTGTATTTATTTCTTATATTTTTTCATTGTAAAATATTGCTTTTATGAAATTTAAATGTTTGAAAACCTTACAAATTAAATTGTATGGTTTTAAAAATCACATGTGTTTTCAAGTTTTGCACCAACACATACAAATTTTCTTAATTGAAATAATATTACTTATTAATATTAGATTTTTGTTTCGAATGTTTGATTATATGAAATTGTCAGGTGAAACAACCAAGTGAACAAAATTTCAGTGAAATCGAATGATGATAAGTGCTTCAAATTTCGACCTCAAATTTTGACCCAAACAGATAGACAGACAGATAAACAGAGAAAAAAGCAAGTTAAGAAAAACGTGCTAAAATGATACAGGCGAAAACGTACAGTTTAGCTGTAGTGAAATTGGTATGTTTAGTATTAAAATATAGATGTCTCTGTTTAACTCTACACATTATTCACTGCGTTTTTATCTATAGGTACGATAAAGGTAAGCTACATTTTTCGTGTTTCATAATTATTTGTATTTGTTGTTGCGCTGTATATCATGTGCTTTTAAATTTTACGAAATTCTACAAACTAATTTTTCATGGAATATTTATCTGCTTAAGTTTGCAGACTGGCGAAAATTTCATTTCACGTCAACTGCATACTAGCCTTAAATTGTAAATAACAAAGCTAAATGTTTACTACTCGTATATCGCCAATTCTTAATCAAAACAGAAACGTTCTAATAATTTCTCCTAAATCCGCAATTTAATTATACTTTTGAATATTTTGAGTTTAGATATTGAAAGCGTTTGCAGAAGTTGGTTACACTGCGATGAGTCCTAAACAGCCATCATCACAAAACAAATCTTCACTTTTAGCACTTACATTTGTTCACCGACAGGATAGAGCCCACACGATAACATGATTATGAAAAATGAAACAAGTAACTAAAAGTTGGATCAATTTTTTATTCTTTTGTACGGCTCATGACTGTTTTTACTAATCCCATTTTGTTCGTACTGGCACTGTTAAATTTCTCAAAATTATACTTATGTACGCACTCGTATACTTCCAGTTCCACTTTTTATTCGTTTGCCTAAAATTTAATTTACGTTCGTTTTGATAATGTTTAAAGATTACAATTTCTTACACAAAAAAACAAAAATAAAATAATAATAACGAGTTATGTATGTTACCCAGGTGCGATCTCCTGGTCACGAAATTAATGACCTAAAGTTGTATTTCCTTTAAGAAAAAATTAAGATTTTTATTTTTGCGGTCTGAAAATTTTATATATTGAATTACAATTTTCATTTATTAACGTTATTTGTTCGTAGCGCGATAAATTATTAAGAGAATTGATTATTAACCCTGTATGAACTTTTGCATACACGGATTACAGTATGAAGCGCTGGTACTATAACTGCAGGGTTATGTTCGTGTTACACGATGATTTTGTATTATTTAAAATTGATTTAAAATATGTTTTTGTTTGCACGTAAATTAAAATACACTGAATTCTTTATTTTAATTTTCATCTTGATTGTGTTTTGTATTGTAAGTATAAGTGGTTCTGGGTTCGCGTTCAAAAATTTATGGGTGTGAATACAAATGTTATCAGACCGAAATTAACAATTTTTTAATTCACCTACACATTTGTTCTAAATATCCTTATACGAGCACAATGGAGAAAAAAATTTAATTTTCAACTTGAAGTCAATAAAATTGATGCCAAAAAAAAATCTTAATTTATTTATAAAGTTTTGTATAAGAAGTAGAACTAAATCATAAATATCTCAAAGCCTACATTTAGCCATTAAAACTACAAAAAATCAGGCACATTCAATAAATAATATTTATTTTCTTTCTTATATTTTTTTTTTATAAATACAACAATCTAGAAAACAATAAATTTACACGCATTAATCATTTATCTTATTTTCTATTTCATTTCATGTGCGAGGCAAAATTATAAACCGAACCGTTTTGTTGTTGCCGTCGTTGCTGTCTTAAAGCTCTTTTTCGCTTTCTTATTATATTCGGCTGGTATTTTGTTGCTGTTGTTGTTGTATTTTATTATTAAGACAACTTAATTAATCACTACACTGTCGTTGTCTGTTATTCAATAACATAAGATATATAGACTTTATGTATCGGCTGGGTATACGTACTCGATATATAGGAGAGCGCACATATGTACAAGTAAGTATATTACATACGTACCTCCAAGTGTTGTATGTGGAGCCGGAGGTTTTTTTTAAGTTTTCTTATTTTGTGCTGATATATCAGAGATGTTTTGATAGTTTTGAATGTTATACCGGAGGTGGTATTTTTTTGTTTTCGTTTAAAGCTTGTGATGAGGGTCATCAATGTTTGTCATAATTTAATTTATTTATTTTAGATTGCATGTCGAAATTATTGAAGCTGTCAATCAATTTTAAAAATTTAAATCGTTTCGATACGTGTATGATTAGCATGATTGAACACTTGTTAAAAATAATGGGAATAATTAAATGAAACTATTAATTTTTTATAATCCGTGTGTTTCTATATATTTCTGTTTCTCGATGGCATTATAGTATATCATCTCTTTCTTAATTTTTTACATATTGGTATACGTTATACGAGGTCAGCCAACGGAAGCGGCAGGACTAACATTCGATCGTTGAATATATATAGTGTTGTTATGTATATAGTGTTGTTGTTAACGTTTTCAAGATATCAATATTCTAGTGATCTAGTAATTTGTAACACACTAATTAATTATTTAACTTTTTCGTCATGATCATGTCATTGCAAATTGAGATTTCATAGAGAATCGATATTGAATTTGAATTCGACATTGAACATTTTTTTGCTACTAATATCTATCGAATTAGAATCTTTGGTTAACACATTTTGAAAACTGTTGCGGTGGACATTCTTTCCCAATAAAAAACGCCTTAGGTTTATATCTCCGAAAACAATAATTTTTTGAAATCCAATGTCGTTGACTTGCCTTCATATTCATGGTTCGTATCACTAGATTGTGAATGTGAATTAAAACACCCGTCTTAACTATTTACAATCACAATTTAATAATCTCACAAAATAAATTCATTACACTTTATTTCCACAAAGTTCTGAAATAATTTTTATTTATCGGCACTAATTTTTTATTTCACTCGCGTTTACTGTTAGCCGGTTTAACCCTATTTCTACTGACAATTGACTTTAAGACACACCATGTACACACCAATTATACACGTATTACAAAATTTACAAGAATTTATAAGTTTGAATGGTCGATAATTATGAAAATGCTTTTAATATTTTCTGTAAATAAAAAATGTATTTCCGAATTCATTAATTAAGTATTCAAAAATCGTTAAGTTTAGTTTTTTAGAATATCCGTCCTGGAAATATTCTACTGAAATGTGACTTTTATACACTGTGCACTTGGTGGACATATTTATGTAATTGTTTCCGAAATGATCGGTAGTTTCGATCATTATTTTTATGGTATTAGTAACGCAACGGTACTTGCCGTTAATATTATTTGCTTCATGTATTTGGTGTGGTAAGGGCCTAACGAACCATTAGTACCATTTAGAGGCTGATTACCATTCCGTCAGTAAATCCCGTCGAAGCCCGACCAATATGGGATAAAGATTTTTTGGATCTGTGATAGCACTAGCAGTTATCCACTATGATATTCCTTACTTAGGACAAGAAGGGCCAGAATGAGGAACAAATTTGGGCCATAATATCGTCAGTAAATTGTCCCAACCTTTTGAGAGATCAAATCGAGATATTACGTTTGATAACTTCTTTACAATTTATGAGCTCACAAGATTTACTATCGAACGGACTAACGTATGTTGCAACTCTTCACAAAAAAACGTGCAAAACGTGCAAACGAGTTTCTTCTACCCAAACGATGAGTAGCGATACAAGTAGGTTCGGGTTTTGAAAAAAAATGACATTGGCTAGCTATGTCCCGAAAAAAACCGGGCAGTTTTGTGAATTTCATCTATGGATCACGATGACGAATTAGATACAAACCACAAAAATAGGCCATTGGTTATATTTTACTACAACTGTACGAAGGGTGTAGTTGATACTCTGAACCAACTTGCATATTCATTTTCCATTAAGCGTAAATCGAATAGAAGCAAATGGTGCTATTTTTTAATTTAGTGAATGTTTGCGGAGTAGTGGCCATGGTAATCTGGCTAAACTTATATTCAGATTGTAATAAGAAAAAAATAAGCTTACGCAAAATATTTTTGAAGCAGTTGATTCTGGAATTAGTTATTTCCTAAATGAAACGACGAAGCACTACAAAATTGACGAAGGGCACAATTGCGACAATCGAGAAGGCTTTAGGTAACAAGAGACTGCAGTATCAATCGATTCGGGTTCAAAAACAATCATTCGTCGCCGATATTACAAGTGTCCTAATAATATAAGTTCCGTGGCAACTCAGATATGTAGTATGTACAATCGCAATATTTGCAACACTCAAAAAAACTTGTAATATGCATACACTGCCAAAACAAATAATTTTAGGGTGCCGCCCAATATTGGTCCGTAGCCTCAATAACATATGTTAGTGGAATTTGATCTGAATAAATGAATTAATACTCCCAAAATTAAAAAAGTTGTATTATTTCAGAGCCATCTATGATTTTGAAGAGCCGTAATATTAAAATGAGAGCTTTCAGTAGAGGGAAAGCTTTTATTTAATTACTATAAGAAACCGTGGTAATTGGAAAATTTTTGAACATGAATTTATGAATAAAAACTTAAACAAATCATCTAAATTTTAATTTTATATTTTTAATAAACTATTCAAAGAACACATATTTGAAAATCAGCCATCATAATGTAGTATTTATTTGGTAAATTTAAACTAAAGCGGAGCATAAATTTATTAATTTGCTATAAAAATGAGCTTTCCGTTTAGTTGTGTAGGTTTATAAAGTAAGATAATAAAGGGTGGTCCCGCGGATTCCTCTTACACCCAATTTAAAATTTAGTTTTATAAAAAGTTACATTTGGTAAATTCTGGTCACATGCACCTCAGAATTTTTGATATGAACGATGCACTTAATAGCAATCTAAACATTCTCCATTTATAACAAAATTAAAGAGAAAACGTGAGCTGAAACGAAACTTTATGAATCACCATGTAGAAACAATAATATTATTCATATAATAAAATTTTTACATCAAAATCTATTATTATTTTTGTAACAAAAAATCAACGTTGTCATGGTTTTCTTAATTAAATATTATTACAAAACAGAACAAAACGTAAAAAACTTCAATTTTATTCGATTGCAAAACCGAGCTTTCTGTAATTTGAAAATCCGTTTACAGATGTCTCTGTAATAAATTTACTTGAAATTACAGAAAAGTGTAAAATAATTAAATAACTATTTACGAAAATAAACCATTATTATTGTATGTTAAGCGCGAAATCTTTAATACAATAATTAAACATAATTAATAAAACTCAAAACAATTATAAATTTTACTTATTATTCGGTTGGCGTAAATAAAACTTTTCGTCGTAATTTATTCCCCATCATAGTTGCTGCGCGCTGTAAAACAATAATAGAAAAATGTCACAAATTTTCCAAATTTTTGTTTTTTTTTTATTTCGATCCAATCCAGGCGGGAATTCTTACAATGTACACGAATTTTTTAATACAAGGATTTATTGAGGATTTTTGATGCTAAAGGCCCTCGGCCAAGGTGTATGACAGACAGTTCGTATACATTGTAGTAATTCCCGGCTGGTTCAATAGATTATGCAGATTTACTGGTCTTGAAAGGCTATGCATGTTTCATGTTTCATTTTTATAGCTTCGTTCGTGCACGTTTTCTGGGATCGTTGTTGTGTGGAATTTTTTTAAAATAACCCAAGGCCTTTGTATACTGTTAATAACTTAATGGTTTTTGTGAGTATATAAATGGCCCGTGGCTCTACCCATTTTTTGCATGGTTGGCTCATATACGGATAGAAAATTTTAAAGCACAAGTCGTACTTTGAACTCGTTTATACAACGAACTGCCTGCTATAAGACACGCCCGTTACAACCGTCCTAACCTAGAGACCCCCTTTCAATTTGTGTAACAATTTTTATACGGGTAATTTGAATTAATTTATTAATTTGAAAGCGACATCTTTTAACAGATTTAGTAATTGCGAAAAGCTTTATCAAATTATAATATTTTTATTTGGTGAAGCCCTGTTTTGTTTATACTACAGGATGAAACAATATAGGCTGCGAATTTGTTGCGAAGAAAAATCAAATTTTTAACAAGTTACGAAAAAATAGTTTTCGAAGTCTGTCATCAACAATGTTGAAATAGAGCCCAAAACACAACAATCCCCATATTACATTGCTACTCCAAAAGCATTTTTTAACGAACGTTTATTTTGGAAAAATAATGCTGACTTTTTTATGGAACACTCTATACTAATTTCTATTAACAAATTCTTGTTTCTACAAAAAAAAAAATTGTGTTAAACTAATTTAAATGTTTTTGCGTTAACTCAACATAATATGACTCAATATTAAAATATGCTTTTCCTGAATATTGAATTAACCATTCACATTGAAAATTCAAACAAAGAATTTATGTTTTTATGTACAAAAAAGCTTCTAAAAAAATACTAAAATACACTGGTTGGTATGAAAAAGTACAAAAAGCTTCCCCTCTATGGAAAGCACATGGAAAAAATGGCGGAATCTTACGGCTCTTATATTAAGGAGGCTCTGATTATTTTCTTTAAATTTTTACTTGTGTATAAAAGTCACACCTCAGTAGGATGTGTCAGTAAATTCACTCAGTAGGAATAGGGTTAAACAAATGCTGACCTCTTTTCTTTCTAAGCAAGAGTCACTTTCTTATTTAGTCAGGAGCCTATTGCATTTAATTAATATTATCACTCATGTCAAGATCCACTGGCTGTGCGTGGCCGAATCCTAGGTTGTGCGAGTAAATAGTATAAATTTTGTTATATAGACCTATTACCATCACATGATACTGGGACACTATATCAGATGCAATATAATAAGATGATTTGATGTGACAGGATGTGACATCGACGCAAGACTTAGCGATATGTTTACTTGGTCTCTGATAGGAGCCCTTGCCTTCATTCAAAATATAAATTTTTTTTAACAAATATTCACTTATTCTAGATACACCATTAAGTTTTACAACCATTTTATGTGGGTTGAGCTCACTATCGTAGTTGTCGTCGGTGATATATTTATATATATTTATGTATTCTGTACTGAGCTCAGCATCCAAATTTGAATTTTTGATTTGAATTGCTTTCAAATAATCCACATTTTTGCTTTGCATCCTTTATAGAAGTATGTTCAGGTTCCGTCAATACTTTTGTTGTTTGGTAATTTTTGCTTTTACTGAAAGTTTGCTTTAAAATATTTGAAAATGCCTTATAAATGTGCTTCATGATTTTCTTCTTATTTCTCAATCTTCGTGATCATTATTTTCATTGTATTACTATAGTTTATGAGTTGGTAATTTTCCGAAGATTGAATCCACTTGGAGTGTGAATAAGTCTGCACATCCATGAAAATTTAAACATCTTAAATAATATTAGAATCGACTTACAAAATTTGTGTTACAATTTAAGGAGATTGTTTTAAATAAATTGTCAAATGTTTAATTGAAGTATTTCGAATAAGTTTAAATGCAAAATATTATTTTATAAAAAGTTTACTCTAACTGAAGAGTCAAGGGCCAGTTCACAATATGTAGTTGGGGTAGCAAGTATTCAGAAATTTATAAAATTCGAAAGTAATATAATAATAATTCGAATGCAGTACCATGAAAGGTAAAAGTTTTGTTTGTTGTCGTCAATCGACTCTCACATTTAACTAACAATAGCGCATCGAAATATGATTCTTTCCCAACCTGATCAGACTCCTGTTCATCTTGCAACTGTTTTTTTACACATTCATTTGCTATTTCAAATTTGATTGCATGACTATGAAGCAGTTCTTGTGTTCTGGTCTAGCGTTATGTAGCTTACATTGAACTGGATATGTTCTCCTGAATAGTCCATCTGTGTTTTTAAGCGTCACACTCCGTCGGTGTTCAGATATCAAAGTGTGCGCATGTAGGTGTTCGACCTACCTTGCTATCTCCTCTTTGGGCTCTCTGAACAATTTTGTGCCGCGTGATCTGTTTAAAAAAAAATACTTAAAATTGTTTGACACTTCAAGCGTAAGCAAACAGTTCTCTACGGGTTATATAGGCTTGGACAATTCATCCATATTCTCTTCCATGCAGTTATGATCCCAATTATCCCTGGTAAATTCGCGCAAAGGCAATAATTCTCGTTTGAGCATAGGCAGCGCTTTCTGACACTTTCGAAATGCAAATAACACTATCAGAGCGCTTAACATCTGAACAACTGTCACTCATATAATTGTCGTTTATTAACAGGACATTTCTGACCATGCGCAGTTCTTAGCATTATTCGAGGCAATACCATAATCACTCTTATGTGTTCTCGCTGAAAGAGATAATAAGATGTGTCTTGTATGACCACCCCTAATGTTGTACTCTTCATAACTATTCCAATAGTGGCAAATACAATCATAATTGATATGTCATCCGCAAAACAGAGTATACGTGCCTCTGTTAACAAAACAACCCTTGAAGTATTGTTCAATGTGGGTACTTGTGCGATGAGCGATGACACAGCTCACTGCACAGCTTCTCCTAGGCTGTATATACCTAGGCTAGTAATACCATTAGAAACAGGTTCCTTTGTACATTATCTTGTCGAGTATTGTGGTTTTAGGCTAATTAACAAAGTCCATGAGTTGAGCGTAGTATTTAATTTTTCATGTTGAAATAGACGTTGTTCTAGGTGAACGCTTTTGACTTCTAACCAATCGGTTGGTCTTCTGATTTATTGACTTAGACTTCTTCAGGAATTTCTTCAATTAATAATTTCTATTTCCATTTCTTCGTTTCTCGGCCTAAAGGTAAGGATCAAAATGTCATGGATGTCTCCTGGAAAGATTACAAGACAGATGTTCCAGATGTGTACATTGTGCATACCGGTGTCGAAAGCGTACCTAAGGCTCTCTGATTTAAATAAACACATTAAAAGGCATCACAGACGGCAAATCGGGTTTCGGTCTCAAGTATGCAGCGAGGAGTTTGATACAATTAGGAGATGCAAGACACACCAGCGTAATATGGCGCAAACGGTAACAGAGAGGAGATCTTGAATGTTCCTCCACAACGAGGACGTATAAGTCCACCAATTATCTGTAGTCTGGCACTAATTGAAGAAGCGACCCGTCTGCAAAGGCTATACAGGCGTTATAAAAAGCGGGCTGTGCATCCGATCCTACAAGGCCCTAGATTCCAATGTGCAATAAGTATGTCTGAAGCAACAGCGCATTTTAGCAATACACTGGCAGAGATTCAGAGTTACACACCGGTTTTTATATATATATATTACGAAATCCTGATGACGATCCGTTTTGCCAAAACTTTACCGTAGTGAGTTCCGTCTGCGACTAACAAAAGTAAAAACATTTCACCAGGACCGTAATTTAATTCTAAATGTGATATCTTTAGGGCAAAATTATACGCATCATGTATAGCCTTTCCTCTCACCCTGGGGTAAAGAGGAACAACATCATTTTGCCGATGAAGAAAGGATTCATGTCGTATGAGCGGTGCATGCAGCATAACTTTGTAGCACAATCAATTATTGAGGATTGTAGGCGGAGGAGGAAGACATGTTGTATGGCGTGGCTGGACTTTACAAATGCCTTTGGTGCACCATTCTACATGCTTACATATTTCATTGCTAACGCCCAGGGCCTCTCCAGTACAAACGTGATAGAACAATTTTAGAAAAACAGTAGAACTGCAATCCGTTGCGGGTCGAGGACTTCACGGCCATTCAATATAAAAACTCTAGTTAAACAATTTGCCCGTTAAGTGCAATACTATTCAACCTGACAACTGAGCATATATTACGTGCTGTACTTTCCTGTAATGGCGGGTATAACATTCGCAGTCAGAATCGAAAGTGCTGGCGTAAGCGGATGATCTTTAGCTAATTAATGACAACCCGGATGATCTCAAAAGAATATTAGAGCTTGTTTCCTAGAATGCCACGAAAGCCGGACTAAAGTTTAACGTAGCTAAATGTTCGTCACTTTCCATTGATGGTTTAAAACGATCAACCATTGAACAGGAGTTCAGCTGATGATTCCGTGAGTAATGGTTCCAGTTATGTTAGACGAAGACTCGTACGATCACTTGGGTATCCCTTCTGGCTTCCGTATTTCACTTTTTCCGAACATGGAGACTTTGGCGCATTACGTAAATGATATCAACCGTTGTTTACTGGCTCCGTAGCAAAAAATTGAAGCAGTCCATATTTTTATAATACCAGAACTAGACTTCATTTTGAAATACGGGAATGTTCGCAAGAAACCACCTAATGATTTGGACAAGTTAATGTTAATCATTCTTGCCCCCAATACCCCACTACAGCTGTTAGATCAAAAATAAAACGACAGCCCACACAAGATAAAATTGTGTAATGGTTCGCTTCATGGAGACTTTGTTAAGGATGGGGACTATTCAAACGTTTGGTCTCGTGCTCGCAACGTATTATGTCGTTTGGCTAAGCCGATACCAATTACCTGGGAATTCTTTGAAAGTTCGTAAATATCGCTATTGGTCAACGGAAAAAGTACATCACACGAAATTGGTACAAACCAGATAAAAACAACATTTCAAAAACAAAAGTTATAGCTCATCTTCTACAAACCTGATCAAGGTAAGGTTATGCAACTTTCAGGCCAAGCAGATGTATCCAATCGCTTCCTGCGGCTAAACATAATACCACTAAACGGTAACCAAAGATTTCGAGAGGAGTTTGTGGTTACAATAATGAAACATTGCCATAATGCTATTCAAGATCGTTTGGTAACCGTCATTCCATTGGTCGGATCTACAACTATAGTTAATCAATATATTCCTGGGTTGCAACCAACGTTAAGGCCCAACATAGTGACAACGGATGAGCTTCGGAAAGTCATCATAATAATTGATGTATGGTGCCCATTCAAAAACGGATTAGATGCGTTTTTGAAAGCACGAGAGATAAAGGATTTTGGAACCTTGTGAATGATGGAATTTAAAAGCATCTTCAAATTAACTGCAGGTATAAGGTGAAGCAGAAATATTTATGTGTTGCACGGGTCAAGAGAACAACAAGTATGAGTAAATCAAATTTAGAGACAACCCGTATGCGGAAGATAGTGAGCTTAACATTATTATCGGAAACAACTCATATGAGGAGGATAATATGGCAAATCATAGTTCATTAACGGATAAAAATCAACTAAATTTAAACTGAAGAAAACACATATATTTCCATTTGGAGCAACATAAAATTGATTTGGTAGCCCAACATTTTGTCACTCTTTCAAACTGAGGCTCCAGAGCCTCACTCATTTTCTGGGAAGAAGTAACAGCTATTCGGCGTGGAGTCTAAACTTCTTCCTTCATGTTTTTCTCCCATCCAAGTGATCCACCGAAGCAATATTGCTGTAACTTGATGTAAACGGCTGGGAGCATATTGAGGTTACGAGTCACACTACCGTAATATAAACTGTTCTACCATAGAATAAAATATTCCAGTACACTTTTTAAACCATTCTATATGCCCAAAATACGAGGTGGGCCAAATGCTCCATGAGTATTAGTTGGAATCCACGAATTTGTCACACCACAACGGTGCATTTAATGAATTGAGCTCGATAAAATCATCAATTGATATTATGATTTGTTTCTATCGAAGCTGAGCCCATATGGTCCGCTGTAGTAAAAAAAATCGAGACTATCAACATAAATTCAAGTCAATCATAGAAACGTCGTAGACCTAGACGAATGATAAAATTCCATATTATGTAACATTAGAAATGTCATAAACCATATAACATGACACTCCCAGGGACAATTTTGATATATAACCGTATACCGTATATTTGCATGATATGTTGACATTCAACAGCGATAAATATTATGATGTCTAGTCTAAATTTCTAAAGTAATATTTCAAGTTTTCAACATAAGAATTTTTATATTTATCAACAGCATATATGTTGTGTACATAATATATTTCCGTTCCTACTATACATAATACGACGACTACCACTTACTTGTCACTATATTCTGTAACACATAAAATGATTTATGTCATTCTCATCCTTTTTATTGTTTGTATATTCCATCCATGGCACCGCAGTATTTTATTATTATCACCACCATAACAAATTTCACTCTCTCGCACTGGATTGACATTCTAATTTTGTTATCAAAAAAAAAAAAAAAAAATTTTACACAACAAACAAAATGGTTTTTGATAACAAACAAAATAGGAAAAAAATGTGACAAGACTGACATAAAAAATATAAATGATTAATGATTCCGTTCATTTTAATGATGAGATCCTTTTATAGATTGTTGTTGCTATTGTACAGCTACGTCTGTTTGATTTCTGTGATAAATTAAATATTAAGGGCCGAGATTATTGTTCCGTTTTATTTCGAACAAAAAAAAAATATAAAAATCTCTGAAACGTATATCTAAGACGAAGGTTAAAGATGGGCAAAGATATATCCCTAAAGGACAATGTATAGTAAACTAACCAATCTATTCAATAAAATTAATATCATCGTCATCATCAATTTTCAACTTTCAATTTTGTATTTTTCAATTTTCCAAACGAAAGGAAATTCGACAGAGAACAAAAAAAAAACAAAATAAAAGATCATCAATCAGTTTGGGGTAACAGGATAAATATTATATCAGCAGACATCCATATTCAAAAAATAAACAAAACATTTTTTTTTTTTTCTGGAAAAACAATTTTCTTAATCCACCCGAAAATGAAAACATATCAATCTTATTTTCACCACCGCACACCCCTCGAACAATTTTTATTTTATTGTGTCATTATTGTTGTTGGTGTGTTAAGCAAGCACAAGAAATAATTGGGTTGAGTTGAAAATGGAAAAAATAGGAAAATTGGAAAAACTAAAAATAAATAAAAAATACACGTTTGCAAGTTTGATACGATAATTTATGAACAACTATTTGTTATTTTATCGTCAGTATTAGTTTTCCATGTCTGATTTGTTTTATTGTTGATTTGAGGGTGCGATTTCTAGAGATGGATATGGGGGTGGTTTAGAAGCAACATTGAATTTACATTTTATTGTGTGTATATACACTTATATATATTATAGACGGTGATTAATTATGATTGAAAACTATCCGTATAATATACATTAAGGCCAAGAAATTAATTGGATTACTTCAGATAAATGGTGCGTGATTTATATTTTCTGTTGTGTGCTCTGACAAATTGTTATGACGGGGGTATCAATTCTTCGAATATCGCAGTGTTGCATAAACGTCTGCGTAATAAATGGATAACCACATGTGCTGTATTTTATGTGCTCTGTCTAAACCTGGAAAAATGTAAATATGGTCCCGCGGAACTATATTTAAGAAGAACTGCCATTTACAGACATATAAAATCAAATTTATGCCCGTACACATAAATCGAGACAACTGGACAGTTTTTTCCTTATACATTTTATTTAATGGTCTCGAATTGGCCATCTTTTTACCATAAATAAATATTCTCTCCCAAGAACTACATTACAAACATTTAATATATAAAATATTGATAGAAATAAATTTTCGATTTTCTCCAATAAAATTGAAAATGGAAAAATGTTATTTATTATTTTCGATTCTTGTATATAAACGAGCATACAACAAAATCGAACAACATGTTGTGAACATTTTGTAAAAATTTTATATAAGATATTCCTGCCCGTCGTAAACACGAATCTATTCAACGATGCAGGGATGCGAGGAATAAAAAGAAAAATGGTTAACAGTTAAACGATATACAAATAGAAAAGTAATTGATGATTTTCTTTTCAATAAAATAGAATTTAATCCATTTTGTAATTTATATTTATCTGGTGTTTGTATTTTTTGTACTTAATTTTATTTCTTGTCTTAGTGCTTTTTCCCGAAATTTTTCACTTTTCTTTTTTATTATGTGTCGAGAGAATTGATTGCAGAAAAATAACAAAGAAAACATCAAATCGACAGTTTTCTGTTAAATGGATTTATGTAGAGCAGAGGTTGCCAACATTTGATTTTCCATTTTCATTTTTGGAGGTTTTAGTAGTACTTTGAAGCAATTTCAAAGATAAATGTTAAGAAACGTCAAAGTCACAAATTTAAATGGTTTTTCTAAGAACTTTCATTTTCGTATTTTACCTTCAAAAATCTACACGGGATATCGAACACTTTGCGTTAATGTGCAGAAAATCAAATCTAGAGTCTCGAATTGCGTCGGTAATGCGTTCCAGAAAAATGCGACTCTTCTCAATATAACGCAAGTCGAAATGCTTTTTCTTATTTTTCCAAATTTTTGAGTATTTTTTATGCAATTAATGTCCTTTGAATAACGTCCTTAGAGGACGGATCTTCGTGAGGACATCGGGATCTTCGTTTAAGAAAATATCAAGTCCATCAGATATTGGAGGCATAAATAAGAATTTTTTTCGCTGATATCATCTATGTAAGCTGTAGGTGTACTGGTGCATTGTCGAGCAATACCAATATTTTATATTTCAAATTTTTTGAATTTTTATTTTGAAATTTTTACTATTTCCTTAATACCGGTACATATAGCGCAATTTTTTACTATATCGGGAAACAAAAGTTCAGTGACCCATGCTTCCATGTTTGCTCCCGAAAGCAATTGGAATCGTTTTTTTATTGATGTCTTTTAAAGCCCTTGGATTTTCAGAATGGTACATTAATAAAGGTTTTAGTTAATAGTCGCCATTAGCGCTACCCCCTAAAAGTAACTTTTTTGTTTTTTTGTTTTGTTTTTAGTCCATGCCATCTGTTTTGGGGCCGAAGCACTCCCTGCTCTTTTGCGGTTTATTTTTCCGTCTTACTTTACGCATAATTTGCCAAATCGAAGACGTACGGCTTTAGGTCCGATTTTTATAACCATCTGCACATTGCAAGCTCCATGCCAGCCTATACTGGCATGGAAGATGGGTCGGCCCATGAGTTTTGCACTCCGACAGGGGGTCATAGATGGGTTCCATTTCATCACAGATCGTAATCTGTAGATGAAAATTCCCTTTGCATCCTGCCCTTATCGGGATTCAAACCCGGTACCTCCCGATCCAAACGCCAAAGCTTTAACCACTGTGCCATTTGGTCGGTGAAAAAGTAACCTTAATCTATCATTACTTGCTTTAAAGCTGGGTGCGGTTAAATTATAATTCAGATAATGCTTTAATTTGTACTGCTTCTCGATTGCAAATACTTCGTACCGTTGAAAAAGATAAGCTTAATACCTTAGCAATAAAAATTCTATTACAACTTATTTTGCAGCGTGAATCAGTGCTTCAAAAAAGCACAGTGTGAAACGGGCCAATAAATTTGTGGTAAGAAGACAATAATAATACTCCCGAGCTGCGTCGACAATATGATGCAACTTGAAAAGATGGTATCAAATATTTTTGCGACACAAGTTGAAACGGCGCAAGTCGAACCGACGCAACTCGAGACTCTGGTACTGGTGTAAGTCAACGATTTCCAAAATGTGGTTTCACATAGTTAAGTGGGCGGTTCACTAAAAAGCAAACCAATAAAAGATTGGCCACCAATGGCTCAGGGTATGTATACCACTTCTAGCGGAACTAGAAACAAATTACACAAATATTTGAAACGAACACATTTGTTGGCACCAACATGTTTTGACCCAACCATTGGCACTCACCCGTAACAATTATCTTTGAAATTCCCTGCTGCTCCCCACGTTGTATTTAGTAATTTATTGGCATTAAAATTGGAGCTGGAATGGCGAGTTTTGCAGTATTTTTTTATTTTTTATTTTATTGGTTTTTGTTTACCGGGTGGTCTTTTAACTGCTCTTTTTTATATGTTTATATTTATATATTTCACCATGTGAAAGATTTTATCGACGAAAAGCATCGGGATAATCTTTTTGGTGAGGAAGTACCGGGAATAGGCTGATTTCATTCCGTCTTAACGTGACTCCTTTACATAACAATAAGATTACCAGATACCGTTTCGTTTACCTGTGCTGATGTTACAGCTATACTGAAGTATTATTAGAAGTAGCAATTTATTTATTGCAGAATGACTGTTTTTCAATTATGACCAATCCCAGACGCATTTTTAATGAAGACGAAACCAATTTAATGTATTTTTTTAACAGAAATCAGGATGCTAACAGCATGGTTTACATTCTCTAACGTTCGGTATCATGACGCATCAATAATTATTTAACCACACAAACGAGCCTCTCTTAGGGACGAATAGAAACGGTGGCTCACTAGTCAGCGTCTCTTCTCCAGGAGGAGGAGTTCAATACTACGACCTGGCAGTAAAGGTATAAAATGCAAGGGTTGGTACACCCGAAACTTGATTGTACTCAATAGTAGGAGAAGAAAGTTTGTTACCATGCCTGGACTCGGAATCCCAGTACTGCCGGCCTTAGCAGATAAGCAGGAGGTGATGAGTTTATCCCAAAATAGAGGAGGCGTTAGAAGAAAGCGTTCAATGCTAGGTAAGAAGAAGGACCAGCCTGGAAAAAAACCGCTTATTGCGGATACCGGAGAAATGAACACCAGTTTAAACCAATTTTAGGATAAACCAATTGGCTCAGAAGAAGTATCGCAGAAAGTAGAATAGAAAATAGACCAAAAAGGGGAAGGCCATTGCGTTAGTAATAAAAAGAGTTAGATAACTGCCCAATCTGCTGTGATAAGTTAAAGTAGACCCCACGCTGAATATTCTTGGTGAAAAGGTGTTGTACATACGCAAACTCTTCCAGGAGACAACAGTAACATGGTGGTGCGTTGGTAAAAAACTTTGACCCAGGAGGCGTTAGTGGCTATCAAGAACTGCAAGGGGTATGAGAAGGACACGGTACTAAGACATCCCAGCAAGTCTCAAAATACATGATCTGTAATGAAACTTTTATAAGCGATAGAAAACACGTATCTGGGGTAATTTAAATGTCCGGCTTACCAGGAAGCGCCACATATAGAGCGGGAAAAATAAAAGCCGTCCAGATTAATCTTAACCAATGTAAGGCTGCCCAGCAAAAAAGCAACAAAATCCTGTGTGTGCGCCTTTCGACTTCCTATAGAAAATTGTTGGAACTACTGTTTCCGGGTTTGAAAAATCAAAGTGAACGGTACCCATATTTATAGCTGCTACGCACAGCCTAGTGCATCTAATGAATAGTTTAAATCTATATTGATCAATTAAAGGATGACGCACAGAAAACCATTGCTGATAACTGGTGTCTTTATTGCATGGGTCATCGACTGAAGAAGCTGATAAACTATTATCAGAGGTACCCCGCTGTTAGAAGCTTTTGCATGTTTACCGGTCGGATTAATAAATACAGAAAAGGCACCTATACTTTCCGTAAAGGTAATTCAGCTCGATAATCGATCTCACGTTTATGCGCGATTATCTTGTCGATAGAGGGGTAGTATGAAGTAACCTATCTACACATAGTGATCATCAAGCTATTGTTTACGAACTGACAAGTGTGTGGTCCGAAGGGGTTTTGTTATAATACTACAGAGAAAAAATAAGGTGGAAGTTCAAAGCATTCGAAGGATAGCACATAACCGTGGAAAACTGTGGAGAAATGTCTCAAGGCAAGGGAGCAATACCAGCAAGCCAGATTTGTCGAAAATCTGGTCTGCGACAACAATATTGTAAAGATAGATTAGTGTTTAATCATGCCATAAAATTAAGTATGCGGCAGGGCTTTCGCAAATTGTGCTAGGAAGTCGGCATTGATCCTTAGGGCTGGCCTTACCTGTTTATGATGAAAAAATTTAAAAGTAAATGAAGCCGAATAAAGAAGTGACTGAGTAAAACCTCTGATGCGGACAATGGTTCCGAACATTGCTTTGAAGTCAGCCAGTACCCAAATATCTTGACAGAAGTATGCAGTGGGTGCTTAGCTGAAGGGAACTTTCCTCCTAACTTGAAGGAGCAGACTCTTGTATTGTTAACTAAAGGGGACAAACCACCATAGGAGAGCCGTCCTCCATCCATCCAATCTCCTTGTTGTAGGCTGCGGCTAAAATCCTGAAGAGAATTATATGTGACTGGCTACAAGAAGCTAAATTCAGAGTGGAAAACCTATAGCAGGGCACCAGTAAGGCTTTCATAAGGGAGCCGACAATGATGAATGTGATTAAACATGTTGCAGATACGGCGCAAGAGGCGACCTCCGGTTCTCGATTGAGACATTGGACGATTGAGACATTGGACGTGAAGAACGCATTTAAAACAGCCAACTGGAGCTACATATTTAATGCACTTAGCTACGTTTTATACATTGGAATGTGATATACGATGAAGTATTTCGACCATCGATACCAAGTGAAGCACGGGTGGTTGACTGTGAGGACGACATCACGGTTATGGTTGTCGTTAAATAAAGTGATGTGATTGTGAAGATTGGTAATATGGCGGTCATGTTCATGCGAAAGTGATTAGCATCTGCTGTTTGGGGCAAGAATTTGCCCCAATTCATTAGAGAAGAACCTTTTCAATATTCTGGACGGCATACGAAGACGCTGCCTGTACTCTTACGGAAATGCCTCCAATGTACCTACTGGCTATAGAGCGCCAAGCGCCAAATGATGTTCTTGCATCGTGGTCAGAGCACAAAAAAATCCTCAAATTAACACAGTGTGACACAATAACAATTTGGCAGAGACGATGGAGTGAGTCGACCAAAAGTAGATGGACCCAACGCCTGATCCTCTCGATTGAGGCGTGGTTGTAACGTTGAGAGGTGTATTAATCACCTAAAGCAGATTTTTACCGGTCATTGTTGATTCAGAGCACACCTATATTTAGATTGAATCACGAAGAGTCACCAGATTGCCATTTATGAACCAGAACACCGGAGAATGTAGTGAAATGTTGTATATGAGTGGCTACGATTTACTGAGGAGAGAAGAAGTTTTTGTACACCTGGGTTCGAACTAACGACGGGAAAAATACTGGAGTTTATGATGGCGACCGAAGATGGATAACACAGGAGGCAGCCTACGTTGAGCCAGTCACGGCATAGTTTGCCGAGGGTGGTGGTTTGATAGGTATAAGAATCCAACACTTTCACGTGTTTGGTATAAGAGTTTACACGTAAGGCTTTATGAAGGTTTCCCTCCTCCTCCCAGGAAAATAAAATCACATACAAACGAGAAGGAATGTAGGGCACAGTGTCTTAATCATGGGGCTATAGCATTAAATTTTTAATCCGCATTTTCGAGATAACAAAATTACGTACCCAATAATTTCTTTTAGATGTATCCATCTTACTTGCTGCTAACTTCGTTTTAACCGATAGAAATTGGCCTAGAATATTGTAATTTTAAGTTTAATAATAGTCTTACGAGTTTAACCATATCGGCTGATAATTCACTCACTTGTTGATTTCGTGCTTCTATAGATTAACTAAATATTTAACATATTTTTTAAATTCGCATCACAAAAAGTGTTTAGTTGAACATTTGTTGTAAGAAACGTTAGTTTGCATTCTTAGCCATTACTGGTTTATAACAGCTGGCAACCTATATCCTTCCAATTGAATCAATCGTTCTAATATTTTAGAATAGGCTTGTTATTTTGTTAAAAATGGACGTTGGCAAACCTAGTAGAGCAAATATCGTACTGCATTCGGATATCATTGGTATATGTTAGTACCGCTAGTTTGGCTGTTGCATAAGCAATTAACAAAATATTTACATTTTCTGAACAAGATTTTTTTTATCAAAACTTTTTACGAAAGAAAATGGCAGAAAACTTTCAGTTCCAAACTGACAGCTCAGCTCGTTAATCGATTGACATTTTTTTATTATTTGCGTAAATTTTCTTAAAATAATATCGGCTGAAGTCGATAACGCGTTGGCTTGTAGTTGCTGATGACGTGCAAGATATTAGGACCGATATGCGATTTATTTCCTGCACCATTACCGATTTTTGCAATTAAGTCGCCCACAATAGTTTTTATGTCATAGTGCGAGATGTTATTGGTGTCCTCTTCTAATTGGACAAAGAATAATTCATTGACGTAATTTGATTTATATTCGGAAAGAGGATGAAATTGTTTAGTGCGCAGTCTGATCGTGCATATCTATATATTGATAGGGTGAAAGTTGATGGTATATATTGCTCCAAACGCCAGCAGGTGAAAAATCCAACTCTAAATTCTCTTCCACTCTGATGGCCGCTGTAATGGAGAGTAACCATTTGAAGATTCATGGACTTTCAAACCATCGAAGTTTTTGTAGAGCGAGTGTGTCTAAAAATCTTGGTCTAATTTGAAAGTTTTGGAGATCTCCAAATTTTAGAAGGCTAAGCACGACCCCTTCTGTGAGATGTGGCATACACGTGTTCGTCATGCATACAATCATCTCTAACAAACGAACTTTAACAAGATACCGTGAACTATTTTAGATGCTATTTGTATAAAGTACATCCAGCAGATTGTGCACAAATATTTTTTTAAAAAAATAGAAAAGAAGACGTGGGGGGTACAGATTTTGTGGGAACGTGACACCTTAATAGGAAAAATATATAGCCCTATAATAAAAAAACACAAAATTACGAAAAATAGAAACTATAGCCCAACACTGTGAAGCCATAACCATATTGAAATAATGGGACAAAAAGCCCGTTACTGTGAAATCGGCATATAACGAGTAAGAAACTGGTGTTATAATAAAAAGGAACAAAGAAATTACAAAATAACCAAAATATGGGTGGATTGGAAAATATGGGTGGATTGGAAATAAAAAAAATGCATAATATACCATTTATGAACTATTTAGAAGATTACTGAATGTTGGTGTACTAAATAGTTTCATCATTTACAACCGCAATAAACAACAAAATGTCAACCATTAAAAATTTCGAGTTTAACTGGTAGAACGAATTTATGCGAAATATGTAAATGACCTTTAGAGAAAGGTTTCATGAAGACATTCTCAAGATAAAAATTTATCAACTGACTTGGTGATCGTCATTTTATTGAAAGAATTTTCACAACTCAACAAAAAGCTAAGCCGCAAAAAAGATGTGTCGTTTGCTACAAAACGTGGCCGCAGGAAGGAAACCATTTACTGTTGACCTAATTGTGAAGTTGGAGTATGTTTGGACTCGATTTTCGGGATTAATGAAACGTTTTTTTGTTAAAAAAAAAATTAATTAAATAAATTAAAAACGATATGACACATTTAAAAGTTTTCGTTTAATTTTCTAATCCCGCAACTCACATAGTAATTGAAATTTTAACTCCCACACGGAAAGGTTGAACCGTTGTCCTTGTACAGTTTCCGAGGCTGAAATGTTAATAAATCTGTCATGGTATAGAGATGAGGCTCATATTTTTTTTTGTTGAACAGACCTTACATTTATAAGGTTATCCAGAGAACACCATGAGGAGTTATGAATCTCGGAATACACCCCCTCCCTCCTCTACAGTTTTATGAGAGTTGTATGCTTACTACGCAGAGAACTGCCATTCTGTTATATTGTTCATAGATGAACGCATTCTGTAATAGAATTTTGAACTGTGAATTGGGCTGTTAGTTCAATATTTAAAAATATCCCTATGAAAATAACCATACACAACGGGATTCACAATGGGTTCTTAAAATGTACTTCGATGCGTCATTCTCACTTACTTTCACACACAAATTTTGAAAAGGTTGATGACAAAATCAACAATTTTTATTATTTTCAGGCATCTGCATGACGTGTCAACAGTGTTGTAAAGTAAGTAGGATTATTTTTGTCCAACCATCATACATAATCTGCGACAAAGAAAAGAATCTATTGTTTCGTATGCTATAGGTTGTAATAGCCTGAATCCCTTTAATATTGAACGATCATGATTTATTTTAGACATCAAACAATCATAGCATCAATCAATTAAGTTCCTCATAGTCATTTGTAATCATAACTATTTTGCATGAACAGTCGTACATGTTTACAAACATCAAAATATGATTGATATTCCAATTAAGAATACATTCCACTGATTTCCCGCATTCAATTTGTTATAAATAGGAAATACAACAACAAATACAATAAGGAATTGACAATAATGATAATAACAGAAAAATATCCTTTTCGGGAACGGAAAAAAATATTTTTCCTCATTTATCTTGCATAATTTATAGAAAAAGATTTCTGTCAAATTGACGTATGTCCTGTCTATCTATCGTTTTAATCGATCTATCACTTTCCTTCACAAAAAAGGAAACAATGAATATATATATATATATATATATATATATATATATATATATATATATATATATATATATATATATATAAGAATAGGAAGATGGATTATCTATTGGTTTGACACTTGAAGTAGTAATTTTTCTACTGCTTGATACAGCTTACACGAGTACATATATAAGAAAACAAAAAGGATGAAATCAATCTAAGTTACTATATAAGGAAGGAGCACAGGGATGAGAAAAGAAATTTATCAAAAAATAAATTGAATTGAATCGAAAGAATGATTTGTTTTTTATGTTTGAGAAATGTTATTGATAAAAAAATATCTCGTATATCCGAATTGAATACAGTTGAAGGATACGGCTTATACACCAAAAAATCGTTTGAATATAGTTTTGGTAATAATGAGATAATTTATTTTCGGTACCAATTGATTGGCATGAAAAATACCATAACTCTACAAAAAATTATTTAAAATAATCAATCAAGTGATTGTCGATATGTCATTTATCATCAGTTTCAATCAATAATATCTTGTTGTTGTTGCTGCCGGCTTGTCTATTTTTGAGATGATATTGCATAGAAATCTGAAATGATTAATTTATATACAGAAAGAACTTTTATCATTCTAAAATTTTATAGATTCTCGAGTGATTTGTTAGTTATTAGTTTATAAATTAGATAAACTACTATTTTGGTGTACGCAAATCATTGAAACACATTGAACTATGGATTAATAGAATCAAACACAAAAATGGGAATTTCATATAAAATTCTTCCGGCCTAATTTAATGATTTATGTACAGCCGAAACCTATAATTTTCACACCACCTCTTATAGCATGCGGTTTTTCTTTTAAAACGGTTATTTTTGGTTTGTTATAAAATGATATGCATGTCCATGTACACAACGAACCAAAAACCAATTTAAATAAAATTTATAACCACTTTGATTTTAAACCGAATTGAAAAGAATACAAAATCGTAAAAATCACTTGTTATTCGATTCAAGAACGACGTAAAAAAATCAACTGATTTTTAGATTCTGACTGATATATAGAGATGACCGTGAATTGAAAACCAAACAAATACTTGTACATGAAAATTGAATTGAATTGAAAATTTGACGGATACCCCTTATATATACATACGTATATCACTGTGGCCGGGATTTATAATTCATGAATTTCTAAAGAATTCTCTTTAAATATTTGTTGTTATGTTTACATTTATTATTATTTGCATTAATGCATGTCTATAAATTCTGTCAACATTTTAAGTTTTAAGGATTGTATTTCATGGACTTTATAAATATGTACGTACTTTGCATATTCGGTATCAATTCAATATAATCAATCAAATTGTATAGAAAGTTTAGAATGAAGTAAATGAAAAAAAAAATCGAATTTGGGAATTTATCCCATTTAACGAGGTTGACGAAATGGATTTTGGGATGAAGGTAAAAGTTTTCTAGATGCTAATAGGTATATTAAATCAGCATGGAAACGAGAATGTTAAACTATATAGAAGACATATAGTTAAATAGGAAGGTGGTATAACACCTTTGGTATATCAACTTAGAGATAAATTTTAAACTGAAAAATTAGAAAAAAGGATCTGAAGCACAGGTATCTGAAGAAGGATCTAGTAAACTAAACTATTATGGTAAATACTTTATGGATCAGAAAAGAAACTTAGATTATAGAATAACCGAAAAGATCAGCACAGAAAGTATATTGGCTGAGTGTATTTGGAGTTTATGAACTGAGCACGCCCTTATAAATGAGCTCATATGCTCAAAAAGGGTGCGATGTTTCAGAAAATTTCTGTACATGTAAATAAATAAATATACAATTCATATGATAAAAACTGGCTTATCATGGTTTATACTTACAATTGAAAAAATTAGAATGATTTTTGTATCCAAGAAATTCTAAACGGATTAAAACAAAACCCACTTAAAAGAGACTCGGTAAAAATGTAAAGGTTTTAACCAAAGTCCACCAATAGTGCTAGCAGACTGCACGGAATGTTGAAACGATAGCACGAATTTCCGAGAATTTGGTTGATTTTCAATTTTCCCCCGAGATTTTCTTTTTGTATTTCCCGGGATTTGTTTTAAAGGATAGTTTCGTTTAAACAACTATCAAAACACATAAAGTCAAGCAAAGCTAGATGTAAAACCAAAAACCAAAAACTAATAATTTTTGATATGTTTGAATTTATTCGAGCTGAAGTTCACTCATATTCGTTTACATATTGTGAAGTGGCGCAAATACAGAAATTAATTGAGAATTGTTTGTCATATTTACGTTATTTTGTTGAATATAGTTATTCATTTTGCTTGCATTGAACACCATCGACGCAATTTGTGCGGCATTAATTGATTTGGGATCTAATCTACAAATCGAATGTAATATCAAAGTCGTGTGATTTGCACATTGCATCGAAACCCGTCAAATTGGCAACTGAGACGCCGGTAAGACGTGATGCAAACTTGTTCCTTGGTATCCTAAAATTTTTATTGAAGTAGCTGAAATCGAATAACAACGAAATTTTAAATAATTATGATGCTTTATTAACGCGAATCAAAGAGCGTCGGAATATCGAGTTTGTATCGCTGCTTTAATTTCTACATACTCTGCGCAATACATCGGAATCGGGGTCTCAAGTTACAAAACAAATGAGTGATTGAAAACAACAGCAAAAAATAACGAACAATGAAAATGGCAAAGTACAGAAAAACCGAATGTGAAGGAAATGCTGGCCGAAAATATTACAGATTCGATGATGTCTTAACCTGCCTCTTGCCACGTTCTCCAAAAGAGTATTCAACAAAAAGAAATTTACGAAGTTATCGGTAACACAACACAAAATATAAAGAAACTGTTGCATTGTTCACCATTCGGCCAACATCTAAATAGAAAGCGAATGGGCTGAATGGAAACTATCATCAAATTTTTGTAATAAAAACGATCGTCGCTTTCGGATCGCTTGTTAAACGCTCTTGTGTTGTTAAAAGATTTTTTTTTACAGAAAGAGTTATTACCTATTATAATAGTTATTATAATAAGATTGATTGTAAACAAGAATAAAAGACATATCCCTGGAATTCCCAGGTTCCCGGGCATACGATTTCAAAATTCCCGTTTCCCGGAAATCAAATGATTCCGCGACCTTCTACGAAGAACATCGCCCTGAAAACTATATGGATGATGAAAAGTAGCTGTAAAACTGCAAAGGCTAAGATATAATACGCGGCAGTTTCCCAAGGCCTCGAACGTTAAAAATGAAAGAACGCCAATGCCAACAAGCAAAAAATTTAAAAACATCAACATAACCTGAAACCGTGTTCTTGCTACACCTAAGAATGGTGAGAAATAAGAAAAAAATTTGCCACTTTCTGACACAAAAGGGCGGGTTACAGAGCGCAAATTTTTACCGTCACAACAGAGGTACCGCAGGGCAGTCACTTAGGTTCAATATTTTTTCATCCTGTCTATGAATGACATGAGATAAAAGAATGATTAAAATTCCACTTATTTCTTTCTGTCTATACTGACGACTTGAACATTTTTTCGAATATTTCAACTGAACGCGACACAACGGCCCGTATTTTTAAACGTGGATAGAGATAAATTGGCGGATTTATCCTCTCTTTCGTATTTTTAAACCTAGATAAACCCACTGATTGAAACCACAGATTTATACCTCGATATCGATGGTTAAAACAGTGGCTACATTATTTTCGAAAGTTCGGAAGTAAAAACATCAAACAATGTGCCAAACAGTCGTGTGAGTATTTATTTCCGTTGTGAATAATCAGTTTTTAACAGATAAGGAATATCACGTTAATTCATCTTCGTCAGACTCTGAGTCTACTGATTCAGATTAGAATATTTTATTAAGTCGACGAATAGAACGACTACAAATATAACAAGAAAGAATTGATATGGATTATTATAATGCTGAAGAATTTAGGATGCGAGTCCGATTTTCAAAAGAAGTGGTTCATCATTTGGAAAACTTTGCTTTCGCGGGTATCCGTTAACCACAATACAACAAATTTGAGTTATTTTGCAACGGGCTAATAAGAATAAGACAGAGTAAAGCGGGGCCCATAATCCATAAAATATTAATTGCCAGGAAAGCCAATGATTTTATAAAAATGCCAATGGTCGACGAAGCGAACAAAATCAAGTACACATTTTTGTAATAAATTATAGGAATACAAATTATTGGCTGCATTGATAGTACTCATATACCAATAAGACCTCCAGGATGTGAAGAGGTAAAATTCTGCCTCGCAACTGTAAAGGATATTTTTCCATTAATACACAAACGACATGTGATTCTGATGGTAAATTTATAGACATTGTTGCAAGGTATTTTTTTAAATTTACTATATTAAAATCAAGTCATTAAAATATTTTTGCATTTCTTTGTTTAGGTGGTTTAGATCATCACATGATCAAACCATTTTTAATTTCCCTAAAATTAAGGCTTGATTTGATCAGAACGAATTCAACAATATGCTGCTCATTGTTGATTTCAGCTATGGAACTCTATTATAGTTAGCCGATATTTCCAGCCGAAAGTAAAAAAAAATCGATAATGCAGATAGTGATTTTGCTATCTCAGCCGAAAATATAATATGAAACATCAATTATTAATATGCTTCAGCCGAAAGTTATCAGCCGACATTTTTCAGCTGACATATCTCAGCCGACATTTCTCACCCGATATTTTTCAGCCGAAAGTATTTTTTATACGAAAAATATTAAAAAAAAAATTAACTGAAATGGTTAAAAATAAAACAACAAACTATATTTTTAATAGCATTATAAATTGTTTAGAAAATTCGTTTTCCAATAGGGAAACTTGAATATAAATATATCGCACCTACAAAATTAGAAAATTTCTAAAAATCAACCATTTAAAGTGTCATAGTAGAAAATAAATTCAAACGAAGGGTCTTAATGATGTTCACATCTGGAAAAAATTGCAGGTCAATTTCCATGCGGGGAGCTCGGGAAAACTTAATTGAACTTGATGACACTTTAAATGGCCAATATTTAGAAATTTTAAAATTTTGTGTGTGCGATATATTCAATCGAGTTTTCAGGAGCTCCCCACATGGAAATTGATCTGAAATTTTTTACGGGTGTGAACATTATTAAGGCCTTTGATTTCAATCTATTCCCAACCATGACACTTTAAATGGTCGATTTTTAAAAATTTTCAAATTTTGTGTGTGCGATATAATTATATTCAAGTTTTCCTATTGGAAAACGAATTTTCTAAACAATTTATAATGCTATTAAAAATATAGTTTGTTGTTTTATTTTTAACCATTTCAGTTAATTTTTTTTTAATATTTTTCGTATAAAAAATACTTTCGGCTGTAAAATATCGGGTGAGAAATGTCAACTGAGATATGTCGGCTGACAACTTTCGGCTGATCTATATTAATATTTTCGGCTGAGTTAGCAAAGACACTACATGCATTATCGATTTTTTTTTTACTTTCGGCTGGGAGATATCGGCTAACTTTAATAGTATGGTTATTGATGCAAAAATTATTTAATTACCCCTTACAGATTTTCACGAAATATTTTGCAGAAAAGGTACAATCGAACGATACCATCAACCAGATCAATAATAGAAAGAACTTTTGGGCAGTGGAAGAGAATTTTTCCAGTTCTGGCAGTAAGTACGGTTTTATTTAACTTTTCATTTTCTCTAATTATTTCCCTAAGAACCAAAGCAAGTGAAGAAATTTTTCGGAGTTTGGCACAAAATTATAAAGTACTGAGCTACATAATTATGAGAAGAAATTTTTTCGTAATTCCTGATATGCCTTAAATTAAATTAAATAAATTCATTTCAAATAGATTAATTTATTCATATTATGTTTTAATTCACCACACATAAGTTTCATAAGAATCGCATCCTAAGTATCAAATATTTTATTGGAAACTGAATCTGTCCTTTTGCTCTCTTGTATGTTTTCACTTTGCTCCACCAGTTCCATTATATTCGCTTTCCATTATATTATTTTCTTGCCCGAACGAAATAGAAAAATAAACAAAAATGTTTAGTAAAAATATTACGTACAGGAATGATAAACAAAAAAAATTGACAAGTGTCCCAGCAAGCAGTTTTAATGCGAAAGTCGATATCGAAAAAGTAGCCTTGGCTGAATCAGTGAATTTCCGAAAACCGCGATTAATCCGAAGATTTATCCACGTTAAAAAATATGGGCCTAATTGTTACAGTCCGATTTGAACAACTTTGCCGTGTGGTGTGCTAAAATAACTTTACTTTAAACATAAGCAAATGTCAATTATTAACTTACTTCCGTAACTGTTTGCGTTCTAGTCTTTATTCAAGAATTGTGTTGAATCCTATCATAAGTGAACTGTTGAATCCTATCCAAAGGCTGGCAATGAGGAGTTCACAATAAGTAGCCCTTATCATTACCAACTCAAAACATAAATAACCATTTCCGGCCTAGGAAGTTCTTAAGAGATACAAATTTTTATTTAACTTAATCTAAGATTTTGGAACTTGACCATTTCCTCAAATTTGAATATACGGCTGGTGCTGGACACTTGGTCAGCAATTACGGAAATACGAACCATGTCAAAACAACATTCGCTGTTTTCGGTCCAGGAAGGTTTGGAAAGTTATAGACGATTTTCATATAAACTTATAACTCAACATTAATTTTGGACGTTATATAGAATTAAACTTAGTAATTGCTCAATGATCCTCGACGGGAATAGAACTTGGGAACGCAATTTTAGTTATAATTCTAGTTAGGCCTAAGTTTCGAATGTTGTTCTGGAAATTGACTATTTGGATGAGATTAAGCCTTTTTCTAAAATTCAATTTGGTTACTTAATAATTTTAGGTGTAACGTTGTATTTTGCGGAAGTGTGGCACGACAATGGCAAAACAAATCTGTTATGAAAAGTGAAGGAATGGTAGAAACGTTTTTACACGAGAGTACTTCGTCATACTTTTAGAGTACAGGATGGTTTCATCGGAATGATGTTCCGATGAAACCATCCTGGATAAATCACTTAGCAGGATACGTGTCGATACGTTTTCGGGTAGATAAGACAGTCATGTATCGTATTTAAATTTGTCCTGATTGACACATCTTTCAGTTGGAAAATTAAAATAATAAAGTATCCAAATTTTAAGTGCATGATTACGAATTTGTTAAATGTCATTGTTGTCATTTTCATAATATCATTTTAGTTACGTAAAAGTATTTTGAAATCTAATATTTCGAAATTCTATTTCTGATAAAATTATAATGACGGTCAACCAACAACAAACCGATAACATCAATTAGGAAAAGTTATAATTTAACTCATCCTCTAAAAACTTGAATTTAATACATAGTTTCGGTCTATCGCAATCATGCAATTAAAGACAAGGTCGTGTCAGTGTAAATGGAAAAATTCTAGTACATAACTATCTAATTATAATTTAATTGTTTTCTAATAATTGACGTCATGGCAAATTTGCTCTTTGAATTTAATTCGAAAACAAATTAAAAAAAAAATTTTATTGTCCGTAACATTAACAACCATAAAATGGATTTGTAACAAAGAAAATTATTTGGATATATCTTCACCTAATGAAGTTTGCGGTGTAAAACTTAACTTAAGTAAAAGAAAATTAGGGAAGCTGGGTTGACTAAAAACAATTTATGCCATTGCACCAACGTCGATTTAATAAAATTTTCTATAAGTAGTGGGTTAAATTATAACTTCCCCGAAATATTAAATCGATTTCAAAACTAATTGCTGTCACTAAACTTTTTTTCGAAAAGTTTTATTCAACGTGGTTGGACATTGCGGCATTTTATGTTCCAAACTTTTAACATTTTTCGTCTATATTATTAAATCATATTCAGTTCACAACCACGCAATCATGCACATTAAATTTGTATGGTTCCTCATTTTAATTTTCCAATTGAAGGATGGGTCGCTTACTCTGATAGCAGTGCGAAAAAATGAAAATAATCTGTACAAATTAAAACAAGGCATTTGTCCATTTTACCCAAATGGAAAAATAACTGCAGATTCCTTTGCATCTAATATAGTCTGGAGATTGGAGCACGGTATTGGATTAGACACACGTTTAGAACCGAAACACTTTGGTGGATTTTTATATAAGTTCCGAAATAGAAACTGTATGCAGTTTAAATATAATAAAAAAAGTGAAATGCTTTCACGTGCACTCCCCGATTGTGAATGTGATAACTTTCAACTTGGCTACAAATACGCACACGAAAATATAGAGGAGATTCAACGCTTCTTTGCAACAGTTTCAACCGATTTTAAAACATTTATAATAGCTTATGGTTGTGTAGACAACGAACATCTCAACTTGTACCTAAACATAGTTTACGAACCGTACTATTCGGAATTTATTGTGTTGCTGGTGGATAACAAGCACGGTTTTAATAGAGATAAGTTTTTTCAAGCAGTAAATCATTCAGCTGTGATGCAGTTCGAATTTGGTAAAGTGCTTCTGGAGCAGTTAATAAGTGGCAAATATTTACAAAACTATACCAAAGATAATAATTTTGTTGAGTGCGACCTCAAATTTTGCGAATCGTCTATTGCTTGTCATATATACAACGTTGGATATGATTACGCATTTCTAGTAAAATTTCTGTTAAGTATAATTACAGTGGGAGAGGCAATTTATTTGTTGTATTCGCTTAAAAAATACGTGTTCATAAAACTATTAATAAGAAATTAATTCAAGTTATGTTAATTTTTTGAGTATTTTATACACAATTTGAATTTATTTAATTAAGTGTTTTAGTTAGCATAGATTGTAGGGGCTGGGAACCCGTGACAACCACTATGGAAATCAAGCGCAAAATTTATCGAAAACATTAAAAAAGACGAAAAAACAATAAAATAAAGTATTGGCGTATTAAGCACACTCGAATCTACCACGGTTTTTAGTGAAGTGTAATCAAAGTTCGACCATTCATTGAAAATAAATGCCCATTCGGTCTTTTTTATTTGTTAAGATTTGCGATTGGTTTCCATTCCTTATTTAAATTTATAGCTGATTCTGAAATACATTTTAATGCTTTACTGATTGTAAATTATACTCGGTCGAATTTTACAAATTTAAACGTCTTTGGCCAATTATCTTGATGATCGCCGTAATTTGTGGAAGACGTTCATACACTAAGTAAGAGAGTAAGTATTCCTGAATCGTTTAAATGTTTTTAAACTAAATCAAAGAATTCAAGAAGGTATTTCAAAGCATTAATTATACAAAAATAGGACCTTTTTAAAATTTTACATGAAAAACTACGAACACCCTCACACACATAGTTATGTTTTCAACCGAATTTGTGATTCGGTGACGTACGGGTATTGGCTGATTATATATCGAAGTGGTTGACTCGCCACCAATCTTCGAATAGTTGACTCGACAGGATGCTTGCGGCGATGATAAAAATCATGTTATGATTGAAACGTTTTTCGAACGGAGCACCACTATACCTTTACCGTGATTTGCCATACACAACAAATTTGACAGATGTTGCTTTAACAATATGACTGCTACGCATAAAATATCATTTTCCCTATGAAATCAGTTAGATAATTAACTAGATAATTAACAATAGAAGCAAGTCTTCTCTCAACAGCACCAGCTACATAACTCAATTTTCTTATCATGAGTAACGTCAACATAGAGAAATGAGTTAAATTTCTTTTTCAGACAACCACCATAATAGATGTTTAAAATGGGACTGTTGAAAAACCACGTATCTTTCACTTTTCGGATGTTTAAAACAAGTTTGTTAATTTTTAACCAGTTATTTAAAGTTACTATCTGCATTTATTGCTGCTTCCATGCTTACATCGCGAGAAGTCTCAGACGGCAAAACTATGTCATCTGCAAATAAAGACGATGTTCCAGAAAGAAAATTAGAAACAGTATTGGCTCAAGAATGCTACCTAATGTACCAATATCATTACAAAGTAATTAGTTAGGTGTACGGTAACCGGGCCGATACGTACTACTTTTAAACCTGTTATATATTCCTTATGTAATATGTAAAGAGGGTGCGTAGACTAATAACCGGCGTCATCCGGAACACAAGTTTATGCTTGGCTTTACACCACAATCAATTAATTCGTGGTAAAAAAAAACTGTTGCTGGCCTCAATATATTTACCCCTCCATTTTTTTGTTGATAGTCGATCAGACAAGTATATAAATTAGATAATGGCCAACATATGTATTTTTGGACAAATCATATTGTTAATGTTATCAATGTGAAATGCGTTTGATTACCAACACGATTGAACTAAACCCATATGCAATTCTATAGCGACCATTAGAATAGAAAACAAAACATAACCAGAAGCTATTTGTCATATAATCATCTCACTGTCACTTCAATCATCAACCAACTATTTTTTTCATCCACTAATACTTTCAGTTGTTGTTGCTGTATATAGTTTTTCTTTTCAATTTTATTGTAATATTTATGATGACAGACTGGAAAGAAGAAAACTTACAATAAATAAAATAAAAACACACAAATCAACTAAAGTGACAGATAGACAGTATACGAGCATGTTATAAAGAGGAAAACTTGGTAGAAACGGAAACAATCAGTCACGCAATCAATGAATAAAATAATCATTATCGTAATTATATATACCGTATGCACTCACTTACGGTTATGACACACAGACACGGCGTTTTCAATTTAGAAACGATAATTTTTTTATATTGATTACAAGACGTTACTAATGAAACGTTGTCATTAATGGATGTAATAGTACATCGAATCTGGTTCAATTTAAACTGCTCTTGAATCAAAAATGACTTAAATCTTTCAAAACTAAAAAGAAAAATTTACAGTTTAAAATTTAATATCAACTTAACATCAGTGGACTGTTTTTGGTACTAAATATTTACCAAATTAGCAAATCCATTCCACAGCTAATTTGAATGATTAGTGCATTCAACCTCAAAATTTTAAAGTACGGTAATTTAAATAATCCGGTATTTATAAGTTTTCCTGAACCTCAGCCAGAGTTTGATGAAGTTAAAAGTGCTTTAAACAAATCAACTTTAAAATGTATGAGCAACCAAATTCGGAATTGTCTTTTTATTCTAATAAGTATGAGAATGAAGCTCGTTTGTATTCTTATTTCCATGAAATTAAGTTCCCTAAATGGAAAACCTAACGCTAACTGTCAACAGATAAAAGAACTGTTAATGTCTTAGTTTACTAGTTCAGAGGAGGTAGCCGAAAATCACCGGTATTATATCTACCGAAGCGTGAAATTTTGAAACTCTACCCAGCCGGTTAACTCCGAAAGATATCTCAAATTATTGAAATTCAATTCAATCGTGAAATTAATGTGTGTTGAAACTACAAATCATCTATTCACAAAGCAAACAAAAAATGCTTAAAATCCGTTCACATGTTAGAAAATATTTCGTTTCCAAAAAATGAACATAACAAGAATAAGCCTCTACCATAATGCGTCAATTTTCCTCTGCACTACATGTGGATGTTAAAATCATTTGAAAAACTATACCAGACCTTCTCCATAGTGTCGCAAATATAAGCATACTTGGTAAAATTTTCTGGGAACCGTTCAGTATTGCGTGGATCCGGGTGAAAACATCAAATTTGCTTGCAAAAAGTAATTGATACATTTCTTTGTTTTAGTAAATTAAGCATGGGTTAAACTACTCTTCATCGCTCAAAATTGTTGGGATATTGCCTTACCTATAACGCAACGATATTTTCCAATTTCAACTACCGTTTTTTCTTGAACGGTTCTTCGGCTCTATCCCATGAATCGAATTTGATAGAACGAAAAATCTGATATTAACCGCCAAGTTCTTACTTATTCTGATCATAATAAACACTTTTATATCAGATGTAACACGTGTGCTCAGAAGGGCTTGAGCGAGTTATTTTTTAAGATGATGAGAATCTTGGTGAAAGATCCCAAATTGAACACTGCTCAGAAAACTCACAACCGAACTAGAGTGTTTCGCGGTGTGATAAACATTTACGAATGCAACGGATTATTAATTAATAAGACGAGAATATCTTCTAACCTTTAATTTCAACATATAGTACACACCAAAGGAAAAGCGAATGTAGTTCCCGATACCTTGTACCACATTTATTACTACTATTTTCGAATTGAATAATATCACAGCTAAATTCTATTTAGATCTTCTTTCAACAGCTTTTGAGCATCACAAATTCAAACTTCTTTAATCTCAAATATCGGCCAAACCAAATGAATGGCTGCACTTGGTGGTATTAGGCAAACAAACTAGAACGATTTTTTATTGGCCTTGTGACAAAACGTTACTAAATGTGAAGGCTATAAATCTACTAAGGCCTCAAATTTGAATGCACGACCCGAGTTGTTTATCGCAAAATTCGTCGACAGGTATTTTCAAAAAATGTATAATTAGATTTGTTGGGTCCATATACCCAACATCAAAACAAAACACATTGCAAGACATTCATGTAGCTGGTGCTGGAGCAATTAACCCAATTTTCACTTTTAAAGTCTCTAAACTATCGTGCTACTTTAAATATTGTTAACTTCTAAAACAATAACTTAATTTATTTGAATGTCCCGAAATTATATTATCAGATAACGGATTGCTGTTCGCAAGCAAATAATTTCGTGAGTTTCTGTTGAAAAGTGAAATAGAACACGAATGCGCAGACATATATAGTCCTCAGTCGAACGCAGCAGAGGAGGTTAATCGGTCCGTTCTAAGAGCTGCAAGAAGATATATCAAAACTGATCATTGACTTTGGGATGACACTTGCAATTGCAATTGTGGAAGCATTTCTTGGTGCAGTTCAACGTTCTATCCAGTATTCACCTTATTTTGCTATGTTTGTATATCCACTAATTCATCATCAGAACACTTTTGATGAGTTTCATAAAACATTTAAGGGGACATAGCACCTTCAAAATTGAAAAAAAAGTTTTTCAAAGTTTTTTTTTAATGGAACAAAAAGAGATTAGTTTAATGAAACTTTCTATTGACATTTATTTAATTGAAAGTACAAAAAAAAAATTTTTAGATTTTTTTTACCCCAAGGTCATCTGCTACAAGGGTTTTCCAAAAACACTGAAAATTCGCGGCGTGCATCATAACTATTCTCAGAAACGTCTGAAAAAAACGAGGTTTTATTCACTATTAAATCGCCCTTGGAATGAACTAAAAGGAAAAAACTTGGTTGAAAAATAAAAAAATGGCGGAATTTTTTCGAAAAACTTTCGAATTTCTTTTTTTGTTGTTTTTTTCTGATACAGATTGGTGTTGAAAATGAAGACAACTATGACCCTTTGTCGCAGTCTAAAACTCGTGGTCCGATCCATCTTTCATGTCATGACTATATGATTAGGTGTGGCTACTCTTTAAGGTAGTGCGTAAAAAGCAAATTGCGAAATAGTTGGGAGTGCTTCGACCCCAGAACAGAGATGCAAACATTTAAAAAAACATTATACATTTTAAAAGGATGCAGAAAAAAGTTAACAAAAAATGTGTTTTAAAAATGTGTAAGGGACATCAAAATTGAAATACTTAATAAACACGCATATACATTTTAAGTACTTAAATGCTTGATTGCTTACTGTTACCGTTCAATTATCGAAAAAATTGTTTAAAGTTTCAAAACTCGTTAAAACTTTTCGAAATGAAACTTTTTTTATAGTTTAGAAAGAAAATAATTTCGACACAATTGACTCACCGTCCAACAGCATATAAAATTAATTGGCAGACTGAAGTATTATTAAAGGCAATATCGTTAATATAAGTAATAGAAACCAGTGATACCTAGTTTTTGTAATTTAAATTTTTAAAATACTACGTTAATTTAAATTTAACTGAGTTATTAATCTTTACTAACCCTTCAAATATAACTTTCTCATTAATAATTTATAATAGTAAAAGAATAAGACGGTGAGAGCAAAACGAAATAGTAAAATCATTAAATTAAAGAGTACAACTATTATTTATTGGCAATTACTGAGGATTTCCGAAGGTTTGTATAAGGCGATTTTTAAAATTTGGAAATGTAACATGTTTTTGAAGTTAAACAATTATTTTGTGTTAGGTTCATGAATAAAGATCTGGAATTTCTTACAAAATTCATTATGGAAAATTGTGCTAGAAATCAGGTAACCTTATTATTTAAGTTTTTTTTCCAAAATATAATGATATATATATGGTTTTGGTATAGGTTAGCAACGAATTTAATTTTATAAAATTTTCTCGATGGTGAGTTAAATTATAATTTGCCCTATTTGATGATATGCCCATCACTATGCAACACAATATATTTTCATTTAATAATTCGATTTCAAAATATATTTTTGTAACCAAATTTTGTTTCGAAAAAGTACAGCACAGAGAAAATATTTTGTTAGAGATCTAAACCAGTGTAAAATTATTTGTCCAAACAAATTTTTAATGTAATAACAAATAAAATATTTTATCTAGCTTGTTTTCCTAAATGCTTGGTTAAAACTCAACTCACTTTGGTCTTATATATGTTTTCAAATGCAAAAATTAAGTATAGTAATTATGAAAACTAATGACCTCGAGATTTATTTTTTTGTACAGCCCAATCGGATTGGTTGATAAGGGTGAAGCTTCATGCTTAAAATTCAACTGGAAGTGGCAACTTTTATAGCAGGTTTTACGTTTGTTGCAAATATTTTTATTAGTATAACATGTACGAAAAAACATGAACAAAAAACTGCTAAATTATATTCGCAATAAATTTAGTCTCTATATTGGTTTCTGAACCGGAGAGGACAATTTTTGATAAAATCTTACTACCAAAATTCGGTTAAGTATAAAGTTGCCGTGATTCTTAGCACCCATTGATCCGGTTCATTTCAAAAAATGATCCCAATTTTGTTTTGGATCACAAATTTTGATTTGAAAATATAGGCTGCGAGCCAATAGTCGGGTAAAAGTCAATTTTTCGGTAAATTGATTTATTTTAACTCTATGGCTGATCGAAAAATTTGTCCTAAATTCGATTTTTACCATATAAACGATTTACCCGATTATTGGCTCGCAGCCATAGTAAGCGAATTTTCGTTATTTCAAAAAATATGAACTGAACAAGATCCAATCAAGTATTAAGAAACACAGCTATTGTTGATTTAAGTATACTGTGATTTACGTACATTGACCACAATATATAGACCCTCTAATTTTACTTATATTACATTTAGCTATATTTCGATTAGATTCAAAATTTTATAATTGTAATGAACTATCTATAGCTGGTTGAGCAGCGTTTATCCCAAAAATTCTTGTTAACCCAAAAATATGGTTCTTCTTGTTTCTTTTAGCACGTTGATATCTTTATTTAAATTATGAACTCTTCTAAATGCTTCATGAACATCTATATTTATTAAGTTGAAAATAAGCTTTTCCTCCTTAATTTTTTTAATTTTGAAAATATTCTTGAATTTGGTTCAATACTTAAAATGTGGGTATACTTAAAATTTGGAATATATCACTAAAAATGATTTATTATTTATGGCTTTTGCTAGAGCCAATTTTTTTTAAAATAATTTTTCATAACGTAGACATTTACATTGCCAAAATCTTTTCTTAAAATTTGAAAAAATCTCTTCCATTTCACCAATTGTACCTGTTTTAATTTAATAAGTAAGGTAACCAAAAATATACCCTTAAAAATAGATTTTAAGGGTATATCCTCTGTCAAGTTCCAAATTATTTAATCTTTATCGAAAGATGGTTAGTAGATTTACTTTGCCATGCCAATTGACACATTTTTTTAAAATTTTAATTTGTTTTGCGGTTGTAAAGTAGAAATACATGAAACGAAAGTTAAACATTTTCCGAGGTCGCACAGTCTTTTCATGTTTTTCTACTTTATATCGTAAAACAAATTTAAATGTAAAAAAATGTGTCAATTGGTATGGCAAAATAAATCTAGTAGCCATATTTCGCCTCGCAATTAAATAATTTGGAACCTGATAGAGAACCCTAAAATCTATTTTTAAGAGCATATTTTTGGTTGCCCTATTAATAAGCTTGCTTGATTAAAGTATTATTTTATTTTACTGGATTAAACCTTAATACCAATTTATTATAACTTTATTAATAAAACACCGACGTTTTTTTTTAATATATGGAAGCTTGAATTCAAATGTTAATTTCAAAATAACTTAATTCAGAAATCGAGAAACATAGTCCAAATTATTCAAAGTAATGCAATTTGACTCTCCAATGGGTTCTCCGGTAAGGCCAACTGTGCTATTATTACGAAAGTACCAATTTCGAAACTGGAAATTTTTTTGGGTGCTTTTAACAATCCAACTCAACATTATTAAAATTGATAAATGCTTAGCTTTTCTAGATGTTGTAGATGCTTAATGAAAATGGAAATTTGTGTATAGATTGGTATCATAAAAAACGTGGTCCGACCGATATTTAAATTAAGATTCTTGGCTTCCACAGTCGTATAAAAAAATATTGACGATTGGAGCATCGTGGATTCCACCTAGTGAATTTTCAATAAACTTCAATAACTACAAATTTTGACATTTATGCCTCATGCTAGTTTAGCTGGCTTTAATTCTATTTAAAGTTTTAAATTAAAAAAAGGTAAAAGTTTTATATTATCCACCAGAGGCGCTTTTCCAACTTTTACAATCGTCAATAGTCTTTTTGCATAGCTGAAAAATTTTTGAAATAATTATTTAATTCTAAAAAATTTTAACGGATGTTTTAGTGAAAAATGGCTATCCGGAAATCGTCATTATTAGGAATATTAAGAACGCTGTTGATAAAAATAACATTTCTGGAATTAATTTAACGTTTCGGTTCCATATACGTAAAAGTTCACAGTTTTAAAAAAAAGTTAAAGTAAGTTTTAAAAAAATTAGAGTTATGTTACAAAATTTAGATATACAACTCGTTGGTAGATCATTTAAAAGTTAAGACATGATTTTATTTGCCAAATTAAAAGCATAAGATTAACTTTGATGTTACCCATTACTATATTTTTCGTCAAATAGACCATGCATCTTCAAAGTAGCTACACAATGTATTTGGTAAGGAACAAAATCTTACTAAACGGCTAATTTTAGAAAGTAGCTATATGAAGAAAATTTAAAATTCATCTCGAATTTTTTTAACCGTCCAAGAAGTTTCCAAAATTATTGTTTTTCGTCAAAATTCTAAAATTTTTGCAGTTTCGGTATTATTTTGAATAATTTGAACTATTTTTTCAATATCAAGTTATTTTCAAATTTTCAGTTCAAATCAAGTTTCGATAATGGTTTATGTACATAAATTGTTTGTCAAATTTTCGTATGTTCTTGTATCTCTTGGGAATAACAGAATATGAGTTTTGTTAATAAAATTAGAATATACTGTTGTTAAGCTTTAGTCCAGTAAAATAAAATAGTACTTTAATAAAAAATTCGCAATAAATTTTCAAAACTCTTAAATATCACGAGAACACTTTGCAAATTTAATAATTTTTTTTTACTTTTAATAAAGTTTTTTAGAAAAACTTATTAAAATTACAACTTTTAAAATTGTGTAATTAAAAACTGATTTTTAAATGTCGGAATTTTACAAATTTTATTTAATATCAAATAAAGTAGTTTTAAATTCGAAGAATTCCAAGTTTACGACATTAAAAACTTTGTCACACATAGCAAATCGATTGAACAAAAAGTTGTACACCAATTTGGATTTCCTATTCAATACTTTCTCTGTGGTTCTATTCATTACTGAAATAGAGTACTCCTATATAAATGTTACAAATTTGATTGCATTTTTTGTAAATAGTAAAACGACGGTCAATAGATCAACACGCAATCATGCATAATAAATTTGTTTGGTTCATAATTTTTATAATTTTCCAATTACACTATGGGTCGCTTACACTAGTAACATTACGAAAAGATGAAAATAATCTGAATAAATTAGGACATGGCTTATGTCCATCTCATCCAAACGAAAAAATTACTGTGGATGCCTTCGCAACTGATATAATCTGGCAATACGAGCACGGCATAGGTTTGGATACACATCATTTAGAACCGAGACACTTTGGTGGATTTTCTTATAAATTCCGAAATATAAATTGTATGCGGTTTAAATATGTTAAAAATAGGGAAGTACTTTCACGTGTACTTCCTGATTGTGAATGCGATGCTTTTCAACTTAATTACAACTTTATAAAAGAAAATGTAGATGGTAGTTACCGCAGCTTAATAGCAGTTTCAACAGATTATAGAACATTTATTCTACTGTACGGGTGCATAGATAATAAAAATCTTGCCGCTTACGTAAATCTAGTTCACGAACCGTACCATTCGGAGTTTATGATGCTATTGGTGAATAGCAAAAATGGTTTTAATCGGAATTCGTTTTTGCAACTAGCAAACAGTTCTAACTTTTTCCAGTCGAAACGCATTGCGTTAAGTAAAATATTTCTGGAACAGTTAGCAAGTGGAAAATATTTGAAACAAAATTATACGAAAAATAATAATTTTGATGAGTGTGATCGAAAATTTTGTGAATCATCCATTTCTTGTCATATTATTCATAATGTAGGAAACGATTTTGTATTTCTTGTTAAATTTGTGATATGCTTAATCACGGTGGGGGAGACAATATTTCTGTTATATTCGCTTAAAAAATATGTGACATTAAAATTTTTACAAAAAAAGTAATCAAAGCTAGATTTTTATATTTTTTACACAATTTAAATTATTTATAAATAATTGATTCTTTTATGTGTACGACTTTAGTCCTTTTAGTCAGCGCAAACAATAAAAAATGTGTTCTTCATTTTATACTCTCATTGTTGTAATTTAGTGGTTTTATTCAGTATCCATAATTCAAGCCTTTTACGAAACTAATTTTGTTTGAGCCCTAATGAGTGTATAACTAATTTAATCTCAAAATAAAAAAGATCAAATTTTAAATTGTTTTTTAATTTAAAAATAATTTTGTTTTGTACCAATAATAACAATTCACACAAGGTGTTTTAAAAAATTTCAAAAGTTAAAAGTTTAGCTCTAATAGTTTTTCAATAATATTGATCTGTAATTTGTCGATTTTGGGTACAAGCATTTTCTCCAAAACTTCCTCGATCTTCCCGAAAATAGTTTCAGAGATGATTTTTACATCTTTTTCAATATAAGATGGTTCTTAAAAATAATGTGTCTGCTGTAAAACAATAATTTCTTATCGTAAAGTATATATTTATTACCTCCTTTTCAGAGAAGAGCGCAATAAACACAATGACTCCGAGAGAGCGAGAAAGCATAAGTTATTATTCGTATAAAAAGAGACATAAACTCATTTTGAAATTTTAATGAGTTTACGTTGAGAATGACCTAGTGAATAATAACTATCGCAAATGAAAATTGCTGTTGGTATTTTATAAACAATGGACATTTTTAATTTATTTCACACCTAAGTTTTAATTAAATTTTACATTTAACATTTTACGGGAGTAAAATTCCTAACATTTTACCCGTAAAAATTGTTAAATGATTTGACCTCCGAGAACTAGGAACTCTATGTAATTTCTGCAAAGAAAAGATTTATGGCTACCGTCTACTGAAGTTAGAATGGAGTGTTGATTTACCTACAAACATCGCCAATCCACGAGAGAGTGTAACCAAATGTTACCTGAATAGAGAAATTCAAAATTTTTTGCCATCTAACATCATGCCTAGCTATTACGAATCTGATTATGGCAGTATTCTATATTTCCAAAGAAATCTATCGAGATGGCAAAATATTTAGCAGTAAATTCAATGATTTTAGAAGTTGTGGCTGAGTTTGAAATGGAAATCTAATACTAATCAGTTAAAAGTCAATAATGTCTTTTTAATGCAACAAGAGAACGTATTTCCCAGTCGAAGGATACTTAATAGAATTGTGACGATTCATCCTGGTTGTAACGACTTCACTAGCATAGTAACCCTGAATACAGCAAAAACCTAATTCAAACATCCAGTTAATAAATTAATGAAATTACTAATTAATTTTAAGTAATATATAGTTCCTTGACAGTACGCTGGTGAGGATCAAACACAAAATATCTTGCCATATACTATTTTAGTTAAAACCAAGACACAAGCCGTGGAGTGTCCGTGGTTTCGCCCCTGATCCGCTCCTAGTAAATTACAAATGTTTCCTCACACTCAGTGTTAATAAAAAATATGGCGAACTCGGTACAACAAAAATCTGACTTCAACAAAAAGTTAAAAATATCGGGTGGCGACACATTAAATGTTTATCGAGTAAAGTGATTGGCAATATAAATATTTTTTAAATTAATTGAAATGCGAGATATCTCGTGTATTATGCGGCAGAAGGGTATTCAAAACTAACACACTATTAATCTATTTGTTATCAAACTATCATTAATTTTCATTTCTTGATGTTGTTGTGTGTGAAAATGAAACCCCATTAAAAATGATGACATGATTTTTTATTTCGGTGCTGGTTAGATTTGATTTTTAGAACATCAAAATCTCCGACAAAGTGAAATGAAAATCTCGTTCTGTTTATAAATACTGACATCTGTCTAGACACCAATAAAAAAAACATTTTTGTCCGTGAATTACAATACATCAGCATCAATAATCGTAATCGTTTTAATAACAACAACAACAACGACGATGATGATGATGAGAGATGAGTAGAAAAATGATCTTTCAACTTCAGTACATGTGACACTACTCATATAAATAATTTACTATATGCCCTTGGTTGTTGTTGTAGTTTTTGTCAGATTTTTTTTTTTTTTTTTGTTGAAAACGAAAAACTGTCTGTCAATATAAACATTTATTTGAGAAATTTCGTTTTCTCATTTTGAGATTAATGCATTTGTGGTGATTGATGATTTAAGTTTTTTGTTTGTGGCACAAAACAAGATATATTTTTAGAGATTAAAAGTGTTTATGTTAATATTTTGGTATGTTAAGGAACGGTATAATTAAAAGTAATTGTTTTGTCGAGATTTGAGCATATAGAATTTCAAGTACCATTTCCGGGTGCATATACCCTTGTATATTGTGGCTTCAATACGACCTTGCTGCATAGCAGAGTGACGCCTCGTGCTACACTCAGTAATTATTTTTGATTTCGGATTTAAAACAAAACTAGGCTGTACTCACTGTGTCCAATTTGTAGTATGTGAATTGATAACTTCACCTGTTAAAAATGCCCCAAACCAGGCAATGGATTGGCTGAAATTGTTTGACCAAATTTCAATGTACACAACCAGTTCACTTCACCAAAATTATGCTATCTACATATATCAATCAATCCCATTGTATGGGAAGCAACATAAATCATAATTTTTTGTGTATATTTTCGAAAAGCTTTGTTGAGGTAGGGATAACTGAGGCAGACAAGGCTTCTTATTTAAAAGGAATGTGTACAACCGGTTTCATGGAAGGATTATTTCGAAACGAGGCGAAACGAGGCAAACGAAACAAAATCAAAAAGTATCTGCATAGAAAAAATCAGTTTACCATAGATTTCTCATTTTTATAAATTTAGAAACAAAAATGAGTTGAGTAAAAAAGTTCTGTAATTCCAATGTCATGATTGTATTTGTGACTTTTACATTGCGCGCAATGTAAAGTCACAAATACAATCATGACATTGGAATTGTTAGAACTTTTTTACTCAATTCATTTTTATCTGTCGATTTATCAAAATGAGAAATCTATGGTAAACTTATTTTTCTATGGTATCTGGTTCACTGACCCCTGAAATAAATTAAAAAAATCGTCCCTGAATGAATTTCCTATAGTGGTTTCTACATTGCAACATCAGCGTTATTTGTTGTTCAGAATCCAACAATTGAGAATTAGTCAATTTAAACTTATTTAAGCTAATAAGTTGCAAAAGTAAATGGAGTGCCATTAAAAGTAAATATAGTCGATACTATTTTTAAAAATCAGACAATTTTAAAATAATTTGAGGTGTTTATAATTTACGTACACACAGAGATACTGAATTTGTCCCTTTCATGTCGATGCAAAATAGAATTTATCGCCCTTCATAAATATTTAAAATCCGACACACATATTCGCTATTTTCAAAGTTGTTGTTTGAGCAACATACTCAACAAGACCAAAAACGAAAACAAAAATGTAAAATTGGAAAATTTATGTTGTAATAAATTTTCACAAAATGTCATAAATTATATGATGGATGTCTTTTGAACCAGAAAGCTACCAGTCTTAATGTATAAAAAATAAAAATACAAAATCGGTGTTGTTGTTATTGCCATTATTACATATACATTATTCTGCTAAAGAATTATTATTATGTATATGTAATACATTAATTCAGAAGCTCTATGTATCGTACATATATATTTCAACTTTGGACATATAAAATGATTAATGAAGTATATTAGATAATATAATTTTCTAAATATTTTTATTCGAATATAATTTATTCACATTTTTAAATCGCTCAGCATGAACATTGTACATTATCGGATATGATAAGTAGAAAATTGATTTAGCCAAAAAGCATAATATGTTTTTTAGAATCATATTTAGAGAAGCGCTGTGGGTAACCACATTCACACGTATTTTTCTTTATTCAAGCTACTTTATTCCATCAACACTGTGCGCACTAATCTTAAATGAAACGAAACGAAATTATTTAGATCCCAATTTTTTTTTTTACTCATATATTATTTCATTTATGATTGATTGATGTTGCATGAACATAAAAAAATTTACAACATAAAAAATATGGGGCATGCTCATTTTTCAATATTGTGATGGCAAATGAAATTGATATCTTGGAATATAATACAAAATAAATAGAATAATGTTGCTTACCCCAAAAAAAAATATGAAAATATGATTGAAAGGAATTTAATTGATCGTGGAGTAAAGGCATCAATCAAACAGTGTGTATGGGATGTGATGACAATCAAAAAATTAATGACTTAATAGAAAAACAAAACTCAAAAGTATTAGTCATCCATCGCCACTGTAATAATCTTATTTAATTCAAATCGTAAGATTTTTAAAACGTAATCATTCAAACATTAATTTTAGTTTAATGTTTTTTAACTATACGGATAGCCGGTTAAGAAAGCATTTTATTGATATATCTCAAATTTATTAACATTAGAAACACAGTAGTAAGATCAATAATGAAAATAAACATCTAGGCAGATATAACCCTCTGCTATTTATAAATTAAAATAAACAAAACATTTTTGGAAAAGTAAAGACTTTATTGGACTTTTAATTGTTTCCTTTAAATTTAAAATATCCAAATTATGAAGCATGTTGGTTAATATATTGGAGGTACAAATTAGTTTTGAGGGATTTACAAAAGATGGCATTAGTATTAAATCGCATTAGGCCATCTTGTAACTCATGTTACAGCGTTATTATTTCCCTTTAATAATTAGTATATGTCATTTCGCTGAAGTGTAAACAACATATTTTGTTATACTCTAACCATGTCAACCTTTGTGCCAAGAAAACAAAATTTTCGGGCTGCTTTTTTGTTTTAATGGGAAGCATGCTTCATCAATAATGTGAGTGCTGGTTCCGGCTTTTTAAAATTAGCGATTTTGAAACAAGTGACAAAGAACGCGAAGGGAGAGCAGTAAAGTTTGAAGACGCTAAGTTGGAGGCGTTATTAGAGCATGATTCACAATAAATTCAAGACTATGTTAATGGGGAAAAACAAGAAAATTGTGTTCTGTACGGACTCACGCCAAGAGATGTCCAACTCCGTAAAATGTGCAAACAACTGCTTGAAAGACAATCTGTATGCTGCCTGCAAGATGGGAAAAAGTTGAGCTAAACGCTGGACAATACCTTGAATAAAACATATTGTAACAATTTCTCTGAATAAAGCTTCGAAGTTACAAAAAAAAAACTCAAAACTTAGATGTATGCCCAATATGTATTTCTGTACAATAAAAAAAAAAATTGAATAGAAATTGAATTGAAATTGAATTGAAATTGAATTGAAATTGAATTGAAATTGAATTGAAATTGAATTGAAATTGAATTGAAATTGAATTGAAATTGAATTGAAATTGAATTGAAATTGAATTGAAATTGAATTGAAAATGAATTGAAATTGAATTGAAATTGAATTGAAATTGAATTGAAATTGAATTGAAATTGAATTGAAATTGAATTGAAATTGAATTGAAATTGAATTGAAATTGAATTGAAATTGAATTGAAATTGAATTGAAATTGAATTGAAATTGAATTGAAATTGAATTGAAATTGAATTGAAATTGAATTGAAATTGAATTGAAATTGAATTGAAATTGAATTGAAATTGAATTGAAATTGAATTGAAATTGAAATTGAATTGAAATTGAATTGAAATTGAATTGAAATTGAATTGAAATTGAATTGAAATTGAATTGAAATTGAATTGAAATTGAATTGAAATTGAATTGAAATTGAATTGAAATTGAATTGAAATTGAATTGAAATTGAATTGAAATTGAATTGAAATTGAATTGAAATTGAATTGAAATTGAATTGAAATTGAATTGAAATTGAATTGAAATTGAATTGAAATTGAATTGAAATTGAATTGAAATTGAATTGAAATTGAATTGAAATTGAATTGAAATTGAATTGAAATTGAATTGAAATTGAATTGAAATTGAATTGAAATTGAATGGAAATTGAATTGAAATTGAATTGAAATTGAATTGAAATTGAATTGAAATTGAATTGAAATTGAATTGAAATTGAATTGAAATTGAATTGAATTGAATTGAAATTGAATTGAAATTGAATTGAAATTGAATTGAAATTGAATTGAAATTGAATTGAAAATGAATTGAAATTGAATTGAATTAAATTACGTTCAAGATGAGAAAGAATAAATTATCTGTCAATTGTGGTCATTCCAAAAATTCTTGCAAAATTTGTGGAAACTGGTTTAGTGAAAGATGAAAAAAGCAAAGTGTGCTATCGTAGTGGTCGTCCACAAGAAAATAATGCTGCTGTAATTCTAGTGTCAATAAGAGTCCAGAAACATTAATTAATCATTTCATCACCATATGGATCTCCAGAATAGGTTGTTTCAGCAGGACGGTACCACATGTCCTACAGCAACAGAAACAATTGATCTATTGATCTTTTTGCTCGAACATTTTTGTAATTGAAATATTTGTTTGCCAAAATCTTCACCGCCCAATTTTTTCCTAGCGAGCTATTTAAAGGGTAAAGTATTGCAGAATATTATTAATTTTATTTAATAACTTGAGCCGTAGTCATGCCACAATGCCATTGAAAATGTTGGTAAAAGAATAGTAGCCTGGCGTACATCAGCTAGAGATCACCCATCAATTTTGAATGAAATATGGAGAATGTCATAAAAAAAATTCGCCGAAACTTCAAATTGAACTTGTTGAGTAGTGTAACCATTTGTGATAATAAATTTGTCCTGTTTGACGTTCATTATTGGTACGTTGTTCATTCATTAGGCAGATAAAAAGCCATCATTTCCATTGAGAACCACTTCAGTCAATACTTAAATTAGAGAAACAGATCTTGCTCGAGATTTAGTCAATAACTTATTGATTTCAGATCATCTTTAGATGACATAATTAGCAAACACGTTCACTAAATATATCCCAGTCCTCAACATGTTAACATTAAAATATTTTCTAAACTAATATATTCTATTTTGTTGTGTTTATCGTCTAATTATAAAATGTAAAACATTAAAATGAAAAATAAAATGACGATGCGCTGCTGTTTCTTCTGTAACACAAAAGATATTTGAAAAATTTATCTTTGTCAAAAAATAACGAAAACAAGAAATAAAAGTGTGTAAAGTAACTTTGATACATTTTTCTAATTTTTTATTCTTTTGAACCGTAATTTCCGACTTAAATTAACAGATAATTAATTTGATAGGATTAAAAAGAAAACACAAACAGCAGCGCACACCAATATACGAGTAATTTTGAAAAAATTTCAAATTCTTAAAATAAACTTTACACGACGGACAGGAGTTTTAGAAGAAGAAATATTCATCAAATTGTGAAAATTTGTGTCAACACAGCCAAGCAACAATTGAAATAAGAAAATAAAAGATTTTATTTATTTAATTTTTCTAATTTCTATGGTTTAGTTAGAGAGCTCTTCTATCTAACTATATGAGTGAAGTGTGATGTGAAAAGATAAAACGAATTGTTTTGTCTGCCTTGTTAGTTTTTAATTGACATGAAGATATTTTTTTGTTATTGTTGTACAGTCAATTTTCCTTTGAAGATTAGAATTTATTCATATAAATAGAATTATAATTATAAACAATTCTAATAATTTAATTTAGCTTATATACAAAATAAAATAAAAATCGGCTAGTGATAGATTGAGAGATTTTTGAATTTAATTTTTATCAATGAAATTAATTAAATGTGACATTTTATTTTTATTATATCAGGTTAGTGATCTAAATTGTTTATGATTCAGTGTAATTGAATTCTGTATTTTCTAATTTAGTTTTCGAGAGTGACAGTAATGTTTTGTCTAGTGAGATTTATAGTGATTTATTAGGCTTTTAGTGTGCGATCGTATAATAAATGTTCGCAATTCTGAAAAATTGAGAAATATTGTTTTCCGTTTTACTGCTAAATTCATGACTCCTCTTGTTCCGGATCAGAAGCAATTCCCGCTTTTCCCTTCTAGGGTTTATTAAATTTCGTTAAGACATATCCCTTTCTCCCCTTAACCCTATCAATAGAGTTTGCCTTGTTTATTTTATGAAATTTAATTTAAAAGACTTAATCTAACAATAATAATTTTTACTACGAAAAAGAAAATATACATCACAGGCATGACAAAATTTCGTTAAATACCATAAATGAACAAAATGAGCTTTAGCATCAGAATCGAATAAAAATTCGATTACATTTTTTTAAATTATGCAACACGTTAATGATAACTACGCGCATTCAGAATTAAGTGGGGGTAGTTACGTAAACTTTATTATTATTAATTTAAGTTTGCCTAAACAAAAGTTTTAAAAAGTTGGTATATTTTTAGTTAACGCACCTACGAAATGCTCATATTTGGATAGGATCCAACTTTCTATACGATAGGACATTTAAAGATGAAATAGCCAGATTTTGGTTAACTGTGAGTTATAAAATTGTAATCGTGTCGGCGGTGTTCTATTTATTTGAAAATAGTACAGGAAATGAGAAACAGATACAAATTAGACCTGCAGGTCCAAAACTCGATTGTAGCATTCGACTAGGGATTTCGAACATGGATCGCAAAGTTTTTGCGAAGAATTATGGTGGCTTAAGTTATGAATTTCGCAAATATAATTGTATGCTCTTTAGCATAAACAAACCCGAAATTTTGACTATTTAATCAAACGAGAGCTTTCTAATTGTAAATGTTGACTTGACGATATGGACACAAGCACGAAATATTTGATTTTAGAGCAACTGATTATAAAGCATTTTTAATACTTTATATCTGCCAGCATAAAGTACGATACGTATACCAGTTTTAAGTACCGAAGGAATACAACTAATTGTTCTGGTGAAAGTTGGTTCGGAATTCAATCAAAATGATTTTACAACACACATCCGGAATAATTTAAATCTGAAAAGATGTTGGGAACTCAATTTTTGGAAGCGTATTTGAAATTATCGGAACATCAGTTTCAGAATGAGCAGTTTGTTTGTAATGAAGATTTTTTTTAAATCATCAATAAATTGTGAACTGTATACGTATTCAAATAATGGTAATATGACATGGAATCATGTAATGTTTTTTCAGGAATTTTTATTTCAATTTTGCTATTTATTTTAATTATTGGTGGTTCAAAATTGTCTAACCGTAGAAAGATTAGAAACTTGTTGCCGTAATTAAGCTAACTCAGAGGCATTTAATTCTATAATGATCCTTAAAATTTGAAATATGTATATTCAAAATAAAACATTTATTACTTAACTATTTGTTTTCAATTGTATATGATTTAAAACAATTTTGCTCAAGTTTCATTAATTTTCTTACTTTATTGAAATGTGACGCTATTCTGGCTGTCTAGAGTTTTTCTATGGAGTAGGGAATTTTGAAAAATATGTTAGCATTCTTGTCTATAAATTCTATTATTCTGTCCTACTATGGCACTATTCTGGTAATTCCCCGCTAATAGAAAATTGGGGAAAGAATTGATAAGTAATTTCAGTTCAAATATTTTTTTCCCGCCTACTGAGGACAAAAGTTTGATGTAAATATTTATAAATTGGCAATAATTTTTCCATATCTAAATTGGCAGGGTAAATTATTCCCAATTTTATATTGTTTTCAAAAAAATTACCACTATTGCTTTTTACCTATGCCGGGAAAAAAATTATTTCAATAGAATTGCATATAAATTCTTTTCAGCAATCGTTATTTATTTTTTAAACCCGCCCAGCAATCGTTATTTATTTATTTTACATTGCAATTTTGTGATCCACACACCCCATTTTGAGCATATCAGCTCATTTATAATGGAGTGTGCAGTTGATTGTCCAATTTCGAAATTTAGTCTTCGACTCATATTACGTTTTTATTATTTTCATTTGCTTGGTAATTCTGATTTTGGCTGGTTTTAATTAAAACCTACCCCGTTTCGGCCGCACAGTCCCAGTTTACTAAATAGTTACACGCTGTTTCATTATAGATCTAAATTTACAACGATTTTTCATTGATTCCCCGCAGTTCCCTATTCCCGGGGAATTACCAGAATAGTGCCACAGTAGCCATTTAGTTTTCATCAAGACGATCCATTTCACATTTTGTACGACGCAGCTGTCTATCACACCAATGAGAACTAAAAAAAAATGTAGATAAACATCGAAAATCTGCGCTATTTAAGTCCAGCAATATGTTTTTTTTATTATCCTATACTCGGGAGAAGCGATCTATGATGTTCATAATTTTTCACTAAAGACTCGTACCTTTCATTTAAATTAAAATGAGATTTAAATAAATTACCGGATCATCAAGGTAATCAAGGCGCTGTTAAGCAGCATATAATTCGAAAGTAAATGAAAATCTCCGAAAACAAGCATGATTGTACTTTCATATAAACCTTCAGCAATTGAAGTCATTATATTGCAATATTCCATGAATCTGTTCAATTTGAAATTTGGAGTACTATAATGCACTCCTACAACAAAATTTTATGGAAACCTCTAATTTGTACTCAATTGTCTTCATAGTTACCAAAAACATGCTAGTTATTTATTTAGCTATCAATTTGAATATTATTGCGATCAGAATACTACTGCCCCAATAATTAATACTTGAGTTCAGCATTCAATATATCCGAAGAAAGCAATGTATGTTGCCGGGCATGCGGTGAAGTGGTTGAAGTATCAGCACTTGGACCGGAAGACACTGCGTTTGAATTTCACCAGAGCCAGGATGTAAAATGAAATATTCGTCGTGTGGTATACTGTAAAAGTTGTGTGAGTAGATCAATGGATGATGTAAATAGAAGGTATATTAATTGACGTTAAAAGGAGATTAAATCCATGGATGATTAATGCTTTCTTTCCAAAAACAAACAACATTTAAATGATGAATTTGACGATTGGTTGATGATTGGTGTTATCGTTTTCGCATAAACGCTCTATTTTTCAAAATATTTGCAAGAAACTAAAATCTGCTATGGAAGCTGTCAATCAATCGGTCTAGGCTATAGGGAGTCTACAAACATTAACGTTACACACGCACGCATAAACACAGGTTTTTTTTATTATAAGACCTCATTTTTGACGTCGGCGGTGTAGTGAATGAAAAGTCTGCAAAAATTAAAATATTTCATGATTAATATACTTTATTCTCGTACTTAAAAGAAAATGTTCTTTTCGCCAAGGAAATGCACCGTGTCACAATTCGTTTTCTACGATGACAAAATTGCACAAATTGAAATTAGAATTGCCAAAGGTAAATCGTTCTACAAACAGTTTTCGACATCTTAGAGAAGCGTTGTAATGAATATATCGCAGAAGGAAACTATATTGATGAATAAACTCGAATTTTGCAACAACAAAAAAGTGTTGTTATAGTAGTTAGCTTCAGAACTTATTGAGTAATTGGATAAGGAAAATTTTCTTCATTTCAGACTTAAGGGAGATCGACGCGGCTGCCTTCAATAAATATTTACCATAATAGCAAACGATAGTATTAATTGGCACTTTATAATGGTCCAATCGGAGGTACCAGTACCTGCAAGAGGTGAATGTGTGTGTTGCCAGCTCCAGGCTCGGATCTTTATCCCATCGAACATTTATGGAACGGGTTGGTAAGACGAGCTCGAGCCCGAGAAATGGGAGGTGCTACCTTAAAATTTGGTGAAAATTTTGGTGAAATCGAAGAAACATCGAATGGAAATCGAATGGAAACTGTCATTCGGGTTATTAATAAAAATGTATTTTTTGCTTATTTCCATGTTTAAATTCGATTTTTAAATTTTCATAATGAGAAATTCACACAAACCGTGTATATCAGATGTTGACCCCAAAAATCACTTTTTTGGCATGGTATAAGTACAAAAAACGTACCACTGGATAGGTGTTGAAATAGACTTCGAATCTGCATTCAAGAAAATAAAACAGCATTGAATTTTCTGATAATTTTGAACTTTTGTGGAAAATTGATCAATGTGCGAATTTTTTGCACTCAAGTGTATGAATAGCGGAATCAATTTTCAAAGTACACACACATCACTACCATGAATCAACAAATGGTGGTCTGCAAAATGGGTTAAAGAACCTAAGATTCTCGCCCTAACTACGATGCTAAAAAAATAATTTGTTATTGATACTCATCAACGAAAGATCAAATTGACTATAAGATGTCCCCACTGCAAACACGACAAGGCGACGATGACCTTTTTTGTAATTCTTCGGTAGAATATTTGCCAATGATAGTCAAAAGGTAAGGTTTTATTCAGAGACCAATTACGAATTCAACAAATGTCACAGTGTGAATTCTGGCGATTCCGCGGCTCGAAGTCCATTAGAATTACTGGTTTGATGTTACACTTAACAAACACATTTTACTAAAAACTTGTTTTTGATTTCGCAAAAATTAAATTTTTTAATATTTTAAATAAAAATTTGTCCAAAAAGTTTAAAAAATCACTCCGATCGATTTCGAGAAAATCACGGTGAGAGTGGCCAAATCTATCAACTTAATACTGCCGTAGGTATTCACATTTTGTCGTAGATACTCCTGTGGCACTATTCTGGTAATTCGATGGGAATAGGGAACTGTGGAAAGAATTACATATAAATTCTATTCAAATATTTTTTTTCTGTGCTGACATGTTCTACCATCACATTTTCGATACTTTATCGAAGATTATGTCTCGCTTCTTTAGAATAAAATGTGACACTATTTCACATTTTATATCATTTACCAGTGCCCTAATTCTCTAAAAACCAAGATAAATTGTAAAGTGTAAAAGTGATAACTTTTACACACGAAAAAAATTATCGTAGAAGTCTAGATTTATATTGGATATCGTGATGTTTTAGTAATTTCGCATTCACTAAATTTTTTTCAAGATAAAATGTAAAGTGGCAAGATAAGTTTATGTCAAAAAGTAACACAAGTAATTTATCGCGGAATAACTTTGCTTGAATGTGTAAAACGCTTTCGTTTGGATATTATTAATAGTTAATTGCAATTTTTGATATTTTAGTTTATAGTTTTATTTTAGAATTAAATAAGATCAAGCTCTAATTATTAATTAAACTCTTACTAATTATTATTTAAATTTGTGTACTTATAAAAATGGACCATTATCGTTGGAATTAAAATATTCTTTCAGGAACTCGTGGAGTTTGGAAAGCTCGCAGTGACTAACCAAATTTGATGGTTAAATGAGTTTCGTTGCTTAAAACGCATAGCTTTTTGTAGTTTACTCGAAATTCTAAAATTTTAATAAGACAATCCCGGGCTTTCCGAGATCCGACTATTATATTTACTTAGGTATTGTCAAGTCGCATATGCAGAAAGAACTAAATATGGCATCGGAAAGAGCTAAACATGTCTTCAACAACGAAATACACTGAAATTGTGATCTACTTAAGACAGAATGATTGAATTTCAAAAACATATCGCAAATAATAATTATGTACATAATAATGCGATTTTGTATGTAGTATAAAGAATAACCTTTAAACAGATTAGAATACACAACATTAATCAAAATTCAACTGATCGATCAATTGTAAATAAGACTTATATTATACACGCCTTTACCATACGAAGTAAAGAAATTTTTGGCTGTTGTAATGTTCTTTTCAAACATTTGGTTTGTTTTATAAGTCTATCTAACCGTATCTTGATTTGAATTTCAAATAACTCCCGATTCCGATCATTTTTCAATATGATTTTGGGGGCTATGTGTGATTCTAGATGGCTATGATGTATATGCAACAATTTACGTTGCTAGAGATTATATTTTTTGAGTTATTAAGGATATAAAATAATTAAAATTTCGTTTTTAAGTTTAATGTTATCTTGCTCGCTTGCTGTCAATAGGTTTATCTTGGATAAAAAAACTGTTTAGTGAATGCGATTTAAAAATGCCAAGATAATATATTGTATAAAATTTTCACTTGTAAAATTAGCCATACCACAACCCGTAACAACTCGAACTATAGATTGTGAACAGATGCTACTTAGAGTAACTTTTATCCATAAGAATAATGTTGAAATTTAAATGGGAAGGGTAGTTAAAGGCCCTCAAAGTCTAAATATGAACCTACAGACATCCTAAGAGTGTGTTAAGTTTTGACATTTATTTATCGTAACCGTATTAAATTTTATCTTGGAGTGCAATTACAGAATGCAAATATTGTAAAAAGGCAAGATAAATTATCGTTTACACGTTTACAAATTATCTTACTGCTTAGAGAATTAGAGCACAGGTTGCTAGATTGAAAAATTGTGATATTCTACTCCATTTGTATCACGAAATAATTTGTTTTCGATACTTGAACGAAATTAGAGAAAGACAATTTGTTCGCATTTGTACTAGTAGGTTGTGATAGCAATAGGAAAGAAATAATTCATAAATGAAACAGTTGTCCATTTTAGTTTAGGAAAGCGAGACATAATCTTCGATAAAGTATCGAAAATGTGATGGTAGAACATGTCAGCACTGGCATACTAACGTAAAATGTTAGTGGCAATTTTTTTGAAAACAAATTAAAATTGGGAATAACTTTCCCTGATAATTTCGCTATGGAAAAATCATTCACAATTTACAAATATTTAAATCAAACTTTTTTTCTCAGTAGGCCAGAAAAAACTGATTTATAGATAAAAGCTATGTAAAATTTTTCCTCAGTTCCCTATTCCCAGGGAATTACCAGAATAGTGCCACTGATGACTTAACAAGGTGAAATCGATCGAGTGATTTTTTAAACTTTTTGGACAAATTTTTTATTTAAAATATTCAAAAAAATCAATTTTTGCAAAATAAAAAACAAGTGTTTAGTAAAATGTGCTTATTAAGTGTAAGTGTGTTTCGCCAAGTGCCTACGGCAAATGGTGTTAATAGCTTTGATTTAACATTTAAACCAACTTTAGAATTAAAATCACCTATGCCATAATCTTAGTATCACGATTTTTAGAGGTATAGGTGCAAGCACGCTAACGATATCGTTATGTTTTATTGAATGAAGCGGACACTGTCTTGCAAATCCGCATATTGGATTAGCCGCAATTCGATGACATGCTGCTTTTTGTGTTTGGTTATGACAATGAATTAATTTTCAAAATAACAAATTAACAATAACTTAATCAACATTAAACGATTCGTACATAAATACATTAATACCACATTGAAGACAGAATATTAAATCGAATAATTACAATCAATATTATTATTTTATACAATGCTACGATTTGAGACTTTCCCAATTTGATCCGAATATTGATTAAGTTATTTTCTGATAAATAATAATAGAAGGTTAATTGCCGTGTCTTGTGCTGTTTATGCAATCACTTTTAATATTTTATAATAAAATTAATTTCGACTGCTTTGTGTATTTATCGAATCTAATTAATTGATAGATAATTATTCATTCCCACGATACTTGATTTGTATTTAGAGATATAAATTGAAAATAATCAATTACACATTATTATAAAATGGAATCTTGACATAAACATTTTGTATTGTTAACACAAAACAATAATATAAAAATACTATTGAAATTTATAATCAATTCCCTTCTAGCTTAATGTATAAATTAATCACGATTTAAGAAGAAATCCAGTAAATAAAATATCTCAACTTCCAATATAACGATCCCCCGTACACATATTAAATTGTGTATGTTAAGATTCTGTAAGCGGAATTTCAATAAAATTCATTATCATTTCTATCATCATCACCATCATCATCATCATCATCATCAGCATCATCGTGAATGGTATGTTGTATAGTTGAGTATAAGTATTATTAATTTAATCAATTTATTATTATTATTATTATTACAAACATGAAAACATGAAATGAACAACGGCAAACGACAATAAAAAATGTTAATCTTTAACCCTAGGTGGCATTTTATTTATAAATTATGTATTCAAACTATGGATTTAAAAAATAATAATAATAATGTCAATGTGTCAGACAGAAATTTATAATTGGGTAATGTGTATGCATTACGTCGTTGTTGATATTACATGATCGTTTCCGTTAATATTGTGAATCCTTTTCGATATAGGTGACTCTTGTATCCGAATGTACACGTGGTATTTAAAACTTTTATTTATTTTTTGGAATAGGCACCACACGGAATGTACTCGTATATCACCCAACCACACAAAAAACTTCGACAGACTTAACCAACCAAAAACCTAAGAATTATGACAAGATGTAAAATGTTTTATTTTATCTTTGCCGTCTATTTTTATATAAATAAATAACCGACATACTCTTAAGAAGTTATCGCACAGACAATAAATACAATTTGAATTTATGACAGAAGCTTTTGAAAATGGATTTTCAGTTTTATTGAAGATACAGATAAAAACTAAACTGCTTAATCTTTATTTCCTGTAAATTTTGAGGTATTTTTTATGTATTCGTTCATAAAAATTTCGTAAAACGAGTCATTGTACAATAGAAAATATGTATAACACTAACGTGTCGAATGTAGTAAACATAATCCAAGGGCACGAAAAAGCAGTATTGTGCGTCTAGGCGTAATGTGGAATTTTTGACTTAATACCGCAGACAAATTCATTTTGGTGTAGACAATGTCCACAATTTGTAAAGTGTGTAGAAAATTCGTAGGCAAAGTTGATTATTTTGCTGTTTTCCCCAATTATTTTTCAGTTCGAATTTACGATCTCACAGTTTTCCAGTTGAAATTGCGATTTATTTTCAATTATTTCTTTGTTCAACGCCACATGTTGAATGCATTACTGGCACATGGGTAACTGATGATGTCACATTTTGTTTTTTGTGATTTATTTTCGAAAATATAATAATTTGCTCAAAAATCTACGAAGTTATAATAATAAGCGGTAAAAAATTTATTTTGAAATTGTCAAGTGTCAACTGCCACCTGATACAAACTGGCAGTTTCACTTGCCTCCGGTATTTCAAATTAAAACCTTAGTTTACAATTTTTTACAGTAAAATTTAATAGACTGTTCAACTTAGACCCGTCTAAAATTTTCGGCATTTTCTTAATCATTTAATCGTTCAATTGTTTTGATATACTATTATACAGGGTGTGATAAAAATAACTATATATATGATTTGTTTTTTGTTTAAATGAAAACAATTTTCTCGGGCACAAAATTATGCTCTTTTTGTGGAACTTTCCATAACTTTGGCTAGTGTTTATTGCGGTATAAGACCAATTTCTTCACGAAACTTTTCCTTTAGTTGCTGAAAAGCACATACACTGTTATCTTGAGATAGCCCCACAAGAAAAAGACTGTGGCAGTCAATTCAGGCGATCAAGGGGGCCAATTCGCCGTTCATGGGAAATTATCCGATGTGGAAATACAAATTTGTTTAGCTTTGCCTTACAATGTTCTTCATTTATTGTTAGGCTTGCATCTCGATGATTTTCGAGAAAAAGTGGACTACAAATCTTTTCGGTGGTAATGCTACACCAAACATTAGCACAAATTGGGTGTAATTGCATTTGATGAATATTTTTGGAATTTTATGATCTCCAAAATCTACAATTTTATTTATTTACAAAACCGCTCAAGTATGAAAATACGCTTCGTCAATTATCATTAAATTTGTAAAAAAATTGCATCATTTGCATCGAATTTCCTACCGTGTTCCTATCGCAATGTGAGGTCTTCAGAATTTAGTTTTTGGACGGAGCTGGATTTTGTACACGGGTGTAGCTAGCCAGCTGCAACTGGACAGATCGTCTTCTCGTTGACGTCTCCAGGTTATATTTTCAGTCGATCTGCCAGAGTTCGAGGTCTAGCCATACGTCTTGAATCTCAAACAGTCCCAAATTCTGCAAATTTATCCACCAGCGAACGAACAGTTGAACCCGTAATGAATTAATTATTGAACGATTATTTTCAAGGAATAGAAAAACAATTTTAATTCGTTGCTCAATTGTGCAGCATTCCGTTTTTAATATCACCCAAGTTTTATCTGTGAAATAGAAAAAAAAAGTAAAATATTTAATCTATATTCACAAACAAAGAGTTGCGCCACATTCACAAACAAAGAGTTGCGCCACTAAAGCATTCATTTACTTTTGATACCGATCATCTGCACACAATAATCGAGTTACATTGACGGTAGCAAACTACTTGCCAGGTACTTGTGAAAAGTTGTTAAATGGAACGCAAATTTGTATGTTAAGGCTACCATGCAGCTGACGTGAAAGGAAATTTTCGCTGGTCTCCAAAATTAATCAGATAAATTATTCTGTGAAAAATTACTTTGTCGATTTTCGAAAAATTTATTATTTCATGATTTTTGTTCAAATCTCGATTTGAAAACATTGGAATAGAATATTCGAAACACAATACAACAATAAATATAAATAATTGGTTAAATATTAAAATTCTGCTTACATTTGTCGTACCTGCAGATAAAAATGCAGTGAAAAATGTGTGGAATTAAAGTAAGACATGTACCGTAATTTCATTTTATGTACCATTAAAATGAAATTCAGCGGTAAAATTTTAATTTTCGTTCTCACTTGTGTCATTTTTATATGTAAACTTGCGTTTCACATCAGCTGCGTACTATAGGCTTTAGAAGAAAAGCATGAGAGACAGAAATTTTTGATTAAGTATTTATGAGTAAATAGAAGTACTTGTGAGTACATTGCTTGCACCAATGGAACCCACTAAATATTGTATGCAATTAATAAGACCCCTGTGTTCTAAATTGAGTTTTTTTGTTCTGCTTCTAGGATCACTAACATTTGATAATTATCAAATATTTGTATTATTAATTATTTGGATTAACATAAGTTTTCGCGTATTTGTTGGATTTGGTTAAAAAATTATTTTGTACTTCCCTTAACTTTATTCCCAGGTGTTTAACACTATATTATTTCTTGGTACGTTGTTTGCAGTATCCTTTTTACACCGTCACCGATGTAATCCACTTCCAGTAATTAGTCAAGGAACCCGGAAAATAGAAGAATTTTCAAAGATTTTTTCCGTATCCATCGCTGCTTTAAAAAAATTAAAAATTTTAATTAAAGACAGAATCGAGTTCATCAAAATATATTTTAATTGAGACCAAATAAAATCTCGTTTCATATAGGATTCTACTCTATGGACGATATTATATCGATGGAACATATTCTCGGTGCAGTGCCAATTGTCATGTACATCTTCGAAACCTATACTTCATCGACCTTCATTACCCAAGTATAATATTCATTTTTAAGAAAAAAGCGATAGGGTTGGAATAAACTCCATGAAGCTGAAATGGTTAATTAAATAAAGAAATCATATAATTTTACTGATTGATAACAAAAACATTAATTTTTGAAATTGTTTACATTTTTTACATTGTCCACGTCAAATTTTTAATTGTCTACATACATTCTCTACTCATGTAGAATATTAATTATCAACGCGGTATGGATATAACGGATAAAATCCGCAACTGGTAAATTTCCGAAATTTTAATTTAGAATTTTGTTTACACGGTTAAAAACTGGTTGTCCAGATGGTCTGATGGTTACGAAAAGTTCGTTGAGCTTCCTCCCTGCATCCTCGTAGTTTAATTTATTCGAGAGTTAGTAAAGCCTGTAGCGGTTAGAATATTGCAAACGTAACATCTCGCAAACTCATCGCTAACTCAGCATTCATCACTGTATACGTACAAACGGAGTAATATCATAAAAATATATCGAAATAATTATATTTAAAGTTGCAATGTTGATGGCTTGGTATGGGATGTTACTGATTATGTCTTCCAACAAAGAATTAATCTTTTATATCCGGTGACTTTTCTTGAGTTGGTGTACGCTCAATCCATTTTTGGTATATGTATGGGCCATACCAGCAGTAAAGGGTAAGCAGTGTTTGATTCCAGTTTTCACTACTGTTTAACTTTTGTCATTTTGAAATTTAATAACTAATGTTTTGATGATGTTTGCTGATGAAATAAGATTTCGAAATCGAATTTCAAGAACAAAATTAACAAATATTGTTACTCTACGGAATAAATTACAAATTGTTTTAATTTGTCATAAAATTATTAATGTCATTGATTCGAAGCTCAGTACATAAAATGGCAGAATCGCAAAAGCAGGTGTTTGAAACGAATCGTGTGATTTTTTGAAAGGGTGTGTTTTTTCTCCGGTCTTACGGAGATTTTTCAATATTCTACAGTTAAACCAAACTCTTATAAGTAAAGGTGAAGATTGTAATAAGAAATTTGAGTAACATAAAGCGTGTTATTTTCAAAAATAAATTTCATAGTTTTGGTATTATTAAACGGAACAACAAATGTGAATATTGAACTAGACACTTGAAACTACTCCCAAACACGTATCACAGTTTTCTTTAAAAAGAAACAATTAAAATTTAATCTTAAACAATACGAAGTTAAGATCAACAATAAACTACGACCATTAGCATAAAATCAACCAACATCTGATGGGCCTACTAAAAATACAAGTCGTCAGGCCTTAGATTTTGTGAGAATTACATCCGAAAATTATTCGTTATATAAAAAACAATTGTTGAACAAGGGATTGAATGCTTGAAACAGATTCCGTGCTGAACAAACTATGTTCCGAAAATATGAAGCTGTAACAACCATCAGGACTGCGCCTAAGTACACGCCCCTTGAGGAAAAGAAAACTGACCTACTGGGAAATAAAAGTCAAGCCATTAAGTTTTATCATTTTTTAATTTCATAACATCATAACCGGAACTGAGATCTTTTGATCCATTTTAATTTAGATATCAAATGAATGCATTTTGTGTTTTAATTAAAACTAGAAAACCTAAAATTACGACTGTAACAGTGAAAGTTTTCACTTCCTGCATGTAATAATTGTAATCTAATTTTATTTGTGGACATATTATTGCTTGCGTGAAATTTTAGTTTACAGTAGGTTCAACAAGAGCGTGCGTGTACGGCATAACTGTATTTAACACTATAGGAACAAATATGGGCGGGGCTTACATCGGTTTTGTATTGATTCCTCTTGGGCGCTCTAAAACAAACATTAGTTTAACTGCAACTGTTTAGCGGACTACATATATGAAAGAAATAAGTGCGATTTATAAAAAAAACGATTTGAAGCGGTGTTTTAAGTGCACATCCGAAAGTACCAAACATGTCGGTTGCAAGTGCAGCAAAATATATAAAAAAGTTGAAAACATTTTGTAAATAAGAAGATTACACATTATTCAATGTATAAAAATGTTAACGATTTGCCAGATAAAAGCAAAATCCGAACAACTACACAAATGGAGGTTGAGGCCATCATCCAGTTATTTGATAAACAATTTTTTCTTCCACTGGTTGCAGCTGTGGAAAAATTGACGAAAAAGAATAAAATTACACCAAAATCAGCCATACGAAATAGAATTATGGAACATGTTACGCATTTGGAAATACTTTGATTAAACACAAAAATAAATGGAAAAGCGACTACAGTAGGCAAACGAACATAAAAACAAAGATTTTACGAATATTCTGTTTGTCGATGAGTCATCGTTTTGGGGTTTTAATGTTAAAAGGCGTGTTTCGCCAACTAAGTAAAAAAAAGAAAAAAAGATTGTCCGAACTGTGAAGCACCCGCCCTAGCTCCATGTATGGGGATGCTTCACAAAGCAAGGTTTTGGTAAAATAATCGTTTCCACACGGATCCTAAACGTACTTTTCATGAATAAAATTTATTCACGAGTTTTGTTTCCATCTGTCCTTAAATGGTTTGCAAGAAGACAACGATCCAAAAGACCATAGCAAACTCTGTTCGAAATTGAAACTCAAAAAGGATATCATTACATTGGATTGGCTATCTCAGTCACCTAATTGCAATCCGATCAAAATTTATTGGCACTCATGAAGATTAAGCAGAAAATCCATCACATAAAAATGTTATCACTCTAGCGCGAGTTGTCCGGAAGATATGGAAAAATTTATCACCACTGCATGTAGAAAATTTAGTTCATAGTATGGATAAAATTAGCCAGGCAGTTATTAACTGTAATGGTGACCTTACTATGTATTAGTTGATAGCGCCCTAGAAAATACAACAAACTTTCATAGTAAAAATCAAAAAAATCGTAGTTTTATTTTTACTTAGTTTTTTGCCGTACACGCTCTTGTTGCACATACTGTATATATTCTGTTTACATGAGGTTATTTAAATAAATTTTACTAAATGAATATTAATATTCACTTTGCGCATGTAATAATCTGTTTTTATAATTAGCAAATAACTAGTTAGGTTATAAGGAATGTGCAGTATAATCCGCGAACTATTGATCCATTTTATATTAAATATCAAATAAATGCATTTTGTATTTTAGTTTAAACTATAAAACAAATATGACTGTAGCAATGGAAGGATTCACTTCCTGCATGTAATAATTGTAATGTAATTTTATTTAATTTATTATATATATATATATATATATATATATATATATATATATATATATATATATATATGCTGTTTACTTGTAAATTTCACTTCATTTCAGTTTTACTTTCGTCGAACAAATCAACATGATTTACATCAAACTCACTTTTCTCTTCGTATGAAAGTTTTAAGTGTGAATCTTCACAGTTTTGCAGTAACGGCTCTGTTGATTGTTCTCCAATATTGTATTTGAATTCAAACATATCAATATATTCCCGAAGCGCTTCGAATATTTCGGAAATAGATGTTAATGCTTGACCCAGAATGTAAAAATAAAAATTAATTTTAAAATGCGATTTTAGATCCGAAATTGGTTCATCTATGCTTTCATAATCAAAATTTCAGATTTTTAAGCTGGTTCTTTTATCACCAATAGCCGGAAAAGTAGATTTCAAGTCCAATTCATAAGCTAAATCATTTCTTCAAACTCGTTATCGCTTCTAGATGTTGTTTTTTTTTTTTTTTTTTTTTTTTAAAGGAAGTATTAACTGTCCAGTGGATTTAATGTCCTTTAAAGGTCAATTAATACCCCCCAATCACGCACAGACCACCCATTCACACAATTACAGTATACCACCTGCACATGGACTGTGGGTCGGCGCTGAATTCTGCACTCCAATAGAGGGTCTTAGTTGTGTTTATTAACATTACCGATCGTAATCGATGACGAAAATTCGCTTTGCATCCAGCCTCTGATGGGATTCGAACAGAGTACCTCCCGGTTCAAGTGCCGAAGCTTTAACCACTGCACCACTTGTCCGGTAATGTTGTCCAAAAATTGATTAAGTTCTTTAACGAAGAAAGACATGCTTTCATGAGTGGTTGGATTTTGCAATAATTTTCTGACTTCATCAATTTGTAGTAAAAATGTACGCCAAACTACTATGGGACAAAGAAATTGATAATAGCATATCTTTAATGTTAAACAGTGTGCCATATACCATATTTTGAAGTCTACTTCTTCCTTATTATTTGTAATTCCAATAAAAGAGTCATAAATTCTCACAATATGTTATCTTAAAGGTTTTTTGGCATCAGGTCGACATTGGTCTACGTGTTCCACTTTTAAAGGTTTTAAGTTTCAATTTATCATAAATTGTTTTATAATCGTCTTTTGGTTGAACTAGAAAATTACGTACATTTCTTGTACAAAGGCTGTGTGCCTAAAAGGTGTAAGTACATTTTAGGTAAATTTAATTATTTTTCAAAATTTCTATGAAAAACTGATCGAAAAATCTGTTCTAAATCCGATTTTTATCATAGTAAACGATTTACTCGACTGTTGGCCTGTAGCCTAAGTAAAATCAAAATTGTGTCTCGTGTGATATACTCAGTGTAGTTTCGTGTGATGAAGTAATTAACAACCAGATTCAAACTATGTGCGGAATATGGTACAAAAAAGCTCTTGGATTTAAATTTAAAATTCTCTTTTGCAACCCTCGCATGTTCGCACCATTATCACAACCCTTTGCCACGCATGTTCAAAATATTTAAATTTAGGTCTGACAGTTTTTCAAATAAATTGAATTAAAGCCTTCGCCAGGCGTACTTATTATAGGACATTTATCAAGCCAACATAACAATACATTTAATTTTTCTTTAGACAATAATCCAAAAGCAGTAGATGTACTACATTACTTGTTAAAGCATTAAAGCTATGCTTTCATAAAATTGGAAATGTAAAAGTTTCGGTTTCAGAAAAATTAAAAAAACCCTTTGTTTGTTTTCGATTTTCAAAAAATCCAATCAGTTAATAATTTATCATAATAAGAAAAACAGAAATAGTTGTTGGTGGCCTTTTGAAATTGGCCACCTGTGTGCGGTGCACACATTGCGCACACGCTAGGCGCGGCCCTACTATGGATGACAATTAGAAATGAACAAATATGTAAAAAGTAGCAATTCGCAACTTTTTTACTGATCACCACCAAGAGTCGAACACGGGACTTCCGAATAACAGAGCAAGCACGCTAAATACTAAGGTAACGAGGGCGACAAAATACCGTTTTACCGAATTTAAAAAAGTCAGACTTACGAAAGAGACAGCAGCGAACAACTGCAACTCATTTGAGAAGATTTCAAAATTATTAATAGAAAAATTTTCAAAACGTTCTATCCTGAAGTAGAGATAAAGGTATAACTCGATGTGACGACAGTATTATTAAATATCCCAATTGATATTTCACTTCAATACTTTAACAAGTGGCTTGAACAGTGAAGTTGGCTTTCCGGGTTTGGAATAATTTTTTGGAGCAATAATTTTTCTCCTTTCATAGGAAATTGTCCTTTAGGTACCTGGAGAACGAAACGCTTCAGGAAATGTAATATTTTCGAAGATCTGCTCAGATATGTCGGTGATGTTTTTGTAGTGAGTGGGAAAAATCAAGGTTGTTGAGTGTTTACTAAATTCTTAGACGCGGTTAACAAATTCACAATGGGTGTTGAAGGATTTATGAGCTGCCACTTCTGAACATAATAGTTGCCGGATCATACTATCGATATCAACAGACGAGAGCTCTTTTCGACAGTACATAAGGTCTGATACGAGTTCCACTAAAACGAATTCATTGTGATCAAAAACAGTTAATAAAATAAAAATAAGTTGTTAGTTTATAATTATTTATTAGTTATTTTATTTATTTATTTATAATTAAAAATAGCGTTAATAAATCGAAATACGACTTAGATATATAAAGGAATGGTGAGAGCAACAAAATCAAATTATTACCTCGTCAACACCATTAATAGAACCATTGCATTGAAAGTAGTGTAACACAAAACCATACACACTGTTGAATATAACTAAAGACAAACGGGAAATTTTGAAAATTCGGAATTAATAAAAATAAATTTCCAAAATTTTGATTGACTTCATATTAGAAAATGGAGATAGCTCGCAGAAAGATTCAAAACCGCAGATCATGGTTGTGAAACACGTCTTAGACTCTGGTCACAATATCGACATCATTACTAAGAATAGTGAAGAACACATATATTTATTGTTTGTATTTAAATTAAATAAGTTTAATTTTATTTATTTAAAATCATAAAACTTAAATCAACGTATCTGGGAATTACCGATAATGATCCAATCTTCATCCAAATAAGTCGCTACACGTAGAACTCTTGTAGAGAAAAATTTATATCGGAACATTCTTAATTTTGTTGGCAGTTAATAAAGGTTATTTATTGACCTATCTCGTACATTAACGGGCCTGATGAAAATTATTTTACTTCAAGTTGAACCAAATAGAGCCATCTTTACTAAGGGTGTCTTACCTAAAATTATAATGGAACTCTTATCAACGGTTCATCGTATAATAACCAGGTTGAAGGTCGAACGTTATTATTTCCTTTATATTTAAGTGTTGAAGTTCCAGATTTTTTCACATACAAAATACAAATTTGACCTAACATTTCTGAAATGTGCGCAAAATCCAAGCTAATTGTGAGGCCATGCAGAGAGATTTGAACAAACCATCAGACTCAGAGGTGATTCAGGTGTTGCTAATTTGTGAAATAAACTTTACCAATACTCCATGTTACGTAAATTAATTGTAAATATTTCTAAGAGTTTTTTAAAATAAAATCTGAGCATTCTTATTGGAAACTTTAAAATAGCTGTCGACAAGTTTTTTAAAAAATATTTCAAATATTCCATTACAATAATTGTACGGTTATAGATTAATTCCCATTCATCTTCGTTAAACGGGAAATCTTATATATATGTTATGATTGTTCAGTACATAAATTTATTACACTAGAGAATACATCACATTCTGGTTAGTGTAACATACTTGTACTGAACATACGAGTACATACTTATAAATTATTTAATCGGGTTAAACAGAAAAGCAACAATTTTGTAATTCCATTTATAACAAATTACATAATTATGATTTGGAATTAATTATATCAAGTCTATTAAAAAATTATTAATTCGCGCAACTCAATTAAATGTGTGTGTACTCACACATACTTAAATCAAATGAAAAATTAAGTTCAATTTTTCACACGTTGTTGTAAAGTTTCAAAACTATACACTCGACGCTACATATTTAGAAAATGAATATTATTACAGCTTGAAATGTATGTGGCCTGTCATTCAATATTGTCGACTGTGGAGTCACATAAAAAGAAAAGATTCCAGTACCGTAAAGATACGAAAACATTTTATAAAAATAATAATTCGAGTTAAGTTACTATAAATGGTATGGTGTTGATTTAATTGTTGTTGAGATTGTTTTGACATGAAAGCATAAATCATGTTAGTTTATGGTATAAATCATTTTATTGTGTGGATACCAATTATGGTTAAATTGGTTTTCTTTCACTTAGTTCAGCATAATTGACGGTTGATATTTAACGATTTGGCCCAAAGTGAGCAACATTTAAATATACCCTTTACATTGGAACACATGTTGTTCGAAATTTGTGAATTTCACCAAATTTGCAACGGATGAACTTTTGACCGCTTTGTGCACTGTTTATTCAAATTTTATTTTGTTTTTGAGTTTGGCCTTTTTCGTTGCTCGTCTGAAATGCTGTTTCACTGATTTTACGGTTGCTTCTCGTAAACCACCAAAATGTGGTGCGCTAGCTGGGTTGAATTTAAAATTTATTCCTTTCTGCAATAGAAATTTTTTTATTATAGAATTGTTTTGCTGACGTGTTATTAATTTTTCCAATGAAATTGGATCCGTTGTTGATCCAGATGTTGTTTTGAAGGCCTCGAGTTGCTATACAAATCTTTTTAGCGCAACTTTAACGCTGCGATGCTTTCAATAAGATATATTGCGATTATACAAAGTTTTTCCCGTGGAAGATTTATCTTTAACCCTTTGAGTGCCAACATGATTTTTAGAGAATTAGCTAAAAGTGCCTCGCTGCTATAAAGGAACACAAACATATATTTCAATTTTGGAAGCGTTTTATTTACGAAAAGTATTTCAAAAACAATTTTATTTTATTTTTCGAGTGTGTAGTAATAAAAATATACAACAAATTTTTTGATATATCGACAAGTATGAAATAGAGACCGTATTAGTTCGTGTAAGGGAAAAGCGCGATCGCACTCTTGACTTTTGCGACTAGTGTATTGAGGAGCGCGATCGAACTTCTTGGCATAAGTATTGCCTGCATGTAGATTAAAAATATGGACTTTATGATTACAGTTACATTGTTGGTAAAATGATGGGACGCTGGACTGTGTAATATCTAACGATATTAAGTCACTATTGGAATTCCATGTCTTGTTCTTCCTCAATTCGGTTATCTCTCGACTAAAGCTATTATTTTGGATTGTACCTACAATATAAGTCAGTTATATATTCTCGATATGTGAAGTGTCCATTATTCATTTCTCCGTCCATGCTTGGTTGGTAAAAAGCGCAGAATATCGCACAATATTTTTTTATTTTAAACCACGATTATAGTGTTTTTTCAATAACTGGTTCACAGTTCAGTTCCGGTAGATGGTGCTTTCATTAGAAAGGATATTCCTACCGCGCAGTATCCACTGTTGCTGCTGGGTTCGTAATTATATTTTTTGGTCATTCGGTTTCTTTCAGTTGTAGCCAACTAGGGCCTTGTCACCAAATTTGTAACTTAGGAATTTGTGGTGGAGTTATATCTCTGGAAATATATTCCACTGGATTTTGTTTAGATTCTACATGGTTCCATTGTTCACTTGATATGATGTCCAAAATAGAGCTGGTGCGATTTACGATGAAAGTTTTTCATCTAGTTGGGATGTCCGATAGCCAATGCAAAACTTCCATTGAGTCTGTGTACAGTATTTAATTAACTCCGCTAGCATAACCGCCTCACAGAGTTCCAATCTATAGGCATACTTATTTTTTTAACAGTGCTACCTTACTTTTCGAACAGAAGATGAGGCTGGTTATGGTTCCGTCTGCATGACTAGACTAACGGTATACCTCACAGCAGTGCGCGACCTCCGAGGTATCACAGAATGCAAGTAATTGTATGTAAGTTGGTTTTGCTGATTTTTGCAGATATCTAGGAGTTGGGATCTGTTGAAAGTACGGCAGTTTGTAGTAAAAGTTGCTTCATAAACATACTATATTACCTGGTACTTCTTCGTCTCAATCTCTATACTATGGTTAGCCATAGTTTTGGAGTAAAATTTTAAAATGATAATATAATGATTTTTAATTATGATTGGCAATAACCAGCCCAATGGAAGAAGTGAAGTTTGGAGCTTTCGGATAGTATTTTCCGTTTAGTTCATATATGATGTCCTTGAGATATTTGGTTATTTACTGTGAATATGTCACGTTGTGGATGCCACCTGATTCCACATATTTTCGTAGTTTGATCTTCTTCAATAAGTTTGGGGATGTCTTCCACATTAACCACTGCCAATGAGTAAACATTTTTTTGGGGATTCGATTTCCACTTGCGAAGTTTAAAGCCACAGCTACCTAGTATTTCTGCGATCTGATTTTTCAGCGTAATTGCACCTTCTACTGTGTCACTTACGGCAAGTAGAACATTTATATAAAAATTATTCGTAATGACTCTAGCTGCTTCTGGATATCTCTTCCCTTATTTTAGCTAACTCTTCTAGTGTTCCGATGGCCAGGAAAGGTGCACTTGCTTTTTCATAGATATCGCGGTCATACACTTTAATGAACTTAATTCTTCGTAAGTACCGCAATTTGGTGGTACTTTATTTAAACACTAAGTGATGTGGCATGAAATACTTGTGGTTGTGTTCCTGCGTTAAATCTGACCATGTAACCCGTTGCATTTGTCCTAGCCTTTTGTATTCTTTTATGAATTTGTTATATTCTTGATGATAGTCATTAGACCTGTCAACTCTTTTTTCAATACCCATTTTTTTTTTTGATTTAGCCATTGCTAATGAGTCTCCTAGTTCTGGGCGGGGACTTTTAATGGCAATTTTACTATAAATCTTCCATCTGTCGATCTGATGTTGGTGAGTATATTTAAACTCTCACTGTCAAAACTTTTTAAAAGCTCCACTAAATTTTCGTTCCTAATTCTTGTCCATCCTGGCCTATTTTACCCGCTATTATCAATCAAATTTAGACGAATGTAGGACTGGAAGCCCATTAATAGTCATTTTCTGTTCTCTTAACATCTCTTATTGGAAAAATTCTGTTACTATATAAAAAAAAACCTTTACACTAAAGTATGTCAAATATGAAAATTATTGTGTAGATTTGTAGAGTATAATGTGGAAGTACTCGTGATTTTACTGTGATGACCATCTTTCCTCTAGTTTTACATGCAGAGCACAAGGCCGTATATTGAAATATACTTGTGTTGGTACATTATTTGTGCATGATGATGATGATGATGTTGATTGCAAATTTGTATTTTTGTTTGATTGACGCGAGGTTGAAGCTGCAATTGACGGTGATTTGGTTTGCGTGATTGCACAGCAAATTTCATTTTTTGTGTTTAGATTTGTTGGTTGTTGGTGATTTGTTGCATGCAAAACTGTCTTCTACATACCAAACATATAAAACGTGAAGAGCATTGTGTTTTAAATGTCCTACCCGCAAGCAGTTTGCACAACTTTACGAAATTTCTATGACCTTATATCAATTTTCCACATTCATATTTTGGAATACAGGACATTTGTACAATAAATGTTCTTGTTTGCAGGCTACACAATTCCATTTATTAGCTTGAATGATGTTAAAGTTGTTATTGTATGTGGGAAACACTTCGTCTAAGGATTCTTTAGCTCACAATTGTCTTGTATCATAATCGACTTTATTTATTATCATATATTAATCAAGGGTCTTGGTTTGATTGCAGGTTTTTTAATACAACAATAATTGTATCAAATTAGAAATTATCGACTTTAAATTATTATAGCCATTAGTTTGGCCCAAGCTTCTTCGTAATTTTGCTCAGTTTGCTGCACCATGCACATGTGCTTCTTCTACGTTTCAACCAAACAGCATTCCCGGGTTTCGGCAAAAAAATGTTTTTTAAATATATTTTCAATAACAATTATATATTTGTTTAATATATTATGCACAAATTACAAATTTGCTAAATTTAATATTGTAAATGTTACTGGAATCGTTGGCTTTTTCTTGGTATCTGAATTTTTTTATTTTATTATCTAATCTAACCACTTTCGATTTTTTCTTCCAGACACATTGCCATCTGCAAGCGATCAATAATTTTTCAGCGAGTTTTGCTTTCAGGACTTACCTCTTTATTAGAGTAGGGAAATATTAATTGTGTGGTGATTATTATTAATCATTTATTTTTTATTTATTTTCCCTGAAATCTGTACTGGGGCCAAGACACTCTTGGCACTCACAGCTCTTTCGCGGTTTGCTTTTTCCATCCTTACTTCCAGCAAATTCAAGGACGAACGGTTATAGGTTCGAGTTTATCTGCACATTGCATAGCTCAAACTTTTAACCACTGTGCAATTTTAACAATGTAGTGGATTAGAATTTATTTATTTACTATTAGCGTCATTGAAATTGAATTTTGTACTAATGTGAAATAGTTTGACAGCCAAGGGACTAATTCCAGTTCATTTCTATGATTAAAATCTATGAGTTCACAAACAGCAACATTTTAATTCGGTTCGAAGAACGGCAAAACTTTATAAACTGACAAACGTGTTCTACATTTTTATTATTGTAATAAATCTACATACTAGTTCTAAAAAAATTAATATCTTTTGCATCATCTTATATCCAACATCAATATATGATACATTTATATGATGAATAATACATTACGACATGGGTTTTGTTTCCGCAAAAAAAAAACAATGGGGTCAATTTAAAACCATCAATTTTAATTTTGAAATATACATCCTACTTCATAGAGCCCGCACCACAATAATAAACTATATATTACCATTATAAAAAACCCATAACTGTCATCAGATATTACAATTTTATTCATTGTTCTATTAAAACATAAAATATTTATGTTTTATACTGCGAACAGCATAAATATTGCAAAAGTTACTCCTACAATCGAAATCGAACGACCGCAATTCCAATAAATTATGTTCTTGGTATATCCAAGATCCAGATCCTCCGCCGCATACATACATATTCATCATGCGTTCTTCTTCATCTTAACGTAATTTATATATAAAAATTAACTTTAAAAACAATAACAGAAGTCATCATTGTCATACCAAAACAGAATTTCCTTTTTTGCTGTATCCAAATCTTATATCTTTATGGTATGTATCGTAGCCAAAATAAAACAACAAATTTTATATCTTATTATTGTTTAAGAAGAGCGACAATAAAATTTACATTTATTTGTTATAAAAATACATAAAAAAAATTTTGTTTTTCAAAATCCAACAAATTCATTAAATTTATGGTTTTTGATATTTCATTTTATTGAAAGATAACTCCAGCCAACAGCAGCAGAAGCAGCAGCAGCAGTAGCATAAAATAAGAATATCCAAATAACACAAATGTTATTATTTTTGATCATTTCTTCTTAAATGTTAACAATAAAAATTGATTGTCTTACTATTTTCTTCGGATATCTTTCGTTTTGGGTGCTTTAGTGGTTTGAACTTATACAGGACACATACAGAGGATATCATGTTTTTCAGCTACATACATATGTATAAATATTAAACGTCTAAGGATTTGGGGAGTTAGAAATGATTTTCTTTCTCTTATAATTTTGGTTGAAGTAAACTTTTATTAGACTGGGTGAGGTTAGGGCCGAGTGACAATGGATAAAGAAGTCAATTTTTATACGAATTATAAATTGTACTTAAGTTTTTGTTCAGTCGTCATACCATATCGTGTGGCAATAAAGATGAATCCTTCTGATTGTGTCATATAACCGTTTTAGAAATAATATATGAATCCTTACGTCAGTAATCCTTACAACGTCTACACATACACATATTGCCTAATTAGAGTTGTTGATATTTTATTTTATTGGTGGGTCCATTACTTATTTAGTAATAGATTTTATGGAATACAATTTATTTTATATTTATGGCATAGAATCACATATACACCATTTTAATAATATGTGTAGGCATATCTTATCGGATAGAGATTGTGTTACAGTTATTTGTAACCGCCTTGTGATTGTGCGGGTAATTTCGACCACCTCCTAAAATCAACCATATTTAAATTTTACTGATAAATAACACCAGATTAACATGATTGTGTATCAAAAAATGAAGTGAATATGTTGTAAGGCCTCTGATTTTGTGTGAGGTCCAAATAATCAGAGAATTATACAGTTGTAAAATATTTTTAATTCTGATTTATTTAATTTAAAAATCATACATCACACATTAGTTCACATCAGCTCAGTAAAAACATCAGTCAACGCATCGCCAAACTTGCCCTAATGTATAACCTATAGTCATAATCGAGTACGTTATTTTAACATAAGAAAATACTTTATGGTAAATCAAATTGATCACGTACATGAAGCGTAACTGACATTAGATCATAATAGAAGCGCTGTATTGACAGCGCTCATATGCTTCTTGTTTTCAAATATAAATACAAACAATCATCTACGTGATGGCATATCGATACACTAAAAATGAAGACTCCGTGCAGAGCTACAACTAAACTATCACTCAAATTTTAGACCGGCACAGTCAGCTCGATTGTTTTGCCAACGCCAGAAATCTTACTTAAGATTTCCTTCCAAGATTCACGGTCATCACAAACACAATTGGAGAGCTAAGAACAAACATAGCTTATGGTCTCTCAGTATGGCAAATCAACTTTCAAAATCTAATAAATCCGTTAGACGAAATGAATTTCATTGGAACTAGTGCGCTCCGCCAGGCGAGCAGGTATTTGTCCAAAATCCAAAAGAATAAAAAGTAGATGCCATAAATAAGAGGATAACAAATGGAAAGCCATATTTACTAAAAGCATGGAGAAATTACTCCAGCGCATCTTATCTATATAATCTCATCGTGATGATCTTGGGACCTTTTGGCTACCATGACGAATGGAAGACCGCACTCATTTGCCGGCTCAATAAAAAAGGAGACCGTCTTAAACGTGTAAACTACTGTGGCTTACCTCAGCTCAACACCGTTTATAAAGTGCTTGTAAATTTTCTGTTTGCTGCACCAATCTCCCTTGCCGAAAATAACATCCATGACCATCAATGTGGCTTTCACCCTAACGGATCAACCACTGGTTAGGGTTATCATCATTTATAGGGTTATCTTACCAACGAGCATACTTACTACTGTGGGCAAAAAAACGTATAAGACTTTGTTCATAATTTTAAAATTCTTTGTTTATTATTTATTATGAAAAATCACGTAGAACCAATGCAGTATGAGAAGGTGCATTATCGTGGTCTAAAAACCAAGAGTTGTCGCCCCATAATTCGGGCCTCTTTTTACGAATAGCTTCGCGCAAACGATGCGTAACACTCAAATAGTATTCCTTGTTGACAGTTTGGCCGGTTGGAAAGAATTCGGAGTGCACTACACCTCGATAATCAAAGAGCATCACCTCGAACTTTAATTTACTTAGTAAACCTATTTACAACCAAACCAGACGTGATAGAGCTATCGCAACAAAAATTAAAATATACCGACTTGAAATGTGGCGGAATTGAATCATCGATGTAAGCTATATACCAACAATTTCGTTTGGTCCTTTTCTTCTATTTACAAAACCCAAACTTTCGCCATCACGTACATATGTAACGGATTACACGATTGATAATTGAATTTCTCAGAAACTAGGCTACTCGTGACTCTCTTTGCCTGTTGAAGAAAAGCGAAACACCATCAAAACTAAAATTTACCAGTTTTAGAGATTGCAACCTATGCAATAATACTGGTAGCTTAACCAGTTCGAATTATGTAACGCTGGTATTTGCAACAAATCCCATTGAAGACGGACGGTACCCAGCAATTTGTAGACTTACAATACGCGTGATCTTGTTCGTGAATATGGAATGGTTGACTCAAACAGAAAGATTACTATTTAAGATTAAGCCTTCATTAAAAGATCCAGTGTCCAACAATAAGAACCAATAGGTTTAATATTTTTTAACCTGTCGGTAGAGTAAATCATTCTGCTCAATATCGCGAGGGAGCAGCTTTTATTTTAAATACGATTAGTTCAGTTGGAACCACGAACCAAAAAATCGGACAGATTACAACATAAGAGGAAAATAAAGCCCATTATACAAGAAACACACAAGATTTACTTACAGGGAAGTACACAGAACAAGGTTTAAAGGATTGAAATACGTGGGGTTGCTAATGGGGTAAGATACAAAGCTTTCTGTAGAAAATAAATTGTTTTGACAAACAACGAGATCTATACCAAAAACTATATTTGTGTGAATGTGTCGACAAAAGGATCAAAGTCGTCAATTACTTAGTAGATTAAACTCCAAGCAATTGGCTGTCATCTTGTCGTTTTATTTACACACTTTTTGTAATAATTATAGCGGCTATATTTAATACTGTCTTGTAGTTTATCTATTTCTCATTCGTTGAAAGATTTACGGCACTTATAACATGAAATACGCAAAGTTACCTCGTTTCATACGGGTAAATATTAATTTTAATAGCTGGTGATTCTCTGCTTTCTGAACTTGAAGCTCTAGACTTTTGCGATGAATCAATGTTTGTCGGTCGGTTTCGCTCGTTTCGCATGAACCACATTAATTGAAGTTCTATGTCCATTACCGATTTGTGTCTAACCAATTTATGTTATTTGTCTTGAGTGTTGCATCCGAAAGTCTGAACATAATTTTCGCTTTCTAGTGGTCAGATATTACAACTTTGTTAAAACAACTTTTTTTTCTAGCAATGTAATACAACATAAAGTGTGAAAATTAATTGTTTACAAAATATTGCTTGCTCAAGGGCGATCATTGGGTATTTTGATTCCAGTAATTTCATGGGCATCTATTACTTTCCTTGTAGGCAAACGGAAAGCTCTCGGCTATTACATTTCATTATACAATTAATTTCTTAATCGAGTCGCTTTTCTGAAAGCGAGGTGGCTCGCGTTCTGCCTTTAATTTTTTAAATCTATTGCCCCACACCTGATCTGAGATCGTTAGGCATTTTGATTTTTTTCTGGACGACCCCACATTACAGAGTCTAGTAATCTATGTCTAATAAAATCTACCATTGTCTTGACCAATCTCTTGATCTTTAAAATTTATTCGAGAGTGTAAACTTCAATTCATCATCAATATTCTATGTCTCCATAACAAAGTTGCTGATACCATTATTGTGAATTGAAGAATCGCTGATTTCTTAAATTATCGATCTCAATTCTCTTCGTCGTGCTATTGAGTGTGAAATGTAAAACCTTGTTATTTCCAATTGTTGGATTAATTTAATTAAAACAAAGTTGTGCTGACCTATACGAATTTTCTCCAACAGATCCGACAGACTGGAATGAATACTTGTGGCTTTCATTCCATAATTTGCCATATTGTTGTTTTTTATAATAATTATGTTAGTTTTTCAATAAGTTTAGACTTGATTCAAATTCGCATCATAATCTTCCGCCCACCCATCACCCCTCCAGTTTTGCCGCCCTGATCCTGTATTATAGCAACTCCTTATCGGTTCCTTCCAGTTTCGAAGTTCGATGTTGTCGCACCAGCTTAATCTAGATCTGACCAACACTTTTGTTTTTATTCGGTGTGATGACGATGCAATGGTGGGCTCGATTTAAAAATCTATTGAAGTCGCAGTCAGTTGTGCGCAACTGTGAAAGATATTTTGATCGCAAAAACCCGTGACTAATAGAAAAATCGATATCCGCATGCTGCGCGGATTATATCCTACCAGATTTTAGCTTCCAGGATCTGCAATTCGAATCTCTGTTAAATTTGCAAATCTAATCGTTTGAATGGTAGTTTTACTCTTTAATTTTTCATCGGCCCAAATAAAAGCTTTTAATTTCTTTTTAAATTGTGCTGTTGATAGATGTGTTTCGCTTAGAACTATTTTCCCATTATATACCTAAGCCCACTTTTTTTAGAATCAGTAAATATAGGTTATTGAAGGGGTTTTACCTCTAACTGTCTCGATTCATTACTCCTTCCATTTTCGAACTGCTATTGTTTATCGATTTTGCTCAATGTTGTCGCGCCAACGTAGTCTAGGTCTTCCCTTCGACCACTAGTGTGATAGGGTGACGGTCTCTTTATCGTAAACAATTTATCGTGTTTCAATTTAACGTGAACATTTAACCGTAGAACAGTTTATCGTAGACACAATTTACCGTGGACAAAATTTATCGTGGGACAATTTATCGTAGAACAGTTTATCGTGGGCCGCCCCAGTGGCAAAGTGGTTAGCATACTTGCTCCAGCCACCGGAGGTCCTGGATTCGATTTCCGGTGGTGACAAGGAAAAAATTTCACGGTTGGTTTAGGATCAATGAATTAATCACTCATTATCCGAAATGAAAATATGATTATGAAAACCTCATGTGAGGCGGCCAAATCCCTTGATGGGATATAGTGCCAGAGAGAGAGAGAGAGAGAGTTTATCGTGGACAATTTATCGTAGAACAGAATAGCGTGTTCTTAACCGATTATGATGGGATTGGGTGTGTTGGATGGAAATGGGATTATTGAATGATTTTTGAAAGAAGTTCTGGAATATGGCCATATGGGACGGAACTCAGTAGTTTCTTAACCGATTATGATGGGATTGGGTATGTTGGGTGGAAATGGGATTATTGAATGATTTTTGGAAGAAGTTCTGGAATATGTGGGATGGAACTCGGTAGTTTCTTAACCGATTATGATGGGATTGGGTATGTTAGATGGAAATGGAATTATTGAATGATTTTTGGAAGAAGTTCTGGAATATGGCCATGTGGGACGGAACTCGGTAGTTTTTAAACCGATTATGATGGGATTGGGTACGTTGGATGGAAATGGGATTATTGAATGATTTTTGGAAGAAGTTCTGGAATATGGCTATGTGGGACGGAACTCGGTAATTTCTTAACCGATTATGATGGGATTGAGTATGTTGGATGGAAATGGGATTATTGAATGGTTTTTGGAAGAAGTTCTGGAATATGGCCATGTGGGACGGAACTCGGTAGTTTCTTAACCGATTATGATGGGACTGTGTATGTTAGATGGAAATGGAATTATTGAATGATTTTTGGAAGAAGTTCTAGAATATGGCCATGTGGGACGGAACTCGGTAGTTTTTAAACCGATTATGATGGGATTGGATATGTTGGATGGAAATGGGAGTATTGAATGATATTTGGAAGAAGTTCTGGAATATGGCTATGTGGGACGGAACTCGGTAGTTTCTTAACCGATTATGATGGGATTGGGTATGTTGGATGGAAATGGGATTATTGAATGGTTTTTGGAAGAAGTTCTGGAATATGGCCATATGGGACGGAACTCGGTAGTTTCTTAACCGACAATAAAAATTAAAAACGCAGCGAAATGAATACTGGTTTAAAACGTCATGCCAAAAAAATGTGAATTCGTATATTTCAAGCCGTTAAATGTTTGTTTTATGGATGAATTTAGTTCTAATTTTTATAGTACAGCAACATCAGTGAATAATAGTTACAGTATTAGTATAAATTTCCCATTCGGTGCCGGATAGTGCTCGAGTATTAAAACACTGCTATTTTCAATCATAATTGTTCGAGTATTGAAACAACGGCGACTAATCTCAAGCAACATATGTCTAAATTATTGGTAAAATGTGATACTGGTTCCTAGTCACCCAACGTTTTAATTTTTCGCAACAATGTCATGCTGTGCACTTCGTCATATGATGGAGCAGCCATCTTGATATTGATATCGAACTGAAGAAATAACGTTCGTTCATTAGTTGTATGTCTGTCAAAAAGTGTTGAAAAATTATATAGCCATATTTCTATATAGCCATATTTATCAATGACGATTTCTTTCGTCCTCGAAATATAGCGAAATTATTTTTCAACACTTTTTATCGTATCATAATACAGCGATATCGATATCTAATCTTCACATTTTCGATGTGAAGTGCTTGTTAATTGTGTCATTTTTACCTGCGCAATCGGTTAGACAATTTCAACGCGGTCATGCAGTCTTGGTGAAGTTATTTTGTAATTTTGAGATAGATTTCACTGACGTGCTCAATTTTTATCCCAAAACGCTTTGGTTGATTCTTCATCCATCCAGTTATTTTTTGTTTGTGGTTTTAAAAATTTTAAATGTTGTAATAATTTTTCACTGACCCTCAACGAACTGAAGAAATACCTGTATTAATATTATCGAAATGTTTGAAGTTAAAAAGCGCAGTGGTTAAAGCTTTGGTGTTTGAATCGGGAGGTACCGGGTACGAATCCCGATAGAGGCAGGATGCAAAGAGAATTTTCTTCAACAATTTGCGATCTGTGATGAAATGGAACACATCTATAACCCCCTGTCGAAGTGCAAAACTCATGGGTTGACCCATCTTCAATGCCAATATAGCATCGATATAGCTGGCATCGAGCTATGCAAAGTGCAAATGGTAATAAAATCGGACCTACCGCCGTACGTTCTCAAATTGGACGGCAACGGCGTAAAACTAAGGACGGAAAAAGCAGACCGCGAAAGAGTTAAGACCGTCTCGGCCCCAGACCAGATTGCGGGGATAATAAAAATAAAAAAAATAATAATTATAAATAAACAATAGTACTTTCACGTCGTCTTGTAGTATTTTGCTCAAAACGATAATTATCATGATGTTGTTTGTAGAAAGCATGACTAGTTTGATCAAGTTTACCTAAACTTTGGGTATATATATTGGCAGACGAAATATCAAAATTACGTCCATTTAACCCGAATATGGAAATACGGTGTTTAATAGGCGTAACGATAATCACAAAATTCAAAGAGTTGGTGGATGCTTTCCATGCGATTGAAGTTAAGTAGAGAGAGTAGTAGTAGGTTCCATTTCGTTTATTTCAGTTTAAAATATTCATATTCATTTTTCACTTATTCGTCAGTATATAGTATTCTATTCAATAAACTAATAAACTTTTTATTCGTTATTAAGTTTTCGTACTTTATTGAAAATGAGAATGTTTGACGTCAATCGCATTGCATTGTGCAAATTCTTGGTTTTTTGTAAAATTATGAATTTCTATAAAATATGGGCGCATAGATTTAGATTTTTACCTATTTGTGGTGCTGACTGGGTAACTCTAAACTAATACGGCAGTCGAGAGAAAGCGATGCAGGAAGAATTTTGCTTATGGCCTTTGACACTACATGTCAGGACGAGTTATGGGCGCCATAAATCCACACAAAAGCGTATGTTCTTCAGGCTAGGGATGACGGAAGTGAGCGTTTAACTTATAGCAAGGCGCTTACTATGTACATGTATATCACTAATCTGTAATGCACACACGTGTCAACCCAATAAGTGGATTGAGCGGTCAGCCAACTATCTGCTCCTAGAAAAAAGCCTTTTAAGACTTAAGATCTCCAGAAACGTTCTTCCTCTTTTCGGGAACTTGTTATAAAAATCATTAAATAATCTCATTTCCACGGAACGGCCAAGTTCCATTCCAGGTAACCATATTCCAGAACTTCTTCCAAAAATCATTCAATAATCCCATTTACATCTAACATACCCAATCCCATCATAATCGGTCTAAAAACTACCGAGTTAAGTCCCACATGGCCATACTCTAGAACTTCTTCCAAAAATCATTCAATAATTCCATTTCCATCCAACATACCCAATCCCATCATAATCGGTTAAGAAACTACCGAGTTCCGTCCCACATGGCCATATTCCAGAACTTCTTCCAAAAACCATTAAAGAATCCCACTAATTTTGATATACCACGCATAAAACTGTTCTACGATAAATTGTCCCACGAAAAACTGTTCTACGATAAATTGTCCACGATAAATTGTTCTACGATAAATTGTCCACGATAAATTGTTCTACGATAAATTGTCCACGATAAACTGTTCTACGATAAATTGTTTCCACGATAAATTGTTCTACGATAAATTGTTCAACGATAAATTGCTCACGATAAATTGTTCACGATAAACTGACAGTAAATCAGTGTGATAGGTATCTTTCAACGTGGATTAGCTATCTAACTCGGATGAATTTAATGAATCCGATAGTGTTACATTCTCCAAGATGTTTAATTTCGTAATTCAATCGAACGCTATGTCGATTATTCTTCTCAAATGTAAACAGCAATGTTTAATCATTGGTAGTTAAGGTCCAACTTTTGCTTCCGCATATGGGTCCTATTTCTGAATACGATACGAAAACAGTGTTACTAGATTCATACTTGATTTGAATGAGATTCATAAAATTCTTTAACCGGAAGGCCCAGGTCTTATGAATGTTTTGTAAAGAAACTTACGCGACTGCGAAAGAATCTTTGATCGCAACAATCTTGACCATCCAAGACCCAGATATCATTCGTTGATGTTGCAAATGCCCCGAGATATTTAACGTCTCCTTGGTGTTGTTCCAAATTTTGTCTTGCTGATATTCACTTCAAGATCTAATTGAGTTGTCCGACTTTGTTAAAGCTCTTTGTGATTCATAGATTCGCAAAATATTATTTAATAAATTAGTCTCTAAAACCGGAACATAAGATTAGTTTCGTTGCAGGGTTGAAGTTTCCTCTATGAAAAATGTAAACTTCGTCATTCTTGCAAAACAAAACAAAAAATGGAACGGAACGAGACGAAACGAATAGTACTTGTTGCCCCGGGCATAAGTTTGTTTTTGATTTCTGCTGCTTCTTAACTACCTTTCCAATCGCCCCTCTGCCGTAAGAATTTCTAATTGGGCGATTTGTTACAAAAATTAATTTTTTCTAATTTAAACTGTCCAGGGATGCCATGAAGCATTGACAATGGCCGCTTTCAGATCCCCTATCATGATTAGTGAAATCATCGCCCAACTGTTGGATACGATAGCTCCATAGTTTTAAACATTTGCCGGTATAGTATAGCAATTTGTTATGTATTGGTAATTTCTATCGCCTTCATGAGCATATATAATTTCTAACTACTAGGGAAGTATGTTGCTACTGTAATATATATATATTATCTTCATTATTGGGTAGACCCCTCGTAAATAAGATGGACAGTATAGGTCCAAGAAGGTTATCTTTTTGTAAACTTCTGATATTCTCTTGCATCCGTTTTCTCGAAACCTTCAGAGGCTTTAACAATTTGGTATAACTGCTTCGGCAGGTTTTAATGCAGTTTAAATTTAAATTCGCTTGATCTTTTTATGCTCAGGTGTGTCTTTGATTACGTCCCTTATTCTACTTAAACCTGTTCAACAGTTGGAATCCTCGGGACAAACGACCACAACATCGAGAACGTGGAAGACTTTAAATATCTTGTGTCAATTATCCATCTACGAATGGTATCCAGGCATAAGTATAAAAACCTGCATAGCAACCGAACATAGAATTTTCTATGCACAATCAACACATAAAATTTGAGCCCTCAATAATTTTCAGAAAAATTAATTTGAATTTCCGACTATATTGTTCCACGTTAGTTTTCTAAAAATGGTTTTTGATAAAGAACCGTTTTTATTATTTTCAACTTTATTCAAATATATTGAATATTTTAATTTACATTGTTTTATACGATATATGGAGGTCATTGGAGGTGAACACAATTGCATTGTTCAGAGGTGCAATCGATATTACCCAATTGTAATACAGGTATCAATATTGAATAATTAATTATTGAATAAACCTTCTTTCTTCGATTTTTAGAAATTAGTTTCTATAAACACCAACAAAACAATATATTACACGGATAAGCCTCGCGGAACCTTGACTAAGAATCACTGTTGGATGATACTCGAAAACAATAAGGCAATATCACTCAAAAACATAATAGTAAAAATTTTGAATGAAAAATGAAACCATAGAAAATAAATTTAAAATTTAAATGCAAGTTTGTAAATGATGAATGTAAATTTAGTATGCAGAATCCGGAAACAGTTACGTATAAAAAAAGTAAGGGTCACATACTCGTACTAAACCAGAAATTTATGGATGATTTTATCAATAATTCATTCCATTCATCTTCTAAAATATCTGAAACATAAACTCAATAAATTACCTACATTCTGTATGCCAGAAGAAAAATGGTTTTTATTTATTTTAGTTTCCATCTGTGTTGCGGAGTGAGCAACTCCACACTATTTGAAAATGAAATACGAAAGCATTATTAGATTTAAATTTAAATTACAACAATAGAGGAAATTTTTATTTATTTCTTATGCAAATTTTATTAGTTGTATTATTTCTTTTGTAAACGAGATACACGTTTAAGATGAGAACTTTGTTTTGTCTTAACTTTTATTTATTTTAAGTGTTAAAGCTTTATTGTTATTTTAATTTGGCGATGATATTTGATATTTTTTTGGTATGCATAGTTTATTATCTAATATATAATTTATGTACCAAATAATGTTTAATTGTTTATGGTTGTATCATAGTAAAGATTTATGAGGTAAGATCTACTGTAATATATCGATTTCAAAATAAATTTTATTTATTGTCATTCCACTTATCTATTGATTTTTGCAGTAGCATTGGTGCTCGCACATCAGTGGCACCAATGTTTCAACGGTTCCAAATCAAATAACAATTGGGATTTAAAAGCCTACAACAAAGGTGATTTATGTGAAATTACTACAAAGTGTGGAATTATCTGCAATTATGTATTACTTGTATATACCTTTTCACATTTTACAGCAAGCCATAATTTTCACTAAACCGTAGCCGAAAATAGTGTTTGTTAGATCTTGGTACCACATTCGACATCGACTGAGATTTCGTTTCATACATACATTAGTTGGTAGTGTGAAGTTTGATCCAGTGATATTTGATTGTCCATATGCTGCATACGGCATATTTAGAATATCCTTGCGTTTTAGCATCGCTACCTCGCATCGAATTTGGTTATTTCCAGTGTTGATAATTGGTGATATTTCGCTTAAGAAATGTACAGGCTGAAATATTCAACATCAATTCACATCTCCTCTGGTTAATAATGTAAAGTGTTCACGCCGATTGTCCATTACTATGTAATCAGTGGGCTACTGATGTGTGACTGCGTATACGTCCATGATTGATATCAGAAGTTAGAGCTACAGGCATATGCTGTAAAATAAATTGTAACTTTTCTTCTAGCTAACTTGGAATGAGTACGGATGGATGTAGGATTTATTGATGGGCATGATAGAGCATGTCAAGTAGTCGTCGGTGAAGTCAGTGAGATTTCGCGATCCCGTGAGATTAGCCTAGTAGCCTATTAGCACTTAAAATTCTATGAAGCTAATACCAGAAATATATTGCACTAAAGGTATATATGGCCAGTTAGACCATGGTTATGTTAATAAATCCTGAGAATTGAGGATTTTCCCATGATATAAAAATGAGATTATCGTATTTGCATTATTATTCATTTATATGAAAAAATTTATTTTACATCCTGAAACGTCCCATCTTCAAAATTGTTGTGTTACCAAAGTTTAACTATACCGAGTCAACGGCCGCGGCATGTTTGTATAGTTGATGTTTTCGTGTGTTAGCGATTTTTAGTCTTATTGTATTCAAATTTCCCAGTTACAGTTTACTCATGGTTGGCTGCCTGCCAGAGAATTGTTTCAGATTGAACAAAGTGTACTTGCGTGTTGGGCAATCTTATAAAATTTTCTAAAAATTTGAATTGTTTTTTATTCATATTCAATTTGAGGTATGAGAGAAACTGCGGGATAACCTAACACTGCCAATTTCACTGGTAAGATTGGTAGTTCTTCAATAACCAGTTATTATAATAGCAATGAGTTTATAACAAAAAGAAATTTTTAATCCAAGTGGTACACCAACTGCCTCAAAGGGTTCTGGGGTGAGCCAACCATTGCCATGCCCATTCGATCGAATTGCAAAAATTGCTAGATCACCGCCTAGACAAATTCAGTTCGCAACTCAGCAGGAAATCGACAATGTTGTTGTCGAACCAGTGCCTGTACCCCAACCCCAACACCATCAGCAACAAGAACAACGCAAGATTGCAATGAAGACTAAGACACCACCGCTAATTAATGTGATAGGCATAACTGAGTTTGCGAATATCCAAGCTCTAATGAAATCAGTGTCCACAAACGACTATAGAGTAGTTGCAATAATGTTTGCGAGATAAACACAAGAGATCCCGATATATAATCAGAGCTTTAGCCACAAAGCTCACTGAAGAAGATAAAGAATGGTATACATTTGAAGACAAAAATAACCGAGAAATTAGGGTTATGGCCACAGGTCTCCATCCCACCTGCAAGAATGAGGATATAATAGAAGATCTCAAAATGAAATAACTGCAAATTGAAGACGCAGTCAAGGAACCAAGATCGTTAAAAGAGAGGGCTCCCGCTATTCAGGCTCACATTCAACAAAAGCGAAAAAATTGAAAATATATTTAATATCAAAACAATACTTAATATGAGGGTTAAAATAGAACCACTGAAAAAGAACACGAGATTAATACCTCAATGCAAGAAATGCCAAGATTATAACCACACCCAAAGATATTGCGGGAGAGATGTTAGGTGCGTAAAATATGCTAGTAGACATTACGCGAAAAATTCTTCTCATAGTCGAACCGAACCTGCAAGGTATATAAACTGTGAAGGACAACATCCAGCCAAGCATAGAGGATGCGGTACAACTGCAAAGGTTAAGAAATAAAACACGCCAATCGACTCAAAACAGTAATGTTATAAGGAAAAGGATTCCAAATCCAACTAGAGTGCCGACACAACCAAAGCCCATAGGGCCAGAGAGGAGATCCTACTCTCAGATACGCAGCAGAATACTATTTAATAAAATCCATAGAAAGGACATTTCGAAGTATAGAAACGATAAATGCATGCCTAACAAAACAAGAATGTATCAGCGGCTGGATAGACAAGCAGCTACGAATCAGCTTACATCAATGCTATATACTATTCTAATGAATAGATTATTTAGAATTGTGATTTGGAACGCGAACGGATTACCGCACAGCATGTTCCAGAGCTAGAAATGTTTATAAACTTAGAAAAAATAGATATATGTCTTCTCTGGGAAACTCATTTAACAGAAATTTCATTTATTAAAATACGTGACTATGAATGCTACCGTGCTACTCATTCAGGAGGAAACGCTAGAGGCGGGTCTACCGTAATTATTAAAAATAATATTAAACATTATGAAGTACCCGGCATTGAATAATAAATTATGCAAGTTAAAACTACAAAAGTTGAATCAAACAATAATTGGGAACTCTATCTTCTCTATTTTCTGTCACCCATGCCATCAATTAAAAAAAGAAGACTAAAGTCGACTTTTAAATCATTAGGTCCAAATTTTATCATAGGCGGTGATTTGTACAGTAGATTTACCATACCAGAAAAAATGACTGGGTTGCTGAACATAGAATGCCAGATCTTCTTGACTTCTTTGTAACAAAAGGAGGTTTAGAGGATTACACGTGTATCAAATAGTGAAGGACTCTGAAAAGTTAATTCACCTTAGTTAATAAATAAAACCAATTTCTATCTATTCAAGAAATTAGTGGAAGATCGAACAAATTTCGGCGAACCAATTAGAACGAAGGTGCAGCTGGAAGATGAACAGAAATAATAACAATATCCAACGGCTTGGGAAAGTTCATCAATTTCTCATACCAACACTACAATAAAACATAATTATCCTCTTGAAGTCAGAGAGCTACTTAAAAAAAAACTTACACTCTCGTGCACCGCAACACAAAAATATTCTTAATTTTTTGTGTAATAAATTAAAACCACTAATAAAAGAAATAAATAATGAAAGCATAACTAAGCGACTTCGAGGTCTTTCTAAACTAAAGGATGACGATTACTCGCTTTGGAAAGCAACGAAGGGACTAAAAAGATCCAAAATGCATGTACCGCCTATAAAAAACGATGACGGATCCTAGGCTAAAAGTGACAAACAAAAAGTTTCTCTATTTGCTGCTTATTTAGAAGAGACTTTCAACCATTGCCGTGACAATCAGCAAATGAACATACAACAGTCGTAAACAAAGTAGATGATCTTAACATAAGGCATGCATGTGACCTTATTGGAACTTAAAATTGAAATCAATAATAACTTAAGTATCAGAAAAGCTCCACGTTATGATTAATTACTAGACAAATTGTGAAAGCCATTCCCGAGAAAGGTTTGCGTAAATTACATCAAATAATTAATGCAGCCTTCAGATTGAAATATCTTCCACGACAATGGAAGGTGGCTGAAGTAATAATTATTTCTAAACCAGGAAACGATAAAAAGTCATATAGACCGACTTCCAGTCATATAAAAAATATTTGAAAAACTGTTGCTGAAAAGAGTCAAACCTATAATAGAAGTGAGATGCTTAATTCCTCCACACCACTTTGGGCTTAGAGAAATTCACTCTATAGATGAACAAGTTCACAGTAACGGATGTCATTGAGGATGCACTTGAGAATAAAAATATATGCTCCAGTATTTTCTTAGATGTAACTCAAGCTTTTAACAAAGTTTGGCACCAAGGGCTTGAATTTAAACTGCATCGAGATCTGCCTAAGCAATTTTATCAAATTCTTAAATCCTACATAGCTGATCGACACTTAGGCAGGTATATCACAAGGTAGCGTACTTGGACATATTCTGTTTATTCTTTACACGAGAGACTTACCGAATATTGAAGGTACTACTATTTAAAATTCAGGGACAAATTTAGGCATTTTTGCTTCTTTTTGCTATCTTTCCAGTTTATGGCACTTTGCTACCTTTTATTAGTAATGACCATCAATTTCTCCAAACTTTTTTCACGGGAGATCAAAATGACCAAGTTGAGTTGAGAGTTGTTTGGAGTTGTGACCATATGCGAACCATGTGGTGTAATCAATACAAATTCACCATGTATGATCAAACCCGTATCCTCGAGAGTTGTTAAAATATATAATTATTGTCAATGATGGTTGTATGATAGTGACCCACTATGTCGATGAAAAGTACAGAAGATAATAGAAAAGTAATTACTTTGAAAGTGAGAGGATATTGAAATTTTATCGAAAACTTTTAAAGCACATATCAACGTTGAGTATTGCAATTCTGTCAAATCCATAAAATAAATTTGTAAATACGTCAAAAAAGGCAGCGATATCGCCGTGTTTGGAGTATCAACAAGAAGTAATTTAGATGAAATCTCACAAATTGTCAGCTATATTAGCAGAAATGGAGCTTTGTGGTGTATTTTAGGATTTCAAATCCGCGAGAGGGATCCAACTGTCTTTCACTTTGCTATTCATCTTGAAAACGGACAGAGAGTGTATTTCATGGAACAAAACATACAGGACAGAGCAACAAATCCACCGAGCACAACGTTAACGGCGTTTTTTCAATTACGTCAAACAGATGATTTTGAACATTGATGTATGCAGACATTCCAACTTATTACACTTAGGAACGCAACACAATAATTTTGAAATAAGGAAGAGAGGCAAAAAAGTAGTTGGAAAACCTGGATTATTTTCATCAAATGCTTTAGGTAGAATATGCACTGTACATCCGAACAGCACAGGTTGTCGTTTGTAGTCCAAAATCATTTAAACACTTACGAATCATGGATGGAATAGTATACGTATCGGAGTGCGTGCGAGGCACTTAATTTAACTTCTAATCCATTTCAAATACGGACGCTGTTTGCAATTATTTTATGTACATGTTTTCCGTCACAACCAGTACAATTGTGAGAGAAATACAAGGACTACATGACCGAAGATATTCTGCACAGAATGCGTCAAGAAACAAGTAATCACGGCTTGAATTTCACAGAATGCAATGTGATGGCAAGTTGTTGGAAGTATTGGGAGTGACAGCACCGAATAGGCTCATCAATGCAACATTCGAAAGAGAACTGCTAAATGACTCACGGCTATTCATGCGAGAAAATACACGGAAGTGGAACGGCGGAAAAGCGTTCTTTATTTCCTTAATGATGGCTAAATTTCGTTTAAACGGTCATATTGCGTAAGCACTACTTGCTTCTTCAGGTATTGCTGGCACGTTGATGGAAGGAGGTAGAACAGCGCATTCAGCTCTCAAACTGTCACTAAGCAATTAACTGAAAGCCCAACTTGTAACATCTGTAAAATATCAGGAGTGGGAAAAGTTCATCGGGCGGGCCAAATCATTTTATGTCATTAGACCACACATTGAATGACTTGCGAAATAATCAGGTTCCATTTAGTGAAGCATTCGTGTTACTATCCGGTGACTTCAGACAAATGCTTCCAGTGATATCTCGCTCAACGCCAGTTAATAAACTGGAGCACAGAAAAAAAATTGAATTTAACAATATAATATATATGAATATGAGAGTTCAACTTCAAAACGATCCAACAGCTGCCATTTTTATAATACAATTACTCGAAGTTGGTAACGGCACACATTACTCCGAAACATCAATCAGCCAAAGTTATGAATTATTTAATTGAAAAAACAGTTTTGATTGGACCTGATAAAGGTGAAAACGTACAACTCATTCCGATACCGTTCGAGTTCAAACACTTGAAGCACAAGGATATTAAGGTCCTAAGGATTTCATAATAACAAAAAACAATTCTTAATTTTTACAGTTTTTCAATTTCAATCGAATATGTGTAAAATGTATTTTACAATTTTTGCTGCAAATTTTTTAAATTGTTTTATGGTACTTTATATTTTTAAAAACTATAATACACGAGTCGATGTATATAACATTTAGCATAATCGCATCGTACTGTGTTAAATGAAGCTATTAATCTTAATTTTCTATCTATTTATGACCTAAACGTCGCGTCGCCCATCTATTAATGGTTTAATTATTGAATAAAAATCACATAAGTTGTAGTTTCTAATAAACGTCACACGAGTAGTTTTAATTTTTTCTTATTAATCTCAGTCGTCACCTAAATATAAAGAAGAAAAAAATCGATCCATAATTTATAGTATTTCAATAGAAGATAATGATGACAATGCCAAGATAGTATATGGAATAAAATCGGAAATTAACTGGGAGCGGAATACTATTAGATCTCATTAAAGTTTCTTTCAAATCAAAAATATTTATATCGAGAATGTGTCGGTCTGCTTTTATGTTTGCATATAAAATCGAATATATTACAAATAAATTTGAAGATATCTGTTCGGATTATGACAATGGCTTTAATTTATGTACAGACTGGATTAGAGATGAAATTGATGTCGATTATTATTGGTTCTCGATAAATAATGGAAATTGTCTTAGCCCGTTTGACATAAAGCTGAATTTTATTGGTTTTTTATTAATATATTTTGTCATATAACGAATACCAGTGGCCTCTGCTTCACATTCCTCCTATAACGCGTTGGTATATTTGTTCTATAAAACTGTATAGTTCTATGTGTAACAGCCTTTGGTAATTATTCGAGAAGGTAGGAGAGCGAACCATAAACAAATATAATGGAACACCGGTGAAGAGTTACTGGCTGGAATGTAATATAAAATTTAATTACACGCATAAATCACTCAACAGTTTCTTTGATCGTAATTTTCCCGTCGATAAATTTTTGAAATATATAAGCTTTAGTAAAGTGATAATTAGTATAACATCGTGTCGATCGATTTAGTCATATTTTAATACGATCTCTTCGTTTTATATTTTATTTTTAAGATGATCACACCTACAGATTTTACTTAATTTTATTTTTTTGTTATGTTCAAAGTATGCCATACTAATAATTTAATACGCGCGCAGTCAAAATAAACAAATTAATATTCATACAAGTTAAAATAAATTTTTCAAGATTAAATAGACGAGAGAATTTAAAAATTAATATAAATTTAACAAAATTACATTTTTTTTGCTATAAAAACTAATATTATGATGTGAAGTATAAATGATCAAACGAATTTTCGGTAATTTCCTTTTTGTAAATATTTTGACATCAAACAAAACAGCTGATTTATAATGAAAAACGTAATTTAATTTTTTATTAGACTTTTGAGCGGAAATATTATTTGCGGGCGCGCACGCAATTTTATAAATTATTGGATCAATTTTATTTCATTTTTTGTGTAATCTAATTAATTTACGTATAAATATATTTTATTTTAAAGTGATCGAAAACCGAAAAAAGTGCCGCCTTGCCGCTCCCAATTTGTTAACTTGACATCAAAAGTATCGATCGATCGTTAAAAATTGATTGCTTCTAGTTTTTAACAAAAAAAAAAAACAAAAAACACATCAATATATAACCATATAATATTATAATTTGTTGCTATAATCTGATTATAAATGTATTTTTTCCATTAAATTATTTCATAATTTAAAAAATAAAATTTATTTTAACATAAATGTCAAAGTCAATCGATTTTATTATTATTTTAATTTTAGTTTTTTTGTTTAACAACTTTTCTTTCCGTCGCGGTTATTTTTTATTTTTATTTGGTTGAAATCGATTTTTTAAAGTTTAATTTATAAGAAATTTAAATAAATTAACGAATTAAAAATTTTGTAAGGAAATGCCGATTTGTCACAGTTTAGTGATTGTTATTTTAATTTTTTTGTTAAGAGTGATAATTATTTATTGTTTGCTTAAATATCACATCATTCGTTTACTTCTGAAGGTGATTGTTAGTGTTTATTTTCGAAAGTTCAGTATTCTACAAAAATTGTGGAGTGTGTGCTTTAGATAAAGCATCGACTGTATATTTATGAAAATGTCTCTGCTTAATATGGAGCTTCTAGCGATCGAACTCATATAACAAAAATTTATGACCTAAACGTCGAAAACTGATTGCTACTTAGAACACTACTCGGCAACCCGAAAATTATGCGCAACACAGTTTAACACAATCACAAAAGTGCGACAAACAATTGTTAGAAATGAATTCAGAGAAGAAGAATTGTACTACAAACAATAGTACACAGAAACAATTGTAAACAGAACAATTCATCGAAAAATCAAATATGCGAAAGAAAGAAACAATTCATCGAAAAGACTCGTAATGCATATTAAAAAATATTAATCAATTTTCTCTAATTGTTCAATTTTGTGATATACAAACCAGGACAACTTCAGGTAAAAAAAATTTTTATCGTTATTAAGCAGAATTTGAAGCGAATTATTGTGATGAGGAGCAACATTTATTTAAATCAAATTGAATTGTTATAATAATTGTTATAATCCCATAATCAGCTAATTTTTTGCAAGCTTTCTGTGTTTTCATTTATTTTTTTTTCCATTTATGATCATCAATCATCATGGTTCTAGTGGGATTTGAAATCAAAATTGACATAATCACGGAAATAAAATTCTTAAAATTATTTTTCGTGAAAGAATGATATGAAATGATTCCTTAATCATCTAATTTTCTTCAATAATATTCATGTCTTCATATATTTTAGTACTTGGGGCCAACCACTTGCACCATAAGTTCCTGAAATGTTCTAATTATTATCGCAATTCATTTTGGTTCCAATAAATGATGGACCTCAATCACAAAAAATCCGTTTGAAAATCTACGCAATATCGAAATAATTTTATTTCGATGAATTGTAAAATCTCCATAGTAAATTCTTTTGGGACCGGAAAAATGTATGAATACGAATTGTGCGAATATACAATTCATCGAAAATATTCATTAAAACTAATATGCTTTAACTTTTGGCTCAGATTTGGGCAGTTTCCCATGATTTTAGGCAAAAATTAAGTTCTGCGTAATTATTCAGCATAGTCTAGAGATTATTCATGTGGATTTTCATGATGATTGGGCTTATAAAGAAAATGGTTATTTGCTTGGTAAATATATGCATCACCTGGCGAGAATATTCATATCTCAGCTCCTACTCAAGAAATCGTCAAGTGACTTTCTGTTCTCGATAGAAAAAGAGTTATTGCATATCTATGTTAAATTACAAAATTATGTGAATTACCTGGAATTTACACTGGTTTTCTAAATATGGGCGATCAAACCATCGCGTGCCAGATAAGCTGAATTTATAGAAATTTAACACAGGTTTTCAATTTTTTGCGACATAATCAGCTAATTTTTTGCAAGCTTTTTGTGTTTTCACATTTTTTTCATCTAAATCATGCTTGATTCAAATAAATTATACACCTCAAATTAATAATCTTTTTCAAAATCTACTCAACATCGATATAATCTTATTTTGATGAATAATTGTAAAATCTACATTTAGGAAATCTTATGTAAGTACTGATTTTCAACAGGAACTTTTAGGTGAAAAATTTTGTTTCGATGAATTGTGTTTTCGATGAAATGTTTTTTTTCAAAATTGTTTTCACGCACATTTGGTTATTGTAAAATTGTAGTTTTCATATTTGTTTTTCGATGAATTGTTTTTCGATGAATTGTTTGTCGCATAATTGATTATCGCAGAATTTTCGGGGAATCCACTACTCATAATTATTTATTAATATAAATTTTAATGTTAAATTATCTAAAAAAATCATGGCCATCTCGTTTCACATGATGATGCAGCATTATTTATTTATTTTATTTTGCTGCCGCTACATCCCATTCAAGGATTTAACCGCCTTATTTTTAAGGTTACATTATCAGTTTTTAATTTGAAATGATTTGACCATTGAATCCTAACTAGATCCCAGGGCCGTTGAAAGATGCAAATTGCAGTTCATTGAGGCTTATAGCATGCCGAGGGGAGCATGATATAGTTTTCTACTCTTTTCAATTATTTCTATGTATGCTGTTCCTGTTAAAGACGATACAAGGACCAAAAGTAGCTTCCTGAAACAAAAAACAGAATGAATTTTACATTTAATCAAAACATATTATACTTAATAAACACATTTTTATTAATCACTTGTTTTTTGTTTCGCAGAATATTTTGAATATTTTTCAAAAAGTTTAAAAAATCACTCGATCGATTTCGACTTGTTAGGTCATCATCAGCAGTATCTACTAGATACACAACTACACTAAAACATAACCTGAATTCAATCAGAAAGATCGTCGAAAAACAACATTCCATAGCAAAAGGTCTTTGAATCATTAACATATGGTATGGAGTTTATCCTCAAAACGAAGGTAATTAAATAGACCCCCTGATCAAGAATGTTGCAATCACAATCTTCCCTGACCTTCAGATATGTTCAAAAAATGTACTTAAATTTTTTAATAATAATAAAAGAAATTGCATATTCTTATTTTCTGTAAATTATAACTTAAAATTAATTTGATGGAACCGAAAAACTATTTATCAAAATATTATCTAATTTAGTTGTTTGTCTTACCTTAATTTTATTAAAATGAAAGATATAAGTTCATTCTGCTCGGCGCAAAAACTCTCCCTAAACTGTGTTAGGTTTTCGGTATAGGTCATTTAGTATGACGGCTGCGTTTATCTCCGTCCGCATTTATAACTCCAAATATAAATTTGTTCTACAGCCGTTCGAAAATTTGATTGTTTATGTTAAATGTATTTTTAAGTTTTCTTGAGAGAAACAATTTTTATTTTCGATATTTTAAAAATAAAATGTTGCTTGTTACACAAATATCATTACTATATTCAACGAATATTATTACGAATGTAATTCAAAATTTTATGGACCGACTATACGGCACAGTGGTTAAAGCTTTGGCGTTTGGATCGTGAGGTACCGGGTTTGAATCCCGATAGGGGGGATATAAAAGGGAATTTCAAGATTACGGTCTGTGATGAAATGGAACATAACTCTGACCCCCTGTTGGAATGCAAAACTCATGGGCTGACCCATCTAACATAGGCTAGCATGGAGCTATGCAATATGGAAGATGATGATAAAATCAGACCTATAGCCGTACGTCCTCAATTTAGCAGGCGACTGCGAAAATTAAGGACTTCAAAGGCGAACTGCGAAGAAGTTGGGAGTCTCCGTCCCCAAAACAGATTTCAACAGTTAAATAGTAAAAAAAATCATGGGTTGTGATTTTCCGTATTATGAATTAACCTCAAAATTCCTTAACCAGGAGATATAAAATTAATATTAAGTTTCTTCTATTTTATTATAATTTTTAAAAAAAATTATTGTTTAAACTACAAATTTGCAAAAATAGTTTATTTTAGTAGAGCTTTCGACACTTTTTCGATGTTATTTTCAAAAGCATACAATACATTTTTTATATAAAAGCAGAGCCTCCTAAATCTAAGAGTCGTACGGTTCCGCCATTTTTTCATGAGCTTTCCATAGAAGCGAAGCTTTTTGTTCTTTTTCATACCAATCAGGGTTTTCTAATATTTTTTAGAAGCTTTTTTCTATATAAAACATAAATTCTTTGTTTTAATTTTCAATTTGAATGGTGAGTTTAATATTCAGGAAAAGCATATTTTAAAATTGAGTCATACTCGTATTATGTCGAGTTACCGCAAAAAATATTTAAATTAGTCTAACAGAAATAGTATTAGTTTTTTTCCCAAAACAAACTTTTGAAGTAACTATGTAATACGAGTATGGGGCTATTGTGTTTTGGATTCTATTTCAACATTATTGATGAACAAACTTCAAAAACTGTTTTTTCGTTATTTGTTAAATTTTGATTTTTCATCGCAATAAATTCGCAGGCTATATTATTTCATCCGGTAGTATAAACAAAACAGAACTTCATAAAATAAAAACATTAATTTATAGAGCTTTTCGCAATTACTAAACCAATCAAAAGCTGTCGCATGTATAAATTTAGAAAACAATAGCGACACAAAATTGAATAGTATTATAAAACTTCCAAGAATCCTAATACTGCTCGCATTGTTTATTGTCTTCTTTAAAATTCGATCCATATATGAGCATTAATCCAACGAAATATAGATCCAGCGAAATATAGGCTCATTTGCAAAATTGCTCGAAATATTTTACAATTCTCGCTGATAAATTAACTATTTTCCGCGACGTTACTATCTGTCAAGAGTACCTTCAGTGCCCTCGGCTAAGGTGTATGACTGAGAGTTTGTATACATTGCAGAAATTCTCGCTTGGTTCAATAGTTTAACAAAAGCTCAATTCATTGCAGGCCAATTATTTCTGGTTTAAATATTTATTTTATTAATCAGAAGATAGCCAAATTTAATCAATGTAAAATGTTGCACTGAGAATAACGCAACACGAGCCAATTGTTTGGAAAACAAAAAAAAAAAATGGAAAAATTGTGACATTTTTCTATTCTTGTTTACACCGCGCAGGAACTATGATGGTTAATATTTTACGACGAAAAGTTTTAATTACGACAACCGTACTATAAATAAAAATTATTATTGTTTTGAGTTGTATTAATTATGTTAAATTATTATATTAAAGATTTCGCGCTTAACTAATAATAGTTATTTTCATTTACGTTGTTTAATTATTTTATTCTTTTCTGTAATTTCAAGTAAATTTATTATAGAGACATCCATAAACAGATTTTAAAATTACAAAAAGCTCGGTTTTTTAATCGTATAAAATTGAAGTTTTCTACTTTTTGTTGGTTTTTGTAATAATATTTAATTACGAAAATCAACGATGTTGTATACATTTCCAGTAAATAAATTTTGACGAAATTTTTTTTTATTTGAATAATAATTATTGTTTCCACATGGTGATTCGAAAAATCTCATTTCAACTCACGGTTTTCTTTAATTTTTTTATACAAATATGATCGTTTAGATTGTTATTAAATCCATCGTCCAACTCGAAAATTCTGAAGTGAATGGGATCAGAATTTACTAAAGAAGTTAAATTTTGTAAGAGTAATCTGCGGCAGCACCCTTTATTAACTTACGTTATAGAAAATTAATAAATTTATACTTCGAGTTAGTTTAAATTTAATACTTAAATACTACACTATGATGGATGATTTTCAAATATGTGTTTGTTGAATATTTTATTAATAATATAAAATTCAAATTTAGATGATTTGTTTAATTTTTTATTCATAAATTCATGTTCAAATATTTTCCAATTACCACGGTTTCTTATATGTAGTAACTCAATAAAAGGAATTTCAAGTTCTCTTTTTAATATTACGGCTCTTTCAAATCATAGATGGCTCTGATAAAAGTTGATATAGCAAAAAAATCAATCAATCGAAATCAACATAAGAAAACAAGTTTTCTTATGTTGATTTCGATTGAACGAAAAATGTTACACTGAGAGTAAAAATGGTACTCCAACTGTTGTCAAAATGTTCAATTGAAAGAAAAAAATACCACAAGGGAGTATTTTGCTACACATAGGGTAATTTTTTCTACTCCAGGTTTTTTGATCGAGTAACCCATTTTTTGTTATTTACATGAAAAAATTATGAAAAAAATTTATGTTGTTTTGAAATTTAAAAGCGGCGTAGTTCATTTCTCTTCCATTGATACAAAATAAGGGTATAAAATGAGGGTACTATTTATAGAGTAGGAAAATACCAATCGGAATCAACATTAGAAAAAAAAAATTCAAAATCAGTTTTTGAAAGTGTACTTCATATGCGGCCGGCCTTTACACTATCAGTAATACTGTCTTTACTCAAAACATCATTACCTAAAAATATTCTATTGCCATTGTAATGTTATAATTTTTTATTCTTAAATTACTCATCTTTTTTCATTAGGTATAATGTGCCAGATTAAAACGGAAAGAAAATGTTGCGGAAATACGATGTGTTTAAGTAATGTTGTTTTGAGTAACGACAGTATTAGTGTAAAGTATCCTAATTTTCTATCAGATTAAAAAAAAAATGACGTTTAGTACTATTTTAGGAAAAATTTCACACGCTTATATAGGAAGTTTAGTATAAAAAATATAAATAAATAGCATGAAAAGTGAGACTATATTAGTGAATTGTAAACCGAGTATTAGTATTAGTATGATGTGCTTTCATTAGTTCTAATAAAATGGAAATATAAACCTTCAAATTTACCTTGTCCCTCTATCACTAAAACTTGAAAAATGCTACTCATAGTGATGTTTTTCTAATCGATTTGCTTATAGTTGGTAGGAGTAAATGTAATATATCTGTTCACTCGAACCGAATCATCAAATTCTAATAAAATCTACACTCCCAAATTAGGTGGATCGTATCTACTCCATTATTTTGTTCATTTACTCAATTTTAGCGTAATACTAAACACATTTCCAGGTTTGACCATCGGTTTCCTTAATATCAAAATTAGGTAATCGTCGCTAAGCCTAAAAACAACCTCCTAGTTTTGTTAATTTGCAACTTTCCACTTCATGATTTGGCTTGAGTGAACAGATATTACCATTACCTAATTTTTATATCAAGGAAACTGATGGGCAAAACCTGAAAATGTGTTTAGTAATACCATAAAAAAGGGCATGTCCTTTTTTTATGGTATTACGCTAAAGTTGAGTAAATGAACAAAATTAGGGGATAGATATGAGCAAGGACCAATATTAGATTAGTAAAGTTTTAAATTAGTAATCATTGGATTAAAATAGTAGTACTATTTTGCTAGAAATGCTTTGAATATTTAAATAGCTTTAATTATTAAACTAAATTTTTTGTCAATGGTATTTTTGCAGATATTTTGAAATGTTTTTTTATTGCGAACGCCTAAATGTTCTCTTTTTACACATACATTCGTAAAGTGTGTTGTTTTTGTAGTTTTAGCACAAATTTAGTAGTATGTAACTTCATATCGGACAAATATTTCAATGATAACTTTAATAATTTGGGTCCTGAGCCAGATTGATAGATATAACCTGTATTTAAACAAAAATAAAATTTAAATTTTGCACATTATAATTATAAATTTGTCGGATTTAGCCTATGTGGGTTTAAATGGTCACACCCACGCACTTTGAGAAAAATTTAAAAAAAAATCGTTTAGCAGTAACTTTGGGAAGAAATTGGGCCTTGCTCCAAATACATTCCATGCAACTCGTATTTGAACCAAAAGTACATTTAAATTTGGTGCAATAGAAGTATACATTTTTGGATTAAGAGTATATTATTTTGAAATTGACACACTCATGCCTTACTTTTTGAAAAAATAAGAAAAAATTGTTCCTTGGTCTTTTTGCTTCATTAAGCTCCGGGCAGACATATCCATGCAACTTGAATTTGAACTAAAATTACATTTAAATTTGGTACGTTAAAAGTATAAATATTTTACTTTAAGGAATACTCATACTTTACATTAAGGAAAATAAGAAAATATCATTCCGTGGCAAGTATGCGAAATTGGGCCCTGGGCCAGATATATCCATATATAGTACAACTCATGTTTGAACAAAAATTACATTTCAATTTGGCACGTTAAAAGAAAAAATTGTCAGATTAAGGCTATGTGATTGTGAGTTGGCCACTCCCATGCCTTATTTTTAGGAAATAAAGACAAAAATCGCTCATCGGCAGCTTTGCGAAATTGGGCCCTGATGAGATGATCACACTTATCCTTATTGGCAAATTTATACTTTCAATGTATTTAATTCAAATGTATTTCTAATGCCCGGTTGCACAGAATAATGACTAACAGCCGCGGTTAGTGTAAATCTATTTTCTTAATCAGAAAAAATGAACGCCAACCAGCTTGATGAAACATATTTTGTTGCATAGAAATATGTAACGGTAAGTTAAAAAGTTATTCAATCAAAATTGGCCATTTAAATGTGTATAAGCAAGCTTTCCACGGAATAAAATATATTTAATCAAGTTTGCGTTGATTTTTTTCTGATTGCGAAAACAGATTTCATATAAAACTTTTAACTGGCGCACAACTAACCGGCCGTTAGTCATTTTTCTGTGCAACAGGCCATAAATTAATTACGAACTCTATAGATATAACTGATGAACGGCTTAAACTGGCAACAATTTTAAAGGAAAGAATTTTATTTTTGAGTTTAAATTTATTTCTAATATAACCCGAGCCCGGCTAACTTCGCAAATAACTGTTTATTTTGAATCAATTTTTTCAAATTCTTAGTTATTTTCTAACTAGACCTAAATTTACTATTAAAGCTGCCGCATGAAAATTGTCTACAGGCGTCAAAAGAAAAAAACGGCAAGTTGAATCATACCGATCATCTTGAATTTTTTTTATTGTTTTTGTTTGCTGCGAAACATCAAAACAATAAACAAAAAATCAAGATGATCGGTTTCAATCAGTTTCAGATGATATTCTATACTTCTTTAAGATGGCGAATAATAAGTATTTAAGCAGTTTTGGAAACAGTTAAATCGAGAATCGAATTTCTTTTAGTTTTTTTTTCCAACTTAGGAAGCAAGACCGCATATGCATTTTATAGATATACACAAGTATCACCCTTTATTTACTTATCGAAGAAACGTTTTAAAAATCATTGTGTTTTATTGTTTTATTATTGTCATTGCTATAATTTTTCTATAACTTCTCGAACCAAAACGCTAGCGCAAATACAGAGCAATTGATCCCATATCCTATCATATATAGCAACATAAAAAGCCAAAAGGATGGGAATTATGGATAAAAAAATATCATATTGTCATAATGCCAATGTGCAACCGCCCATTTTCTTCATAAATTCTTATAATATCTGGTACGTTTTCTTCCTTTTAGTTAGGTTTTTTTCTTTTATTTAAACAATAACGCTATTTTATGTTCATAAATGTTATATACTGTATCCTTCGTCTCTGAACTGTATACATATGTATATACATAGATAGATACGTACAAGTACATAGCAGATAGATACACAATTTTGTTGTTCTTTTGATGCCAAGAGTATAAAAAGTTACACAACCAAAATAATGGCAAACATAAAAAAATTGGTATATAAAACACATATGCTGTTGTTACCATATTACACATATAAAAATTTATAGCCAACTTCTTATATATGTTATGTATATATATTGAAAAAGATTGTTACTTACTATATAGTGTTGAGATGCTTGCTTGCTGTCGTATCTATAGATTCTTATCTATATGTTTCACTTCCTATAAACCCGAGAAAAAACACACAAAAACTGATGGTACTCGTGTTTAGGAAACTGTATATAGCAGGGGAGATAGTGTGATGCGATTATTATAATCGATATATACAAATATAATGTGCCACCCTATTTTATGGTATAACATAAATCATAAATCACATTTAAATTAATAACAAACAATTACTGAAACAAATTTATCTTAATTAATTCATACACATATACCATGAAAATGGAAATTTATTATCTAAAACGGAAATGTCATTTCCATTTAAGATTTAATTATTTCACATTTTAATATAATTTATATAATAAAATTGTTTTATAACATTTTATTCCGAGCCGTCGTCTTCATAATGCCAACACAAAAAAATGCAAACAGAATAAATAATATTAAGAGAACAACAACAAATGGGTTATAGACGCATGACATAAGAAAAACCCTCTTTTCTGTCATTTTTCACTCCTATATAATTTACACGTTTGCTGCTTTCTTCGCCTATATGTAAAACAGATACACAACACAATGATGAATGAGCAAAATGAGATGAAGTAGAGGCGTCACCCTGTAGTACATTATAGTGTATATAGTGGAACAACGATTCCAATTATCGAATGTCAGTCAAGTGGTGGAGTGGAGGAAATAAAATTAATTTGGGAAAATTGTTGATTGCGTGTACTCAGGTCTGTGATTTTTTTATTATGCTGGATGACATCACAAAATCTTACGAACGTTATTGTTGTTGTGTGGTAAAAATACATAAATATTCCTTTTTATATTTCCCAAGCTGTCCTATACAATAATCGTAATATAATAATTTAAAATGTTTTCCGAAAATATAAAAATTTTCTTTTTATTATTTTATGGTCTTATCAATAAAGTTTAATAACAATATAATATCTAATATATTCATTCAAAAAAAAAAATTATTTATGAAATAATAAAATTATGATATGTGTACAGAAGAATATTCTCCCTATACTTTGGTATGCTTGTGTATGTGAGGAAAATGCTTTTGTGTTTCTTATGGGTGTACAATATTATGAAAATTTATATGTTGCCTACATAAGAAATCTTAATAATAAAACATGAAAAAAGGTCCTTAAGTATTTTAGTGGAAAATTTGAATACAGTGATGGAACAAATTATGTTTTCTTATTTTCACTCCTTCTTTCGAAACTATTCAACAGCCTCCTTATCCCGTCTGTAAGCCCAAGAAATTCCGATAAAAATTATGAAAAATGACCCTGGTCAAAAACCATTTTTCTCCAAGTTTTGAAGGTTCCTGATCCCAAAAGGAAGGAACAAATGTATGTGCAGGTGGTTCGGATGCATGGTGATAGATGCGGTCTATACCGATGAGATCTCAAGAACGGCTTAAGCAATTTGATTTTTTTCGCCAATATTGTTTTATTTTTAATTTGGAGAACTGAAAACTTTTGGTATCACTATCTCAAGAGGTACTTACCGTAGTAAATCATCCCAAAAACCATCAAATACTACGATATCGCTTTACATTATATATGAGTCATGTAAAATATCGTTTAACTCGGACCAGGCAACAATTTTGATGATATCGATTTTGTTAATTAAATATACCGGTTTGGCGCTGGTAGCTAACATTGATAGTCAAGAGATGGAACAAGCCAGTAGATTGAAATGCAAGTCCATAAGAACATTAACAACAACAGTGGAAAACCGAGTGATTCAATTCACTCGATTCTCGTCAATACAACGACTTGTTTACACTGTTACATATTCTCTACGATTTCCATCTCATATAAGACCAAACACCAGAAACGTTTCACATTTCACACCAGAAGAACTAAACATATCGTTACGGGCCATAATCAGAATCGCCCAACGATAAGCTTTTGAAACAGAATTAAAACGACTAAAATCAAATCAAAATTACATTTTAACTTTTTTATTTTTTAAAGGGAAGCGCAATCATAACTCTCACTCCATTCATCGACGCAAGTGATATATTTAAAGTTGGAGGGAGACTGTCAAATTTGAAGCTTTTATATGAAGAAAAGCATCCAATAATACTGCCGAGAAGACACAAATTATCAAAATTAATAATAAAGAGGATGCTCACTTACAGACATTACATGGTGGCAATCAAGCGACATTAGCACATCTGAGAGCGCGATATCGAATAATAAATGCTAAAAACACAATCAAGAAAGTTGGCATCGAACTAAATAATGGGAATATTGCCAAAAGAAAGGGTAAACCCTGCACCACCGTTCACAAATAGCGGAGTAGTCTATGCAAGTCTCTCTCTCTCTCTCTCTCTCTCTCTCTCTCTCTCTCTCTCTCTCACTCTCTCTCTCTCTCTGGCACTATATCCCATCAAGGGATTTGGCCACCTCACATGAGGTTTCATAATCATATTTTCATTTCGGATAATGAGTGATTAATTCATTGATCCTAAACAAGCCGTGAAATTTTTTCCTTGTCACCACCGATCGCTGGAGCAAGCATGCTAACCACTTTGCCACCAGGGCAGCAACTATGTAGGTCCAATCAGCATAAAATTGTGGAGAGGTCGCTGTAACAAAACAACAAAGGGTTACATTGCTATAATCATATGTCTAGCCACAAGGGCAATGCACCTCGAACTCGTGAGTGACCTATCAACAGATACCTTCCTAGCCGCATACAAACGATTCATATATCAAAACGAGGAATTTGACTAAAAATTTTCAGTGATTGTGCCACCGTCGGAGCAGACAAACAACTACGAAAGCAGGCTAAACAAGAAGAAGATGAAATTAGAAGCAAAGCTAGTGCTCCCTAGAATTCCTCACTTCGGAGGGTGGGAAGCGGGATTAAAATCGACAAAACAACATCTCCGCAAAATAATCGGAACTCATACTTCTACCTATGAGGAACTTTCAACACTTTCAGCACAAATAGAGGCATGCTTAAATTATAGGCCACTAGCTCCTTTTTCAAATGACCCAGAAGATGCAGGTTTCTTAAGTCCAGCGCATTTCGTAACAGGGAGATCCATCATAGCAATGCCACAGCTGGACATCGAAGGTACCCAGATCACAACAAGATGGAATCTGCTAACCAAACTCAGTAAAGGATTTTGGAAAAAATGACACACGGATTGCGATTCGCGATTAAAACATAGGCCAAAATTGTTGCTTGAACAACCTAACCTTCGAGTAGGAGAATTGCTAATCCAAAGGATGAACATTTACCTCCCACGCACTGGCCACTGGCAAGAGCAGTCGAACTACAGACTGGACAAGATGGACTCGTCAGAGTAGTCTCCCTTAAATATAAAGATAGCACGCTTAAACGAAATATCACAAAAGTATGTCGCCTACCTATAACTAACAACTCAGAGGATCATAAAGACATGAATCAACAAAATAGTGACTGTGTCCGTTCAACAACAACTAAGGATGAAAAAAAAATACAACAGCAACCATCAAAGGGCCTAGACAAATGCACTTCAGATACAACAATTGCTTCAGAAAGCAATGCACTGTCAATTGATACCACACATCTCCATGCAGGAAAGGACAACCAATCCCTGAGACGGCAGCCCTAGAGACATGCGAAGGGCACAACCAAAGCAAACTTTCTAGCCCTAAGAGTATTTTCAATTTGCTGCGTACTAAGTTTAGCACAGGCCCAGATTGATGTAACACCATTCAACCATTCGACATGGATATATTTCGAGGATATAGGCAAACTTGAAGTGGTAGCCATGCAGTAGACGATAGTAATTTACTACAATATGACAAAAGTTGCAATTGAGATTAAGCGGACTTTAATAGGGATAAAGGTAGTGTTCTCCACAGAGTTCTCAGACCATTACACGTTCTCTGTAAAACCCAATTAATATGTTCAGACCAATCAATTTCTAAGAGCACACCTAAATTCCTTACCGTCCTACTAAAGGGTACAACATCCTGCTCAATCTATCTATCATGGAATCACGAGGAATCTGTTTCCATTTCTGGCAGAATATTATGGCTTGAGACTTTTTAGATTTAATTGGAAGCTGGTTATAAAGCAACCAAGATACTATACTTCCAATATCGCTGTTAACAAGTGCAACTGCATCATTAATCGCCTGTGTTCTATCGCTCCCATCCAAATTAATTTCTCGAAAAATTTATAGATATTCATCGAAGCTATCATAGTTACAATGTTGAATGGAATCCCCAATATCATTGATATACATGGAAATAATAAAGGTCCCATAATCGATCCTTGGGGTACGCACGCATTTAGAGGAAGGTAATTGGATCTTACACCATTAACTTCTACAAACTGGGAACGATCTGTAAGGTAAGATAAAATTAAGTTCGATGCCTTGGTAGTAAAATTGAACCGATATCGTAGTTTATGTTATAAGTTTAAGATTGAGATTGAGTTGAAAGCTTTACTAAAGTCCAACAAACAAAGTATACAACAGTTCCCCTTGTCTAGGCTTATTATAATATGATCAATTACATCGGTTAGGACTGTAGTAGTGCTATGCAAAGCTCTAAACCCTGCTTGGAAGGATTTAGTAAGTTCCTATCCCCAATATAACATTTTACCTGTTACGAAATAATTCTTTCAAAAATTTTCGAGAGAACCGGAAGCTGAGCAATACGCCTCATATCGGATGGAGAGTCTACTTTATTAGATTTTGGGAAAGCAATAATTTTACTAACCTTTCAAATTTTAGGATAATAACTATGTGCCAAAATATTATTAAAAACATAAACATATAACAGGAGCCTCATAAATTTTAAAGGGATGCTATCGGCACCTACGGCTTTCAAGATATCATCATCCGTAATCAGAGAGAACTCAAATTCATTTTCATCATTATCGTTAGAGTTTCGGTGGACCGCCCTATTATGTAATTGAGAGTTATTATAGCAAGTGTCGGACACTTAACAAATTCCTCATTAAGCTGATGAGGTGAAAATTTAGTTACCTGTTCAATAGAATCTCTAGCAGTAAAACCTAGTCTATCCTATTCTAATTTATGTTGTATTCTAATTTATGATGTAGCACTTCGGACCATTTTGTTGATTTGTTTTTCCACACCTCTATATCTAAGTTTATCATTTTCCAACCGAGATCTTTTCCAAACAGTTGTCGTCATTTCAACCAGTTGGTTTTTAACTTGGATCTCTCTTTTATACCACGGAATAGGTTTGTACTTAACTTTTATTAATTTGAACGGGGCATAGCGATCCAATAATTTATATATGTTATTACATTCGAAATTAATTTTACGGTCCATAGCAGGGATCTATAGTTGGCTCCAGTTAATATTAAGTGCATCACTAAGAAGTTCCGGAATATTAATATTATTAAATGTTCGAATACATATGTATTCGAACAATTTGTGAAATGCATTTGTGAAATGGCTTCTGGTAGAAGTGATAAAATTCATGTAGTTCATCCAGCGGTAGCACCTGAAGATAGATATACACTACACACACAATTATTTTTACATAGTTTATTAAAAATTCAATTAGGAGGTATTCCATAATATCGAAAGATCCCTTGGATATAAATCCTGTTATTCGGCAACGCTGGATCAAATATGACTAAATTAAGTTGTTTCTCCGTGATGATAATTAGGCCAATATGAACCCATTTTTATTCAGTTGCTTCATAAAGAAGACTATGATCAGAAGATCATTAGCATTAGTATTTTTTATCTTTATGCTCCTCATGCTTTACGAATTGAGCAATGCATTTCTCCAGCATACTAATGCGTTCAAACAACTTACTATTCCAACGCCATTTCCCTTCTTAGCTCCGCCTTATCGTTATCACGCAGTATGATATAATTTGAGGCCACATTAATTCCAATTTGTTAGCCATCCACTTCTCCAAATCATTACTATAGGTATTAGTGTACCCTTCAACGCATTCGGCATGATACCACACTGCTCATCCATCGCAGCCAATTTTGTTTTTTGGATGTAGATTTAGCATCTAGCTTCGATATCCCACACACACACCACATTTATCTGTCATGCCGATTGAGGTTATGGCAGCACGTTGCAGAAGAATTTAAGAGAGATAATCTCAGCATAAATATAATTAATTACACCCTTAATTAACTTTAAAATTGTGGGAAATGACACATTTTTAAACCCACGTCTTAGTCATGTTTTATGCACAATGATCCAGTTTTTCAGGATACTTTTCTTCTCAATTTAGTAATGAATTTCCAAGTCTTCCGCTTACTCGCAGAATTCCTAGAACTTTTCCTATTCGGCTCTTACTCGGTAGCGGTTGCTAAATTTGCATCTTTCAACTCAGCAGCTACCTCCTGCTCAGATTATTTGTTCCCCCTATCGAATGAAAATATTAGTTGTCTTACATCCTGTCGCGTGCCTGTCTACCAGATACTCGTACTGTGATGAAATGAAGATTTATGAGTTTTTTTTTCTTGTTATTTTCCTACTCGCGCAATCAGCTGGATCGTAATTGAATTTAATGTTGTGAAATTGATGTGGATCAGTAAAGGTTCGGATTTCTGGTACTTTTTTAACAACGTAAGATTTGAACTTTTGAAGACATCATGCCGTTTTTTTCATGTGTGCTCCGTTACAGTGTGGTATTTCAATTTTAAAAGCTTCAATCCAATAATGATTGGACGGCTATTACCCTGTTATCGTATCACGGTCGTATATTGTTGTAATTTCCTTCCGTAAAGTAACTTAGTAATCATTATTCATCCTCACGCGTCTATTCGCGTATATTTTCGTTCAGATCAGTAACCTGATTCATTAGTCTCTCTATATTTCCATATATTTTTACAGATTCAACATTTTGATATTTTTTTATTTACAACATCGTTAAAACTGCTTAAAATGTTTTCTTTATCTGCACGTGGTAAGAAGGTGAACGATTTGCCTGCTTCTTGAATTCGTTTGGAGTGCTTTGTACATCATTATTAAATAGTTAGCGCAACTCTTCGATAAAGACCTCAAACGTTTTTGAGACGTTTCGAAACGTTTGAAAAGGTTATTTCTCTATTTTACCTTACTTACTAGTATTTATGGCTCAGTTCAAATCGCGGATTAGTTCATGTTGTTAGTTGTTGATGTTTAATTTATGTATACCAGCATAATTATCAGCTGTATTTTTTCTGCCGCTACTTCTAGCTGTTTCAATAGCGAATTCAAATCCATCTTAAAGATTTTGATATTTTTATTTATTAATAAGTTGTGGAGGTCTATTAATGAGTACAAGTATGTTGGAAATTTACTTTATGCTGCCCTATTTTTACCTAATTAGTTGTATTTACAAATAAGCTTTTTGATGCCTAAACAGTTTAGAGGAAATAGAAAAATGCAAAAAACATTACAAATTAATTATCTCATTGGTTTACCCCAAAATATTCAGTTTGCCCGAAAATACTCAGACTGGTTATATTTACAAATTTTTTAATGTGACAATGGTCCGTGTAACTATCTGACATTAAAATTCGATATTCAAAAGAGAGTAGCCATAATTATCTTTATTAGTTGGAACAGTTTTATAATAAGACGTACGCTTTAAATGTAAATGCTTCCACCACTGTATTGAAAATTTACAAACAAAAATTGTTGGTACAATAAAAATATAAAGTCCTAAATATATTTTTTTAATATTTCTGGTTTATACGAGCATAATATAAATATTGAAATAAAATTTATATTATTTTAAATATGAAATAGAAAATCGTATAATTTTATTTATATTATCCAAAAAAAATTCATACTCGTATATGAGAAAATCTGCATGTTTAAGGGATGTAAATTACTCATAACTTTTTTTTCTAAATTAAGTTTTTTGGGATACGTGTTTTAGATGTATATTTTGGATTTCCGAACGATTTGCGTTTTTTATATACCAATTTGATAAATGTTTCTATTATGTATGTGTTTATAAACGAAAAATGACCGAGTCGTTTAATAATTCATCTCATCATTGCCGGTTCGGAATATCAAAAATATAAAGATCAAACGTATTCACCTTTTCAACAAGCAGCAAAAAACAAGAAATATACAAAAAAATTAAATAAACAACATTTCGAATTCAATCAAATCAATTTTAAAAATTTACTGACACATTTCAACCATCACAAACTTGGATATGGAAGAAGATGAAAAAATCTCAAAGGAACTCCACACACAAAAAACAACGAAAATGTATTAAAAAATTTTCATGCTACCGAAAAAAATAAAATTTCCACCATTTTTCATTGTCTGTCTGTCTGTCGATCCATCTTCTTTTGGATTTTTCTTTTGATGTTTTCTTTTTTTTTTTTTTGTTTACATGTACATTCTTACGACTGACAAAAGCGAAATAATTTTAATTCATTCATTCCCCGTGTGTTTCAAATTTTGTTGGTTCTTTTTTTGTTGTACACTGGGCGCATTTTGATTCGGATTCAATGTAGATACCGTCAAAGGAATTGCGATGCGATTCAAAATTGTTTCCCAAAAAATAAATAAATAAATATTTTGACATTAATGTCAAGAAAAATTTTAACAATTTTAAGTTAGATATTTTTTGATGGAATGGTTTGGCGCAGATGCGGATAAATAAATATTTCGTTGTAATTTAATTGAGTCATAAATTACACCTAGACCGCGTAAATTACACAGTACATTTGTATTTCTTAGACACGTCATGTAAAGTTTAACAAATTTAATAAATTTCTATATTCGCAAACACTTCACCACATGAATCGTGATAAAATGCAATTTATTGCACACAAAAAAATCGAATGCTAATATAATTGACAAAATGACAATAAAATAAAGAATCAAAAACAACAAAGGCATTATGTATGATTACAGAAATACCATTATTAAATTTTCAACATTTTACAGCCAAGAGATGCGTGGAACAGTAGCAGCAAAAAATAAAAAAATAAAATTCAATTCGATTTTATATACCCAATCAAAGTAATTTATTTTTATGAAAATCAACTTAAAAGCCGCGCGCACCTTAAAGTTTATACCTAGCATGTGCACATGTGTGCGGAAAAAAGTAAGAAACGATCGATCGATCGACAAAAAAATGTAGATAAATTTTTATAAATATAAATCAATCTTTCAAAACAAAATAAATTTCGGTTATATACAAAATACACATCAATATCGTATATTGATCGATTGACAGATGTCAATTTAGCTATACAAACAACAAGTAGCCGTATTTGTTTCATGTATATTCGTTCCAAGACTTTATTTATTTATGTTGATTTTGTGGCAACTTATATCAAATCAATACACAACAACAGCACAAGAAATTCATCAGACATTCGAATATTGTATTGTGAACAGTAAAGACATAAAATGAAAATTAAATTTAACAAAATTTAAACCGTTTAAAATAAATAAATAAATTATTGAATTTTCAAAAAATTTAAATAAAATGGTTTTTTGTTTCATTATGCGCAAACACACACACACACAAACTTATATAAACAGAAATCATACCAAATTTAACATCGATAGTCAAGAGATTACAAAGAATGTTTATAAAAAATATCGGCGGTCGATCTTTTAAACAGATAATCATATGACAAAAAAAATTAAGCATCACTTGAATTCGTAATTTCCCGCCATTTTTTATTTATAAAATCTGTCAAGGGATTATTTTGGTCAATCTTCCAAAAACAAAAAAAACGGTTTACTTTGTCTGTATGTCAGAACGACCTCGTGAAAGATAAAATGATGCCGAAATGCGAAAATTGGGTTTCCTATTATTGTCTAAAAAAAATTCATTGTTGAAACATGAATACCAACCAAAAATGGAATTCCTAAATTTTAAATAAGAATTTCACAAAAAGGTTAGGAATAATTTACGACTTTAAAATTGAATTAATAAGCATTATTTCTTGTGAAAATTGATTTAGGTTGCGGTCCTTTGAAAAGGAGTTTTGATGTGAAAATATAATGTTGAATCACTGATAGACATTTTTTGAACCAATGCTTAGTTGGGTTTTCACAATTGTGAAAAAATTTATTAATCTGCTGCATGTTAGTAGAATAAATCAGCATTAAAGAATAATTGAAATATTCGAGTAACATTGTAATTAGACATTTTGTAATGACACACGCAATTAATTAACTATTAGATGATCAATTTTCTACTATCAGTATGTCGCCACTTCCACAGCGCCACTTCGACAATATTTAGTATTCTAGATAATTTTTCAAAATTAATTAAAAAACCTGCGTTTTTTTAAACAAAATTCAGCTAAATGTTCTTTTAATTTTTAGAAAAATTCGTTTTTCGAACAAACGTTCAGCTTTTTGTATTATTATAGTGTTGAAAAAACGCCGACCACACAAATTTCCACACAAATTGCCTACAGATTGAATTGGTTGGAAATACTATATATTAAGGCAAAGAACTCACTTAATATTTGCATTCTGAAAATTCGGAAAATGTATCTATTGCGCTCGACTTGTTCTCTCAATGAACTTAAAATTTATTAGCTTACTCTTGTCGAGCCTAGATTGGGTTATGGTGTTTGCTGTTTGGATGGTGCTTACTTTGAGACAATCCGATCAATAGTCATTCAAACTGATGTATTTCGAAAACAGAATACAATCATTTTGGACGTTATTTAAAATTAGCAACATCCTCCCTCTAAAACACTTTTAAGTGTACAGAGTGATGAATATTTATTTAGGGAGCTGGTAATCGATGTTTAAGCTGTCAAAACTACACTGCGCAATAATGTTATGTTCTAGTATTTTACAGTCGCGGCTTCTACCATTTTCATTAAATTGCCCATTGAAAAACGTTATCTGAAATTTAGGAAAATATTTCACTCTGCATTGAAATCTTGGATTGTTTACTTTCCTACGGTTAATTCAAGTAAAATACCTACCTCTGGTTGCTGTATAACGAAAAGGCTATTTTATATTCTATTTAATTTGATTGTAATAATTTACATTTAATTTTGACATCAAGACAATCAAATGCTGAAAATCATAAAATTATATAGTTGAATTTTACTCGCCGTCGTACTTAAGTGCAGTATATTTTCGATTCAGGTTCATTTATTAGTAAAATAAAGTTTGCTTTTGGCCACAATATAGAGAGCCCTCCATTTTGTTTTTGTATGAGACTGTTACCTAAAAGTTTTATTAACGTGAAACGAAATTCCGGGAATTCTATATCATAAGAAATGACAAAGTCAAATCACCGCTTTTACGTTTTTATTTTCTTATTAAATATAAACTATATGCGCTTGAATCCCCAAAGCCTAGGTTTGTTTTACTATCGTCTGTTCCGTCGCAATTTGGAAATATATAGAAATTCTACATAGTAAGGATTTAACAGGTCTGCAGATTTGTTGATAAACATAAGTTCTAGTCCTTTTTGGCCATCTACCGTGCGAGTATGATGACCCATTTAATGTAGGAATTCCCCCTATGTAAATTTAAGTGAGTGTTCCACAATATTCTATGAATTTGAGCAACGAAAATTAGTTTGGGATGGGTATTTCTATTACAAAGTGCGCCGATTTATCATTGACGATGGCCAATAGTTTCTGTACCCTGTTGGCTAATTTATGAGGAAACATGAAGTTCCCCACAATTCAAACACCAACACCGAAAACAAATCGGTTCCGGGTTAAAATAGAGAAATTCTACTGCCTCATGCTCTTTCGTACGAGTATGAGGACCCGCTGTTAGTGCGAATTCCTGGTATGTGAATTTAGACGAACGTTCTACAAAATTCTACGCATTTGAGTCAAGAAAACTGGTCTTATTAAATGTTCCTCAAGTTTTTTTTGTCAACAATATTTTCTGTACCCTGAAAAGGTGAAAGTTGAAACAAAACTCAACAATTCACAAACTTTTTAGCTTCGTATTATAAAAGATTCACGATACATTTTTATTAAACAATTACATTACTTCTCTATAAGTTTGTGATATAGGCTAATCTTTAGGCTAATCTTTTCATATTCCTTAAAATAAAGTATTTGTTTTAGGTTTTGTAACAGACAAGCAGAGCGCTGGGTAAAAACCAATATTCAGACACACAACCAAATTTATATACTTTTGAAGATGTCTTGTATTCCACCTTGTTGTAAAGAATAAATATATCATATCGTCCATTTAAAATATGAAAATTTCAATTTTTGTATATTCAAGCGAGTTTTCCAGGAGTTTTCACTTGAAAAGTAGCCGTAAATTTGTTCCAGAGGTAGCCTTCATTAAGGCCTTTCAGATGAACTACTTTCTTGTCATGACACATTAAACTTTCAATTTTCAAAAATTCAAAAATTTTCAAATTTTGCACATTATGAACTTAAAAAAATAGTTTAGTATTTTAGATTTAATGGTTTCAGTTGAAAATATTTTATTTTGAAGATTTTTATTTGATAAAACAACAAAACAAATATTTTAGCTTATAAAAAATTACTTTCGGTTGAAACACATCAGTTGCAAAATATCAGGTGGAAAATGCCTGCTGAAAAATTGTATTTATATTTTATAAGTCTACAAAATATAAAATCAAGTTCCTTCCTATGTTCTTTTTACGTTGTACTACTGTTAAACGTATACAACTTTCCACCCTAAAAGCTGTTCTCGTAACGCCGTTTTCTGAAATATGTTTTAATCTCAATTAAGTCAGGCTTTTTATGAATTATCATTTACCAATAATAAACGAAGCCGATTATTTACCGCCTCATTTAAAAAACATGACATCAATCTCCTATATACAGGCAAATTACAATTTTATTTTATAAAATTCCAATTATTTATTCATTAAAAATTTTATACATTTTCACAAAAACATATACAACAATAAAATAAATAAATAAAGGCAATAAAGCTGAATAAATATAGTATTAACAATAATCACTGTAAATTATTTGTTATAATAAAAAAATGTTATTAATTCCATAATTGGAATGTTGTTTCAATTTATTTTAATTCGAAATTTTATTTTATTGGTATTTACAGAATTTATAATTTAATCGGATTTTATATTTTTAAATGTACTCTACGATGATTGAGTAAAATGTAATTATCAGGTGAAATTTATTTTAATTATAATTTAATTGATTTACAAAACCTACAGCAAAAAACAAAAAAAAATATTTAATTTATTATTGTCTATAAAATATCCGAAATTGTGTCATCACATCATCGAAATTAATTTCACTGTTTAAAATGAAATCGGATCTATTTGTAAATTGCATGCAATTTTTGATATCTTTATTGATACCGTAAACCGGTTCAATTCGGCCAAAAAAAAATACCTTCCATAATTGAATGGTAGATTGATATTCCCTTATATGGTTTTCACAGAATTCAATTGAACTCATTGCAGCTGTTTGGCTCATTTAAAATGTATACGCGATGTACATCGTGATATAAAAAAAATTCTTTATCGTTGTAATTTAATTGCAGTTTACAGAAAAATGTTCGATTTTAACCTAATATTTAAGAACCTATAATCAATCATTTTATTGATTTTTAATAACATACATAAAAGCAACATTCTTTTTATTTATCTAAGTGGTCTGTCTGTCTGAATATTATTGATAAGGAAATGGTGTTTAGCAGATCGACTGAAATATTTACTTTAGAAAATTCAAGACCAGTAGGAGTAATAAAACTTTCAAATTAATGTTTGTAGATAGTTTAAGTATGATTGATTATCATAAGCAAAAGATCGTCAAATCCCTGATAACAAAGTAATGTTTACTTTTCGATTGATAAAAATGTCTTATTATAACATTTTACTTTATTTGTAAAATAATAAGAAATATGAAAATCATGAACATTTAAGGCTTACATTGACCATTCTTCATTCCGTCGCAGTCTGTAAAAACTGTTTTCGAAATGTGTATATGTGAGTTTATATGATCACTATTTATCTGGGGTCTTTACAAAGCCCAAAGCAGAGGCCCCCGGGAGAGTTCCTTTGAGATTATTCAGTTTTTAAGGTGTATGAGAATACCTAGAAAATAAGTTAAGTTTCTGAATTAAATTTCCGATTAAATCGATCCCTTTCATTACCAAAATGTAACCAATAAAGAAGTTTGATGTGTATCAATGATTTTTTGCTCTAAATTAGAGCAATTTTTATTATTTATTTTTTGTTAAAAAGTAATAAACGAGTATGTGGTTTAAATGGTTAAGGATGTATGTTACTTGTGGTAGTGTGCCTGAGATATGGGTATCCAACCTTCTCCTCACTATCAATAACCGGGCAAATTATTTATTTACGTTCCTTTAGCGTGAACATATCTAATTTTGTAGTCAAATTTTGAATTTTGTTGTCTAAAAATTCAAATAACTTGAATTTCGGGCGTTCAATAGGATTGATAGCACATTTTGCACATAAAAACACTCACCGTAAAGTTTCAAAATTTAATTATTTATTAACACCGTTTTCAGATTTTAGAAAAAGCAATATTTTATTCAATAGCAAATTGTTCGCGCTTGATAGTCACACCGCCGTATTGCGTTAATTTCAGTATTTCCTTTCACTTTTTCCCTCCAATGACATTGTAAACTTAAATTTTCAGCCATAGTACTGGTGGAATACTCGACCCAGCACTTTATAGAATTTACTTTAACCATTTAACCACCAAATGTTATATCTGTGTAGAGTAGAATTTGTCACAATACAATATTATATTTTCTACTTCTTCGGGCAAAAGAAGGGCGTACCCCTCGACAGTAACTTCAAATCGCATGTTAAGATCGCGTTTTATGTAACAGTATGATCAAGAAGTTCAAGATTTTCGACTGTTTCAAATTTTCAAAACACGTGTTCATTAAATCATTCACTAAAATTAAGTGACTGGTTTGCCTGATTTTTTTTGTCAGTAGTTCACGTAAATGAATTAAAAAATAAAATAAAAAAATTATATTCGTGCCATTTCATATAGATTTACAGAATTTATTAAACACCCCTCGTTTTTTTTGAAAAACTTAACATAGTAATTGTCACTACGATTAATTTTAACATAGTAATTGTCAGCTAGTAAAAATGTGTTTTACTCTCCGCTACTAAAGCAGATGGGTTAATTTTAAAATTTGATAAAATCAAAATAAAACATAGGAATTCAAATCAATCAAGGTCTTGATTCAAAATTGATTATACATCAACCCGAAATATCAATGTAAACTCGGTAGCACCATAATTATTTTATGTAAAAAAAAAGAATGGAGACCCGCGGAATGAATATACTGCACTTGATTTCTAAAGTGAAAAATTAAGCTTACCGGACTTTTGATAACACTGTCTTGTATAATCCAAAATCACTATTCCTGATTAAATTTCAGAAACCTAACATGTATTTGAATCCTTTACTTTATTGTCATTTTAAATAAATGCTAAGCTTGATAACATCATTGAAAATATTGAAAAAAGGATCCTAATTAATGGAAAAGGGTTAAGTATCAAGTTTGATTCCGAAAATTCAATCCGTCTGGACTGTAGAGATGTCAAATTATGGTTTAATAAAGTTTTTTTTTATTAAAATTCATCATTTCCTGAAATATTTCAAATAAGGATCTAAACATATTTTGTTTGAAGCTTCATGTACAATCGTTTTCTCGTAAATGCTTTTATTTTTCAAAATAAGTATAAAAATTGGAAAGCTTTTATGGAAGCTACCGTATCCGGTGATCTGATTTCGGCCAAACATCACTGGAACCTCCCAATTTATACAAGTAAACTGGAACTTAAGTATGAAGTTTGATCTCGATCAAAAAATCCGTCTAGGCTATATTTAGGCTGAATTAAATTTGAAAAACGTTTTTTTCAACATGTGGAAGCAGGGAAGTCTCTGCTTCCACATGGAAAATGTGGATATGTTGATGACATATTATGTCTATGGAATGGAACTGATAGACTGTTAGACTCTTTCCTTACTTGGTTAAATTCTCAATATCCCACCATTGATTTTACGTTAGAAAAAGAAGAAAATAAATGTATTAATTGTCTGGATATAACAATAACCAGGATTAATTCATCTTTAGACTTCAAAATTTACCGGAAACCCACGTATACAGACGCTGTTATCCCTAGTTCTTCAAACCATCCTCATAATATTAAAATGTCAGCTTTCCACTCACTCATAGACAGACTAATAAACATCCCTTTGACAAATTCAAATTACAACACTGAGCTTAACATAATTCTTCAAATAGCAACGAATAACGGATATGCAACTAGGACTATATTAAAGTTATTGAATAAAAAGCTAAAGCGTAAAACTCTAACGGGTATTTATCCACCGGATAGTCCAACGCGGGAAAATTGGCGTCGCTTAGAGTATATAGGAAAAACGAGCCAACGGATTAGCAACATCGTGTCCAATTATACCAATATTAGTTTTGCTTTTTATAATAATAACACAATAAAGAAAATGATTTTTAACAATAAACCTAGAGTTGATCGCCTTTCCAAATCTGGTGTCTATAGGATCAATTGCAATGATTGTAGTTTCTCCTATATTGGTCAGACTGGGCGCAATTTTGGAGTTAGAGCTAAAGAACATTTATCTGGTTGCAATCAATCAACTTTCCATAACCATTTAACTTCAGAAAATCATACAGCTAGCTTGAACAATTTAGACATATTACATATACAACCCAAAGGCAGACGTTTAGATACCTTAGAATCTTACGAAATTAGAAAATCAATATTTCTTAACCAAAATATCCTTAACGAACAGAGAGAAATCGGGTTCTTACCAATTACAGATCCCGCCCTTTTCTATTCTCACGTACGCAATAATATACCTTGAATTTTGTTACTCAACCTATGACTCATCGCCCACCTGCGCGATCCGTAGATTAATTTTTATTGCTTATTTTCTGTCCCTCCTTCTTTTATTTATAATTTGCTTTTTTCTGCTATATAACAAATTTTTACTAATACAAATCAGTAGATACTCCTGATGATGACCTAACAAGTCGAAATCGATCGAGTGATTTTTTAAACTTTTTGAAAATTATTCAAAATAACTGCGAAACAAAAAACAAGTGATTAATAAAAAATGTGTTTATTAAGTATAAGTGTGTTTCGCCAAGTGCCTACGGCAAATACCGTAAAAAGTACCATGGGCAATTGTTTGTTGCTCTTTCAGGCTCAAGAGATTCTCACCAAGTGAAAATAAGAATCGAAGATAATTCAAAGCTTTTCAACGATGACCGTCAATTTTTTCGAAATGTTGTTTTTAAAGAAATCTTTTAGTTTAATTTTTCTTCGTACAAATAATTACAGTTTTTTTTTTGATCTTGTAATCTTACATGGGATCTATTTAAAAATATTTAACTACACTTTACTGGGAATAAACGGATGTGAAGCGCTTCAGAACAAACTAGTTAGTAATATAATATAACCTTTTAATTTTTATTAATAAGTGTTTTTTTTAGTATAGGTTTCTACTTACGAGGACAAATCAAAAAGTCTTGCAATATCATATGAAAAAAAGTGAGTGAGACAGCAATATTTTTATTTTTCGACATAATCTCCTTTAAGGATTATTGTCACATCGATCAATTAACTTGTCTAAACCCTCTAAAAAAAAAGATTTCTTTTGCTCCATAAAATTTTCATTTACAGCAGACTGTACTTCATAGTGACTGGAAAATTTCCGGCCCCTTAGTGTTTTTTTCAAATAAGGAAACAGAAAGTAGTCACTGGGTGCCAAGTCTGAACTGTACGGTGGATGCGGAATTTCCACGAAGCCGCAGTCCTTTAATGCAGCTTGAGCAATATTAGCCTTGTGTACTGGTGCATTGTCCTAAGATTTTTTCCTAACTTTCCTTGGCCGTTTTTCCCGGATCGCTTTTTTCAATTTTCGCAAAGCTTCTGCGTTATATATGCCTGTGATTGTGGTTTTTGGTGGCATATAATCGATTTTCAAAATTCCTTCAGCATCCCGAAAAATTATTGCCAAAACCTTACCAGCAGACGGTTGAGTTTTGAATTTCTTTGGTGGTGGTTCACTACGTTTAATCCATTGCATCGATTCTTCTTTGGGTTCCGGATCCCAGTGATGAAGCCAGTTTCATCGCTTGTTATTATGTTATCCAAGAAATTTTCTGGATCTTCTTTGTACATATTTAAAATCGCCTTTGAAGTTTGAACACGCATTTTTTTTTTGTTCTGCATTCAACAAACGGGGAACCCATCGCGCACTTACTTTCGACATGTGAAGGTGGTCATGTAGTACAGTATATGTGGTACCGTATGAAAGAGAAAGTCTCCACGCTAACCGCGAAACAGAAATACGCCGGTCGTCCAGTACAATAGTTTCGGCCAAAATTACGTTTTCATGGCTAATAGCATCTGCTGGCCGACCCGAGCGATTGTCGTCTTCTAATGACTCCCGACCACTTTTGAATAATTTTACCCACCTTGTTACTGTGGCATATGATGGTGCAGATTCGCCGTAAACTTTTGATATATTGTTGAATATATAAATTGCATTTCGTCCATCTTTACAGAAAAATTTAATAACGGCGCGATATTCAATTTCATTCATTTTAAAAAAAATTCAAAACACGTGTTACTAAATTGACAAAAACAAACGAACTGTAAAATTTACATCGAAATGTTCTTCTAGAAGTCTCATCGCGGCAAAAAATGGTTTTGAAAAATATATTGTTGTCTCACTCACTCTTTTTTTTTCTTATGATATTGCAATACTTTTTGATATACCCTCGTATTTAATATCTAAGTTCAAAATAAAAAAATCCAAGGTCTAAAATTCCAGGCACGACATCTGAAATTATTCTCGTGGATATTATTTTTTCAAATTTGGCGAATAATTTTCATTGATTTTATAAATTAAAACGATTGTACTGGGCAGCCACGAGTTTGAAGCACAATGACCCTAGGGCGGAGCCTATTGTTTGACACTAAGTTTTTCCGTATTGTCAATTAAGGATAATTTTTTTCTAATTATAACAAAAGAGCTGTTGTTTTACTTGATTTTGCTCTTAATCCACACTGAATTAGATTTAGCAAATAGTGTTTTTCAAAAAACGTTTTATTTGATCTTTCAAAAAGTCCTTTAATAATGGTAATAAGTATTAGGACGAAACCCTGTAAGTATAACTTTAGCAGCGTTGTCTTTGAAATCGACAGACTTATCGAAAGTTAGAGATGATAGTTGGAACCTCTCTTTCTTCGACTTTCACACTCAACTTATTTTTTCCGCAACTTTAATTGGACCATTGATGGAACGAAGGGGAGGTAGAGTATTCGCTTCCGAAAGCCTGCATAGATCTTATGAGTGCTTTATAAACTATACGAGCCATTTTACCATATAGATGCTCCTGGGTGTTGATACGAAGTTTATCTTTTGTGATCTGCTAATGAACGTAAAATGACAAATTACACTTTTCATTCGATTTCGACCCCTTTGTAAGATCTAACCTCGGATATGCTGGTAGAATGTCTCTTCCAGATCATGACGTGATCGATTTAGTTTTCCGTTCATCCATCATTCGATCCCCACATTACCTTGTGAACTCTCTTATGAGTAAAAAACGTGCTTGATACAGCTAAATTGTACATTATAGTCTGCATAGTTCTCGATTGCCATGCAATATTCTATCATTTATAACACGCTGAGAGCAGTATTTGCAATTTTGCATAAATTACTTTTACATGTAAAAAATCACTTAATTTAACGGTTACTAAAAGTGTGTCGTGACACAGTTCAGTTTGTTTTCTGAAATCATATTATTTTGGAAATTTCTATTTTAATTTGTATTGAAAAACGCAATTAATTGAACATACAAGTATCATAAAACTTCGAATCCCGGAACCGTAGTGGATCTTTTTTCTGCACATCTAGATCTTTACCAGTCCTCCTTGTGATACCATTACACTCAGATACTCACTGGAAAATCACATACAACTACTCCTCTTCATAGCACAAGATCTCTGAAAGGCGAGCTCCATTACAGTTTCAGTTGTGTTTATTAAGTCATTAATCGTATCCATGATAGAATTTCAATTAACACGCACCCCGCCCCCCCTCTGATTTGAACCCAGCATCTCCCAGACAAGCCCGATCAAGGTAGAACAGATTCGGATTTTTTTTTTTTTTTTCATTTTACCGCAGTAAATGTTGAATAACGGATCTCCATAATCATACGAAAAATGGTAAAAATTTAGTTGATTACATTCAAATAACCTTTCTTTTAGGAAATTCATTTAGTGATTGAGTTTTCGTGCTGCAGGTCAGCGAACAATAAGCTCACCAATAATTCATTATGTTACGATTCATTCTTTTATTAGTGTGCAATAAAACCACCTGTATGAATAAGAACAACATATTAAATATTTTTGCACCTTTAGTACCATAAGCTAGTTTGATTTATCTTCAGTAGTTCGATATAGATTAAATTAATAATTTTTTATATTGTTTAGGAAGTATTTATTTAGAATAAAAAACATTTTTTTATTTGGTTGCTGACTTAAACGAGCAATTGCTGAAGACGATACCGCGTTGGTGGCCATTGAGCGTATATCCGTTTTCCTATAACCACGTCTACAACCGGGTCGTTCCGTTTAAAAAAAACTTATTTTATATAAATACGTTATAGGAAAAGGCGCGGCGCAATCCGGGACACTTGTCCAGTACTTGGCCCTAAAGTTCAATCAATCAATTAATAAGGATTTGTATATCATCACACAGATTAGTTATAGTTAGTTATTTATAAAATTTGCGTAAACACGAAGACACAATTATTTACATTATGTAGTACACAAATTATAACAGAAGTATTAATTATTTTAGATCCTTGTCTGCTGGTAAAAATCAAATTTGTATATTTGTATTTGTATTTTTATTCCCGCTTTTGTCGTAATAAAATAGATTTATCGGTAAAAAGCGGGCCCCTAGTATGTAGTTGTTGTATAACATTTAAATAGCTGATTCATTTCAAGTGATGAATTTCATTATTCAAGCTAAACTGAGGCCCAGTAATTCCATACTGATTCTATTTGCTGGTTTATACTGAAGCATTGTAATTTTTTCTAAAATGTGTTTCTTGAATCTTGGGTCACGGGTTTTGCAGACAATCCTAAATATCAAGCTACCTATCACTAATAGTGGTTCATAATTTACAATTTAACCCAAATGTCTTTACGATATATAAAACAACTAACAAAAATCTTTAATAATAAACATGATGGACATGTATGTAGATGCTTTGATTAATTAATTTTGTTTCAATTAAAATCAATTGCCAATAAATTTCAATTATTTTTTATGTAAACTCAATTTCAATTTTATATAATAAAATGATAACATTTTAATTTCCAAGCCACATTGTAAGGAAATGTCATTATAATTCAGCCGCGCTCTCCCAAAACACCATCTATAATTTATAACCTCCGCACCAACAACAACAACAAACAGAACGTCGACGTTTTAATCGCATAATTTACAACTTTTAGTCATGATAATATTGTATCATGTCGCTTCTTTAAAATAACATAAAATAGTTTTTGGTTGTGTAGCGCTTATAGACTAAAAAAGTTTAATAAATATAAATTAGTTACTTATATATTTTTTGACTTTAAACCAAAAAAAAGTAACAAAATAACAACAATAATAATAACGACAAAAAAATAAATTAAAAATTATTACAGTATTTATTATTATTGTTATTTTCTTTTAATTTTTTAAAAAGAATTCCGACACAAATTTTTTAAGTGTACGCATATCGAAAAACATTCATATCCATTCATCCATTAAGAGATCATAATATTAATAACAATAATATTAAATAAAAATTAAATTAAAATCTTTAAATTTATGATCAATTTTCTGTTCAGTATTTTAAAATGAAATACTTAAGCACATATGTTTCTATAGAATAAAATTTAACATATTCGGTATTTTAATTTAATTTGTAAAAGTATTTCTTTGACTGTACCCCATATGTAGATACTAAATTAGGTTTCTTATACAAAAATTACCATGTGAATGGGTTTGATCCATCTGATGATTATTAATGTGATTATAATAATATTTTTTATACGTTTATTGATATTGACATTAAATTATAATTTATATGTCATATCAAGATAAATATTTAAGTAGTTGCAAGAATTACAGACAAGATACAAAATTGTTAATTAAATATTAATGGTTTTGCCTTTTCCCGCAAATGTTCAAAGTAGCACGCTATTAACAAAAATATCGCTTTCAAAAGTCAAATAAAATCTAATAAATTTCAATTAAAATTGACAGATAGCCGCCACTCGCATTCGTTCCAAATAACTAACAAATATATTTTGTGGTACACAGCTGTTCATGCTAATCGACAATATCATACTTCTAAATCGATTTTAGCTACTTTACACAAAACAAATTAAAATGAAAAAAAAACGCGCGCGAATAATTTAACATGGTACTGTAACAACAACCAGTGATACTTTCGAAAAATATAAAAATAATAAATAAATTTATTTCATTTATTTCCACTTAACCTTCACCAATCAAAAAAATTGAAAAGCTAAATTTTTATGTTTTAAATAACTGAAACAAAAAATTCTTGTAAAACAAATTATTAAGACATATTATTAATAATAATATAATACAAAAGAATAAAAAAAATAAGAAGAAAGAATAACAAATATTAATTTATTTTTATTTATTGCGGGAGGTCTTAAGATGTTTGTGCTTTACATATTTTATTTCGAGTTTTATAAATACATAAACGCTGAATACAATTTTTAATTTATGATTACTGTTAAAAAATTAAGAAAAAAACAAGAAAACGATATTTTTGAAGTTTCTCGAGAAATTATTATGATAAGTATTAATTTTAATTTGAACGTGTTATTTAATTTGTTACAATTAATTATTATATTTTACGATGATTGAAATAAAAGCGGGAGATGAAACGCAAATATGAGTTATCTGCTGTTATAATTTAATGCTGTACTCTGGTACGATTTTTTATTGGCAGAAACGTTTTTAAATTTTTTTATCTGATTGTATTTAAAATTTGTATTACAAGGAAGGGTCACTAAAATATGAACTTGATTAGCGTTAGTAACAATTTGAAGGAAAATTTGTAAGCCGTGTTAAAAAGTAAATTTGATATTTGCTGCATTTCATGAAACATTGATCCGGATCAGATCAAATTTTATCCGGAAAACTTGATCAAAATTTGGATCGTAAATTTTGATTTAAAATTTGGGAATGGGGATAAGTACCAATGAAAAATATTGATTCATTATTATCGATTTTAATTATCTCACACCTATACGTTGAAATGATATATTTTCTTATTCACGTGAATTATTTCCTAAAAGTTTTCCTAGGAAACAAAACAATATTATTGTAATTGTTCGGGAATTGCGTTACTAAATAATTTATACTGAAAGTACATTTACTGAATAAATCACCTTAGCCTGAAAAGATGAGAAAAATAATTTTTATGTGTGTATGTTTTCTCAATAAAATGTCTGTTTGAATCCTATCGACTCATTTACAAAAACAATCTGTAAATCAAGTTCGAATAATAAAACCGGACTTTACTTTATACAGAAGCGAATTTTAACAGAAAACAATAAACCATAGATTGCGGATTGGTTAAACTGGTTTAAAAATTAAACCAAATTCCACATTGAAAAACTCGATTTTCATAATTGATTCCCGAATTTTGCGTGATCTTCCGAAATGAATTGAATTTTACTTCCTAGCACACTTGACCGAATTTTGGTAAGCCGGATTAACTTATAAGCAGTCTGTCTTAGATGTTGTACCATCATATTTTCGACTTTCAAATTAGTTTATAATCCATTTTTGACGAGTATAATTTCAACCTTCTAAAAATACGTTTTTACTATTTTGTTCTCATGCTGTGTGCCTTAATCGACTAAACTTACTAAACTAAACGAAAATGCGAAGATTCTGCTATTGATCACTATTTGGCAACCACAAAGTCAATTTACGAGGTTACTTTTCATTGACTTTTCATTATACTGCAAGACGTAAAAGAGTAAATCATAAAAAAAAAATGGAGAAACGTCACTATTCAATTCGATGTAAGTTGTTCATATTTATTTCAAAACATTTTTATTTAATTTCTTTTTTGATTTAGGGACATAAGTTGAGACCGAGAAATTTATTGCAGCACGCATTAAATTGGAATATTTATTTAATGGTAAATTTTTTGATCTAAAATCAAGTTGGGAGTAAGTAAATTGTATAGTGTATAAATATGAAACATTTATTTAAAAAAATTGTGTACAAATTTAATTACAGAAAAGTTGGATTAGAAGCCCAGTTGGAGGTAGACGATTGGCACAAACTTAAAAAATGGTCCAATTTAATGGATAGGTATAAGGTAATTTACAGTAGAATTTATAAGGAGCATTTAAAAAAAAATATTTTCACACCACTATTGAACCACCTACAGGGTCGGGGACAGAGAAAGTAGGAGCACGAGCGGCTACGTGGTCCTATTTCGAAATAATGCACCAATACTGTTCCGAAAGGCACAATATAAATCCAGTACTGGTTGTGGACACGGGGACCGAAGAAAATCTGCCAACAACATCAGACAACGTCAAATGAAATTACTCCATCTTCGCATAGTTGTAAACGAAAATGTTGTGAAGTAGATGAAAATGACAGGAAGCAGTTAAAATTAATGAAAAAAGCTACTAAGCTTTATATTAAAAATATGAAATCTTTGGTTGTGCTCTCCAGCGACAGCAGTGATGACAGCGATTAAATTCACCCTTGTGGGTGGGTAACAACCATAAATTAAATAATTTTTATTGGAAATTTGTGCTATTTAGATGAATGTGCTGCTATGACTTTTATGTATGTATTATACACAGCACATTAGTATACAACACCTATGTATATAAGTGATACCTATAAGGTGATACCTTTAATGAATTATAATGAAATGAATTAATGAATTATACAGTATAAAATAAAGATTGCATTATTATTAAAATTAAATTTTTTATTTCAAATTTAGATAATATAATAAGAATTTAAATAAATTTCATAAATTTTCTGGTTCAAGTGCACTGATATTCTTCTACAATCCATGCATCAAAGTGTTACGGAATTCTAAAGCCCGTTGATCATCAATGTGGTCATATGAATTAGGTCATTAGCCTCATTTAATATTTCCTCATCCGGTTGAAGTTCAAAATTCTCGGCTAAACAAACATTATGCATAACGCAACAAGCCGTAATTACTTTTATGCAATTTTCTATTTTTAATTCGACGGATTTGAGAAAAATTGAACGCCACCGTGTTTTCATTAATCCGAAAGCATTTTCAATATGCCTTGCTACGCACGTTATTAAATGTATTTTCAGTTGCAGTCCTAGTATTTTTAACTGGAGTAATTATAGCAGCTGGTTCCAGTGAGCATTTGTAGCCGCTGTCTCCTAATAGAAAGTAACCTTGTGGTGGGAACACTCTGTTTCGATACATTTGACTATTGCGAGACACGCGCTGGTCATGGACAGAGCCAATGTCCATGTAGTCCAATTTATATATTGACTATGCAATGAAGTTGGTACTACGATTTTTACGTGGCACCCGTCTATGGTTCCTATGGCGTTGGTAAATATTGAAGATTCACACCGTTAATTAAATTGAGCTCCAATCGCTACGTTCGAATCGATACTGGAGTATTTTATGATTTTTGGCGCAATCGCTACAAAATAGTCGAGGATATTGTGCACTACTGTTCTCACAGTGTATCTTGATATATTAAAGCTTACACCCGTAACCCGGTAACTAGTTCCACATGCTAGCTAATACAGAAACACAAAAAACCCGGAATTGTACAGTGTATTCTTCTCTTGTTGCACGATCGATGAAAAGTTCGATTATTTTATTTAATGAGTCAGCCGTTACTCTAAGATGTTATTTAATGAATGCATTGTCGTTCGACATTATCCTTTTATAAATTATAGAATTATACGCGTTGCGTTTTCGGGTAACCTATAGAATTAAACAAATTACTCAATGTATCACCATAACCCAAATAGTATACATTCAATTACATACCTTTGCTCGATGTATCCGTTTATTTCTTATATTTCGTTTATTTAATATGTACTTATAGTACATTAGAAGTGTATTCGTAAATAATGAATGTGGCGTTATCATTTTGAACTTTCTATTATATATCAATTTATGTAAATTTCACAAGCAATTTTTTTTTTGGATAAATATATTTTTAGTATTATGAGTTTTGAGATTTTTGTTGTTTGAATTATTATTTTCGGGATGGCATTTTGGGATATTTTTTTTCGCTAATAAAATTTTTGGCCTTACGATACCAACCCCAAAAAATTTTGTGTTTTACATTAGCAATAAAAAATATATTACGACTTATTTATGTAAATATAATCCGGAATTGGCCCAATTCCATTGAACAATAAAAACCGTTGAATGAACAATTTTCTGACAAAAAGTGTTCATGAAACCAATGAAGTTTGATGTATGTGAAGTTACCCTGAAAAGTAGCCCGAAAAAAATTTGTCCTTGCCACAACTTTAATATTTTCGGACCGGCCCGAAAAATTTATAAAAACTGCATTATCTTAAATTCTGATCCCGAAATAATTTTAACATCGTATATTAAGCTATGATTATAGCTTAAAATATTTTAATTTTTGTGCGCTAGTCATTGTGTGCGGACTCAAGTTAATATGAACCTTCTATCACAGTGATATGGCAATGAGGGTGTATGTTTTAGATTTCTGATGACCAACGCTAGCTTCAGGCATTGATCGATGTGGTCGGATATCCCTGCGGAATCTGGTACAGAAGAAAATGTAACAGTGAACTTTTGAATTTTTGTGCTCCGGTAATTGTGTGCGGACTCAGGTTAATACAAACCTTCTATCCAACTGTTATGATAACTAATGTATTAATTAAGGTTCGTGCATTGATCATTTTTTCGTGGCACTTACAGTAGTTTATGGAAATTTCTGTGAGGGCGACCACGTAACCATATATTACTAATACATTTTCAAAGATCATTTATGATTTTGTTTTAATTATATTATTTAATTTTTGTTGCAAATTTAGTTCGGCATGTAAAATCAAACAGCTTAATATACGATGTAAAAATTATTTCGTGATAAGAATTTAAGAAAATGCAGTGTTTATAAACTTTCGGGCTGACCCGAAAATATCAAAGTTGTACCAATAACACATTTTTTCGGGCTAACTTCACATACCTTGAAGTTGGCACTTCTGATTGCAAATTCCTATCAAATATGTTCATTGTAACCCGAAAAACATAGCTGCTGAATTTGTGCTAATCCAGAATTGGTCCAATTCCATTGAACAACAAAAACCGTTGAATGAACAATTTTTGACATAAAGTGTTCTAGAAACCAATTAAGTTGATACTTCTTAAATACATACGCATAACCGTGTTCTCCCGAACTATGTAAAACAAAGCAAGCTTATTTGATTATTAAGAAAGACAAAAATACTATAAAAAATTCTAAATTTGATTTAAAAATAATCTTACTTTTATTTATTAAATTTATAAATTTATTGTAATTCAACTGCAACTGTTAAAGTCATTGTGCTTAAAATTGAAATAAAAAAAATTCACAAAGTTAAATAGTTCATTCATAAAGTTAAATTTAAATTAAATCCACATCGAAGCTTTCAAAATCCAGGACACGAGTTTTCTTTGTCACATTTATTACATCACTATCGGAATCACTGATAGACGTTTCATTATTTTATTCTCTGTATTGGAATTATCGGTTTAAGAGTTGAGCATTGATTTTTTTTTTTGTTATAGAAGCCGTAAATCCGTAATCAACTTTTGATTGACTTCGCGCATTAAAAACTGATAAAACCAACCTTCAACTAAAGTACAAGTTATCGTACCTTTTTTATTTGCCCGCCAATGAACTGGTAAATTATTCATATTAACGTCTTTCATCGCTCGCGGTTTTTCAGCTCGGTTAATAAAGAGTGGCTATAATATTTGATCCACCGATAAGTTGCTACAAAATAGCTACGCGATTCTACCTTTTCCTGTCTTAAATTCACTAGCAGATCTTTAATTTTTTGATAGATAAGTTCTTATTTGGAATTTCGTTCCAAAACAATTCGGTTTCAATGGCATTAAATACATAATCAGGCCCGTAAAAATTATCTTGAATAGTTTTGACCAATTTAGACGAATATTTTCTGGCTTATTTTTCACCATCGGATGCAGCTTCACCATTTAGTTGAAGATTAAGTAAGTTATGCCGTTTTCGCATTTTTCGAACCATCTTCAATATCCTTTACCGAATTTTTAAATATTTTAAAATAAAAACTATCATGGGAATATAGTTTTATAAAACTAAACTAACTAACCGCAACTAACTACATTAACACCATATGAACTGAATTTATTTTATTATTGCTAATTATATCCCCCTGGGTCAAGCATGTTTCTTATACCAATCAAATCTGTGAATTTATGACAAGTAAACCTTGATAAAAATGTTACTGTCCCATTTGTATTAGAATAATTCTAAGCATAATTTTTTTCTACCCTTAAACCATATTTTAACTAAATAATTATCCTTCTGAATCAGGAACTAGTACAACTACACCTCGGGAACAAACCTTCGATATAAATTACATTTAATAACAAAATGAAAACAATAAAATGAATTTATGTATATCATTTTCACCACACACTGCACACACAAAACACCAATAACGGTATACTAAATACACAACACAAGGAAAACGAAGCAAAAACACAGAGGCAGCAAATTTCTTTTCATACATATAATATAACAAAACTTAAAACTCCCTGTTTTCCACTGGTGGTTAGACGGAGAAAATGAAATCTCCAATATGGTATTCTACCATTTCCCTGTGTATTATGCTGTGCTGCTCCTGAAAAATACAGCGAGGCAACAAAAGCAAGACCAAAACCGACAAACAACGTAGAAAAATATTTATGTATATTATTTTCCTTACAAATAATGTAGTGTGGGATGAGATGCAGGAGGTGGATGGTTTTGGTTCAGTTGGATATTTTTTTATTTGTAGGACAATCTGGGTATGAGAAGAGAATATAAAAATGATTTACGGAACAATAAATTAAAAACGTGCGCACTCTTAAATAACAAACATAAAAATTATTATTAATGTTATTAATACTCTCTGGTGATGTTGGTGGCGTTGGCGTCGGCGGTGGTGGTGGCTGGTTCTTGTATACTACTATGTATAGCAACGATTAGATAGCATGATGGTTGCGGTGGTTTTATGTAATTGATGGGTAAAAATTTATATTCGTTTATATGCATTTTATTTCCTTTTTGAAAAACGAGTACTCTATACGTGGAGAAAACAGAAAATAAAATTCTAATAAATATTTTTTTTTTATGTGGAATAGCGGTGTACTCGAATATTTATTATTTGTTTCAGGAAATTACTTTTACCTCGTCTATTTCTATTTATCATATAAAACTATGTAAGGATTATAAATTTTTTCAGGACGTGAAATGCTTGTCTAAACAAGATTAACTATATAACATAAATTATTAGGTTTAATCATTACAACTAAATCCACTTGAATTTGTGTGTAATGTGATGGAGATATAGTAACTAGTACTCATATTAGTGATTCTAATATTAAAACGTTTATGGATTCATGAGATATTTTTTCAAAAGGTGCTAGTTAAATAGAGCATTTAAAATCCTGATTATATGCCTTTCAAAAATGTTAACATTGTAGTGTAAGATTGTAAGCATATTGCTATGGGAGATAGCCGCGGCCACCATGTTTTTCTTGTAAATTCTATCCAACAACTTTTTTTTACATATTACCTGAATGTAAGTAGCCAGTCAAGTAAACGATTTTATATAGAACAGCTTTTCTCTCCAATGTACAGGTAATCGATTAAAATATACGGTCATCCCTGCAATTAGTGTAATTAATTAGTAAATTACGTCAAGACCTGGCAGGGTAATATTATATTGTATGGGTATATATTCTAATTAATTTTTGTTTGTAACTAAGTTAGTTGAATTCTTTTATGAACTATGAATCATCTCTTAATATGGGGTAAGTCTGATACATATTGCAGTGAAACCCGGAATGGTACTCATCACCACAAATCATCAGTCTCACACGCACTTGTGTGAATGAAGCAAGAGAAGGGAGGAGATGGGTTGCTGCCAAAAATATTAGAAATGTGGTATCTCTGATCAAACTATTTCGTCTAAACGAATTAATTCAAAGAAATAATTTAGTAAATATACTACTGTGGGCAAAAAAATGTAAGACTTTGTTCATAATTTTAAAATTCTGGATTTATTTCTCCAAATCTATTTTGTCCCCCTCAAAGTAATTCCCCCCTCCCCCGGCCTCAAAACAATTGTGCCAACGTTTTTTTCCAATCCTCGAATCAGTTGTTAAAGTCAATTTCCGGCCTAGTCTCCAATGAGCGAAACTATTCACGTTTAATGTTTTCAATTGACTCAAAACGGTTTCCCCGGAGCAAAAATCAGACGAATACGGTGGTTGCGGAACGATATGGGTGGAGTTTTTGGCATTATCGTGGTGCAAAAACCAAGAGTTATCGACCCATAATTCCGGCCTTTTTTACGAATAGCTTCGCGCAAACGACATATAACACTTAAATAGTATTTCTTGTTGACAGTTTGGCCGGTCGAAAGGAATTTGGAGTGCACCACACCTCGATAATCGAAGAAAACTGTCAACATCACCTTGATTTTGACTTGCTTTGACGTGGTTTGGTACCAATCAAAAATACTTGCTCGCGACATACAATTATCACCGAAGGCCCTTTGCAACATTCTGATTGTTTTGGCACCACAAAATTGATTCCGCACCCAAAATTTAATGGAACTTCTTTGTTGAATAATTTCACTCATTGTAAAAATCGCAGAATGCACTTTTTTTACTTCAGAAAGACAAGCGTATAAAAACACTAATGATTATTTTGATGAGACATTTGGAACGGATGTCACTGACAGTCATACCAACATAGAAAAAAATATTTCGACGAATAGTTTTCCGCGCGAATTTTAAATTAGAAAGTCTTACATTTTTTTGCACACAGTAGTATACCTATTTACATACCAGTATTCACCCAGTTCCGCAATAGATGGCCTTACTCTAGAACTTCTTCCAAAAATCATTTAAGAATCCGATTTCCATCCAACATGCAAAATCCCATCATAATCTGTTTAGAAATTACAGAGTTCCGTCCCCAGATAGCCATATTCCAGAAATTCTTCCAAAAATCATTTAAAAATCCCATTTCCATCCAACATAACCAAACCCATCATAATCGGTTAAGAAGTTACCGAGTTCCCCCTCAGATGGCCATATTCCAGAACTTATTCCAAAAATAATTTAAGAATCCCATTTCCATCCAACATTTCAATCCCATCATAACCGGTTAAGAAATTGCAGAGTTCCGTCCCAGGAGCCCTTATTCCAGAACTTCTTCCAAAAATCATTTATGAATCTCATTGTAAACCTATCCAATCCCATCATAATCGGTTAAGAAGTTACAGAGTTCCGCCTCAGATGGCTATATTCCAGAACTTCTTCCAAAAATAATTTAAAAATCCGATTTCCATCCAACATCCCAATACCATCATAATCGATTAGGAAATGGCCGAGTTCCGCTATAAAAGGCCTTACTCCAGAACTTTAATCAAAAATCATTTAAAAATCCCATTTTCATCCAACATACCCAATCCCATCATAATCGGTTAAGAAATTGAAGAGTTCCGCCCCAGATGGCCATATTCCAGAACTTCTTCCAAAAATAATTTAAGAATTCTTTTTCCATCCAACAAATCCAATCCCATCATAATAGGTTAAGAAATAGCCGAGTTCCGTCCCAAGTGCCCTTATTCCAGAACATGTTCCAAAAATCATTTATAAATCTCATTGTCAACCTATCCAATCCCATCAAAACCGATTAAGAAGTTACCGAGTTCCGCCCCAGATAGCCATATTCCAGAACTGTCTCTTAGGACCATATTCAAATATTCACATTCTATACAAAAATATTTAATGTTTATTCACAATATATTAGAAAAATGTAGGTATATAATAAAATAACTTTAAAACAAAAAGACTTACCAAGTAGATAAATGCATCCTTGTAAATAATAACTCACAATCACAACTAAAACTTTCACTTCACTTACGTATTTTTATCAATAATTAATAACACAAATACAAAATTCAAATAAATTGAATTAAATTTAAAAATAATAAATAATAAAATTAAATTTTTATTTAATTTAATTTGATAGTCGACTGTTATCGTTGACGGTCAAACACCAACTGCAAAAATATGACAGCGTGAAGTTAAACTTTATAACAAAATAATACGCCCTACACGCTACACACGACATGATTTGGTCAGGCGGTTTGATGGTTGGATGACAGTTGAATGGATTTTCCACCTGACATCACCCGACAGAAAAATTGTCATACGACAAACCTACACACGACCTGATTTTATGTCTGATCTGATCTAATCAGCCAGACGGCCTAACCAAATCAGATCGTGTGTAGCGTGTAGGGCGTATTATTTTGTCATAAACTTTAACTTCAAGCTGTCATATTTTTGCAGTTGGTGTTTGACCGTCAACGATAACAGTCGACTATCAAATTAAATTAAATAAAAATTTAATTTTATTATTTATTATTTTTAAATTTAATTCAATTTATTTGAATTTTGTATTTGTGTTATTAATTATTGATAAAAATACGTAAGTGAAGTGAAAGTTTTAGTTGTGATTGTGAGTTATTATTTACAAGGATGCATTTATCTACTTGGTAAGTCTTTTTGTTTTAAAGTTATTTTATTATATACCTACATTTTTCTAATATATTGTGAATAAACATTAGATATTTTTGAATAAGGAATGTGAATATTTGAATATGGTCGGACGAGACAGTAGGGTATATTTTTTTGTTTTTTAATTTTTATTTTCATAAAGTATGCCGTGCTAAAATTTCATGGAAAAAAACCATTCGCCGTTCCACACTTTGATTCTTTCTTCGTGATTCATTTCCCGTTTCCTTCCCCTTCACGAACAAACTGTTGTTTTCGGTAATTTCTTAACCGATTATGATGGGATTGGGTATGTTGGATGGAAATGGGATTCTTAAATGATTTTGGGAACAACTTCTGGAATATGGGCAACTGGGGCGGAACTCGGTAACTTCTTAACCGATTATGATGGGATAGGGTATATTGGATGGAAATGGGATTTTTAAATTATTTTTGGAACAAGTTCTGGAATATGGCCATCTGGGGCGGAACTCTGCAATTTTTAACCGATTATGATGGGATTGGGATGTTGGATGGAAATCGGATTCTTAAATTATTTTTGGAAGAAGTTCTAAAATATACCATCTGGGGCGGAACTCGGTAACTTCTTAACCGATTATGATGGGATTGGATATGTTGGTCGGAAATGAGAAATTTCATAAATGATTTTTGGAAGAAGTTCTGAAATAAGGGCACCTGGGATGGAACTCGGCTTTTTCTGAACCTATTATGATGGGATTGGATATATTGGATGAAAAAAGAATTCTTAAATTATTTTTGGAAGAAGTTCTGGAATATGGCCATCTGGGGCGGAACTCGGTAATTTCTTAACCGATTATGATGGGATTTTGCATGTTGAATGGAAATCGGATTCTTAAATGATTTTTGGAACAAGTTCTGGAATATGGCCATCAGGGGCGGAATTCTGCAATTTCTTAACCGGTTATGATGGGATTGGGTATGTTGGATGAAAATGGGATTTTAAAATGATTTTTGGAAGAAGTTCTGGAGTAAGGCTATTTATAGCGGAACTCGGCCATTTCCTAGTCGATTATAATAGGATTAGGATGTTGGATGGAAATGGGATTCTTAAATTATTTTTGGAACAAGTTCTGGAATATGGCCATCTACGGCGTAACTCTGCAATTTTTAACCGATTATGATTGGATTGGGATGTTGGATGGAAATCGGATTCTTTAATGATTTTTGGAGGAAGTTCTAAAATATGACCATCTGGGGCGGAGCTCGGTAACTTTTTAACCGATTATGATGGGATTGGATATGTTGGTCGGAAATGAGAAATTTCATAAATGATATTTGGAAGAAGTTCTGGAATAAGAGCACCTGGGATGGAACTCGGCTATTTCTAAACCTATTATGATGGGATTGGATATGTTGGATGGAAAAAGAATTCTTAAATTATTTTTGGAAGAAGTTCTGGAATATGGCCAACTGGGGCGGAACTCGGTAATTTTTTAACCGATTATGATGGGATTTTGCATGTTGAATGGAAATCGGATTCTTAAATGGTTTTTGGAACAAGTTCTGGAATATGGCCATCAGGAGCGGAATTCTGCAATTTCTTAACCGATAATGATGGGATTGGGTATGTTGGATGAAATGGGATTTTTAAATGATTTTTGGAAGAAGTTCTGGAGTAAGGCTATTTATAGCGGAACTCGGCCATTTCCTAGTCGATTATGATCTGATTGGGATGTTGGATGGAAATGGGATTCTTAAATTATTTTTGGAAGAAGTTGTGGAATATGGCCATCTGTTGCGGAACTCGGTAACTCCTTAACCGATTATGATGGGATTGGATAGGTCGGCAATGAGATTTATAAATGATTTTTGGATTAAGTTCTGGAATATGGCCATCTGGAGCGGAACACTGCAATTTCTTAACCGATTATGATGGGATTGGATATGTTGGATGGAAATGGGATTTTTAAATGATTTTTGAAGAAGTTTTGGAGTAAGGCCATCTATAGCGGAACTCGGCCATTTCCTAATCGATTATAATGGGATTTGGATGTTGGATGGAAATGAGATTCTCAATGATTTTTGGAAGAAGTTTTGGAATATGACCATCTGGACGCGGGTGGAACTCGGTAACTTCTTATGAAGGGTTTGGATATGTTGGTTGGAAATTTCATAAATGTTTTTTGGAAGAAGTTCTGGAATAAGAGCACCTGTGGCACTATTCTGGTAACTCCCAGTGAATAGGGAACTGGGGAAAGATTTTACATAGCTTTTATCTATAACTCAGTTTTTTTTGACCTACTAAGAAAAAAATGTTGATGTAAATTTTTGTAAATTGGGAATAATTTTTCCATAGCGAAATTATCAGGGAAAGTTATTCCCAATTATATTTTATTTTCAAAAAAATTGCCACTAACTTTTTACCTTAGTAAGCCGGAAAAAATTTATTTAAATAGAATTTATATTATTGTATATTCTTTCCTCAGTTCCCTATTCCCGGGGAATTACAAGAATAGTGCCACTGGGCGGAACTCGGTAATTTCTTAACCGTTTATGATGGGATTGGATATGTTGGATGGAAATGGGATTCTCAAATGATTTTCGGAAGAAGTTCTGTAATATGGCCATCTGGGGCGAAACTCTGCAATTTCTTAACCGATTATGATAGGTTTGGGTATGTTGTATGGAAATGGGATTTTTAAATGATTTTAAGAAAAAGTTCTGGAGTAAAGCTATCTATTGCGGAACTGGGTGAATACTCGAATGTACATAGGTATATATTAATCATTAATGATCAAATAGTAAACGTGATTGAACTAACATTTTGTGTAAATAAATTATAGTTGTTTTATTTATCTTAATTGCATATGATATGAACTGTAAAAATAGCCAGCAGCTGTATATTTTTCTCTTGTATTAACAATCAAGAAGTGCTAGTAGAGGAAATATTAGCGTCACTCTTCTTAAACTAGATTTCTAGTTTCTAACGTAAAATTTTGTTTAGTACGATATTTTTGTTTTATCTAATTTTAATTTTAACTCCAATTAATATTTTTTAAGAAGCTTGCAAATGATTTGCAAGACACTGCGTGGGACCAGACGTGGTAGGAATAATTATAATTGGGCTATCGGGTTTTCTAATAAATATCATATTTCAGCGGATAATTGAACTTTTTGGAATTACAGTAAATGCAGTAACATAGGGAAATCAAACTTAATTCAAATTTATCAACTATAAACACGAGTTTCGTCTAGTTTCTATCAAACATCGCTTTAATAAAAATAATTATCTGAAGCTATTTGTTTAACGAAATAATATTTTACAATATAATAGGCTCCTATAATTTAATAATATTCTTGATTCCTAAATACCTGACTAGTTCTAAATTGGGGCCCTTTGTCCAGTCATTCCAGATCAAGAGGGCCCTCCTTACAAGTTTCCACACCATCGAACCAATCGGAACCCAACTTAGCACAGGGATTTTTGCTCAAATGAGCAGCCTTTCGTAATATTTTTGAAGAGATCGGACCCCTAAGTCTACGTGCTCCCATATTTTTCCTAAATGTTCTTTTTTAAACTATTTTTTTAATTAGTTACAAAACTTCCTTGTTTCGGGTAATACCAACTAAAAATGGATCAGAAATGTTCAAGTTTGTAACACCGAGAAGAAGACTTTATTACATTCAATTTTGCTGGCTTTTATACCAAATACATAATTTTAAAAGAAATGAACCGAAACGCTTTCGGAGCTCTCAAAATAATGTTTAACCATTTAAATGGTGTAAATTTTTTCAAAAAATCCTGCTTGTACATATAAAAGTGAATAAATTTGCAAACCAACCAACTTCCAAACAAAAATGTCTTCAAATATTACGAAATATTAAGAACAACAATTATTTGTTAAGAAGTAAAACTTGGTTGCTGCAACAAACCCTTTATATGTGTCCAATGATACCGTGTAGTTCTTCAATTTTCCTCAACTTAGGAATGTGGCATACGATGTAAATATCTGTTTGACCACAAATACTATAAATTTTTGCAATCAAAATGTTAAAATGAAAATTATTGTACTTTTTTATTTAACTCAAAGTGAAAATATCATAAATAAATTGAACACAACAAGTACCAAAGTAAAAAAAAAAAAATATCGTGTAATGTAGTTTTAACAAAACAAGAAATCAGAGATAAAATTAAGTGAATTATAACAAGACTAAAGACTCTGTATACAAATACGACACATTTAAAAAAATTGTCTTTAATTTAATGCTTAATGATTTTTATATGAAATGACAATAAAAATGCCAAAATGATTGTTGCTTTTGTAGTTTATGCCTTTATATAACAATACGTATGTGGATTAAATTGTTCGAATCTTAAAGGCTGTGTTTTTTTATTGAATACATATAAAATTTATTTAATTTCTTAATTTAAATGCAATAAATTGGACTATATCGCGGTACAAACCACCGTTACAAGTAATATAAATAAATATTTATTGAGTTAAATACAGGGTGTTAAAGAAAACACTTTATTATTTTGACCGAAGTGCAACTCTGAGGTCTAAAGTTCTAAGTATCCACGTCCTAAGAAGTTTGGATGGGGTTATTCGTGCTAACATTATCCCTGCGTGGTTCCGATTATTTCTTTGATTCAGAGTATTTATGTACCCAGTTAAGAAATGTGATTGATCACCCTTTAGGGGACGATATACCTAATCCAATTATCGTTTTGATCATTATTACACACATCCGCAAGAGGAATTACTACAATAGCAATAATTTTCATCGCTGTAGATTTACAAGTCATTACAATTTTCATGCAAACATAACATATCTGTACCATCCATTCAAACATCACATTAAGTAATTTTAAAATGCAACACAAACAACAATTTTTATTTATTTATAATAATAAATTGCATATAAATTATAAACCCATGGAGCGCGCATTCATATCTTATTTAATGTCTTTCTGTTTGCTCGCCGTTTTCTTGACGGTTTATTTATTTTTTGCGCGCTCGCTAAACACAATGTGTTGAGATAAAAATATCATGGATCTTTAAACATATCGTTCGTATGCATACGAGGGCAATAAAATAAATTTTATTTTTTTATTATGCACACAAAACCCCATAAGAGCCACAACACTATATAATATGGGCACTATAAATAAACAGCTACATGTGCATTAATGTACAATAAATTGTCATACATACGAGTATATAGAAGTTGGAAACGGCAATGCGAAGGTGGATCAGTCGGTACGTATATACTAAAAATGATTGTTTACTTTAAACATCTTCAAGACGATGATTTTGATCGTTAAGTAAAACGATTTGATATGCCAACAATGTTGATTAATTTTTATATTTTATGTGCCTCGATTAAACATCTGATTGAATTTCATTTCAAGAATCCATTTTGCACAGTATAATTATTTTATTGAACTTATTATCGTCGCGGATTTAAATCGCTTAATTAATGGTTTGTGTGTTGTCGCGATATGTGAATAAATACTGACAACGCCGCCTACTGATATACGTCGACTATACAATAATTAAGAATAATTCTAATTAAATATTTATTTTTATCGTACAAAATGTGCTGACAGTCATTTTTATGTAATCGACAGATTATACATGTTATGCGTGCGTCGATTAGCGAGCTAGCTAAATTATTCTTAGCTCAAATTCAAAATCAGATCGTTAATGGCTATGTTCGAACCAATTCCGGTTAGCGTTAAAATATAAGCGGGTCCGCTATAGGTTTTCCGATGTACTCTTTCACAATTCTCCCTATTTTGTAATGTGTTCTTATAGCGGAAATACAAACCGGAAATCAATTTACTTAACATTTTAGTTTTATGGTTTATAATTTCGTGAATTTTACTCTGTTAGGTATTTCTGGCTTCTTGTAACTAATACTTCAAGTATTAATTATTCCCCTCAGTTCTGTTCCTCTAGTTAGCCTTCCTGGCGTAACGGATCGAATTAGTCCTGTTTTTCTTCTGTAATTCAAATGTAGAAGTTGAAGCAGTCATTGCTTATGATATATAACCCTAGTCTGCCGTTAAAATTAAATGAAATTTTCGCAGGTGTTCAAAATTATCCAGATAAATTATTTCGGGAAAAATTAGTGTGTCGATATTCGTAAAATTGTATTTAGATAACTTCATGATGAATTATTAATTTTTATAACTTAAAACTCTTAGATTTAAACTGCACGCAATAGAACACAACAAAAAATAAATTGTTTCGATGAAATGTCAAAATTGAGCTTACTTTTATCGCACCTGCAGATAAAGATAAACTGAAATAAGTGTAGAGTTAAACAGAGACATCTACATTATAATTTGGAAACCAAATTCAGTCAAATTTGCGTACCGCAAAATTTTCGTTTTCGCTTGTATCATTTTTATATGTAAAATTGCATTTCACTTCAACTGCGTACTAGGACTTACCAGAGTCAGTTCTACCACCTACCTTGAACATTACCGCTATGAAGGATTGGCAATCGTATCGAGTTAGTGATCTGACTTTCTTGTAATTTAAATATGTTAATCCTTTAAAAGAGTGTCAGTGTGTGTATTTTATCTGAATTTATATTTCTGTGAAACTTATTATACTGCAATTGAAAAATCTAGTGCCCAAGTGAGGAGCTCGTTAGTTCGGGTGAATAAAAATGAATCAAATTTTGTATTTCATTTCTTGATTTTATAATCTTTAAAAGGAAATTTCTAGAAGGCATGGACCAAAACAAAATTTGAGATGTGCTTACCCGTAGCTTTATGACCTAACACAGTTATGAAATTATTTGTAAACTGGACATGAAAAAAACCAAATGTGTAATATTTTCGAGCCCCATTATCAATGAATGATCGTAATCCCAACAAATCGTAAACAATTATTTATTTTAATTTAATTTTTTTAATTTTAGTTAAAATATTAGATAATAAATAAAATTATTGACACCACTGATTGTGTTGGAAAAACTTTTCATGCAATCATTATGGAAGTTGAAGCTTGATTGAGATCAATCACTATACGAAAACACTTGATGATAACCTAACAAGTCGAAATAGATCGAAACTTTTTGAACAAATTCTAAATCTAATATTGCAAAAAAAAACAAGTGTTTAATAAAATATGTTTATTAAGTGTAAGTGTATTTCGCCAAGTGCCTATTGCAAATATAGTGTAAAAAGTACTAAACGAAAAAACCAACATACATACATGCAGGGGTTCGCCGATGCGAGTAAGCGGACATAGAGAGCAGCAATCTTCAATCGCAGCACATCGCCTGGAAATCTGATTGCTTTCAAGCAACTTTCCTCTAAGTTTCGCATAGCTTCACTGCAAAAGACAACTCTTCTCCGATTAGAATTGTATGCAGCGGTGCTATTTATTCAACTAGTGAATAAAATACAGCAGAACTTAATAATAGTTAGAAGTGACAGTAGTTGTGAATAATCAATTCAACCCATTATAATGTCACGCGAAAACAACTGGAATTTTAGAGTAAACGGATCATGAAAATCTTTAGAGAAACGGATTAAAAATCCTAATTTCGAATTAGCCTTGTTGAAACATCTGTCAATATGGCCTTTAAAAGATAAATTTTGAGAAAATAAGGTACCTAAATCTATTTAGAAACGTTGAAACAAAGCTTATTCAAGATACACCATTCACATTCATTGCGAATATTTCAAAAGATTTTAATATCGTCAGAAGAAATCAAAAACTCACAATGTTCGAAGCACCGTTTTACATCATGTATGAATGCAATAAGTAAGAGTGAGCCATGATGACTACCTCGTAGGACGCCAGATAAAATATTTATATCTCTAGATAAAATGTTATTAAAAAATTTTTTTTGGGTTTGGTTGACGAACCGCATAGGTATGACAAGATCCACTTTAAAAGAATAATATCACAAGAGCTGTTGCAGTTTATTTACAAGTAAAACTTTATTAATTATATCGAATGCTATACTAAAATCAGTAAACACTACTTTAACAGTATCGCCACCTTATTTCTAAAGTCAAAAAATTTGAGAACAAAACATGATTTGTTACAGTTGACCTACCGGGGTAAAACCCATGCTGGTGAAATAATTCACAAATATCCGATAAGATCAACTGTCCACTCATTTAAATTGGCCTAATGCAACAGGATTTCCAAATTAAAGGAAATACTCCACTTGCCAAACGCAAATTGTTGAGATACGTTAGCGGTTGAACCAAGATAAAAAAATAAGAGGGCGAATTTTGGTCGGAACTCATATTAACCCTTCAATGCATGATTTTTTCTATTTTGTTGAAAAAATTCCACATTATACATAGTTTCTGCAATCCTTATTTATAATATCAAAATAAGAAATTCTAATTATTTGTAGTTTCCTCGGAAAATGGATTTTCGGCGTTGTATCATATATGATACGGCATGCATTTACGACTAAAAAACAAACATATTTTTTTTTTTTTCAATTTTAAATTTAAATAAGTAAAAATGTTACATAGTTTTTCACAGCCTAATTTAACAAAACTATTTAATAATAAAAACTAAAATAATAAAGGACATAACACAATTTCTATCTTTGTTACAACAAAGATGTATGTTGCATTTTTCACACATTATAAAAGTGAGTGTGGAACTTCCGGGTAACTTACACCGCTGTTTTTCAGATGTCCAGTTGAGAAAATGCGATGCACTGGCAGACGTCTATTGCAGCTGTGTAACTTGCGTTGGGATTTTTTTGTTTACGTTTGACTCTGCACAAACTTTCAGCAACTTGAATTCTAAAATTCATTAGAGCGAGATGTTCCTATCCTAAATCAGCAGCGATTCTTTTAGAAAGTAACCATGAATTTACCACCGTGGATATTTCTTAAGATGGTAAATATTCGTATGCACCATTTCTTGGAGCGTTTTTGTGGTGACCTATATATTCTTTAGAGCACGTTCGGTTGGTAACTTGCTTGAAGGTAGTCTGTCACGACGTACTGTGCCAATTGATTGAACACCAACTTTATTTAGTTCGATAATCGATGGTAAGCTCGTGTAATAATAATCGAAGTAATCGTGGTGGTTCACATTTCTTGGTACATTTCGTAATAGTCGAAAGACCAAATTTGATGAGCTCCCCAAATCTTTTTCTGATAAAATACGTTCATCATTTTCTTGCCCCGAAAATTGTTGAAAATTGTACGTAAATTTTCACTGAGAAGAAAAATGTGTAGCCCTATTTATGTGGCTTCATTTGCGTGTACTGTTTCAAGTAACTTCCACCTTTAGTAAAGCATATCTGTTCATCAATAGATATATTTCGTCGATTGGAATCTTCTGAAAGTTTTTGAGGAAAATGAGGAAAATGACGAATTTTTTCGAATTGCCTTTTCGTATTATATTGTTCCACTTCATGGGACCAGTATCAGCGCAAACTTGTTAGTTGGTACATGAACGTAAAAATATACACCCCGAGAAATTTTTCCAAATCCTTCCCGTTTATTGAAAACGTATTTTTGATGTTATTTTCCATTGCGTAGTTATTTGATTCTCTAACGCTATCATCATTTTAGTTAGAATAGAAAATTTCAAGAGGCGTTTGTAGTTCGAGAAGTTCTTGTGGTGATTCATCACCGTTAAATTTATATTTATCTGATGAAACATTGAAATGTTTTACTTTCCAAATAGTATTACTATACAACTTTTTTAATTCCTTGACCTCCCTTGTTTCACTTGTCACCTCAATTGCGTTGCCAATATCAGAATCTTGTAATTCAATCACATTTTTATCACTTAGTAGTATCACAGGTATATTTTGAAAGTCTAATGGTACATCGTCATCCATTTCAGATGGTGGTTCGATTCGGAAGTGGAACTTTCTTGGATTTTAATTATAAAAATCATCGCCCCACTGTCTTCTTTCTCATCAATGTCAATAGAATTACATATTAATAAACTCCTCGATTTCCATAGCATTTAAAAACTAGCGTTGATCAGTCATTTTTAACTACCAAAAATGTTGAATAAAATTTATAATTAAAGAAGAGTTCCACCTTTTCTTCAATTTATACGGTTGTATCATATTTGATACAACCAAGAATTGTGCCGTAATTGCATGATGTATCATATATGATACAACCCATGTTTTTCAATATTTACAATTTTAATATAGACATATATATGTCAAAATGGTTGAAACACATAATATAATTACATATATTTAATAAAATATTTTTATTATGTGAAATAGTTTATAAATACCCTAGAAAAATACGACAAAAAAACTACGTTGTTTGCGAAAAACTAATCACCACAGCAAGCGACACTCAACCGGCATTATTCTATAAAATTACGCGGGAAAACTAAATTATGTGTTGGTATAGGTTTTCAAAATGTGTATAAGAAGATTCTTTTATGAAGCAAATAAGAAATGTTTATGTATACATGTACTTTTTTGTAATATGAAATGGTTGTATCATAAATATATGATACAATATGCATGGAAGGGTTAACATTTCCATACATCAAAGCATGCAGAATGTCATCGGTAGTATAGAGATGTTTGAAATTTACTAAAATCAAAATCGTCAATCTCTCTCGAAGAAGGGGCATACACATTTTCATAAAACGTTGCAAATATGCCAATGATTATCAGCGACGATTAGAGATCTATATACGATTAGATCACACGTTTAAGAATAAAGTGTTCAATTCTTTTATAAAAACTGATCAATATAAGTTGGATTTCCAGTGGTGAATTAATAATACTCGAAGGACCACCAAGATCATCACAAGCAATGATTATCCATGTACTTTACCTGGTATGAACACCAGATCGAGAATATTGAATGTCAGAAGATCATCTTCAATAGTAAGCTATTTTACTTTAGTCAGGTTGAGATCTCTCAAAATCAACACATAATCGAAATCAGCAGCCGCAACTGTTATTTGTTTTGAGAAAAACCTAGATAGCTCTCCGTTATAATTATCTTCTAATCCTCCCGTTTGCCCTGAGAGTAAAACATACTGGCATAATCACATGCTGTATAAGATAGCGGAATTTTGACAGCAAATAATAAGAGATTACGCTACTCGCCGTGGCAGCACTATCACTATCAAAGAAAATTAATTTTGTTATGTAATTACCAGCGAAAATTTTTCATTCAATATGTATATATTTTTTCACTAAATAAAACATCTCAGCGGAATAAAATATTAAAAGTCATCCAATGGCAAATTGATTGATCTCCGAAGTAAAGGAACTCGGTATGTGAAATCTTGAAATTTACCAATATTACGTCTTTCCGGCATTTCTTCCACTAGTAACCAATAACTTTCGGTTGTTTTTCTAATAGCTTAGGTCATACTGAGACTATACAGAAAATTTTTTGGAAAATTCGTAGACTAGAATTATTTGATTTCTGCTACTTGCAGCGAGTAGCATAATCTCTTTTTTTGGTGTCAAAATTCCGCTATCTTATACAGCATCATAATCACTGCGAATCAATCCGGTATTTTATTTTCGTCAAATTGTCGTCAATAATATATCCATTATAATATTCCTTAATTTATTCCTAGTAGTTCTTACCCCTGTTTTAATATTTTGTGGATTGAAATTAAATTTTCAAAACACTCAGTCGATAATTATCAGATTGCGACACAATTTCTAAGTTCGATGTATGTCGAGCTTTATTATAGATCGCTCACAAAAGTGTGCCATTTTAGTCATGAATTAAACAGCAGCAGCAATGATCTGTTAAATCGTTGTGGGCGATTTATTGAAAATTTTAGAGAATCTATAGCGTTGTGTCTTTGGATATTTGAAAAGTATTTGATAGAGTTGGGCATGAATGTTCAGTAAAAAAAACTTCACTCGCTAAATTACCATGCCTCTCTTATTAAAGCAAATTATTTAATAGTGGATTTACTTAAAGTTCACATAAAGTAAATGCAGGTGTGCCACAAGGATCACCCTTGCCAACTGCACAGTTTTACATTAATTTCCTGATGACACATCACTGTTAGTTCCAATTGATTTTATCAACCAAAGTAAAAGCAATACCCGTCTAAAAAGTTCGTCTTACATCTTTGAACGCGTCTATTCTCTGAAACTTTCAATCAATTTAAGAATAAGCTAGTTCTAACAGAGAGGAATTTAGTTCTAGCAAATTCTAATCTAGTTTTTTCTTCCAGAAAGTACTAGGACACTATGTTACACCTAATCCAACTAATGGACTCCCAATTGACAATTCGCTTTCATTTAAGTTTGGTTTTCAAAGTTCCAGCGATCTATCATGGAAAGCACATATAAACAATCTTAATAGAGCAAGTCAATGTTTGGGGCTCAATAGGCGATGCAACTTCTATTTCAGTCCATTGGATGGCCTTGGACCTTAAACTGCTTACAGTAGATTTAGCATGAAGTTTAACTGGTTGTCTGTGGTCCAAATCATATTTGAAATGTCTCTCTTTTCGAATTCAGAATATAGTCATTCGTATGATATGATATATTCGGATGATGTATCCATTACGTTCTCCCTTGATACTTTAGAGCAGTGGTTATTAACCTTTTTACTCGCGGCCCATTAAATAATTTATAATTTTTTGTGGTCCCCATTTTTATTTTAATAATTTGTATTTGTAATAAATTATTTTTTTTTTATTATACTTGAATTTATTTTATATAATATAATAAATACAAAAAATAACTTTATTATTTCATCAACTATTTTTACTTTCATATTAGGTATAGGGAAATATATTTCCATTATTTTTTCGCTAAATTGCTTTAGTGGCATATATCTCGTGATGTATTTGTGGCAGTGGACCAAACTCATTGGAAAGGGGGATTCACGTACTAAACATATTATTTTGTCATTGTTTTAATTGATCGATTCAGTTGTGAGTTATATCGTGTAAATGATGGAGGTAAACAAAGAGAAAACTCGAAGTAATTTACAATTTCGCTTCGATAAAGACGAAAACGCAAGCCAGGCGGCTGAAATTGTGATTGGTATCTATAACATATCTAATTTGGTATCTAATACGAGAATTTCGATATCAAAGATGCACCACACACTGGAAGGCCGACAAGAAATGGGTCACATACTTCATTTTTCAAGTTGAAACCACCATGATCGAAGAGCGGTAAAGCCGCTCAAACGGTGGCCACACCAGGATTGACAACCATGAAGGTTATACTGTATGTTTGATGGTATTGGCAGGAAACCATCTACTATGAGCTGCTGTCCAATGGACAAACGCTTAGTTTGGACCTCTACTGCAATTGGACCGATTGAAAGCAGCAATCGACTTAAAGCGGCCAGATTTAGCCAATATTAGAGGCGTCGTGTTCCGCCAGGACAAACCCACGTTTATGATGACCCACCAGAAGATCCGAGTGCTTGGTTTTGCGGTTATTGTGCATCCACCTTTTAGTCCGGAGCTGGTACCAAACGATTTTTATCTCTTTTTGTCCATGGCAAACGCTCTTGGTGGCCCCAAGCGAGGCAGGTGAAAACTGGTTATCTCAGTTTTTTGCTAATAGGGACAAAAAGTTTTGGCATAGCGGTAAAATGCAATTTCCTTCTAAATGACAACGAGCTATCGAAAATAACGGCGCATATTTCAGAAAAAATGAATGATTGTAACCGGAGTTATATTTTCCCAACCTAATACTTCACAATTTGGGATTACGGTTAGCATATTTGCATTTATTTCTTTTGTACTAACACAGTAGGAAGAAGTAAGAAAGAAATAAACAAATCTAAATAAGAAAACTTTATCTTTCTTATTTCACTTTTCAATACGATATTCGGTTATACATCAATTTTTATTTTATTATATTCTGAAGGAAATTTTGCAAACGTTGACGGCCGCCCGGCAAGCTTTTTACGGACCCCAGGAGGCGTTTCCCCCCCCCCCCCCCCCCCCTGTTATGAATTTATGAATTACTGCTTTAGAGCTCAGGAAAATATTGGTATTTTAACTGAATTTTACAAATTTTATTAAGAGCCAATTTTGTTAGTAGGGCCAATACTAATTTCAGTCCTAGATAACAGAGGTTCGTTTGAGAACCTAACTGTTGCATAATCCCACATTTTAAGTCATCGTTGTTTTCCAGAGTGACCTTTTGAGTGAGCGAGTATTTCCCGAGAACTTTAACTCACCGCACGTGAAGGAACAAACCAATCGGTTTAGTCGTGAAATGATTCACGAAACCATTTTGTTCTTTTAAATTTGTTACATTTATTGTAATATTTTCTTGGTCAAGGTTTTTGTAATTTTCCCTGATCATAGTACATTGAGAGAAATATTCTATTCGCGTCGTTTTATTTTCGTGCCCGGTTTGTTAAAATTCATTAACCCTCATGTGAGTGAAGAAAAAATATCTTAATTTAGTAACTAAGGTACCCGGGTACCCTACATGCAATTTTTCTTAAAACTAATATGTTTTTTAATTTTTTTTTTGCAATTTCGAAATGTATAACGGATTTTGCTAAAACTACATAAATTGAAAACAATTTTGCATTAGCTGCAACATATCAGTTTTCGAAGATCATTCTGTAAAAAACGTAAGTAATCCAACATATCACATCAGTGAAAAAAATGATCGATAGTAATAAAAAAATGTTGGTTAGTTTTTTTGAAATAAATAAAAATATAAACATAAATTAAATGAAATAAATAACCAAAAATACAAACAATGAAATACAACGACATATAACACAAAAATATAAAATATTTGCATACTATTTTTTTCAAATATAGTGTAAAATATATAACGGTACCCGGGTACCTTTGTTACTCTAATTCGTACAACTAAACTACTTTTTTTGGCTCTATCACGTGCGTCCAAGTTGTAAAATTTCTCATTTTTAAGTGTGATCGTAATCTATTAATTGAACTAGAAGTTCTCATAAAATTAAAACTTTTTATTATGATTGGAACATATAAAGCTAGACGTATAAAAGTGCAAAAGGTACCCGGGTACCTCGTCACTCACATAAGGGTTAAGTTCAATATATTACAGTAAACAGATAGCAAGTTCTTTGCAAACAAAATTTTGATCTTAAATCAAAAAAATTAATGACCATATAATAAATTTGGAGGGAAATGTCAACGAAAATTATTGTACTGGCACTCATTTTTTTGATCTCAGATCAAAATTTTATTTGGAAAGAACTTGTTATGAGAAAATAAATTATACCGACTACAAACGTTACTCAAGCGATAATCATTGTAACTCACTCCATTCAAAGCATGGGGAATCTGGTCATACTTCTTTTCATTCCCGTCAACATTTCTTTGAGTGCCTTGCGCATAACACTAAAGCACAATAAAGATCATTGAAAATGATAGCATATCAGTACCGTCATACTCGCTAAAACCCCATTCTGCCCGAAGTAAATCACATCTTTCATTCAATGCCGAATCCCTTAATCAGAATATGTGATAGAAATGCTAATAAACGATCTGCATAAGCTAAGCTCTGCATACTCAAAGAAATTTTATTTAATTCTTGTAAATATAGACATCGATCGCGATAGTTAGTGTGCAAAGTTGGGTGTTGGAATTACCAATAAGAATTTTAATTTTTATACGGTTCTCCGTTCATTTATATTCATTTTTATACAAAAAAAAAAATTAAATTAATGGAATAGAGTATTAATTACAAAATTTATGTGCATGTCATTTGTGTGTGCTGCGCGGTCGTGGGTTTTAATTTATCGATGATATTTAAATTTTGCTTGCTATGGAATAAAATTTATTACTGTGTACTACTACTGATTTTGTATTATTATTTACAGTATAGCTAGGCTTCGAAACCTAATGAAAATAAAATGTTGTAATAACATATTTTATGTATCCTGTAATTGTAAAATAAATAATTTGCGTAATAAATTATATTTTATCGTGAGATATATAGAAAAAATATCAAAATTAGAAAGTAATTTAAGGAATTTAATTAACCAATTAACGAGTTTGTTTGAACTTTGGATATTTTTTTTTAATTTATCGCGCTTTGGGTTCATGGAGCGCGTTGCAAAATGATTAATTAGCTTTTTTGTAAAATAATACATACAAGTATTTTAAACGATTCAATGACCATATCGATGTTAATTATATTTTATGGATGTAACGAGTATGAAATTCATCAATTATTTAAATTTATTCAGCTTGTTATTTATATTTCAACATCAATCAAACAAAATTATGATGAATTGTTTAAAAAAATTAATCGTATATATTTATTTTGAGCCAAAATAGGAAATTCGTCATCTTTGTGAAAACAGAAATGTTGAGATTTTGGTACTCGATCACATTGCACACAACCATTTATGATTGATATGAAGAATCGACTTACATAATTACAAGTAGTTTACACTTACTTGACGCCATTTTCCATTATTGAATTTAAATGGCAACGTTTTTGTTGACTCGCATCAAAACATAAATCAATCATTTTCAATAAAATAAATAAAACAATTTTTTTTAATCCATCATAAATTTTATTTTATTGAAGGAAATAACGAAATTTTTGTTCATTCAACGATTTTCTTTTCAAACCTTTCAAAAAATTGAAAACTAATGAAAGCTGAATATTAAAGGGGATACCGACGCCAATTTATAATATTTTATGTAATTATGATTCACAATTTGATTGATTTTAATTGAATTATAAGTTATTTTTTTGTATTTTTAAGTAAGACGATTGTTGTTAAGATATTTTAAGTGGTTTCAATTTATGAGAATTGATTGATTTTTTAAATGGATTAATCATACTTTAGTGCACATACTCATGACGACCTTTAGACAATACAATGACCACTCCATATATAATAAAGCCGCCGATTACTTCAGCATCTTACTTACTCGTATATAAGTGATCAGATGATGTTCTATACTTCTTTAAGAAGGCGAATAATAAGTACTTTAACAGTTTTGGAAACAGTTTAAATCGAGAATCGAATTTGGTTTAGTTTGATTTCCAACTTAGGAATCAAGACCGCATATGCATTTTATAGATATACACAAGTATCGCCCTTTATTTATTTATCGAAGAAACGTTTTAAAAATCATTGTGTTTTGTTGTTTTATTATTGTCATTGCTATAATATAACATACATATACTATGTGTTGCATTAATATTTGTGCTCATGAAAAAATTATTTTATTTATGTTTCCTAGATTATAAAACTCATGTAATTTTTTTTTTTTAAATTTTTTATCACAATGTAATTAATTATTAAATTACGTTTCATTTGGCATATAATTTCTAAAAAAATTATCAGGATTTACGTATAAAAAAACGAATTTACTCTGTTGCAAAAGTAATTGTGTTACAAATTACTGTTGCAAAAGTATTTGTGTTAGCAAAATTCTAAAAAAAAAATCAACAAATGGTGTATTGAAATAACTGTTTCAGCATTTGTTTTTCAAAAATACACGTTTTCAAATAGTTTTGCAAGTTTCATTGAATTGTGAGCATTAAAAATCGTGACAATATGCCAAAAACCCGCGAACTGAGTTTTGAAACCCGATCTGCAATTGCGGCAGAATATAATTTGGGAATCTCAGCCGAAGAACTGGCGAAAAAGTACAAGTGCCATAAAAATACCATTTGGTATCAAGTTCGGAAGCAAAATATTTGCGGAACGGTGCAAAATATCGGAGTACGCCAACGACCAAGAATAACTAATGCCAGAGAAAATGCTTACATCATTCGATGTATGATTACAAATGCACATTTAAGTCAACGAGGTCTCGCTAAAACTTTAAAGGATAACAAAGAACTCCAAATATACCATTCCACAATTTCTCGTCGTTTAAAAGAAGCTGGGGTACAGGCCTATACATGCACCAAAAAGTTTTATATTTCTAAACAAAATAAAATAAAACGGCTGTTGTTCGCAAAGCAGCATATGAACAAGCCTCCCGAATTGAGGAGAAACGTTTTGTTTACTGACGAATATTTGGTATCGTTAGACGGATCTTGGGGTCGCAAATTTTATTATTCGGAACCAGAAAAGGTAAACAAACGTCGTGTTTATGCTACACAACGTCAAGGCGGTGGAAGAAGTCTTATGGTTTGGGGTTGTATAACCAACCTCGGAGTAGGACCACTAGCAATGGTGTGTGGGAAAATGAACAAAATGACCTATTTGGAACTGCTGAATGATGTAGCATTGGTAGCTGGTTCAAAAATAATTGGGCTTGACTTTATTCTTCAGCACGACAATGCCCCTGCCCATAAAGCATTTATTGTGACCAAGTTTTTAAATGATTTAGACCAACAACGCATAAATTGGCCACCGCAAAGCCCGGATTTAAATATTATAGAAAATGTTTGGGCTTATATAAAACGAAATATACCATATAGAGTTGGACGAAGCAAGCAGGAGTTATGGGATGAGATTGTCGAGGTGTGGAGTAAAATACCTCTAGAATTTATGTTCAAATTATTTGACAGAATACCCAGAAGACTAAATGAGGTCATATTAAATAACGGTGGGCAGACTAAATATTAAATTTAAATAAAATCAACAACATAATATAAATTAGTAACGTTTTTTATTAAAACTGTCCCAACACAAATACTTTTGCAACAATAATTTGTAACACAATTACTTTTGCAACAGAGTAAATTCGTTTTTTTATACGTAAATCCTGATAATTTTTTTAGAAATTATATGCCAAATGAAACGTAATTTAATAATTAATTACATTGTGATAAAAAATTTAAAAAAAAAAATTACATGAGTTTTATAATCTAGGAAACATAACTAAAATAATTTTTTCATGAGCACAAATATTAATGCAACACATAGTATGTTATATATGCTGTTTTCAATACGTAGTTTGCCATTTTTCGCTTCGCTCCAAATACAGTAAACATAATATTTCCTTTGCAACAAATTTCGTGAGAGAGGCCCGTAAAATGTTTTAGCGTCTATTTAGCGTATATTTATCGTCTCTCTTAGATTATAGCGTCAGTGTTGAAACCTAAAACTGTTTGCGGAGACCACTCTTCAGTATATATCTTTTTGCAAAATATTATCTTTTGCTACTTTTTAGCATAGATATGGTTGGACAATTGCATTCTCAAAAACGTGGGGCTCATGAGTAATTTAATTTTTCTTTATTAGCTAGTAGTATTCATTTTATTTAAAATATACATTTTGAGTGACCTCTTAAGATTGAGCATTTTTAATAAAATACATACATTATAATAAAGTAATCTTTAGTTTTTTACTTTTTCATTTGTTTATAAACATCACATAAAAATATTTCGCACTTACCTGCTCCATTGAATGATTCTGATTAAAATACCGGGAGTCTCAATATTCTAAAATCTCTAAATTGTTTCTTGTACAAATAATTTTTTTTTAATAATTTTCATTTTAATTTATTTCATTTATTATTGTTGTTGTTGTTTTTAATAAACCTTATATATAATAATTAATATTTAATTATAAATGATTCAGTTATAATGTATTTTTCCCTATAACTAATTTTTTTCTAGATTATATAAATTTATTACTAAATTTAATATAATTTTTTGACATTATTTAAATTTTAACGTAACATAATCTCACATGCTGATACATATACACGGGGTGTTAATGAAAACACGTCAAAATATTTGAAAAAGGGTAGAGTTAGATTCATAATAAGTTTTTATCGCTAGAGCCATCAGAATTAATACTTTTTTAAATTGTGGTTTAATTACTTTTATGCTATTCGATGGTGTTTTGTTTGTTTAGAAGATGTCTTTTGCATTGTGGTATTGTGTATAACCTACAGTCCCCCTAACGTTACGGCAAGTTTTCATTTACACCCTGTATAAATAAACAATTATTTTATTTACAAATTTTTCTTTTGTTTTATAAACAAAATTTTTAATTACATTATATTTTTTTAATTAATTAGTTTTTAACTTATTTTGTCAATAATTAACATATCATTTTATTTTAAGAACAACAAAATAGTTTGACTACAGTGGATTTAAATTTTTGGTTTTGTTTTAAATATATCTTTGGGGATTGTTTATTTTTACACATAAAATACCGTATACCACCTATTTGTAGTGGCATACGCTATGCTTTTTGTTGAGTTTTGGCTTATGACTAAAAATAAGCTTATATTTATATTTTAATTTTATTTTCGTTTTTCTTTCAGTATTCCCGGTTTTTTTCTCGTTATACACATATAAATACAACATCGTTTTGAGTGAGATTTCGTGAATGGTTGTGGGTTTACTTATACATTTTTTAGTTCAAAAATTTTGGTATGTATTGTATATTTTATATTTACATTAGTTTTTAAGTCTTTGTTTATAAAAATTAACATCGTTGCGGTAATTTAAATTTTAACTATTTACACGTTTTAATCCTATTTTAAGAAAATAAGTTCTAGTTAAAACAAAAATTTCTTAAACTAAGAAATATGGTTTTGAGAAAGAAATCAAAAATTATCAATCGTACGAATAGATTTGTTCAAGAAAAACTAATTCTTCGTTGAAACAAGTTATTCTAATCAATTAAGTATCTTTTTTCTCATTAATCATCAAAATAAATTTTTAAATTCAAGAAAATATTTCTTCAGTTGAATTCTAATTTTTTCATAACAAGAAAATCAAAACTCTAATTGAAAAATGTGTTTCTTGCTCCAAGAAAAATAAAATGATCGAACAAATTGCAAAATTTAATTTATTTTCTATCATTCTATTAACAGTTTTTTTATGGTGAGCTGCATTATTTTTTTTTTGTTACATTTAATGTGTTGCTAGTTATATTTAACGGTGTAAAAATAAATAGTGTTTAGTGCCCTATATTCAGAAATTGGTTTACTCATTTTTAAATAATACTAAATAAAAAACAATGCACAAAAGGATATTCCACGAATTTAATAACCAAATAGTGTTGATTGAACTCAGCGTAGCAGAGTAGTGTGTTCGAGCTTAATACATAACGGCTTTATAAGCAGTTCAAAATATAATTTCATATACTAAATTTTATTAAAATGTAATTAATATTTGTAATTTATTATTTTAGGTGTATAGTATGTTGTGGTTTGGCTATTTGTATGTGTCTGTGTGTAGTCATAACGAAAAATGCAGCAAGATTTAAATTCGGAGAACTGCATTTAACTTTAATTTCAGAAAACATTGATTTTGTTGATTTATTAGTATTGGTAAATTAACCAATAATTAGTTTTCTTTTATTATCTATCGCACTCATTTGCAATTGTGTATAGTAATTTCGATAAAAAATAGAGTTATAAATTCACATTTTCCTTTTGTTTTACTTTGGATTTTGCGGTTAAGTGAGAATGTTTTCGTGATGAGTACATGTAACATATTCTTGTGTTAATATATTTTAATTTTCGTATTAGAACAATGGCTGAACAACCATATTAGGTGGGTCATCGCTTGTCTATTCTTACGGTATTAAATTATCTATACATATAATAATTATTTATCCACTGTACACTGAAAAAACAAATTTTCTTAAAAGATATCTCTACTATAAAATTAAGTTGCTTTACAAAAAAGTTTCACCGGGCGTAATTTGTTAACAAAACTAAAAATTTATTATGTATTGCTAAGTGAAACTGTCTTTTACTGAAATTTGTTTTTGAGTGCAGTTAACGTAACTTAACATATAAAATTGCGCCAAACTTGAGTTATTTTAAGCAATTTAAGTTAATTTTTTGGTTAATTCAATTATTTTTCAAAAACTCTAATGGCAAACTGATGGAAAAATTGGTACAACAAAACATCAACTTTTTACCGTAGTAAACGATTTATCTTAAGTTTGGCACACAGCCTGAGTTCGAAAAATCACAGTCGCCATTAAAAAAAATCTAAAATGTTTTAAAGTATTGTATTTTTTCTAGATGGTGCTGTTTTAGAGTTCTTTGGGTCGCAAGAAATGTCACACGAGGTCACTGCAATTGTGACGAACGAGTTAAAATCTAAAATGACTGAGCGGGATTTGGCGCTAGCAGGAGAAAAATTAGATAGTATTTAATTTTTATATACATTATGCTAACTTAGTAATCATTTAATTTTTTTGTAAAGATTGTGGTTTTCACAAAATTTCAGATCTTCAAGTGATAAGCTTTTTAGACCTTGATTAGATGTTTCCAGAATTAAGTCAATTAAGGACAAAATCTCAATTAAGGTTTAGGATTGAACAATGGCTGTGTTTTTCTGAAAAACAATCGGGTTGAGTTCATTATAGCTTTTTTCAAGTTGATCCAATTTAAAATAACCATTTTTTTTTTTTTAAGTCGAATAAGATCAAATAAGAAGTCTTCAATATTTAATATCGTTGTTTTGAGTTCTGAACAACGCTTTTGTTATATGGAACTGTTTAGAACTATATACAAAACAAAAAAATTATAAGAAAACTATAGAATTTTTATTATACATTTTTTTTGTTATGTTTAGAAGACTTTTTGGCCTAACTTATTCGTCAACCAACTTAGCGTTAGATCAACTTGAAAAGATTTATCTCAAACTCGACCCGATTATTTTTCATAAAGTCGTAGCTGTTATATACAACTTAATTCTCAGTTGCATAATTATTTTCTGGGATATTCAACGACTAATCTGTATCCATCTCCCAATTGTTCGACCGTGTCAGGAACTTCCAAGTTATCTGATTGGATCAAAAGCCAATCATTCTCGGGATCTTCCACAGAAACAGGAAAAGTTTCATCATCAGATTTTGTTGGAAATATTACCCAGATTAGGTGAAAATCTTACTAATTATTATATAATTATATTACATTTTTATTTTCCAGAATCTGCAAGAATTTTTCAAAACCAAAAAAGGTTGTAGAATTTTACAAATATTTATAGCAACAGCAACCCGCCACACCTAGATGAAGATGCAAGAGACCTATGGGTTACTTCGATCGTCGATTGTTTAGTAGAAAGCCCCATATCGACGATAATATTGAAAAAAATTCTAAAGATATAGCGACATTTTTTCCTGGAGAAAATAAGATAATACTTACTACGCCTATATAAATGTAATGTAAATGAGTAAAAATAAAAATTATTGATTTTTTCAGGAGTTGTATTATAGAGGTGGACCGAAGACCGGACATGTACGATTATTTAGTGTGAATGTTCCTTATCCGCCAAGTGTTTAACCAATATTCTAGTGTGTGCAGATGTTATTGTAATAAACGTTTATAAATAATTTTGTACCTAATCAGGAGTGAAAGTTTTTTCCAAAAGGAACTAGCTAATAACTAAAAAAGGTACATTGTTTTCAATTTTATTACAACCATATTTAGTATGCTTGAATATTGGGTAAGATATCCTGTTTCAGCTACCTGTAATACAAGAATTGGAGTACAAAAGGGGCTATATATTTTAACTAAAACAATACAACCTACCTAGGTATGCGAAACACTTGATATAATGATATCAGGTAAACGATCATATGTCGTGTGCAAAATATAGAATGTCATAAATTACATTATACATATAATACATTATATATTCAAGGCGGCAGCATGAAATGTCCTCTACTCTCGAGGTGGACCAAAAGATAAAAATGTATGATCTCAAAACGGCTGTACATGGCATTACAACAATAATTTGCAGTGTATATCACAAATTTTTAATTTTGTTGGCTCGGCTCGAGAATCGAACAAATTTCGGGCCCGCCACACCTGGAATGTATCGGGCCACCGATACATTTCTACAATTTAAATAATGGTCAGTGTATAATTAAGAAAAATGGACGGATTACTTGTCCATTTTTCTTAATTATACAATGATATTTAAATTACTCAATTAATGATATTTAAATTACTCACTTGTGAATTAAATATAATTACATGAAATTATAGAATTTACTAATGTGACAAATAAAATCAAAGATTATATTTCCTGCCAATCTAATTAGATTTTTCAATTCGAATTAAAATTAGGAAACAATTTCCATATTTCAGAACATCACTTGGACAAATGAAACAATCCCACCTAGACCAACCAAGTTGAAATTATTCATTCGACAAAGTACTCGTAATCAGCAATAAAAGGATGAAATTTCCAGATATCAAACTTTCGTTACATAAATTCAATCATCTGTTCAACCGATAAAAAATATTAAAAATTTAAGATTTATTAAATTTGGCCGTATTCCTGTTCATATTTAAATCGTTAAAAAGAGCTAGCTGCATTTTTAATATTATTAATGTATGTATATAACACATATTATAATTTGTATATTATATTAATAATCATCTATATATTAACATTAGAATATTTTTGCAGTCGAAAGTACACGATCAATGTAAAATAAAATAGCAATTTAAAATTTTGTTATTGTTGTTCATAATATTTAAAGGGCGAGGAAAAATAATTTTGTACAAACAACAATACATTATGTATGTTTCTACTTTTACGTCATTTTAAAAAAAAAACATATTTAATGTGTGTACGTACTAAATAAAAGTATGTACATATATTATATATCACATACATTCATAGGACAAACTAAAAAATTATTTTCTGATCTCAGGCAAAAACTTTTTTTTATATACGTATTTGTTCGTCCTTCAATTCCCCTTTCTATATTTTTACTAATCAAATAACAAAAATATATATTTCTCCATTTCGTTTCGTCACACCGTCGACACATATAATTCTATATTCTGTGCCAATAGTGTGTCTATGATATTAATTAAAATTTCGATTTACGTTTTTTGTTTTACGGCGATTGTTTTTAAACGAAGTAAATTTTTTTCTCGAATAGTTAGTGCAATAAAAATAATTGAGAACCGTATATTGACAACAGTTCATTCAAATTATTATTATTAGGTGCTGTTGTTTTATTTTTTGTAAAAATACATCCAAACATTTAATATTAAACAATTATATTTTCTGTTATTTTATAGGATAGAGGATTACAATAGAATGGAGCAAAGAGAGCGAGATAAACAAGCCCGTGCCGCATTATCTCAACTAGCCCAAAATTCCAATGGTGAAGTTACCGGACTCCGTTGTTTAGTGCCCCAGTCAGAGTTAGTATTTATAAATATGTATATATCTACAAAATAAAACAATTCATCTGCAATGACATAATTTTTGTGCTTGTATAAGCAAATCGTTCAAACATAAACAATTAATTAAATATTGGGGTATATCCTATTTCTGATCGCAAATTAAATATTTGCGATCAGAAATACAGTTACAAGATTTATTTTACCATGCATGAAAATGAATTTTTTTTTTCTGCAAATTTAATTTAGTAATCATATTTCTGATCGTAAATAATTAATTTGCGACTGGATGGAGGATATGCCCCATTGTCTTGTTCCGATATACTAATGGACGATGTTTATATTTTTTTCAGTCTCCAACAAACGAGGACAATCAAAAAATTGTAGACACAGTAGGTGATTATAAATTTGAAAAAACATTTGTGTTGCATGATCCGCAACGGTTTTTGGGTATAATAGCTTCGGTAACGCTACAACGACCATCACAAATACTGATTGCAACAACAAAACCAACATCCAATACAATTGGGCTTCCCTCAGTTCAAGTACCATCGCCAATGTCTCAACCACCTACGCATGTTGCATCGTTCAATCACCATCCCGTATGTCAAACCTATAGTTTATTTTTTAACAGTACATAAACATTAATATTGTAATTTTTATTTTTAGCTTCCTCCTGTGCCCCGGCCAACTTCAGGATATTGAAATAAAACCGATAAAACCGTTTACAATGGTCCAGTTAATTACCCAAATTATCTTACCCAAAAAATCAATGAAACATGATAATTACACAATGGTAAATAATAGCGGAAATACCATATAACTGCCCTCCCCCCCCCCCCCCCCCCCCAACCTACTAAAACAGTGATGGGTATGCCAAATGGACGGTGCCCAGTGTCAATTGATTTAACGAATGATTAGTGAGTCAAGTGATGACGATGATGGAAATACGAGTGTAACAGCAAAAAAAGCTCCTCTTATTGCTAAATCAATAATTTTTTTGAATTCAAAGTTGGTATGGAGTCCGACTAATCGCGGAGATCTTGTATATTCATAATTGCCTCCAGCCGCTGTACGTATATCGTCGAGACAATAATACAAAAAAACGTAAGTAGTTCAAGTTTAACAAATAGCCAACAGTCGCGACAAATAATTTGTCAAATAGAATTGGCTCGATTGTCACGAATACCATCAATACCATCTTCTGAAATTAATTATCGAAGAGGTTCCAATCAGTTTATATTTCTCCCTTTCGTTTCGTCACACCGTCGATACATGTAATTCTATATTCTGTGCCAATAGTGTGTCTATGATATTAATTAAAATTTCGATTTACGTTTTTTGTTTTACGGCGATTGTTTTTAAACGAATTAAATTTTTTCAACGAGTACAACTAAATCTTTTTTCAACTAAATCTTTTCAACGAGTACACATAATATTATGCATTTCAAAATGTTGATAGAATATATTAAATATTTTACATATTAATATTTATGTTAAAATTATATTTTTGTGTCCGTTAAACCGGGGGTTTACTGTACTTAAATAAATACTACATATATTTTCACTTTTGTGATAAAAAAAAAATAAAATTTTAACATATAACTATTAATATTTTGATATAATATACTCGTTAAAAAATTCCTCCAGCTAACGACAAATCCTTCCTTTTGCGGTCAGCAATCCCGAAAAACAATTATATATATGTACATATTTAAACAGTGTAGAAATAAAGAAAAGTATGTAATGATGTACAATAGTAATAACGAAAACCCTACACTATCATTATTAATGACAGTATTGACGTCACACACAAGTAATAATGTCACGAAATCAGAAAATCCGGATTTACATCATTATTAGACATCATTCTTCAATAACGCACACATTACATGATCATTATTAATGTCATTCCTAACAAGTAATAACATTATTACTGACCATGTAATGGCCCTATATGATCATGATACATATCCCTTTAGTGTTTTACTAACACAATTGTGTGTGGCTAAGGCAAATGAATCATGTCAAAAATTTAGTTTTGTATGTTTTTGAACCAACTTACACATTTATGAATTCCTTTTTAACTTATTTTCATCCGAATATAAAAACACTATATATATATACACAATTGTGTTGGTTTTACTTCAATTCAATTAAAAATATCAATTTTGATTAATTGATATTAAATTATAATTACTCTTTATTAAAGTAATTAAAAATAAAAATGGACAACGTCGCAAACTTTAACAATTTGTTTTGGGTGAATGTTTTTATGGCCCTGGATGAACTAGAGGCGGAAGGTGTCCTTGATGAGGACATTTTTGTGGAAGGAGAGGATTCAGTCGACATGGGGATAGACGAAATTATATTTAGTGAAGATAGGGGTGATGATTCATATCATAATAGTAGTGATCATGAGGATGATTACCATTCCCCTTGGGAGTATTATTTTTCGGATGATGATAATCCTGGATATGGATCCCAAGAAGATATGGATGGAACCGAGGAGGGGCGAGGATTTTTATATTAAAAATATTAAATATAATTGTTTTATTTTTTCAATGCTAATTTGAGATGTTTTACATTGTATCTGATGATTAATTGTGGGGAGTCCGTTAAAACCGAATGTCCATTAAATCCGAATGTTTTTAAATTTAATCGACTATAGATTTTGCACTTGTTCTTTAATATTGTGGCTATCTAGGACAGAAATCGTTTATCTCTTAACTAATAATGAAGGGATTTTGTTTGTTGAATAGGGAAGTGAGATTCATAAACGATTTTTGGAACATGTTCTGGGATATGGCCATCTGGGAAGGAACTCAGCAGCCATTTCTTAGTCGATTATGTTGCAATTGGGTGTGTTGGTTGGAAATGGGATTATTCTTATATTATTATACATGATTGAATAAATTTTTGGAATATGGTCAATGGGACGGAACTTGATCATGGAATACTTACATGATTTTTGGAAGAAATTCTGGAATATGGCCACCTGGAACGGAACTAGATCGACTCTTAATCGTTTTTGATGGGATTTTGTTTGTTGGATGAAACAGATTCATTAATAGTTTTTGGAAGAAGTTCTGGAATATGGGCATCTGGAACGGAACTCAGGCATTTTTTAGCTGATTATGTTGGAATTGGATGTGTTGATTGGAAATGGGATTCTGAAATAAATTTCTGGAATATGGTCAAACAGAACGGAACTCGATAATGAAATTCTTAAATAATTTTTGAAAGAAGTTTTGGAATTAGGCCACCTGGAACGCAACTCGATCAATTCTTAATCGTTTGTGATGGGATCTCGGGTATGTTCAATTGAGTGGTCTTTAAAGTGTTTTGTTTTGAATCACCTAGATAATTGAGCGCGTCAGAGCAGGATGGTTATATAAAAAAACATATGGCTTACTCATATTTCAAAACGAAAATCCCCAAATCAGATGTTTATTTATATGCGTGCGCAGTGACAACCTATGGTGACGACTTAATTTTGTGTTTTAAAAATCATTAATTAAAATACATTAAAATAATAAAAATATTTAGTAGTTTATGTAGTAGTGCAACATTTAATAAAAAAAAAAATACAAACTTTTAATCGAAATGAAGTGTATCGTCGAAAATTGTAAAAATACGCATTTTTAAAAGGCGCAATTTTTAAAAGGCATATCTTACCATATCAGTAAGTTTACTAAGTGTTTATATAAAATAAAATGTAAATTGTATTAAGAAGAAAGTGATTTGCGGTAAATTCATCATTAATTTAAATTTTTATTTAGAGAAAATTAAGTAAACAATTTTGATGTCGGCGTGGGGTTTTTCATTTTGTGTTTGTGTGTTTGTAAACATATGTTATATATATATTACCAGTAACATTTTTCTTATTACTAACCTCTAAATAAATTTTCGAGGCCTCACCAAAGCGAATAGAAAACGAAACGCAGGTAAATCGTTTTTTTTATAAGACATCAACACTACCACGTTCATATATAAGTTGTTTTTTTTGCTCTTTTGCTTTTGATAATTTTTATATTCTTTTACTTATGTAGCCATTTTGCTTTTTAAAAATTAAAAATAATTCGTGTTTCATAACAATAATAAGAGTACAGTGATAAAAATAGTGATTCATAACAATAATAATATTAAAAGTGATAAAGTATTGTACATAATATCAATTATTACATATATAATAGATTATAGTGCATTATAAGTCATTGTAAGTATATTCGAGGTAACTACGTGATAAAAAGTAATTCGGTAGTAATACGTTTTCATATCAACTGCATTTCGTTTTTGATTCCAAAACGTTTCGTAAATGAATCGAACATGAAGAGAAATGCGAACTACTAATACATACAAATCTGTTCGCTTTCATTTTAATTTTCATACGCCAAACGAAATACTAACGAATCGCTTTCGCTTCGCTAAGGCGATACGTTTGCGAAGTGTTTCATATATAAATTTGCTCGCTTGCGATTCGTTTTCGATTCGCCAAGTTTAGAGGGTACCCTCTAAACTTGGCGAATCGAAAACGAATCGCAAGCGAGCAAATTTATATATGAAACACTTCGCAAACGTATCGCCTTAGCGAAGCGAAAGCGATTCGTTAGTATTTCGTTTGGCGTATGAAAATTAAAATGAAAGCGAACAGATTTGTATGTATTAGTAGTTCGCATTTCTCTTCATGTTCGATTCATTTACGAAACGTTTTGGAATCAAAAACGAAATGCAGTTGATATGAAAACGTATTACTACCGAATTACTTTTTATCACGTAGTTACCTCGAATATACTTACAATGACTTATAATGCACTATAATCTATTATATATGTAATAATTGATATTATGTACAATACTTTATCACTTTTAATATTATTATTGTTATGAATCACTATTTTTATCACTGTACTCTTATTATTGTTATGAAACACGAATTATTTTTAATTTTTAAAAAGCAAAATGGCTACATAAGTAAAAGAATATAAAAATCATATCTATATAGCAAAAAACAACTTATATATGAACGTGGTAGTGTTGGTGTCATATAAAAAAAAATGATTTACCTGCGTTTCGTTTTCGATTCGCTTTGGTGAGGCCTCGAAAATTTATTTAGAGGGTACCCTCTAAATAAATTTTCGAGGCCTCACCAAAGCGAATCGAAAATGAAACGCACGTAAATCGTATTTTTTTATATGACACCAACACTACCACGTTCATATATAAGTTGTTTTTTGCTATATATGGATATAATTTTTATGTTATTTTACTTATGTAGCCATTTTGCTTTTTAACAAATAAAAATAGTTCGTATTTAATAACATTAAAAGTGATAAAGTATTGTACATAATATCAATTATTAAATATATAATAGATTGTAGTGCATTATAAGTCATTGTAAGTATATTCGAAGTAACTACGTGATAAAAAGTAATTCGGTAGTGATACGTTTTCATATCAACTGCATTTCGTTTCTGATTCCAAAACGTTTCGTAAATGAATCGAATATGAAGAGAAATGCGAACTACTAATACATACAAATCAGTTCACTTTCATTTTAATGTTCATACGCCAAACGAAATACTAACGAATCGCTTTTGACTCGCTAAGACGATGCGTTTGCGAAGTGTTTCATATATAAATTTCCTCACTTGCGATTCGTTTTCGATTCGCCAAGTTTAGAGGGTACGTGCTTACTACGTACATATTCTACGTGCTTTTTTTTCATAATTACTTTTTATTTTTGAATACTATAAGTATAATTTTTTTTACCGAAAATAAAAACAATTAATGCGTACTATATTCTAATAAAAATAATTGTGAATTTATGTAGTTTTAAATTTCGATTGAGCAAATTCTAAATACGACTCGTTGATTTATATGCTTTCTCTTTTACCCTCCGAATTTGACTCACTTGACAGCTGCAAACATTCACTCTGTATTTCTTTATACTTTAAGGTTTTAACTTGATAAAGTTAAAAGCTAATTGTACAGTAAGCTCTCAATTTTTATAACTAAAATTTATTTTTTATTTTTTATATTTTATTTACACAGAAGGTATTACACAATATGGCTGATGATATTGAGGATTTTTCAAAGGAATTCATCCGTTATATATTGATGGTACAATATTAAATTTTGATACTAGAAAAGTATTAAAAACTGGTGGTCGAAATGGAAAATGGGTTTCCGAGGAGGCTCGTTTAGCCTATTATAAAGGACAAGATAATAAATTCGGCGATAAAATAGAAAAATTAATAAAAGAAAAAAATTTTAAAAATTAGTTGAAATTTTTTTTTTATTTTTATTTTTTTTTTTGGAACTGGTTGGTTTTTAGCTGCAAATATTGTTTTGAGCACTCTGCAGTATCTAATGAGTACTCAATCGATGCGATATTTCTATACAACTGGCGCATTAAGATATCTTGCTTTTTATATGTAATTTGCTGTTGATATTTCTATCATCCGTTGACTCTCGATCCTTGGAAGGCAATGATGAATGTTGTTGCTCACCTGATTTTGAGTTCATCTCGTTGTTTTGTGGAATCTCAAAATCATGACCGGTAAGTGACGATGGTTGTGACCGGTCGGGCGTTGAAATTGTCACATCACTTCATATGATGTGAGTGATAGCTATCACATCACATGAAGTGATACGACTATGAAATTGCTATTCTCTTGGTCGATTCATGTGACGACGTGATATTCGACGAACAGATGTGATACGACGCTTAACGAATACATGCAATATACGTGTATACATATTTAAAATGAATATTTTTTTAAAATGTTTTTACGTTTTATTAAATATTTTTATTCATATTTTTAATTATTAATATTTATAAATAACACAAATATTAATAATTAAAAATATATAAAAAAAAAAAATTATTTGATAAAATTTAATATTTATGTATATCCCTTTGTAACGGGTTCCGTAGTATACGGTTCGTTAACAGATTTACTTGGTCAGGGATTACCATCGAATTTACGGTCGTTATGCCGGCTAGCCTCAGGGCTGGGGTGGGTTTGATGGAATATGACCAAGTCGTGAGAGACCGGATAAAATAAAAAAAATTATTAAAACAACAACAAAAAAAATGACATACTAAAGTTGGAAAGCAAAAAGAAAATCAAGCTACACTCGACTGACCCCAAACGTACTCACCCATACTGCATCCTCATGTAATGGTATTTACTTCATCTCCATCTCGTGCAACCCAAATAAAATTGTCAAAAAACAATAAAATTCAAAAAAAAAATGAAAAATTAAAAAAAAACGAACGAATTATGTAAAACTACTTTTAATAAGGTCATATAATTGTTGACATTTTTATATCGCAAAAAGAAAATATTTGTAAATCTAAAACCCTAACTACCCTGTCCTTAATCTAATGGTTATATATGTTATATAAAAAAAATTATTTAAATATGTATTTATAATAAAAAAAAATTACCAGTGGCATAGGGTGGTCACAAACAATATCCTGCTGCATATGAATGACATATTGATTTTAGATGCTCGTCGTGTAGTATATAATCTTGCGGGACTCGAACGTATGATAGTTCCGTTAATCGTATTTCATAGATCCCGGCGTAGGTGGTTTAAATTGTTGCAATTATTAGCCAAGCGAATTTGCAATGGCTTATTAATATTTTATGTATTATATTTCGTTTTTTTTTTATTAGTGTTTATATATATTATTACACATTTTAACCAGCTTAATTAACGTATATTAGCTTATATGTTAGCTTATTATTTTTGGTCTTTTATAACACTTTATTAGCAAATAGTTTCCTAACCACACCTAGTATCACAGGTCAAAAAAAATAATAATCACGCCCTCAAAATGTCCCGTGAAAAATGCACATTTTCTCGTGGCACTAAAATTTGACCACACACTATGCTACCACTTTCGGTAAAAGTCTATTTATGATACCTTCACTTTTTTTAGTTTTTTATTTATTTGTGATTTATTTACTTTATTTATTATTCACTTAATTTGTCTATTAGTTATTCAATTTATTTATTATTCACATTTCTATTTGCCTCAACAAAATATGTCACCAAAGTCTTTTTTTTGTCAGTAGGTATTTTTTGTAGTTGGTTTAGTTTCAATTTTAATTTGGCTTGCACCGTATACGATATTTTCCAAAAAAAAAACTCAAAGACCTATTTTACGTCTCACAGACTTACTAACTGAAATCTAATTTCTCCATCCCAACAAAGCTCGTATTTTTTTTTTTTTTTTGTTAATTGTCATTTGTTGTTGTTGGTTTTAATTGTGTTTTCTATTTTAGTACATAAATGGATTGTAATGGAACGCAAACCGAAAATAATTGAATTCAGATTCCACTTCAAATATTAACCCTCGCTTGTAGCGTACAATATTCGCTACACCTTTTTCAACTAAGAAAACAAAAAAATTGGCTTAATTTTAGTTGAACCTACACAAATGTGTGAGTAAAAAACCATAGTATGTAATGGCGTTGTTAATAAAAAAATTCGCTTCATTTGAAGTACATCAACACAATTGTGCGTCGAAAATAAGTTAAAAAAGAATTTACAAATGTGTAAGTTGGTTGAAAACACATACCAAAATAAATTTTTGACATGGTACTTGTGCCCTACCCGCACAATTGTGTTAGTAAATCACTAAAGGGATATATTATATGTATATTATTATTTTATATAATAAAATAATATATATATATATATATATATATATATATATATATATATATATATATATATATATATATTAATTTAATCAAATGTTTTTTTTTTAAATAATAATAAAACAAACTAATAAATATATATATACATTATGATATTCATATATAATTATTCGTAATTTTACGTTTTGATAACATCTACCTTGCATGTTATTCGTATCACTTAAAAATAGTAGGTGATGAAATATATCATTTCAAGTGACACTTATCACTTCATACGACTAAGAGAATATGGCGACAAGTGATAGTTATCACACCAAACAATAAACACATCACTTCAATCGACTAAGAGAATACCAAAATGCGATTATCATATCATTTGATAGTTATCACTTGTATGAGAATAGAGCTGTTTATACAGTAATTTTACATTTTGTATGCGACGTTCCAAATATGTTTTAGTTTTACGTACATATGTCGCTGTCTTTGTTGTAGTTGCAGTGGAACAACAATTATTTTATTCGCATTTTGCTGCTGCTTCCGTAGTAACTCCTCCATATTTTTTTTAAATTTTTTCTGTGGACGTGTTTTACTTTTTTATATTTGTTGCTTGTACACTTTAATTCGTTGTTTTGTGTGTACATTGGGCGATCCGGCCGAAGGACCAATGAAAAATCAAACCTCTGCTTTGATTTAATGAAGTAATAGTTTAATTCGGATTACCACTGGTGAGGTCCGAATTAACAATTAACGTCTGAATTAATTTTTACTACTAAGATATTTTATTTGAAAATTTTTTTTTTTATATATGATTTTTGCATAGAATTACATATTGTTTTATACAAGAAAAAATAATGCATAGCTACATTGCAATAAGTTGATATTATTTAATATAAAATCGAAAATCAGCAAATCAGAAAAAAATATTTTGTTCTGTTGTTATATTATATAATAACGTATACATGTTGAGCTAGTCTTAACAATATGTTTTACTCACTATATGCATACAATAATTAATAGCGATAAATAATTTATCTAACTTTTTGTCGTTTTAGACGTGGTCAAGATGCCTCCCAAACGTAAAATTAATAACGATGGTGACAACGGTGATGGACCAAAAATATCAAAAAATATAACCAATCAAAAATGTTTTTTAAATCGCTTATGCAAATCGGAGAGTTTACGCGATGCAATTGATGAGCAAGTAATAAAAATGTCAATGTTTTACGTAGAGGCAAGCGTATACTGTCATTATTGGCTAAATAAATTATTAACAGAAAGAACATCATCAAAATAGTCCAAAAAAAGAATTCATTTTACCAGGAGGCAAATCATTCATAGGCGATTGTTTTAATTCATTAAAATTAAAGTTACGACAATCGAAGACGACGATTGAACGGCACGCGTTGAATAACCATTATGCATTTATGCGAGACGGTTGGAAATTACCCAAATATTCCGTGCTATGTCATAATAGTTTTAATAGTATGTATCAACAATATGATACCATGTTAAAAAATAATATATGGATGCACGCGTACAACCGTGTACGAAGATTCGTCATTGTCGCAACAGAAAAGAAACGAGAAAAGTATTCAATGACGCGAATTTATAAAGGAATGAAAGCATTATTTAACATCAAACCGGATAACACCGACAATCCTAAACAAGTGCAGAGTTCAAATGAGGAAAATGAAGGCGCTTTCATCGTAAAACTCATTTGCGATAAATTAGAACACCCAATTGATGACGAAAAATATTTTTATAGAATAAAACACAATCCTTATAAATATTTATTATTTTTTCATCGACTACAGCGTTATAACGAAGAGAATGCGTTAAAAAAATTTATTTTATTTCCGCAAATGAAAGCTGGTCGGAAATATATGCATGTAGATACTAAAAATTTATATGATTTATTACTTCACGCAAAGATAATTAAAGGTGAAGAAGCAAAATGTGAAAATTTTAAACTTCAAAGTCGGAAATATTGGGAAACGTATTTTCACATTGATCGATTTGAAACAGCAACAAAAAAATTTGATAATTCAATCTATACGGATGGCGTGGACGTGTCAGTACAATTGGCGGTGTCATCAACCGAAGAGAAATGTAGCAAATCATTAAAACGACTTAAAAGTGTGGTGGATGTGAAAAAACAAAAGTCAACAACGACTACATCGCCGCCGCCGCCACCATCACCAAACATATTATTAAAATATATGATCAATAGAAAAAACTAAATTAAATAAAATAAAATCAATAAATAATACACCGCCGCCTCCAAATAAAATCAAATCATCAACTAGTACACCAAATTATACAAAAATGGTTGGGATAGATCCGGGCGAACGTTTAATGCTTGGCGGAATTGAATATTTCATTGATAATAAAACTAATGAAATAACACATCATGAAATTATCAAAATAAAATCGGCAACGTATCACTATGACACGGGCGAAATGTCAAGACGGGTGCGATTAAAAAAATATACGCGCGACCCGGACATACAGCGCGAGGCTGCAGAACCGTCAACACCAATCGTAACGAATAAGAAAAATAGACGCAGGCGACGAAAGAAACGACCGCCGGACGCAATGAATAAGGCACAATTATTAATAATAGAAATTAACAAAAAATACAATATTGTCCTATCACACGAACCAAAACATTACAAAATGTATACCGCTTGCCGATTACAATATATTAAGTATCTGCAAGATTTATATACGCAACGTCATGTGGCGCGTTTAAAAATGGAAAAATATATTCGTGTAGAAAAAACATTACATGAATACCGACGTCGACTTGCACCACCTACGCATCATACGTTCATCGCATGGGGAGATGTCAATGCGGCAAATAATATATTACAACTAGCTTTAAATGGGAAGACAATACCAGATCCATTCAAAAGATAATATATATTAAATAATATATTATATTGGTCGGTAAACGCATACGCTCACTTGTGGGCGTATGCGTACTACTAGACTAACTACTTTATTATTATTAATAAAGTTGTATAAGGGGAAGGGGAGGGGATAACAAGAGGATTCCTTTTCCTTATTAGTGATAATTAGCAGTAACTTTAATTAAACCCGTCACTAACTATCGCAGCCCCGCATAACATTAATCATATACATAAATGACGCATTCACCTCTCAAGACTACCATTACTCATCTGGCCAACATTAATATTCACCTGTCTAAAAATATTATACAAATACCTATTTCGTTAACTACATACTAAACATTACAACAAAAATATAATTTAATCGTTTTATTAAAATTATTATTATCATCATCACAATCATCAAATATAATTAATTTTAACTTTTGTGTGGCATTGTTGTTGTTGTTTGTTACAGTGCTCACATTAATATACGACACAAAATATACGTATGTGTATTGCTGCTGGTGGTAATTTTTCTCTTACACCGTGCGCATTCTTCGTCTTCATTATACTTGTAATCATTATTCTTGTTAGTTGTAAACATATTTCAACAGCAAATATAATTTTCAGTTTTAAACTCGCCTAATGCATTAATTATCTCAAATTTCATGAAACTTAAAAAAAATTTAAAGACACAAAGCCTATAATTTTTTTTAAAACCGTCCGTGTGTCGTTTTGTTATTTTTAATTTTCCTTCAATTTGACACGCAATAAGAACATTAGTGTTAATCATTTGACTGCGAAAGGGGGACGGTATCTGGATTATGTTCAGTTTGGTGTTGTGCGCTCAACACATAAGTATAGTGCTATATTTGATAGTGCCTTACAAAAATTACTATGTAATATTGGTTAGAAGGATATTGTTGTTATGTCAGGTCAAAATAAATATTGATTGCTTTTGTAGTTTTTATCCATCTACTGGCATATGGTGATATATATAGGCCACCAAATTATGTGTTATTTTTGCTACTTAGACGTGCATTAGTTTATTACCGAGGAGGTAGGCACATTTCAACTTAGAAAGAAGTTTAAGGTGACTCTGAAGAGATTCAAAAATTGCAAATTGCAGGTGATTGTTGGCTTGATCATCCTACATGAAATCAATAAACCAACAAACACAAAAATAGTTAATTATATGTATAAATATCAAGATGCATAGAATTGTGGATAGAGCAAACCAGAGTTATAATAGTTCTCAAGCGTGTCTACATACTTTTTTCGCTACTTGAAGTACTACTTTGGTTTATGTTGAAGCTCCCCATTTTCTTATGACTCAATATTGTAAATTTTATTGTATCAGTCTGGTTATTTAAGAGCTTGAGGTAACGTCATGCTTAGGATTTTGACCGATAACAGCGAAAACGTTGATTAAGTATCTTTTCCAGATGTCTTTTTGAAATATGTGGTTTGGTTCCAAATCCTCTACCATATAGCCCATGGGCTAAATGAGCAAGATTGCAATATGGACAACGTTTCGGCGTAATTTTACTTTACGTTTACATCGAGAAAAAAAGGTAAGGAGTATAAATTTTAAAAATTTTTAAATGTAGGATTGTTTACTATCAGTTTTTAGGAGAGGGAAGCAAAATTTTTCACTTTTTTTATTTTTTCAATATTTTTTTTATTTTTATTAACAATAATTGCTTTGTTAACCTTGCAGACACAGATCAAATAGTTTTTATCGCTCTTATCGCTTCTTCTGATAGTGCCACAAATGTTAAAAAAATCAACTTTTGTAAATATAATTTTATTTTAATGTAATTTTATTTCGTTGTATACCTTAGACTCTAAGAGGAGGGGGGCTGCCGCCTCCAAAGCCACGCTTTTCCAGAATTTATACAATTCTTCAAGTAAAAAAAATAAAATTTTAAAAATTTCAAAATTTTCCTGGAAAAATTGCAAAATTTTCCCGGAAAAATTATTTGTACTATCGAAAAAACTGTTAAGATACAATCCTAATATTAAAATTTTGTTAAAAATTCAAAAAACGTAATGTTAAATAAAAAAATACTCAATTTTTTTTAAGAGAAAATTTTCCCGGAAAATGGGGTAATTTTCCGGAAAAATTTAGCTCCCCCTCATAAAAACTGATAGTAAACAATCCTGCAATTAAAAATTTTCAAAATTTATACTTCTTACCTGATTGTCTCGATGTATACGTAAAGTAAACTTTAGCCCAAGTTTCAAACTGATGTTCCAACAGTCTGTTTGTATGTACGTTGTGTGTCTGAACTGAAAGCGGATCTTTTCCTGTTTAGGATGTTTGGAAAAAAAGGATAAGATACCCAAAACACTCTTGTTAGACCAAATAGTTCGCGCAGCTAAAAGAGAAGCGAGAAATGAAATGCTCAACATTGATTTCGATCAATGAGCCTACCATAAGATGTACGATCCCATTTGTCAGGGAGCTGTCAAGAACTTTAAATCACAAGTGGAAAGAACATAAGGTAGCTATAATTAAGAACAGCAACTGTAAATTACTACAGATGTTAGATTTCACAAAAGTTAAAATAGAGCCTCACAACAATTCTGGGATTTATAAAATTGAATGTCAATAATTCGATATTTTTTACATTGGATAATCAAAACGAGAATCGGTTTGATTAACATTAAACGCAAAAATTCCGGAAGATAAAAATCAAATTTTTACAAAATTAATGATTGATGACCAGCTTGTTATTTTCAGTGGTTTGGCGACAAGTTTTTCGAGTGAAATTCACGATACTCCCGGATTTATTGTGGATTGTGGAACGACATTCCCTAATTCTTATTTTTAAAATTATAAACAATCAATGTGACATTTGACTTTATTATAAATAAAACATAAAATATATAACACTTTAAGTATCAAAAAAGCTCTAGGTTATGACTAAATCACTAGACAAATTGTGAAGGCCATTCCCAAGAGAAAAGCACTCTACTCTTCAACATGTTCACAGAATAACGGATGTCATCAAGAATGAGAATTGAGAATAATAAGATATGCTATAGTATTTTCTTAGATATAAATGAAGCTTTCGACTCGAGCTTTCACAACAAACTCTTAAATCCTACATAGCAGATCTACACTTTCGAGTCAAACTTGAAAACGTATATTCTGAACTAAAAAGAATAGATCACAAGATAGCGTACTTGAATCTATTATGTTCATACTTTATACGAGGTACAACATTTGCAGACGATACAGCTTTCCTAGCAGTTAAAAAAGATATATTGGTAGCAACAAGCAAACTTCCAAATGAAGTTAATTCAGTGAATACTGGACTAGAAAATGGTGAACTTTATTAAATGAAGCCAAATCAGAACATTAACAGGACCCTCGATGATAAACTAAGATGGAAAGCGCACACCAAGAAGAAAAAAAAAGAGTTAAACATCAAAAATAAGAAAATATTCTGTCTTATGAGTATAAATTCTGCGGTCTTCATACACAACAAATTGCTTCTGTATACAGGCAAAGGCTTAAAAAGACCAATGTTCAAGTGATACAATGCTTCCGAAATAAAGTGCTGTGAGGGATTGTGAATGCCCTATGTTACATTAGGAACAACAACTATCATTGGAACTTAAAGATGGAAAGCGCCGATGACATAGAGAAACAAGCACGGAAACATGTATGCAGATGTCCGTCGAAATGTTGGACACCAACGATGGAGCGAAGAGACTAGAAAGGCAGAAACCACTGGAATAACACTAGGGTGGTTACTCATCATAAACCGAAAAATTAATTTAAGATAGAAAAATTGCTAGATGATCTCTGAATCAGTTGTAATTGTAATATTGAATAAAAAATAAAATAAATTTTTTTATTGGCATCTGACCTACATATGTAGAAATAAGAACCAGAAAAATATATTTGACAAATTGAACATAAGTTCCTTTAAATAATATCCATGACAGAAAATTATAAATTTGCAAGCGTTATCTCTAAGTGATCAAGAGAGAGTTACCCCAAAATTATAGGCCTTTCGTAAGAAGAAGCTCAATTTGGAAGCAATACATTTTCAAACAAATTTCTAGATTTTATTTCAACGCAAAATTGTTTTGAAATGATTATTTGACACAATGTCTTCCTTCTAACTCTTTTTTTCCTTATCTAAATCAAACTGTCTTCCGAGGAAGTAAGGGGTGGCTGGTGGTAGAAGGAGATGATGCGAGAACAACATATATATCAACGTCAAGCAACTGCTGCTTGAGTTATTACAAATTTAAGTGACAGCATAAGACCAGCATTAGTATCCCCAACATGCCAGTCATCCAGCAGCAGTCTGCCTCTGAAAGTAGCACTGGAAACATGGTTAGGGTTCAATTTACCAATCACTTAAATATTACATAATCATTCGAAATTTTCATCGAAATGAGAAGCAAAAAAAAAATTAGATGTGGTTTTTCGGTCTTGATATGTTCGGCAAAGTTGTTGGTCTTGACTTGCGCAACAACTTTGCTGAAGAAAGCATAACGAAAATCTTAATGATTCAAGAGCTATCAACGTGAAAATGAGGGTATATTTTGACTCACAGCCAAAACATGTCGAAAGCGATATCTCAAAAATGGGGACTAACTTTAAAATGGGACTGGCACCATTGAACTCAAGGTAGTCGAGTTAGGTTGAGTGCCCAGCTTGTCACATTTTTCAACTAGCACAGTGTAATTGAAAGATCCTTGCAAAATTTAGACAATTCTGTGTATAGGACAGCTTCGTTGGAAGCATTTTCATTTTATTACAATGATGTTGAAAAGTTTATCATTCACAAAAAATGTGATAAAATCAGCGTTCTACACTACTCTTCAGTTGCTTATTATTCATTTTCCGTTCATTTTTAAATGAATTGTGTTTACGCTCATGAATAGTAAAACGAAATTTGAAAAATATTATTCAGTTATAAACCAATAGTGAGAGAATAATAAAAAAAAACTAAAATAATTGATGATTTTTTGTTTGTGTGAGCGAACGGGATCTACTACTCTCTTGTTTTACTTTTCTATTCTATTTGAATAACAAAGCGAACATTTATTGTGGAGTAGGGATTTAAGGGAATAGATAAAATATATTATTCTCTGTATTGAACGATCGAATAGAGAATGTAACTATTCTTTATACACTATTCTTCATAAATGAATAGTAACATAAAATATTTTTGTTTACTTTTCATTATTCACTGATCAGTATTACAAATACAAGCACTGTTCGATCACTAAAGAGCGAATAATACATTTTAGCGAGCGAATTTTTAAACCCTGGATAAAATTAAGAAATTTAATGAAATTTAAATATTAAATTTTAAACCAAGGGTTGACCTTGGTGGTTTTTTTTCAGATTTTAGCAGGGATAATATTCTTCAGGGATTACATTATTATGCAGGATAGTTTTACCAAAAGTCCGTTAAGTTTATTTTTCACTTTAGAAATCATGTGGGGTGTATTTTGGGTTTGTGTATGTATGGGGTTTATGTTTATTCGCCCATCCATTTTTTTTTATTTGGCGTGCCCTCCCAAAAAAAGGACCGAAAGAAGACGTATGAGCCTGTATGGAGGAATATAGTTATTTCTCAAAACAACTGAAGAGATATTACAATCGCTAAACACATAGTAATAAAATAGTGCAGCACTTCGTTTTGGCAATATATACTAACGAAAAAATTATTTAACTATGTACTGTTAAAACCATAAGTGAATCCATAAATCAGACATATTTTTGTTTATATGCATTTAAAAGCAACAACAGATTTTAAACATTTCAAAACAAAAATCAAAACTTTATCTTACTGCCTTAGTTCAGTTCTGTGTCGCTCTATACCGCCGCGCACAATTTAACTGTAACCGTCGCTTTATTTTCCCGATAAAAAATTATTTATATTTATTATGTTGGAAATTCAATGTATTAATTTTGAAAATAATAATAAACACGTCATCCCACTAGTCCTTTATAAATTAACGAACTCTTAGGTATTTTAACAAATCTATTATATATTACGTTTTATTTATCTGTATAACCTTTTAATTCAATTGGACAGATCGTAAATCTTTAAAATATATATCCTTTCTTCCTTTTATGCTGTATGTTTGAACTTACTAGAAGCAATGTATTTTGCGTTATGTTTGACCATCCCCATTAACTGAACAGAACAAAGATACTAATTCTTGTTCGCTATAAACAGAATTCTTTATCGCACAGTGTCTTGAAAACTAGCTATATACCGTAAGATAAATGGCAATGGTTTAAGAGTATACAAAACATAAAAATAGGATATACGAGTATGTATTGTGTAATAAATTAAGCAGTTGAACTAATTTTTCAATCGTACCTGATTTACCTACTCGTATAAACCAACGTCACGCTTACGTACTTGCTCCACATTAAGCAAATATCTTAATAATTTCTGGTCGTTATCTTCGATACGACAATCATTAATCAATCAACTCAACGGCGATAATTACAATTAAGTTGGTTTTTTTGGTGTGTGGTGGCGGACACAAACACACCACACCAATTAAATCTTATAAATGATTTGTTTTTTGCGCGCGCAAAGTGAAATTGACCCAAATCGAACGATTCTTTAAATTTAACATTTTTATTTAAAAATTTATCGATATAACCTAAATTTATAAAAAAAATCGCGATACTTTTGACATTTTGGTGCTAAAATTTATTACTTATATTAATATATGTATAAACGCGATCATTGTTTCAGGCATGGTTAAAATATTCGACCCCGTGTGCGATTTATTGTTTTGCGCACATAAATTAATTAACCAACAAATCAATATATATCGAATGCACTCAATAAACAACATAAATCTATCTCATTTACATAAATAATTATTTTTATGTCAGTTATGCTTTTCTAATAATGTATGTTATTTCATTTCATGTATGAAATGTTACTTTATTTGAGTCGTATGTAATACTTTGTGAATTAAATGTTGCACATGACGTGTTGGATTTTTAAATAAAATTTTAAATGTCATACTATTAATATTGAATATTTTATTTATTTGTCCGCGATAATTTATTTCATGTTAATTAAGTTCGATTAATGTCGATTAAAATAAAAATTGCTGTGAAAACAAGTTTAAATTAAAGATTGACAGAACTTGATTATGTAGAATTTGTATGTTGCCTGTTGCAGTTAAACACCAACTCGGTAAATTATAGGATTGAAAGTATTGGGTCGTTTGTATTGATCAACATATTGATTTATTGGTAATAAAATAAATTGTTTATAACTGAACGAAATATGTACTACTTTTTGTACACCAGACATTCTCTATATAAAGTTTATGTCATTCCAGATTTTCATCAGAAACGAATATACAAATCGAAAAAATATCGTCGATTATAGTTGCACCTGTCTTGCTGTATTGCTGTAGAATGTCGAAAAACTTAAGATCAAGTCTGACTTTGTTGATTTTCGACATTTTACAAAACTATCTGACCGCGATTGTGGAGTCCAGACTGATAGTTTTTTACTGTGAACTTCTAACCAGGTGGTTACTAAATATTTGATTTGTGGTCCACCAAGAAAGAATCTCGGTGTTTTAGATAATTAAATACTATTGAATGAATTCGAAGTTATTTATGTCTCTAATGCCTCAATTGATTTTAGGGTTGTTTTGATTCTGAAGATTGATCTGGAGATTATAGAAAGTAAAAAATTAGTCTTTGTACAAATCGTGTAAGAGCGCAATATGCCATTGCCTTCGACAAACAAAAGTATAAATAACTCAAAATAAAGTTAGAGCATCAGTAATCCGATAATTTCACTGCGTTAATGGTTTTTTTATGTTTACATTAAACCAATTCGAAGCAAATCAATTTGATGATCATTCATTCAACGACGTCAAACTGTTACTAACATCTTTCCAGTTGTTTTAGTGATTCCTATTCATTTCTTAGTGATGGATTGGAACGTAACACTGGCCCCGAGTATTTTTATTATTTTATTATAACAAATAATAACGGTCATCGTCTTCTTCAAGATAGTTGTCACACAATGAATCTCGAAGCCCCATTTGTTGAAAATGGAGAGTAAACGGCCGGTATCTGTAAAAATAGCGACAAAAATTTAAAGCTCGCCGCCTTTCTTTTAATTTAAATAATACTTTGTTAACCTTTGTTTATAGGTTCACAAATAAAGAACATCACCTTCCGGCAGGTAGATGAATAAAGCCATGCGTATTGAATGTAGATTTTTAAAGATTTCATTCATTCGGGTTCTAATGAGTTCCAGGACCGCACCGCTTTTAATATCACTATTTCTTTAATACCACCATTAACCCACGTGGGAGTATCTTGACCCTTTTGTTGGAAGAGAGTTTGCTAACAAAATGTTTAAAATCCATGATTGGTTTGCAAGTCGTCTTTAATTCCGCAACATATTAAATATAATTTTACTATTTGCTTTTAATTCTTGTTACAGTAAAATGTTTCAATTGCATCAATCGCACAACTTCTAACAACAATTAGCTCAGTTTGGATCCCGCCGTATAACCAAAGATCAATTGACGGTCAATATTAGAGATTTAATTAGAAAAATATCAAACATTTTGTGCAAAAACATTTTACCCAACGGTTAATCCGAAAATTTGTTATTACCAATTTTGTCCAACAAACACAACAAGCCTTCATTAGAGGTTTGGGCAAAGTCCTAATATATAGGCCAGACAAGTCTATTAAGGATGAACATTTTTAAGATATATCCAAACGGTGAATTTGGAAGTTTGTTGTTACCAATTTTCCACTTCAAATGTACGTAATTTTTCATTCTGGGCCAATAACGTGCCATCAATAGAGATTTGGGTAAAATTCCATTATATAGGTATAGATAGGGCCCGAACATTTTGAAGAAATATTTTTCCGAATGGTGGATTTGAAAGTTTGCTATTAGGAAGTTCCCTCTGTAAATATGAGTCAATAACAAGCTCAATGGATTAATAACAAGCTATTATTAGAGATTTTGACAAGATTTTACTATGGGCGGATAACTCTATTAATGACGAACAGTTTGCATAAGAAAAGATTTTTCCAAACGATGGACTTAAAAGTTTGTTAACAATTGTTCACTGCAAATTGAAGTAATTTTTCAAACTATGCCAATAACAAGCCATCATTAGGGACTTGGGCCAAGTATCACTATATAGGCCGATTAACGACGAACATTTTGTAAAAAAAAGATTTTTCCGACCGGTGGATTTGAAAGTTTAATGTTAACTAGTTTTCAGTGCAACTATGAGTAATTATTCAATCTGGGCCAATAACAAGCCCTTATTAGAGGCATCGAGGTGACGACCATGACGTTAGTAATTAAGGTTCGACTTAATACAACATTGAATTCTTTAAACCAAAAAATACTGTCGTCACTAACGAATTATTCAATATTCGACAATGATAGTTAAAATTATTACTCCAATCTCGTTCAATTGTTTATAGCTTTTACTTGAAAACAATTTAACAGTGATTTATAAATCACTCGCGTCGTACTCCAATTACAATTTGATATTGAATGTTACTATCCCTAGTCTAATTTTTGTTTCTTAGAAACTTCACATCGGGCAACAACACAATTCATACGCACATTTATCGATTTAAACTTTAACCTTAACATGTCAGTTTGATAATTTATTATTAACAATAATTACTGCAAATTTTAAAAAGATAACCAAATTTACGAGTGTGATAGCATGTTAAGGATTGCGTAAAATTTACGTAAAATGCTGGATGATCAGGAAGCTCCGCTCAAAATAATAAGCGAAAATCGACTAAGAAATCATCTATAAAACCAAGATTCAGGAAAATTGAGCCAGGTTTAATATATTGTTTTCACCAAAAAAAGTTAACACAAATAGCGTTTTTTGGAATTAAGGCCCAATTAAGGATGATGCAAGTGGATTGTGTTTGGCCGTATTTTATAAAAATTATATATTTTTCATTTTATTTTAGAAAACTCTACAAATAGTGTAAATATATTTATTTTGCTAAAAAATAATTGAATAGTCGACTCATAAAATTTTTCAAATTGCGTTTCAAACCATCTTTGCTTAGGCACAAGTCAAAAAGATGGTCAATTTTTTTAAAACTTGTGTACATCATGTTCACCAGTTCGCGGGAACCATAATTTGTGCTGTATTTTTACTTAAAGAAGCTTAAGGTCCAGATCCAGAATTTCTTAAGTTCCTAATCGATGCTTTTATTTCAATTGACTCAAGAAACGCCAGTGAATCAATTTCATCCTGTCAGAAATTTCGATTAAATGAACACTTCAAAAACTTGCTTTTCAAACTAGGTTACAAACGGACTACAAAAATTTGTTCAAGCATTCTAAGGTTTTATAATGACTAATGGAGTGAAAAGCTTTAGCAAAATCTGCGTATACCACATCAACATGCTTGTGCATTTATATGTACTAGCGGTCGCCCAGTGGTCAAAATTCGACCATAAACATTATTGAATATTTGAGGAATAAATGAATTTGCAAGTTTCGAACATATTTTTTCTTTCTACTTTTATACATTTCTTATATCTGAGACCATATATTTTTATATGTACTAACAATAGAAAACAGTTTAATACCATTATATTTAAATAATACATATTTAAATATTAAACTTCTCCGTAAACAATATTCTTTCTAAGAATTCTATTATTATTAAATAAGTTTACCATTGTCATTAGAAATATAAAATGTCAAACTATCAAAAGAACGAACTCTACTTGCAGCAACGTATAATTGTCGATGCTAAAACACTGGACGTAGTAATAATATACCAATTTTATCAAAAGTTTGACCTTGTGACTTGTTTATGATCATAGCAAATGCAGGTATTACTGGGAACTGTGTTATTTGAAATTGAAATGGAAGCATTATCCCGTAAATGTTAAATTAATTCTTGGAATCAATATTCTTTTATTTATAGTAGTTCCCGTTAATACTTCACAGTCAATCGTATTGCGATGCAAGCATTTCCCTCTTATTCATGTTCCATTCACTAAACTTGTACAGTATTTAAGTTACGAATGAGCATAATTATAGAATTGACTTTTAGCTTCAATTTATGAGGTGGCATTCCGCCAATTCAAAATTTAATGGGATACTCTTTCACATTTAAATCATTTTGACCAGATATAATTTTATCAAAGATAGTAAATTTTTTTGGTATCCTGATAAACGATGAAGCACATCGTCATTAATAAATCCGCAATTATCTTTTGTTGGTGCTAAAATAATAGTTTTAATAATTTGTTCAGAAAATATAGTTTCACGAATATTACCATATATGTATATCATCAACTATTTGAAGTGTTTTTTTCCCAGCTTTTAATAGATAAAATTTTGTCTATTAAATAAAAGCCCAGAAAAAAATACTTCAAATAAAAATTAAATATAGACGTATTTCAAGCTTCATAAATACCATCGGTTATGTTATCAATAATTCCAATAATTTGCAATGGCAATTCTATAATACCTTTGCAATTCTATAATTCAAACTTAGAATAATTTCATAATTCACCATTCCCGAGTTTATTCACAAATAATTCACAAATTAAATTGATTCCAGCTAACCGTCCAATTTTCAATCAAAGTAGAGTGTGTCCCATGTGGAACAACTGGTAAAATTTGTCTAAAATCTCCACTCAATAAAATGGCTTTATTTCCAAATACATAGTGTATTTTTTTAATTGGATCGTTTACTGAATCCCTTAAAAATTAATCGTTAATTTTAATTACATTCTTTGGACACATAGATATTTCATTTATCAAAATCAAATTTACTGAATTAATATAATGTCCTCTTGAACTATTTGGCGTAATAATTGGAACTGAATTCTTTAATACTGGAATTGGCAATTTGAACGCATTATGTAATATTCCACCACCAATCAATACTGTTGCAGCAACACCACTGAAAGCAGTTACATACTATACAACGAAGATTCAACTAATTTAATTTATGTATACAATTTAGATCTTAAATTTGATTGATTTTGTTTAATAAATGCAAACGTGAGCCCTCAATAAGAACACATATAGTATATATCAACTATCATATAATATATATCAACAAGCATTGTAATTCGATTTCTGGGCGCAACAGCATTAGATGTACTTGCTATGTTATGATTTATATTATTATGTCATCCAGCATCACCATTGGGGAATAAAAGAGGATACGCCAAAGAATATTCCTTTCAAAAGGTGGCTCTCCATCTGTGGTACTAAAAATAATCACAACATCTGTTTGAATAGCGTCATTAAATCTTCTAATATCTAAATCTCTGTTGACCTTAATAACAATAGACACCCCCTTACAAATGTTAACAGCTCTATTGTAAAATTCATGCATCGATTTAAAAGATCGTACAAATGGTTTGACACTATCTAACTCAATCGCAATTTTCCGCATTTATTGATTACTACAAGGCATATTTGCATTTTCACGCAACCTCAAATTAATCGCAGTATCAACATCGTAGAAGTACTACCGCGCATAGCATGGGCTCCTATCATATTCAGTTACCAAAGCACCTGCACGATGATAAAACATATCATGAATTTTGAAATGATAGACCCCTGCATAGAATTTGTATCAATTTTTGCTACTGAACTAACCATTGCGGATGCTCCAGAAATCTCTGTCTTAAATTGTTACACAAAACACTTATAAATTTCAAATGCAATTACCTTTTGAATTATTTTGAGCTGCACATCTCATACAAATGACGTCTTATGCTCATAATGTGGTGTGTGGTTCACAAATTTGTTGTTGTTGTTATATGTTAAAAAAAAATGAGTAAACTAATGCCAATCTACAAACTTATAAAATTTTGATTCGAAGCACAATAACACGCCAGTCGCCACTCACTTTATATAATATTGGATATTGAAAAGAATTAAATCAAAGGTTGCTAAAATTTTATGTGGAACTCTATGTATATTTTTTAATCTATAAAATTTGCACTTGGTTTCTACCGTTTCTAATTTTTTTTTTTATTGATAACACTAAAGCTCGTCAGTATCTATCAAACAAAAGAAAAAAAAGAAAATCGGTTAACAAACAGAGTAGAAAAAGGTACTGAACTGTTTTGTCTTTGCCTATTTATATATAGATTTTGTCGTGTTGCTTGTGAATCCTGTAAGATATTTTGAAGTTAATCCATTTGACATAAAACCATGTTGACTTTGTGATATGTATCGTGGTACCACGGACATCCATGAATTGCATATTACTAGCTCACATAATGTCGGAATTGATGTTATACGTCTACATATTACATGAAACAACATTCCGTGTTCAAGTTTTGAATATTGGTGTTACTCTTGTTACTTTCCAGAAAAAGAAGGCACAGCAGAATTTCCAATTTTCTGAAATCTTTTAATAATGAAGGTGAAAAAATTGCGCGAACATGTTTGATATGACTTGAGGATCGCAAGATGTTTGCCCTTCAAATGACATATGTGTCAGGTAGCCGTTAATCTCACGCTTTATTTGAAAGTATAGGTCCAAAATTATTTTAGATTATTCCTTATATTATCTTAAAGACAAGAGATATTTGATTTACGCTTGATAGTAGATTTTGTATATTGTTGGTTGAATGCTATTTATGTTTACTAACCTCGGAGTAACCTTTGAATTTCTCTATATAAGCTTTCTTTTTTATTTTTTAGTCTTATTTATCTTATCGTAACAAGGTGGATAACGGTTTAGTTTAGTAGCAGCGATGTGAACAAATAACTGAATTTCAACTAACTTGAAAATAATCAAGACCGCATTCTTCAAAATAATTTAAACTATGTACGACATAAACAAAATTTGCCAACAGGACCACAATTGTGGATTAATAAACTTAAGTTCGAATAACAAATTTCTTTTATGGTGTAAAGCCTATACTAAACGATAAACTACACGTTTAAGCAGAAATAATAACAAACTATACGATGGTGTTTACTATGACTAAAGCTTTCCAAATCTCAAGATATGATCAGTACAGAACCAGACATATATGTCTATAGGATTGGAATTTCAATAACTTGGTCTCCAACTGAAATGTCTTTAAAATTAACAAGCCGAATGTTTTATCTGAGTGTGAAGTCTGAAATGTTTTAATGTGACATTCAAATAACTATAGATCATTTCATTATACACAGGACATTTGGCCATGTTTGATTTTTAAATTTGCTTTGGTCTAATTTCCGAATCGGGTTCTGTTTTGTAGATTTAGAACGAGTGGAATCTAAATTTAATTTTTCATTACGTTTAAAATAACTCTTCTTTTACAAAACGTTGATCCACGTTTTATAATGCTAACAGAACGCGTTGTTGTTGGCAGAGGTTTAAATAACCAAACATATTTTGTTGGTTTGATAAATAGTTTAGCTTTAGACAAAAGTATTAAAGTATTTATAAATAGCCTTAAACCAATAGTAATACTTATTACCAATTGTTCAAATTATTCAAAAACTGTATCGAAACTTTAAAAAGAGTTTTCATAGTACTGTCGAGCACATTAGTTTGTATCTTACTCTTACTGAATATTTCAAATGGTGTATTATTATTTGTAGCCAATATAATTTTACTCAAAAACTAAACGGATTTCTTACTCATCACCAAACCAACGATTTTGATCCGCATGATTGATTTAATTTAAGCCAATCCATCATTTTTGTACTGCTTGGTATTATTATTTTTGCGCACAACCATAAATTATATACTTAAAAATCAAAGCCCTAAACGACATTAAAATAAAGGATTAAATTATAATTCCCCGATGGCCAAAGCAAAAAATATTCTATAAATTAAATTTCTAAGAATACAAAGTGATGTTGAAACATCCAAAAATAATTATTGTAATTATAATGATTGAATTTTCGTTCATCAAAATATAATTATGCATGGATGTTTGGAATAAAAGTGGTTCGTGATTAAATTACCATCTTTTGTAAAAATTTATTTTATATATACATAGATACACTCTTATACTCACACATGATGTAGAACGATGGTTATATGGTTTTTAATACTCGTATCTAAATATTTTTTTCAGGCCAATTAAACTCTATTCGAGTTCAATGAATATCTCAAAATATTAAAATCGTTTAGGGCGAGTCTATTCGTATGTATTAACAACATACGAATAGACTCGTGTTACTTATGCTCATCTAGCTCAAATCAGTGATGAAAAAATTATTTCACTATTATATATTGTTATCATTATTTAATGAATATTTTTGCTATGTCAGGGTTACTCATATACGTAAAATTCACGTAATCAAAGAAATTATTAAATTTTTCAGAGTGGAAAATCCTTTTATGTTCTGTGCTACAAAATGATTTTAAAAAATTAGCTGAGCCATATTTTAATTTATGTATATAGTACGAGTATAAATTAATTATTGAAATAGGTAAGTCATTAACAATGTTTTGTGTCCGACTTCAGAAGTGGAATAGGCAATACATGATTATAACTGGTATCTAAATTATACAAATAACGTTTCAGTACTGATTTTGAACCAAATGTTAAAAGTTACGCACATACCAAATGTTTACTACCAAAACCTAGAGTATTCGGCAGACATAATAATTAAAATTTACAAGTTACATGCCCAACAAAAATTGCAACTTTATAAACTCCGTGGAACCCTAAATTATTGAAACGAGCTGAAAAGCTCGAAAATCTGTGGTTGTCCGGGTTAAAGCACTATTGCGACGCCATCCTATATATGGGAAGGTAGCTCAAATTTCAAGACACAAAAAATGCGATGGCAACACTAAAATTATGATTTCTATAATAATTAGAGTATCTGCTCAAAAAATTATGCATCACGACATTTTATAACAACTCAGCCCAAAAATAACAAATTACTATCGTGGTTAGTTTATCAAAGTTAGCCCAAAAAAAATTGCTGTCATGATAGTTTCTTGAACTAATCCCAGGAAAATTTGCTTACAAAAAAAAATCTCCAGCCCTTACATCTAATATTCTAAGCCCAAAAATTCATTATAAAGTGTTTAATACTCCAAATGAAAAATAAAAAACTCATACAGAGTAATAAAAAACTGTAAAACAATAAATACTTTTCAAATTTTTCTCCGTTTTCCTTGTTCTATAGGCTTAACCTTTTAAATGACACAGGTTTGCTTTCCAAACGGATTGGTAACGATAAACTTTTTTGGGTACAACTCGTTCATTGAATTGGTTGAGTAACACACTTCGACTGGAAAATAACAGGACATTTTAGAGTTTGTACCAATACTAAATCATTTACGGATGACACCAATGGATTTAACCTTTCAAATAATATCGCTGGCATTCCCAATTGGATTGGAACCGGAAAATTTTTGAGTATACGACTTATTCAATGCACGCATAGCATTTTTCCGACATTATTTTATTTGGAAATGTCGCTGTTGTAATTTGAAAGCTTAAGATCATAAGTGTCATCTGTATATAACAATGTTGAACGAGTTTTACTTAAAAAGATTAATCGCTACCAATCCGTTTGAAAATCAAACCTATGTCATTTGAAAGGATGGCCCATAGAAATCATCCAATAGTAGTGGTATTTTGGTACAAATTCTGCAATGGCTTTTTTATGTTCCTTTAACAATTAAATGAACGAGTTTTATAGCTTCTGGGGCCCTATTCTAGAAATTGGTGGAGTCAATTTTACTAATACTTGCCTCCCTACTAAGCGAATAATTTGGAATCGATTTGCCCAGTCGAAATTTCTCCCTTAGTACCTTAGTAGGGGGAAAAAATTATGTTTCTTAATATAGAAAAAGAAAAGAAATTTAAAAACATGATTAAAGTAGTCGGCGAAATATTCCAATAATACGGAGAATTACAAAGCAAATTGTATTCCGATTGGGGAAATTTCCACCGATTTCTATAATACGGCCCCTGGTCCTTAGGACCAGAACTAATCGAGAAACAGAATTTCCTCGCGGACCAATACCAAAACCATGAAGTTAGGTTAGGTAACTATCGCACACTTAGGCCAATAGTGGCCCATTGTGATACCACAGGATCCTATCTCCCCTTTACTCCCGCTGAAACCATCCAGAGCTACTTATGTAGCGTAAAATATCTCGCACTCCACAGTCCGTGAGTTCTGAAAGGCTGTCCATACTGTACACACCTAAATACTTATGCCTTCTATATGATAGTGCCGAACACGAGCATAAGAAGTGATCTTACGTCTTGTACCGTTTAGCATGCAATGGAGGTATTCGAAGAAAAATTTAATTGAGACAAAAAAAAGAAATGAAAATGCTAGTAAATAAAAAAATCATATGAAAACCAAAAAAAATACCGTCCACCACATGCTGGGCTACAAAATTTGACTTACTCAGGGACTCAAGCGGTTGGCAGTGTGGGTAGGTCATGTTTAACCGCTATAAGATAGGAAGTTAGGAAATATTAATTACCTTCATTCGCGGCACTCACCCTAAGTCATGCTCGTTGTTTTCACAAAATTATCTCATTCCGAATTTTCCAAATGAGAACGCACAAAATTTTTTTTTAATTTTTGAAACCAAAATTGACAAATTATTTATTTAAACTAAAAACACGACCTCCAAGAATATTGAGTAATAAAAATTGTAAATTAAACCTAACTAGCTAATCCTAAATCCCTACTCGACTTAAATAAATTTACCCGACACCACATTAAGAAATTAACAACTTTCACTAAATTATCTTAATTTATATAAAAAAACATAAATATAATTAAATTTGCAGTCCAAATAATTTAAGAATTTTAATAAATTTAATTTTAAGAACCCGATGATAATGTAAATTTCTTACGGTTTTGTTGAATGACGTAGATGTTGCGTGATAAGGCCCCAATTGATGACAAGTTGAAAGAGGATGGTAATGACCGAATATGTATAAATTTTGAATTCAGTTTGGTTTCGACCGCCTCTTAACTTTCATTAGCACAGAAATTATTATGTCTTTTAAGACATCACCTCACACACAACTAAATTATCAAAAAAAAAAAAATATCTGTTCACAATATATAAAGGGTTATCCAATTCAAGCTTGATAAAGTAAACTTAAAAAAAACACACAAAATATTCGGAATGTATTGTAATTTTTATTTCATTATACAGATTGATCCTTGCCATTTTTAGTTAAACAAGATATCATTCAAATGTCCTCCACGAGACTTCTTACAGGCCTTGATTCTTTTGAGGTAATTTTCAATGACTTTTCGGCACATTTCGGGCGGTATCTCGGCCATTACCTTACGAATATTAGTTTTCAATTCGTCAAGAGTTTGAGGATTGTTTGCGTAAATACGATCTTTCGCGTAGCACCACAAAAAGAAATCCAAAGGCGTTAAATCACAGGATCTTGGAGGCCAATTGACATCAGCCAATCGCGAAATCAAACGTCCAGGAAATTTCTCTTGCAAAAGATCTCGATTTGCTCGTGTTACGTGACTGGTTGCTCCATCCTGCTAGAACCACATATCGTCAAGATCATAATCTTCGATTTTCGTAAAAAAATAATCGGTTAACATGCGGCCATAGCGCTCAGAATTGACGGTAACGGTTCGTCCATGGTTGTTCTCAAAAAAATACGGCCCAATCACACCACCAGACCACAATGCGCACCAAACAGTGACTTTTTCCGGGTGTAATGGCTTCTCTACAATCAATTGTGGATTTTCTGAGCCCCAAATTCTACAGTTTTGCTTATTAACGTATCCACCAAGTGAAAAATGAGCTTCATCACTGAAGAAAATTTTGTTCGAAAAATCAGCATCGACGGATTTAATAATTTTAACGCGTTGGTCGATTGTTAAATGCTCCATATTCTTAAATGGCAGAATGTCAACTAAATAAATGACAGCGTACTTGACGTTTATCTTTGACAGATGTCGGTATACAGATTTCTACTTTATCAACCTCGAATTGGATAACCCTGTATATATATATATACATATACATATACAGATGTGGCCAAATTATTATCACATTTAGATATTTGAAAGATTATTGCTTTAAAAAATTAATTTTTGAAATTAAAGTTAAAAATTTGTATGATAACTATATTTATTAATACTTGTTGAACATTCCTATAGCATTTTTCAATAATATTATTTCCTACGGGGCATTTCACTTATTGCATTTTTGGCTTTGGTGGTAGATCGGCGTCATTTTTCTAGACTTCTTTCATCGCTTCGATCAATTCTGATTGGGTGCGCGGGCACTTTTCTGCTACTTTTTCTTTAAGAATATACCAGATATTTTCGATGGGATTCATAACCGGCCTATTCGCTGGCCAATCAAGGATTTGGATGCCGTTAGTCCTTAAATATTCAGTGAATTTTTGTAGCATAGCATGGAGCCTTGTCGAGCATAAAAATTCCGTCACCTTTGAATTTTTCATTCATGGTCGGTGCCAGTTGTGATTGCAGAACAGTTAAATATTGATTCACGTTCAATATCTCGTTTACTATATAAAGTGGGAAGAGTCTTTTGATGATATTGCTGACCAAACCATGACTCTAACTGGTTGTTTGATCTGCTGTTGGAAAATAAATATTCTTATCCTATTCAGAGGTGTTACGGTAACTTTCGGAGTCATTACACGGTTTCGTCTTGGGTAGACCTCAGTGGAAAAATGGGGGGTTCTTTTACTCCGAAATAGCACACACCGTAAAATATACGTGTAATGTATAACCTAGTTGTGAAACAGCACTTGAATGGACGCATCATCACCGGTAAAATATCGAACTAATTAAAACATATCATTTTCAGTAATTCCCATTAGATAGGGTTAGATAATTTTAAAAACATGAGCAATTTATTTAATTTGCTAATATGATATAAACTATTAATATATACAAGATACTTTGAATTTATAGCTAAGCTAATTATGTATAAGCAATCACTTTTAAGAAAATTGGATATCAAAGTTATACTCGATGTTATTACGATGAAATGACAAAGTGAAATTTCCTATTGTAGTTAATGTTATTACACACCATAAAAAAAATATAAATGAAATTTATCAAAAAAAACTTACCACAATCTCCTTTGAATCGCTTCAATATAAGATGATGGTTGTACCTTAAACGCGGAATATCCTGGTTTTTGGTTATAGAAGTTTTCACTGCAGATTATAATTTTTATGAATGCGCGGTTATCGATACGTATAACTTTCATATGATTAAGCACTTTAACTAAAATGGAATTAGGCTAACAGATTAATTGCCCAAAAATATTGATTTAATATTTGACATGCACTTTATATTACAATTGATATTCCTAAAGCAAAACTAATTCAACTAGATTAGAAACTGCAGAAAATAAAAAAAAAATTAAGCTATGAAATTTAGCACATGCACTGCTGCATACAGTGATTCACAAAAACTGTTAGTTAGAAAAAAATATATATTTATATAGAAATAATAAAAAAAAGAATGAGTCCGTTAGTACTCTCAAGGAGATGTGTAAACATGGGGTGTGTAGTGTGTGTGTACAGTTTACTTACTAGTCTCCTTGGAGAATTTTTGAAATTCTTGTAGAATATGGAGCAGGGACGAAATGTATGAACTTGATTATGTCTTCGACAGATTTATTCGGCGAGGTGAATACAACTACAGAAAGCATATTATTCCCATTGAGAAGCTGAAGTTCTGCCGTGTGATTATCATCAATGGGTTGTATTGTTACGCGCATACCAGTTGTTTGTCCAACGATGATTTCAGTATGCGAGGTGACTGCAGTATAAGTTCTGCTTGTATTTTTATATATTGCTACTCCGGTAGCGCACTAATCATCTCTCTTGAACTGAACGCAGCGTTCAACATTAATAATATTCACATGCTTGTCATTGCGTAGCGAGATTTCGGAATGCAAGAAAAAATGCAGCATGCCTGCGTGACTGTATTAGTTAGGTCGAGGTGATGTGACCTGAGACTCTGGCAGTTCAATGTTAAAAACCAGACGTAATTATTATCTCGTATAAAATTCGCCATCACAACTAGAGCTGTACTTAGCGGATTTGTAGTGAGGCACGATAGCTCATTTTAGATAGCTCAGAAGACCCATTGAGGTCCCACTTTTACATACATGGTCATCGAACAGTCCTTCGAGACTCGTTACTCGTGATAAGCAATATACACAAGTTGTTGACTGTGTCTTTTATCGTAAGAGTATATACTGACTATCTCATTATAGGTACTATCATGTGATGCATGAATTGTGGTGGCACATACAGGTACGACTCGAAAATGATTACGCTTAACATTGATTGTCCGAATGTTGTTTCGATTGACAGTTGCGCTTTTTCTAGAAATGGGCACCAAACATGGGTTGATATTGGTTTTCTGCGCCCATTCAGCTTTAAGCCACCTGACCTTTTTGCCAACTTGCTAATTTGTACTGAAATCCATCCAGAGTCGTTTAACATGTTTTACTGTTGACATTTTCATCGTTCTTGTTGTCCCGGTCAGGATGGCTGCATTCGATATACCTCAGACAGCCCATAGTTCCATTCAGCAGTCTATCTGTTCGTCAATATTGGTTTTGAAAAAGTAAGGCCAACCTTTGACAAGTGGAAGTTCATACGGCAAATTATTTGTATCCATTATGCTCATTTTATGGATCTTTTGAAGGACATGCTACTCCGGCAGCCCCGCTGACTTTCTCTCTTGAACTGAATGCAACATTCAAACATAGGAATATTAAGATGCTTGTCATTGTGCAGCCAAGTCTCGGAAAGCAAATGAATTGAGCATCCCCGCGTGACTGTGATCTGTGACTGGCAGTTCAATGTTAAAAACGAGACAGTAGTAGAAGACATGATCATTGATAGCCGACATGATGAACAGCTAGTAGAGACTCGTTCCTCGGGATAAAGCAACATACACAAGTTGTTGACTGTGTTTTTAATCGTAAGAATATGTAATTTCGTAATTGTAATTCGTATTTCATATCGTAATTTTTTTTTTCTTATCGATGGACATGTCGATGGTTTCTATTTCATTTTTAAATTAGTTTCTTTTGTTTTCCCTACTATTATACATATACATACAAGCATGCCATGTATAGTACAAAATTGTTTTTATTGAGTTTGTTGCTTTTTTTTCAAACGAAGTAGGTACACGTCATTTCCGTTCGTTTCATTTACAAGTTTACTCTAATACAAAAATTTTTGGTCGGCGCGAGTAAAGATGTTTACACATCAAAAAAAAAAAATATAACACTTGTTAAAATAAATAGAATAAACGTCCGTGACCTCTATGCTTTCTCTAAGGAACTGTTACTTAACATGTGATAGCATTGTGTTTGGTTTTACGCCTATGTTCGAAAAGAAACAAGAAAAGTTTCTTTAGAAGACTGTTAGACAATGGAACCAATTTAACTTTTCTAATATTTACCTTTCCAAAAAAACGTATGCAAACATTCAACCTATGCAGGACGTTACGCTGTAAATTCCACTAGTTTCTCCAAAACGGAATATCTTACTCGTAGTAAGTTTAGTAGACGTGCCACTAACTAAAACACGTAGTCACTATTCCTGGATTGAATTTAATAAAATTACAATCAATTTACCACATAAAAATATAGAAAACGTACGTTTAAAAAAAACGAGGAAAAGCACTGATTTTGATTCTGTTATTTTAAAGTTAATATGGCCACGGCACTTAATAAATTCTTTATTATGTTTTCATTTCGAGTTCCACGAGAATTAATGTAATTCGCTTGAGCTTCCTTTGTATACTGCTTAGGTATAGCAAACGGACTTTTATTTTAATAATTTGGTACTCGAATAATATGCACGATACCAAAGATAATATATAGCACAATATATAGGCATAATATATAAGTAATGGTCGGTTACCATTATCACCATACAAATACCGAACAATGTGCCTTACTTACGATGACTTTTCAGATATACCGAAGATATCTGTATTTAGGGAATATACAGGGTTATCCAATTCGAGGTTGATAAAGTAGAAATCTGTATACCGACATCTGTCAAAGATAAACGTCAAGTACGCTGTCATTTATTTAGTTGACATTCTGCCATTTAAGAATATGGAGCATTTAACAATCGACCAACGCGTTAAAATTATTAAATCCGTCGATGCTGATTTTTCGAACAAAATTTTCTTCAGTGATGAAGCTCATTTTTCACTTGGTGGATACGTTAATAAGCAAAACTGTAGAATTTGGGGCTCAGAAAATCCACAATTGATTGTAGAGAAGCCATTACACCCGGAAAAAGTCACTGTTTGGTGCGCATTGTGGTCTGGTGGTGTGATTGGGCCGTATTTTTTTGAGAACAACCATGGACGAACCGTTACCGTCAATTCTGAGCGCTATGGCCGCATGTTAACCGATTATTTTTTTACGAAAATCGAAGATTATGATCTTGACGATATGTGGTTCTAGCAGGATGGAGCAACCAGTCACGTAACACGAGCAAATCGAGATCTTTTGCAAGAGAAATTTCCTGGACGTTTGATTTCGCGATTGGCTGATGTCAATTGGCCTCCAAGATCCTGTGATTTAACGCCTTTGGATTTCTTTTTGTGGTGCTACGCGAAAGATCGTATTTACGCAAACAATCCTCAAACTCTTGACGAATTGAAAACTAATATTCGTAAGGTAATGGCCGAGATACCGCCCGAAATGTGCCGAAAAGTCATTGAAAATTACCTCAAAAGAATCAAGGCCTGTAAGAAGTCTCGTGGAGGACATTTGAATGATATCTTGTTTAACTAAAAATGGCAAGGATCAATCTGTATAATGAAATAAAAATTACAATACATTCCGAATATTTTGTGTGTTTTTTTTAAGTTTACTTTATCAAGCTTGAATTGGATAACCCTTTACAAATGCAAATACGTTAATTGTATATAATTCTTGACCATATCATTTAATGCGAATATATACGACCACTTGATTATAAAGATATGCATTAAACACTCATTGGTGGTAGTATCTTGTTGATACTATTAGAATTAAAATTTCAGAATAACCTCATTACATACAACGATTACTCGTACCAATATACCTTTTCAAAATATCCATCTCGGTATATAACCAACGATAAATGCATTTACATTTATATAAATGTTACTCGTCGTTAACATATAGACTGCGTGTGCCCCTCATTGCCGTATGCGTCAACATACCTTTCAACATCATTTGTTACAGAGGAAGGTAAATATTCTTCTCCTTTTGATCTACTAACGGTCCTGGACATTGCTAGTGTCAAAGCCATCATGGTCTCGTCACTGAATACAATCTAATCAAGAAATAGAAAAAGATAAAGTTGAAAGAAACATTTATTGAAAAGCGTAACTTTAAAATATTATTAAAAGAAGGACTTTTATTGTTTGTACCTTTTCCCAGCCTTCTCGAAACCATGTAAAATGTCCATTTGCCCATGTTTTTTTTTGTTGTATAATCCTAGCATTTAACCTTTGCTTCTTGCTAGGTCGTCTTGCACATAGCGCATATTGAAAAAGTCTCCGTCTCATTGTTCTCTCCAATATTTCCGCACTGACATTACGCATTGTACCCCTCAGAGACTTACTGGATAACGTTCGATCTTCTTTAGCTTTCCGCATCAAAAATCTGTCCTGCCTGACTGTTGTTTTAGTATTGCCACCACATTTTTCTCTTCTTCTGGGACTTGTTGAAGACTGGAATGTTAATTTTTGCGAAAATTTGCTAATGAATGATCGGCTCACTCCTGTTTTGTGGGCTATTTGCGCATCCGTATACTGGCCTACTTCGAAATACATCGAAATGTTGGCTCTGGTTACAACACTGATGTCCTTTGCTTTACTCATAATGAATTTCACCAATATTACAAAAACCACTTTCTCTTTCACTTTTCAAAGTCACAAACGAGAGTGAAATTCTTCAGTAAAATACTAATTTTTAAATACTACCTTGTTGCCATGAAATAAAAACAATTTGGAGGTCAAACTAATTAACAGGACAATAAATACTCGGAATTCATATTTTGTCGAAAAGGGTTCACAGGTATTAATGACTCATAAAAGGCGTATTTTCTGGGTATATTAAATTTTTATTGCACGAATTCCTTTGATTGGTCGATATTTTCCATAATGACGTGCCAACTATACAATAGGTTGCAGTTCGGCCTTTGAAAATCACATTACAATGAATTTCGTATGAGGTGATAATAATTTGGCCACATCTGTATCTATAGAATACTTAAACGTTCATGGCCACTTGATAAAATAAAAAAAACTTAGTTCCTTTTTTTCACTTTCCGATTATAATTAATCACCAAAAATTCAGTTCTGTTTTTTTTCACTTAATTACTGGGAATTTAATTTTTTATCCAATAAACTTAATAGTAATACGGCAACGTTAAAATCCCTTACAATTTTAATTTTAGCTTAATTTATTTTTTCTCCCAGTATTGTTTCTTTTAACATTTTTAATTATTTTTATATTCTACCATCTTTTACTCGCGCACGAAAAATAGAAAGACAGTCCAAACTTAACTGACCCAAAAATTATTTTTTTTCCATCATCATCCTCGCAAAAAAAAAATCGAAAACAAAAACAAAAAAAATCAATTTTGCTAAGTCATTTTTTCCTGCTGTATCGACCAGTCGATATTTTTTTCAGCTTAATCGAACTGCCTTATCAATCGATATTATTACCTTTCACGATCAGTTCAAACATTTTCAACATATACAATATCGAGGTAAACATTTAGGCGTTAAATTAAATCATTAAATAAATTGCAAAGATTAAAAAAACTTGGAACTCTTAAAACTCCTCCTCTTCGTCCAAACAACTTCTACAAAAATCATTTGTCTGTAGACCCAGCCTTCTCGCATGTCCCCCAAAAAAGCACCGTCCTGTCAGTAACCCTACGATCAATCCTACCTCACGTTTTCCAAGGGATACTAGTGCTTTGGAGCGCCGCAGGTCCAGTTTTGGCCAAACCTGTTTTTCTACCCTGAAGCCAGAATTGCCTTCTTACTGAGCGCCAATTTAAGCGCTGCTATAGGTCTCCCAAGACCTGCCCTTTCCGGCTGCATCTAAAGAGTCGTACCGTAGCTAGCTAGTTCATAACCAAGAAGTTACAAAATAAAATTTGTGAGTATTTATTGAGGTAAAAGTATAGGGCAACATACGAGATCCTTTTTCTGTAATATTATACGAGTAAAGTACGACTAACTTAACAAGTTTACTGATTCCCTCAAAAATTTTATGTTTTTCCCGCGTCGGTTGGTTAATCATTTTAGGCTATGAGTTCATTTCATTATGTTTATTCCAATTTTGTTACAGTTCCACTCCAAAATGAGATTAGCAACACATATTGTGTTGTCTTCTGTGCAGAAATCCACAATACTCAAATAAAGAGACTTGATTCGGGACTACTACATATCGTGATATACCGTAGAACATGAACTAGTTTTAGAATAAGTCCTTAGTCCGGCCGGTTTTTAGCACAATACTGTCTAGACTTTAAACCCACCATTCAATTAGCGTTCAATCTGGCATATCACAGTATCGCATAAACTCGGTGGCTTCACATGGTTTTCAAGAATGCCTCTATTGTTGTAACAGTTCCAATGAATAAGGATAAATCATTTTCTAGAAAACTTTGTTTCTGGAATCTGTTATAAAATTGTCAAGGCCATTCACTTCTAGTTATTGACGATGTAGGGTCAAACTTCGATCAGTCAATAACTAGGTCAAGGTAAACAATATAGTTTATAATTATCCAAAAGTAGTCTTTATAATTATCCAAAAAATTTCAGATTCAATGAGTGTTGCATTTGAATTTAAATACACCCGACTTGGCACATTCAAAATTTGCACTTTTTTGCATTCCAATTTTCTAGATGGTACAAATATTGCATATAAGATCGAAATGCTTCTAACTGGTTTGATTATTTTTTTCGACTTGACCTAAAGGTGCAGACGGAAGATCTTAAACATTTAATTACCACAGCACCGTTATAAAAATATTTAAAGTAATAAAAATAAAAATTATTTACACTAATAATTACACCTCGAGCAAACTTATTTTATATCAAGAGAATAATGGTTTGTATGCGTTTCCCCTTGCGCATTAATTTTATTGCCACGTGATGGCAAAAATTCGAGATTATATAGCCCTCCTTTAATGTGTTCAGCCTGGCTATACATCAAATTTATACCTCAAACAGATCCACATAAAAATGCTTTTATTTGAATTATGTCCATTTTAGTATCTTTCTCGCCCCGGTTATAGGCACATTGCAGAATTACACACTAACATCTTATGTATTTTATGTTTGGGGGGTATTATTAACCAGCACACTGTATGTAGGTATATCCATTCGAAATAAGGTAATAAACATGATATAAGACGTGTCAAGAATACAATTTTGGGGTTTTTTTTTTGTTTTATTTGTTGTGGACATTTAACTTCTTTTTTATGTATACACCGAATTTTTTAATTTGAGTTTTGGTGGAACGTTTTGATTTTGCGCGCCAAAAGGCATACCCCTAATGCGACCTATACGTATGTTTAACATGTATTTTACAGTGCGTGCTTTATGTTGGACCTGTAAAACTTAATTTAATTACCCAATTTTGATATAAACATTAATTTTACGTGTCTACCGGCTAGATAACACAAAATTATTCTTCGATAATAGTAATTTTAAAAACTATATACATATCGTCGTTATATATAATGTGATATCATGACTATATACTTAAATCTACATGCATACAACATATAATATAATTTAAGGTTATGTAATATTTTGATACATTTTTATGTGAAATATAACATAAAATAACGATAATATTATTCATAATTCATATTGTAAGATTACGATCAACATTTTTGTGTTCGTATAATAACAACGTGGTGTACATAAAAATAAATAAAATTGGTTTGACCATCGTTCTCTCGGTCTATTGTGAGCTGTGTATTTATACTCGTACTGTGTACTGTGTGTGTAACCCTCGAAAAGGAAAAGTTATTAAAAAAGACATTAAAAAGATAAACCACGTTAAACAATCATTTAACCTTATCATGAATTATAAGGAATATAATTTTTTTTATGAATACAATAATGAACCATTGTTGTTACTGATAGTAGAGAAAAGTTGTATCTGGAGGGGTTCCTTCTATAGACATATAGTGTGCGTTTGGATATTTAAGATATATTGCTTATGATGATTATATTCAATATATAAAGTAATGGGGTTGATGAGGTTAAATTCGTATATTTTACATTTATTGTTTCCGTTTTATATAACATGTTACGACTTTATGTGTATAATTTTATCAAAATTGGAACATTTATTTTATGTTGTTGCATTAAATGGAGTGAGTGAGACTCAATTTGAAAAAAAAAATAAAAATATGCAGTGAGTATAATTCCTAATACGCCAAAGGGGTTGTTCAATATTCGATCAAATATATGTCCTGAAACATTGTCTGTTGAATGTAAATGTTGCAACAAGCTTTCATAGTACTGACTTCCAATTCTATTAAATAAGTTCACTTATTTTGCTTCGGTTAGTATTGTTTTGATTTATGTTATACCATTGCGACGAAAGAAAAAAAAGGTTGCAAAAAAATTTTCTCGGCTCAGAAATTTACTTCATTGGTGCTTCCGCATTTATCCCAAAAAGTTCTCCTCCGTTATTTGATGCGTTTTCTGCACTTCCGGTACACAAATGTTCAAATTTCGTACGAACCTCCCAATTTATGGCTAAAGCTTCAGAATGAAGTTTCATTCCGAATAGTCAAACCACCAGGTTTGAACATTGCTAATAAATAGATACCAAAAATCTATTATTATTTTTTAAAGTTCAACCAAATTTTTATAATCTCAATGAAACACTTATCAAAATGTTTGCAAACAACGAAAAGCTCCTACAGCATGAAATTTTACCCCGACCAGTCAATTCGTCTGACATACAAAGATTTTTTAGAAACTACCTTTTCATACTTCGGCGATATAGCGAATAATAAATCTGTAAAATCTCGAGGGCCAAAATTTTCGTGATTACCGAACTTTATCTTATTACATGAATTAAAGTAATTAACAGAAAGTTGCCATTCAATCGGACAAGCGTATGCTTGGTTTTGGCCAAAGTAAAATGTAAATAAACTTAAAAAAACTAGAATACGAATGCGTCTAATCCAGGGTTCAACATACAAAATAATCATTTATTAATATCAGCTTAATGCTAAGTGACAAGATTAAATATTCAATCATTTTTAAAACACTCTGTGAGCAGTGTTTTGAATAATTTACTTTTCTAATATATGTATGTATATAAAATCAGGTTCGTTGCTTTTAATTTTGTGAGCAGCGATTGATGTCTCTCGTTTTTTAAATAGTTAAAAGTTCCGGCAAACAACGATAAATAAAGGTGTCAACAACCGGCAAACAAAGTTCAGTCAATACAAAAACGGACATGGTGCGGATATTGCAGCAAAAGTACAAGACAAATTACAAAAAGAATGGTCCAGATTGGCAAACATGGGAATATCTGGAGCTCAAAATAACGACTCTTAAAAGGTGTATAATGATTACGTCGATGATGACAACAAAATCGGAGAATTTCAACCACAATTTGAACTGGCACATCAATATTACAAAGATAGGCAAACGATATGGGAACACTATTCAAAAATATTGACGATATGCGTCAACGGCTAAATAGATCATTTAGCGACCTATACTCACAGCCAATCAACCGAGATACCAAGAACCGAATTAAACTTTATCTTCAGCAAAATCAACTGCTAAGATTCAGCAAACATTTAAAACCAAAAGAAGGTGGACTGCGTGGCTTATATCGAGAAATTCGAGTAGCTTAACAGATCCGGACCACCTTTATGGCTCAATTTCAAAAATATGAAAAGAATGCTGATGCAGACCAGGTAACATGAAAAATTCTGTATGAATGCTTCCGAAGAACAGGAAGTTTATTTAAAATACTTTGTAGGATAAAACTACGAAAAAAGAAGAAGATGAAAAACAGTACCAAATGATTTTTTTATCACGAGTACGACTCCCACATTTTCAAGGAGACTATATACGATATGGGTTGGTTTATCTGAGCTTTGAATATTTTATTGAGTCAAACAAAGTATCTAAATGGAATCCGCTGCTGCGATCAAATGCCTACACGACACAACAACCGAGTGGCTATACGTCATAAGGAAAACAGACATCAATCGACACACACATGAAGTCCATTCCATATATTCACCTTTAGACAACATGTCACGACGTTAATATGAAAGTTTTCTAGAAAACCCATGGAAATTTCAAGATAAAAGCAAAAGTTTGAAATACCTAGAAAGGCGTTTTAAATCTTTAGAATCAATCGGTAGCCAACCAATTTACATTTGCGTTTGCTATCAGCAACCGTAGAACCGAAGCATGCCAGCGTTTTAAAAACATAGTTCCGAAAGAAATGAAATTGTCACGAGACACAATTTTATATAAAAATTGTCTCAACAAACGCTATATCAAGTCGTAGCAGTAAACCTAATTGTTCTATCTGCAAGGGTAAACACCATTTTTTGCTACACGTAAAAAATCCGAAGCAGCAGAACAGTTATACAAAGCTAAAAATATGAACAGACGATTAGGAGCTTTAGTAAGAGAACAAAATGTTTATGTTATTTTTAGCATGCTACGGGACCAACAGATAGATCACATGCTATATTTGTCATTGAAGCAGCAGTAAAACAATTTGACCTAAACCAAAAATACTTAAATATAGCAAGGGTTGAAGCCGAAGTTTCCGGAACTTCAACAACCAAGGATATTTCGCACCAACCGATAATAATACACATCAGTCCTAGATTTTCATTAATTTTTAAGATACACTCAAATGCTCTACAGTCACTGTTCATTGAATTATGGACACTATTAGTATTTTGAAAATTCCTAATTTCTGCTATTGTTTTAAGATTATTTTACGACATTCTCAAAAGGTCGCAATAAAATTATTACCTGAAAAAGGACTAAAAAGATCAATAGCATGCATATTTCACTTTTAGTTTGGCAAAGTGCTTTTAGAAGTGATTTTTATCAGTTAGTTAAAAAATTTGTTTTTAAGATAAAGTGTGTGTGTGTGTGTGTTTGGAAAGTCTAGACTGCGACATTTATTTTGAAAAATGGGTCAAAACATCGGAGAATTATTAAAAACAAAAAAACGTTCATACCGGGAGATCGGCAAACAGGAAAAAGTGTTTTGCTCATCAGTAATTTGGCAAAGATTCTTCAATCTGGGTTTACATTTTATGAGACCAAGAGAACAAACTGTTAGAAGATCAGGAAGACAACGCCCAGAACAAACCCGAAAATTATTCAATCGGCCTTAGAAAAGCGCAGAGCAACGACAAGCGAGCTTTGCTTCACGCAAAGAAACTCAGACTCACTGAAAAATGTGGAAAAACGTCTTATTTGGGCTAAACTTCATAAGTACTGGACAATAGACGACTGGAAGAAGGTAAATCGAATTTTTAAGCACTCAAATATTTTCAAAAATTAAATAAAAAAAATTCAAAATTAAAGGTTTTTTTAAATTTATAGGTTATATTAAGTTACGAAAGTAGGATGGAGGCCATTACAGAATCGGCCCAGTTCGTCAGAAGGAAAGCAGGGCTCGTATACTTGAAATCCACTGATATTTCCGCATGCGGATGTTGATTTTTATTAATTTTTTTTATTCGAATTTTTCTTTAGCTATTTTAATCGTTTTTTCAATGGTTATACACAGTCGGAAATATCCACCTATTTTTGTTTAGTCGTGAAATAAATAAAAGAAAACTTGCAAGCAAACTTGAAAAAACGATTAAAATAGCCGGCGAAAAATTTGAATAATATAAAAAAATTTAATACAAATTAAAATCCGCATGCGGAAATATCGGTGGATTTCAAGAATACGCGCCCATAGACTACGAATTTTGTCCGAAAATTGCGACTTCTGAGTTGGGAGTTTTTGTTGTTTCATCAACACACTAGAAGTAGATATAAAATTGAATTATTATTTACATCAACCAACAATATTATTAATTTTATGCATCTAGTAGGATAGTAAAACTACAGCAAAACTCTCAACTCTCACGCCTCAGTTTTCGAACAAAATCTGTACTCAGAAGATAGATTTAGGGAAAACTGCATAGTCAGGAGCATAAAACATCCACCATCAGTAATGATATAAAGTTGCATTAGTGGAGATGGGCCTGGTCCAATACACTTCGAATAGGAAACCTTGAGAAGAGAACAATATAAAAAGGTGTTAACAGACGTCATATGCCCTTACATGAGGACGCTACCTTAAAGCCAATACTCTTACACTTTTATGCAAGACGGAGCTTCTTGCTATACCACAGATTTAATAGAGAATATCCTCCTTAACGCAAACATTGACATCCTCTCTTGGCCTGGTAATTCTCCAGATTGAAACCCCTCTATTGAAAATTCTTGGGCTTAAAGTAAATTTTAAAAAAATTTGGAGAAATTGTGATTAAATTCGCAATTTGATCAATAAATATTTGTATAGCAGTAGCAAGCCGGACAGAATAAAAGCTGTCATTAAAAATAACAGTAGTTTAACCAAATTTTAATTGTTTTCCAATTTATGTATACTCTAAATTATTTAATTTTAAAGAATCTTGAAGAGAAAAAAAAATCTTGTTTTTATTTGTATTTTGATAAAAATACTGGAGTTTTTCACTATATATTAATAGTATTCATAATGCAATAAAGTTTTAACAACTATTAATAAAACATATTTTATTAAAAATATGGGAGACTCTAATAAGAGACTCTACAGCCAAGGCAGCAGTTTGATTGCTTTAAATTGAAAAACGTTTCAAGAAGGACGAAAACTTCATGAATCAATATCATATCACGAACGAATAAATTCAGTTTAACCACAAGGAACTTGTAAGGAAAACAACGAAGTGGAGAGTAGTTGTTGATGTTTCCTGAAAAACAAGAAAAAACACATTTCTAATCGAAATGATGGAGAGATTCCAGGTTTGATAAAAAAAAACGCAACATCATTAAACCTTTATGACATACAAAACAACAGAAATGCAATCCAACACAAATTCTAGCCGATGGTAACAAGCGGTTTCAAACGAGAATTCAGCGGATTGAGCATTACGAAAATTAAACCCTGTCCAATTATTAAACAATTTGATTCGGGAAAGGCTAAAGTGGCTGAAGGGTTCAACTTACCCAACAACAAACATTGATGGTCAAAACTGTAAGAAGCCGGCAGCATGGACAGTGGAAAAACCAGTGATTGAATTCAATCGATTTTTGTCGTTACAATGACTCATCCGCAGTATTGCATACTATCTAAGTTTTGCATCAAAAAAGAAGACGACAACTAAAGGTACATGCCATTTAAACTCAAAAGAACTTAAGACAACAATTTGTCAGTTATATGTACAAGTATACAATATGCGATAAATTTTTATCACAATGGATTGAATAGTCTCGTAGTTAGAGTCGCTTTTGTGAAGTCACTTTAGATTTTTTTTTAATATGCAAAATTTGAAAAGCGTGTAGTGGGTAAATAATTGCATTTAAACGCTTTGGAACCAAAAAGTATCATGGATGAGATGTATTAGATGGATATGCCTTCAAATAACATCAAATGCAACCGTTCATAATTGAGTAACTGAATTTAAACGTGACCGTGAAGCACTCAGAAATCATTATCATTAACGATCGTATAAAGTTGCACAAGATTGATGACACACAATATGTGTACACAATATCACACACGAAGAATTGCATACGATAGAGCTATCAGCAAGATGAGTGACGCGTTTGTTGACAAATGTTCAAAAAATGAATCGAATGACCATTTCTAAGCAATATTTAGCAACAACTGAATTTTTACATAGATTTATAACGCGGTTGATGAAACTTGGATCCATTAAACAACAATGAAACAATGGGTAAAAGCTGTAAAATCCCCCAAAGAAAGCAAAAGTTGTTGCATTAGCTGGTAAGGTTATGGCTAATGTCTTTTGGGATGCACAAGGCATAATATTCATCGACTATCTTGAGAAAGGTAAAACCACTACAGATGAATATTATGCATCATTATTAAGTATTTTGAATGAAAAAATTAAGGAAAAACAGCCAGATTTGAAACACTGCAAAAATTGGATGAATGAATTGGGCTCCGAATTGCTTCCCGATTCACCATATTCACCTGATTTAGCTCCTTGTGACCAATTTCCAAACAGGAAGAAATAGCTCGTGGAATGAGATTTGGGTCAAATGATCAAATAATAGCTGAAAGGAATGATTATTTTGAGGAGTTTGATAAATCGCATTTTAAAGAAGGTTTAACAAAATAGTAAAACATTGGAATAAGTGTATTCAGCTAAAAGGAGGCTATGTTAAAAATAATGTAAATTTAACTTAAAAATTATGTTTACTGTTTCATTCTAAGGACTGAATAATCCACCACAAATTTGTTACGACCTTGAAGAGCCATAACATTATTTCTTATTTAATTTTGTTTTTGAAATTTTAATTTCGTTATCAACGAATAATTGGTTGCAATGTGCAGGTATACTGTAGTTATGTGAGTAGATGAATAGACGAATGGGTTAATGATGTGACGTGAATGCGTGTGGTGTCACAATGGGCCAAAAAATGGCCTAAGTGTCAACCACTGAAATCTAAAACCTACTTTAAGTGGCCTAATTTCTAAGGTGCCAAAGGCACCAAATATTACGGGTGGTCAACGACGTGACCGTTCACATTTTTGTTAAAGGCGGGAAGAAGCCCAACAATATTATTGTTAAATGCTGGACAATGCCCAACGATTTTTACGGTTTAAGACGAGACAAAACCCAATGATTTTCTCCGGTTTACGGCGAACCAACGCCTAAAGTTTTATTTTCGGAAGGCGGGAAGATGCCTAACATTACCCAGGGCTCAACCGAATGACCAAAGGTACTATTTTTTTATTTTTATTTGAATTTTTTTTTATTTTTAACTTTCACTTAAACTCCAAATTTAAATTTTTCTTTTGTTTTTGAAATTTTTAAATAAACATTGTAATCGAGCTCCGAATTATGGAAATTCCTTCCTGTGTCGGTTCCATAATTACAGGCAGGGCTTTGACTCTCCGTCATTTCCTTGACAGCATATCCACTGGGCCGCACTGGTGAGTCCAGCATATGTGTGAGCACCATTCGGGGACGACCGTAATATCTGCGCGGTTGGAGTGTCAATTATAGGAGATTACTTAGAGGTCTCTCCAGGTGAAGAGAGGCTTTGTCGGTTGGAGAAACGTCCCTACCCTATTATGCTCTTCGTTGTGGCTTGGCAACGGCCTCTAGGCGTCGATAGATCATCCGAGGGGGTTTCTTCAGCTGACATTGTTCTGGTCATTCGGGGAGTTCCGGTTGTTCCTGGGTGAACAAAAACAGTTATTATTAAATTTATTACTGTTCCTAAAATTTCAGTTGACGGATTCTGGTGTATTTAATTGGATTTCAGTTTTTAGTTTGCTTTTGATTTTTATGTTTATTCTGTTCCACGGTGTAGTCCAGGACCACGCAAGCCTCAAATTCTACACGACCCAAAACCCTGAGATCAAGTCGGCAAAATCACTTCACAAAATCAGGCCTCTGCGTGTTTAGTTAAATCTGCAGAAAGATGTTGAACCATTCCGTAACAACTTTTTAATGCCTGTAAATTGCACAAAACTAGAAAATTTTGATTGTAATTTTGAATCGAGAGTATTAAAAAATATTAACCTAAATTCATAAGACCAACAGATTTTAGAAACCCGCGTTTCCATATCCTCTTTCTCAACCCGCTCTAAACGTAATTGTTCCAAGTATTATTTTGATAAGTAAACGAATATCGTCTTCTGATTACGATCATTGATATAACGTAAAAATTAATCCCCGTCATAAAATACAAACAAACCACTTGTAATATGTCAAGTTTTATTTCGCTGGCCGCAAAACATTTTCAATATTTTCCACAATTTTAATTAAAAAAATAATTTCAATTCGCCTGACATCGCGGGACAAAAATTATTGTCAGTTATGTGTCAGCTCGAATATACAATCACAGATCTCAGACATAAAATAACCAATTAGATTTTTTTTTTTCAATTCAATTTGCATTATTAGATATTCTGTCATTTTCAAATTGAATGTAAATGAAAATTTAATTGAAAAGAAAACGATTTTTTCTTTCGCTTAATTGAAATCAAATTAATTGACATAATAACTATATAGCAGCAGCATAATGGCATTCCATCAATTTGTGTGAGCTGTGTATTTGACCCCATAATATTAAATAAATATATTATTATTATTATTATTATTATTATTACCATATTGGTGTGCGCTCCGCGAGACTTGTAATATGTAAATCCCGAACATGACAACAATGATGCTGATCAATTCCCATTTATGTACGCGCTCGGTGCATATCATTATGATTTTGAAATTCAATTAAAATCTTACAATGACGACAAAAAGCCAATTTGCGCGCTTAACGTTTGTTATGATTTAAGACATTTTAAATAACTGTCTAAAACATTGAAATTTAATTTATTGATTATTATTTTATCGGGGAAGAAGAAATTGAAAACTTGTATAGCATCGTATAGCATCGTATACGAGATTTTGATTGAAATTATAATTGATCAAAGCAGAACGAACCGCGAATTTATATTTAAATACATTTTAAATGTATAATGAATACGTTAATTGCTTATTATTGAAATAATTTATTTTAATGTGAACCACTTTTAGACCAAGAATGGTGACATGGATTCACTAATCCTTTATATATACAATGTTTCAACGTTTTTCAAAAAGCTATGTAGCTAGAAACTACTCTCCTCTATAGATACCCCTGAGGCATACCCTAGCCACATAAACTCATTTTTATTGTCATATAATTAAGTAACATTACATTTTAAGTACTTTATGCTTAAAAAACAAATAGGATCACGATGACAATAAAAATAAAATTGGTTATCAATATCCATATAACCTAAAAGCATTAAACTTTTATATTCGATCATCAATCATTTTTGTGAGGAAGAACTTCAAACCAAAAATTTTCTTCATGGAAAATCGATAACTTTTAAGAATATTTTATGCTTTATCACACAGCCAAAATATGTATACGAAACGAATATCTTTTATCTTATCTCGTAATCATTTTTTTTTTCAAGATTGATTTATATATAATTACGTATACGATATAGTGATGGGGGTTGGAAGGGATTTTCAGTTTGAGTGGAATGATGAAAATTCAATAAGTCATTTAGATAAAAAAAAAGTTAACCAAAAACTAAAAGCATACAAAAGATAAAAAGCATTAAATGATCTTTAAGATAAATTCCAACAATAAAAAATGAATTATGATTTTTATGTGCGGTTACTGTAGATTTTTAATGAGGTTTACAGTATATAAAATATTATAGGGGATGACTGATAAGATGTTATATCGAAAAAGGGATGTATTGATTTTTAATATCTGTTAATACAAAAAAAAAAGAAATATTGTTCAGATTATGCGGAAGCATAATTTATGTTTAGAAACTTATTATGTATTGTAACTTTAAACGCGATTAAAAGACTTTCAAGTTATTTTATGAGTGTGCTGATTCGAGTGTTTCGAGAGAAAACTCTTGACTTAACACCTCGCAGATTAACAGTTCCAAGTCTATCGGAGTGAAGTGTATGCCAAAATAATAAAATATACAATGTGGCCTATAAGTGCATATAATTGAAAAAACAGTCAAGTAATGAACGTTCATAATAATATACAATACATTTTTTACAACACACACTACGAATCGCATAGATATGATCGAAGTGGTTCTGAACAAGTATTTGATGTAAGAAACCAATATTATTTATCCACCACGCGACACGCGAACATAAATCAAATAAACATATGCGCAATAGTCATACTGAAACATTGCTAAACCAAATTAGCAATAGGGTAGCTAAGCTAGAAATCAATTCGCACACAGTGACAACCTTCGCATTTATAATCACCGAAGAGACACGTACACGTACACGTACCTTCTCCTTCGAGAAAATGATCATCACCCTCAACTCAGAGGAGTTCAGATCACACAAACAATTTACAAGCACCAATGAAATCGCGAGAAAACTCGATTTCGTTTATATTGACTACATTCTCGTAGCATCTAGTGCCGAGAAGCAATATTTGCTCTTTTTGGAACAACTCTTCTAAAAATTATCAAATTATATGGCGTCATTATTAATTAACACAGCAAAATATATAGGACTAGCAACATTGACTTTCTTAGTCTTCATATTCTTATGTTCTTCATATTTTTGCAATCTTCCAAGCAATTAAACATTTTCGGTATATAGTAGAAGGTCGGGTATTTTCCAAATTCACGCACAAACCGCTGGAGCATTTTCCTCTAAAGTGGAACGCAACCAAAGGCAACAGCCACTTAGATTTTGTATTTCATTTTCATTCAATAGACCTTCAACATATACAAGGCAAAGACAATGTGGTCTAAAATAAGCCGATTTGACAATTTATTGTGAAATAACTATACAGACATTCCAGGGACAGATATTCCTTTTTCTACCAGAGAAATTTTTTTTTTGCTTCAATTTAAGTACATCCCACACAAACGTGTGTAAAAAATGACAGGTTGTAATTTCTTCCGGATTTTAACGGATCTTAGTTAAATCGGAATTATAGTATTTTTGAAAAGAAAAACTTTATAATTTGATAAAATATAAATAATAAAACATATTAATTATTCGTTTTTGATAATATATTAATTATTTACTATTATTACACTTGAATCTCGATTATCCGGGATCCGATTATCCGTGAACCTCGATTATCCGGGATTTTTTAGTTTCTTGGTTAATCTGAATTTCATCTGATTCACCAGGATTTTTTTAGTTCTAATAAAAATAATTCGATTAACCGGGGTTTTTGATTATCCGAGAAGTCCCACTCATCCCGGATAATCAAGGTGGATAATCACACTTGATATTATAGTTATAGTGTTCTTTTTCGGACGAAATGAATTAATAAAACGCACAAATGTGTAAGTTGGTTCAAAATACATACAAAAATGAGTTTTTGACATGATTGTTTTGCGTTACCCTCACAATTGTGATGGCAGGCACGAAAATGAATATCAAACTATCTTCGGAACTCTACATAACATTTCACATCCAAGTCTGTAGGAGCAACTAGAAAACTCGCTATACTTGAAGATATTTTTACGACACCTTGAGGGTCATAAGATGATTCCATTTCTGTTTTTTTTTTAATTTTTCATGTTTAAAAATAAATTTCATTATAATCGAATAGGTGGTGCCATCTATCCCGCGGCAATCATACATTAAAGTTTCATTTGAATAAGCTTTAATATTCTATTGTCTTTTCTCGTCTCAACCGCGAGAGAATAATTGGAGCGAGACCAATGTGTACACCTTGTGCGTGTATGCGAACGGCGAAAGTATAGGGGAATTTGTTTTTTGTGTTTTCTTCTTTTGGTACTTGCAATGGATGCACGGTAGAAAGAGTGTGCAATGACGCACCGGAAAAAACGAATAAAATATTCTTCTATATTTTTTTTGGAGTGAGAATTTTTAGTCTCGTTTTGGTAAATAAAGTCTAGTTTCTTTTATATAGCCCGGTATTTTTATTTTAGCCCGGCAAGTGGAACCGACAAGTGGAATACAAAAAAAATTTGTGTGAAAACCTGTCAGCGTGTGGCTTGTTAAAATTTGATATCCACGGAGGGCACGTTACCACCTTTTATGCGTTGCATGTTCATTTGCTTTGGTATTGTGATAATATTCTTGCTGTGGATGCCGTTAAGTGACAGATATAAACATGTTCTGCTTACTGCACCAATATAAGTGGCCGGGTTGTTACGAAGTGGTGTTATAACAGGTGCCAAAATTTATGCGCGTGTGCGTTTCGAAATTTATCAGCTTGGTACCGCATTGCTAACGACTACAATATTACCAACGGTACCACAATTATCCAGTTGGTACCGCTTGGAGAAAGGCACCGCAGCGCGGCAAAAAATGGCGGACGTGACGCCACGTAGGATCAACCATACGGGTGGCCGGTTTAGGCCACTTCAGCAAATTTATGTATGGTTAAGGCGAGACAACGCCCAACATTAGTTTTGATCTACTTAAACCGTAACATACACCGCAACAGGCGTCTGACAGGGACGACGCAACTCTACAGGGTAGCCTTTCAGAAGTCAGAAAGTACAACTTTTTTTTTTATGCTTTTCTGCTATTCAAATATTTTTGTTTGTTTTTTTGATTTTTCTAAATTTTCTAATAACATAAATTCAAGTTTTTTTTTTAATTTCAAAATTTTAAATTTTCTTTTTTTTTTTTCAAATTTTTCCAAAATTTTATATTATAAATATTTTGTGATCAAGCACCGGATAGCGTTTGTGGTGCGCGACTGGTGTGCCCATTGGTTTCGGTCCGAATCCTTTCCTTTCGTCCTGATTTTTTTTTTTTTTTCGTTGATAAAATTATTATTTTTTGGTTCGTACTTGAATTCTAAAATAAAAACCGCACGGTGCCTGACTCTTGGCATTCTGCCTCATTTTCCTTTTCATATTTACTTCGTTATTTGATTTATTCTTTTCCATGTGTCATAATATAAATAAAATAAATTACTAAATAATTTTTTGGGTCGGTATGATGAGAGGGGTTTTTAATTATGTGTCGGTTCAATATCTACAGGCTGAGCTTGTCACTCCCCATTATCTCCTTGGCAGGACATCCACAGAGTTGGAGTGGTGAGACCAGCGTGTGTGTTGTAAATTCGGTGACGACCGTGAAATCCAAACGATCTCTCCGTGACACTTCGGCAGTCTCATGCTGTCGAAGTGTGAGTTGTGGGGAATTAGCTGGAGATCTCTCCGGGTAAAGAGAGGCCTGATCTGTTGAAGAGATGTCCCTACCCTCTAATGCTGCTTTGTTGTGGCTGGGTATCTGCCTTTTGGGGTCGATGTGTCATTTGGAGGGTACTGGCTACTTGTCACTCGGAGAGATCTGGTCGCCGCCGGATCGACACACCCAGTTATGATTAATTTATTAAGTTTTTTCAGGTTTCGTTCAACAAATTCTGGTCGACTTAATTATAATTCAGGCCAGGAGCTCGCAAGCCTCTAATTCCCCCACGACCCATGCCATTACCCTGAGATCTAGCTGGCAAAACATCACCGTGAGAGAGGCCTATGCGTGCTTAGTTGAAAACTGCGGGTTGGCTGCGAGCTATCCGGAACAATATTATTGGCCCAGTACGAAAAAAGATGTAACCTATGGGCAAAATCTTGATTTTCCGGCCAAATCGACTCACGGGAGATATTGTATGACCACTTACACCGTCTAATGGATTCACATTAATTCTGACTTGCGTTGATCGTTTCACGCGGTGAGCTATTGCATAATCCCCGCAAACAACAATCACAAAAAACCCTTATCGAAAAACTCATTTCTAGCTTCAAGGTATAGAATCCGAGTCCAAGCTATGCACTAAGCTCATGCAATTATTTGGCTCACATCGAATACGGACTACTGCCGACCACTCACAAGCAAACGGTATGATTAAGCGCTTTCACCGCCAACTTAAAACAACTCCCGAAGCTCGTTTTATACTTCAGCTAGATTTCGGACATCTTAATCACCTTATTTGAAATTCGAGCAATAGTTAAAGATGACCTGAAATATTCACCCATGTTTTCTTTATTTTCACTGCATAAAAGTTTTTATTAAAGTTAATTAAAGTTGTTTTAGTTAAATAAATAAAAATTACTTAACACTACAAATTATATAATTATAGTTCCTAAAATGTAAATTTAATTCACAAGATGAAAATGATTATGAAGTGTGTGATAACCAAGATCAGTGAGATGATAAAATGTTTCGGCGAACTAAGATTCGGCGACCCATTTCGGCGAACTAAGATTTCAACATTTATGATGGCAATTTATAAAAATAAAAATGAAGAACTTAACTATTGTTATGGCATCAGAGAGTTATCTCGCGCTGCGATGATGTGAATTGGCCACCAAGATCATGTGCAATTTGACGACGTTGGATTTTTTTCTTTGGGACTTTTTGAAACGAAAAGTTTATGTCATTAAGCCTAAAACGTTGACGAAATTGGGCTCGCACTTTGTCAAATTGGCCTCGAAAATTTTGACAAAAGAACCAACGAGTGGCATTGTTATCGAATAATAGATATTGTGTTCCAAACGCATAACCTCCTGGTCTACACTCTTTATACAATAAAAACATCAGAACTTTCGAAATGAGCACTTCGTGTTTTCACATTTCAATGTGGAATGAATACAATAACTGAGAATTGATTCTTTATTTACCTTTTGTGCCCTTTTCCAAATTCCAAGTTTATCAGGTTTTATAACACTAATTAACAGTTAATTGTTATTATTAGTAATTGTTAATTTTAACTATAAAATCAAATAATTTCATTACTAAATAATAAATAAGAATAAGTTGTAATACAAATTTCATTACTTTTAAGCTTGCATTAAAATTTAAACCAATTGCTTTAGTCATATATGTAATACAAGCCTAACTTTGGAATATAATTTACCGCATTTAATAACTAGTATAGCAAGGCTTGCATTAATATTTCATTCAGTTTTCTAAGTGTGTGGTTCGTCTCAAATAGGGCTATTTGGATTTGAAGTGCTCGTGCTCACAAAACTTCAAGATCTAACTTTTCACGTAAAATATACTGTAGTAGTAAGTGGTATTTTACTGAGAAGGTGCAGAGAAATGACCTAAGAAAATGTAACTGTCCTAGTTCTAGCTTAAAGAGATAGTGTCAGTGATAAACAGTTTGCTCAGAGTGGTTAAGTATTGTCCAGTACTTCCGAATTTGCTTTGCCACATCTCAATTGACATTTTCACACATTATTGTGGGTGGGTAATTTTTTCTCATTATACTTAGTTGTCCGATTATGATATCTCAATATAATAAAACTTGGGTGGGGTTGACGTCACTGATCAAATATTAGAGTACTATCGCACCTTTACCAAAACCCAAAAAATGTACCATGTAGGTTATTAACAATTTAATAGATTCAGCCGGTGCAAATGTATGGATGGGGTACCGCCAAAAATATTTAGCTTGCAACGAATCGAAATCACGTCGTTTGGAGTTATTGCAGTTTAAATTCGAAGTAGCTGGTGCATTAATTTCAAATGTCATTCGACACAAAAAACGAAGCAGTACTGAGGATGGTGAGAGGGTGGTGCTAGAGATACGATGGATATGAACACTGGCCGTCATTTGATTTTTTAGGAACCGCTAGAAGGTGCAGATTGGAAAATTGCAAATCTCGAACTCGTTGTCTATGTCAAAAATGTAATGTTTTTTATGCTTATCCCCCCAAAAATATCGTTTTAAACAATTTCAAAATTTAAGCAAGTAAAATTCGTCAATCATGTTGTGGTAATAATTTTGCTTTATGATTTACCAATATTTATTTTAATGTAAGTAAATTTATATGATATAAAATGAACCTACACGATTGTACCACTAGAACTATAATTATAGGGTGACTTTTTTGGAGAAAACAAATTTCTAATAGTATGCACAAATATGTAGTTGACTTATATGTTGACATTTGCTTTGTCGCAATCTTAATTAACCCACACAATTGTGTGGTCAGGACTTCAAAGGGGTATATAGGTGTATGACGTTTTTACTAAATCGTTACTAAATAAAAATTACGTCATTTAGTAAAATTTGGGGCATTGTTCATTACCATCTTCCATGAAACAACATTTCAATGCGATAGATATTTATTTGAATTGTTAATACTCGTAATTCTGAAGTAAATTGCAAAAAATTCCTTCATAAATTTCCGCTCCTGCGGCTATTGGACACAGAACAGGAGCACATCAGTTTAAGAAAGTATGACGAATTAATCTTTCAAATAATGAACTAAGAGGATCAAATTTACATGTCAAAAACATTAATTTTTGTATGGAATTGGAATAGAAGAAGATATCTGCTGAGCAAATTTCTAATGTTTTTTTTTTTAGTATTTTCCCTTAATTTGTATAACCAACCAACAAAATAATTTGATGGCAAAAATTATGTATTGGTAAAAATCAGCAGGATACCGAAAAAATGTAAAGAAATAGGATATTTTTTTCCTTTTTTGTGTACTGCTGCTTAGTTCATTGTTTTCATTTTAGTTTTTTTTTTTTTTTTTTTTTTTGTAATAAGAAGAATTAAAAATGTCTATTGTTATGGTTTTAAGAGGATCATTATCTTGGCTACACACAATATAAGAAAAGAAAATAATAAGTATATTGTTAAAATTTAAATACCGAATAAAATTGAGAGATATGGTTTTTGTGTGAAAGACACTCATTAATTATATGGGGTTTTTGTGTGTGCCAAATAAATCAGAACCAACTCGAAATGAATATTCTCGACTTCCTGTCGGGTTTGTACGTTGGTATATGCTCAGTATAATAAATAGAAAAGGTATTTTAACAACCAGGTGATTTTTGCGCTACATACATACGTATTATACATACCTATTATTTAGGAACCATTTTCATTGACATCATATTGTCTCTCATTCGTTCTGTGTTCTGTCATCATAAATTTTCCTATTGAAACCCACATTTTTGTGTACGTATATAGAAATTCGGTTTTTTATGAATTAAAAGTGATATATTACCAATACGATATTATTTTTTGTGTGCTGTTGTGGTAGACACAATAGAAATATAATACCTCACACACAACACACAGTGAAACTTACATTAATTTTAAGGATTGATTGTAGATATATAGCAGCTAGTATAGAGATCATAAATTATCTAACAAGGAGGATATATTTTCATTTTTATTATTATTTTTTTCCGTTTAAATTGCCAAATAATTTATGACAAGGCTCAGAAAGAATGATAATAAAATAGAACGAAAAACTGGCATGAATAATGGGCATGGGGTGTTGAATTCGTTTTTGTTTTAAATGGTGTGTAAGGGGAGTTTCAGTGTCAAGGATCGTACGTATAATGAATGTTTCAATGCAGAGGCTTATAACGTAAAACTTGCACTCAATTTCATTGCGGCATATTCTTTTTCGTACAAGTAGAGCGGGTAATTAAATCTGTCACATTTGAATCGGGAACAAAAAAAAAATTATCACAAAGGTACATCAATATTGCTTTATCAATGAAATTCATGAAGTTGTGCGATTCTAAGAGTGCTCTAATTAGCCCAACCCTAAACGGACCCTTTTGTACTCTCGAAACTTGTTTAACAATTTTATTAATAAACAGGGTGCAAATTAAATGGTGCTGGTAGTGGCACTACATGGCCATGTAAACATCTAATTCAAGCCGAAATGCTATCCACCTCTACCAATTAACATTGTTGGAATGTGAGATTTTTTGCTGTATACAATCAAGGAAAGTTATGGCTAGAGACCTTCACTGTACCTCCCTAATAGACGAAACTTTTGTGAATCTAAAGCAAAAGAGGTATCAAATATAAAATGCTGTGGATCATTTCGACTTCAACGATATGTGGTTGCAACAAGATTGGACGTGCCATACGATATCATGACACGAACAATTTATTGAGAGAAAAGTTTTAATGAAAAGTGTAATCTCCATAAAATCTGATGTGAACTGGCCACCAAAATCATGCGATTTAACTATAGTAAAATCAAGAAAACACTGGCAAAACAACAAAACAAACTGGTATTAACAAATACCTTATAGAGAGGCCTTGCTAAGTGTTCAATCTAGACAACAATAATAAAACAAAAACGATCTTAACTTACAATTCCATCAGTTAAGAGGACTACGGTCCAGCCTCTGCCTAGGCAATCAGCCGCCATTAAATAAAGCGGATGAATAAAATATATCTCCTGCCATATTACAAGAATTAAAAGAAAAATCGGGGTTAACCTAGAGATAGCAAAAGTTGTCATGACACATATTAACTAAAAAATCACCAAATGATACACAATCAGTATAGACTGATATCCCTACTTCCCACAATTTCAATTATTGGTTTAGAAATTCAAACCAATAATAAAAGAAAGAAATTTTATTTTACCACGTCAATTTGGCTTCAGACACAGCAATTCAACAATAGAACAAGCACGTCATATTAAAACATAATGAAAAAAATCAAATTCAAGTACATATATCTTCTTAGACGTAACACAAGCTTTTGATAAAATGTTGCATCAAGGCATGGAATATAACTTATAAAGAGACTTACCAAAAAAGTGTTAGCAAATACTAAAATTTTTCATGGCTAACCGACCGTTTCAATGAAATGAAATAAAGAAAGAAAATGAAATAAAGAAAATGACAGCAGGAGCATTGATGGCGAAGAAACGTAGATTTCAGTAAAAAAACGTTAAATGGATACCAGCAGAACTGAACTCTTAATGTAATTCTTGTGCAACAATTGATTGATTGATTCTGAATATACGACCAAGTTCATACACATCAGCTCCCGGGTGACGCCAGGCAAACCGTATACTCCTTTTTACATATATCAAAACCGAAGGATTGGATAGGTTAGTTAAGTGGGACAGAATCGGCCCGGTTACAGACACCTAGGTATAACCGACAGAGTTACACAAAGACAACACAATATTAATCTACTAGAGGAAGGATAAATGCTTAATAGGTTTAATGGATAACGATGGTATTGGTCTTCAACAATTGCTTCTCTAAATCAGCGACCTGAGGAAAATTGTTTATTATTTCACTTCCTGAAATTTAATTCTAAATTAATATTTTCCGGCTTCCTAAATAATATAAACACTTCTTAATTTAATCCTCCTGCAATTCCAGAACTTATAATTGAATTTCCTGAAATCATAATTATTTAAATTATATTAAAAATTATTGTAAAATCCATTAATATTTAACCCTTGAATTGGGTAATTTAAAAAACAAATCAAAAAGTTGCAAAAAATATGTGAGGCATCCCAAAGGCAATGGTTCCCGGAAAATTATCAATGTTATTAAAATAGCAAAAATTTCAAAAATACCAAAGAATATTCGATTAAACCAAGTTTAATTATACTGCAAGGACATTAAATACCATGATCAATGGAACTTTACCATTTCTCAAATAACAACTGTCAAATATGGTATACAGAATTAGATTGGCACACTAGCATAATATTCAATGGAACTAGGCCAACTCTAAACAAATGATGATCAAATCCGGGGTGCAAAGCCGAATTTGACAAAATTTTGAAATTCGGCTATAAAGAATGGAACAGGCCTTTTCCCAACCGACATTCTTCCAGTTTAGCTTGTAGAGCTGGTCCAGGATTCTAATAAACTAAGGTCAACTTGTATTGGGATTTCGACGTGTCTTTTTGATAAAGTTATAAAATTCGACCGTTTTGAATGGAACTTGGCCATCTCTTGACCAATTATTGTCAAATCAGGTAAGCAGAATTAAATGTGAATTTAGAAGTGATTTTAAGGAAGTTCTGGAATTTGGCCGAGCTAAGCAATTTCTTAACTAATCATGTTCTGATCTGGTATGTTGGGCTGAACCGGGACTCCAACATAAATCCCGGATGACGTTCTGGGTTTTTCTACAAAATAAATCTGAAAACAAACGGCCAAGAATTTATCCTATTCCTCCACTTACCTTACAAGACAACCCGTTGAGAGATGACCCAGCCAAACTCAGCCTCATCAAAACTAATGCTAATTGTTAGACTGCGATTTGCCACAGATTACGCGACAATTCCGCACATCTCAATCAAACAAAAATACCATGATTTACGTGAGGTGACGGCACGAACGGAAAATAGAACCACGCGGAAAATCTTTTACATAATTGGTGCATGAGCAAGTCGTTGAATAGGATTTAAAACTCAAATCATTCGATATTCGTATATGGTATGTTGTATTCCCATGCAATTGCGAACCTGTTTAGAGAAATATTGTTGAGATAGACAAATTCTTGTAGAATAAATAGTGCCAATAGTAATCAATAAAAAAACAGTCAACACTAAAAGGCTGAAGGATATCACATCATTAATGAAATTCTTATGCAAAAATGCCATAGTATTTAAGCATAATTTAGGCGCAAAAATAAAATAGAAAAATTAATTAACTGGTTAAAAAGACATTTTTAATTCATTCATTTTTCAAAGTCATTATAAGTTTATCCTAGAGCAATTTATTCAAAATCACACCAAAAACTGCTCGTAGCGTATATTGAATGATTGAATAAATCATTGCCCCCGAAATCTGAGCAATGCTGAAAGTTTGGGCACAAAAGCTAGTCGAGATGGTGGAAATTACGATTGCAAGATTTAAAAAATTTACTGCGGACAGACAAAACAAATAGACGAACAGATACGAAAGCAAGTTATGTAAAACGTGGTACATTACGTAAACAAATCATAAATTTCAGGACTTTTAATTTCCGGAACTTTTTACAATTTGAAACACAAACGACATCAACCCCTAAACGTAAAATGAAAAAGCGACGAACCTGATATTACATACAAAATGGAAAGAGACAATTTATTCAAACTGGCGACAAATACTGCCCACAACGACCTAATCTGTTTTGTAAGTTCTGTAAGTTGGAGCTCTCTAGCAAATTAATAGCTTGGCGAGAATTTGATTTGGTGCAAGCTAAGTAAAACAAAGGAACAGTTAAACGTTAAATATAGAAAAATGAAATAGCTCATAGGTAGAAATTCTGAGCTCTAACATAATAAATTGCTACTATATCAGCTAATTATAAAACATGTGTGAGCAGCTCTGTAGCGTACAGAAAAATGAAGTGCAAAATCGTCCAGTCATATCAAAGCAAACTCTTATGGATGTGCACGGTATCTATGCAAAAGAATAATGTAATTTGCGGTAAACTGGAAATAAATTAATACTATACATTAAATTGAGACACGTCTCACGGTATAATATATCAAACAATGTTCGGTTGTGTGTGGTTTGTAGATATATTAAATCACAAGATTAACTCGGCTGACAATGCTCATTTTTCATTTCTGTTAGCACGATGAGCAAGCTGATAAAATTATTAGAATTCTAAGGCGGAACAAAGTTCAATCAATCCCACCAATACGCATCATTTTTATACGTCTCCAATCAACATATCGTCTAAATGTGTTAATTATTGATTTCTCGGGAATTTAATATTTAAACTGAAAAATACAAATACTGTATACCAGTACTGTTTATTCCAGGAATTTTCAATATTTACTTATTTAAATACATAATTTAGATATAAACTATACACAAATATTTAATCAAACTCATTGAAATTCACTGCGGTAATAAATTTTAAAATGTTTTTCCAAAAATTACCTCCAAAGTAGTAATGATTCTTTTGAAATATGTTCATGACATTACATAAATTAGAAATTATTATTTTTATGTTTTTATTTTTTAATTATGAGGTTGGATCGAAAATTCGTTCAGCCGAATAAAGTTGCAAGTCATTCATTATACGATCGGAACCTCTTGAAATTATATACCTCAGTCCAAACAAATTTTTTTTTTTAGTATTTGTTGGTTGGTGAACCGGAAAGAAAAGTTTAATAAATTTTATAAAATATTCTATATGTATATGAAAAGTAATTTGTTGGTAGTTTAAAATTAAAATTAAAAAAACAACAACATAATTCTAACCCGCGTTTGATGTTTAACCGGCGGAGGCGCCTTTTAATTCATTTATCAAACGAATGTATGATTACATGATTGCGTTTGATGTGTGATGGATGAGTTTGATTTTTTGTGTGTTTCTCTTCAAGATGTTTTTAAAATTTCCTGTTGTTAATCGGGCAAAAGGCGGAAAGGGTAATTCAATATAATAATTCTTTGGAATACAATGTGGTGGATGATATGAGGCTTCTTAAGGCGGTTAACTAAATAGTGTTGATTAAATGCACCGCGTTAATTTGCTGAAGTTTGCGTTTAGCATTTCTAATCGTAACAACTGTTTTTTCAAGCTATGAGTTATGTCATTATCAATAACAATAAAACTGGCGAAACATAATTGTGGAACATATTATTAAATTATTTATCCCCAGGGGTTGCAAAATTTATTAAATTAATTTCGAGGAAAGGTCGTCAAAATGTTAAGCGGCAAATCTAAAATAATCAAGCAAGTCTGGTCTGTGATTACTTTATACAGGGTCATTATTGGCGGTTAAGTAATTACGGTGTTATTGGATGTGGCGCCAATCAATATTGAACGTTAATCCTGTCCGCCTTTTCATTGTAACACACAAATATATTATATTTCGATGATTGATGATTACTATATGCGTTTATTGGATTAAGAAATAATCGACGGTTATTGTACTCGTATCAATGTTATTTTTAAAATTGAATACGTTTGAAGAATTATTCAAATTTTGAAATAAAATATTTAAAAAAATTCATATTCACACACAACTGAAATTCGTTTAATTCAAAAAATTATTTTTTGATGTACTCGTATAAGGTATTTCTTGAAACTAAATAAATTGGTATGAAAGTAATAAATGATGTCGCATCTCAGATGTCGCATCTCAGATGTCGAATCTACTTGTCTTAATAAATCAATCCGTTACAGGTACTCATGACCTCCTTATGCTAAAATAAATTTTAAGTTGCAAATGAGATGTGCTTCACCAAAATCAGAAAACTGGCGTCATATTTTATTTATTTTGATGAGTCAGAATTTGTGATCGAGCTCTTTTTGACTTTGACGCAATAGGTGTCGCTTATAGATAAATTTAATAGTTATGTTGAACCGACTTTCATTATCTGTAAGTGCCAGAATTTTTTTCGAAAAATCATTTTTAATTATCTGGATCAGTACTTTCTTCCATCCAATCCAACTAAAATTGTATCTGTAAATTTATCAAAACAATCTATTAGTCAAAGATCAACGTGTGAGTAACTAAGAAAAAACAAGTGTTCCGGATGACGCCGGTCCAATTTCTTATACATATAACTTAAAGAAGGATAGGCCAAAATTATTAGTAGCATATAAACTACTGACACTTACCGATAAATTATTTTATAATTGTTGGTAGAACATCTCATTTCTTTTACTACTATCGTTAAGTTTAATTTTTATAAAACAGTTTGCTTTCAGTCGCTCAGCAACAAATGTTACCTATAAAATAAAAATAACTATTAAATTAGTAAAATTTAAATATAATCTACCGCGTTTATTAAACAGTGATCCAATAGGTACTTTTTCTAATTGGGATTCTCATTGGGATTCATGCATGACAACTGTCATGTTCATATGATATTTGTGTTCAGCAGCCCTATTCCTGAATACGATACGAAAATGCAAAATTCATATTTGAATTGAATCAGATTCGTACAATTCTTATTTGAAATTGAATATGAATCTTGTACATTTGTTTTCATATCGTATTCAGGAATAGGGCCCCAGTACTCATTGACATTACACCAAGAGTAGACTTACGCGAGAACAACGTTTACAAATTGTGGAAATTTATTTCAAAAATCAGTGTTCAGTGAAAAGATGTTTACGTGCTCTTCGGCGTTTAATAAGTAAGAGTAATTATTGGATCGCTTTGAGTACTCAATTCAACTGTGTACGATCATATTTACGTATATCGTAGTCTCAAAATCTGCATTCCCATTGGCTGTACCAGGGCGGTTAGGGTTAAAATGCTTATTTTTATGATAAAGCATAAATTAGCTGCCACAATGATGGAATATCACCTTGGGCTTTTCTGACGATTGGGAATGAAAAATTTCGTCTCGTAAATTTGTGCAGTTTTCATTTTTCCGAGAAATTTTAATTTAAAGTAAAATCTAAGAAATAGTTATAAAATAACAATGCAAAAATATTAGGATATTCTGTTGCCATAGGTATTACTGAGAAAGTAGACATTTTGTAAACTTTCTATATCCTTTCTCATCTACTAGCAGAGCGAGACAAAATAATTAAATGCCTCTTTCTTTAAGATCTTTCAAAATGCAAGTGTCCGTGTTCCGACGAAAAGACTTTTAATAAAAAATTATTAAATTTCTTAGACTTTATGTGGTGCTCTATTTAGAAATAGGGATTTTTATTGTGCTATTTTGGTAAACGTTGCGCCGATATTTTAGCAAAATGGGATTAAACAAATCGACACCAGTTAAGAACTTCTTTACCTCTCCCAATCAATTGCTCCGGAAGAAAATTTGGCGAGAAATAATAAATTTAAATCTCGATTTTAGAACTATCGATTAGCAATACTCATAAAGAATATTTTTAGAGAATTTTTGTCCGAGTGTACCCATGGACCAGAAAGCACGTCCCATATAATAGCAACTGGCTGCTAAGGTGGTAACAAGATTACAACGGAATCTGTTTTTGTTCTAACTTAAATGTTTAGGACGCCTAGTGAACAGGTAGGTACTTTGGAAATAATTATACTATACCCTTTCTGCTTTATTCTAGGCAGGATGTCTATAGTAAAAGCGTAATTCTGTGGATATAACGCTTTATAAAGTCATATTGCAAATTTAAAAATTGTCGGACAACAAAGAATTTTCCTTGCGGGTATTTCTGGACATAGAAGAGAATCATTTTGCTAATTCAACCTTCAATAATGTGAACCTAGCAGTTTGAAAAATTGCGTGGAACCCACCATTGAAAGACAGTGCGATGTCATGCTCATAACCATGAAAATAAACGCCAACATGTATAGCGTTACGACTACTGTGATTGCTCGCAAGGATTATCAACAGGAATGAGTTCCGACTTCTTTCCTGATATTGCTGTAATACTTGTTGGTAAATATACAGATGCCCTATATGTGATGTTCTAAGCTGGTCATATAAGTGACTTAAAGGCTAGATAAAAGAAAGCTGTGATGGTTTAATCTTCTAAAAATAGCTGATCATAACACCCCCACTATCTTTGAAGCCTATATATCTTGGAGTCCGGTTGGATTCAAGCTTACCTAAAAATATACTTGGTACATTGTGAATGCTTTGCTGCTTTGACACGATGATCTAGGGTTGAAATTGGGACTGGTAGGAAACCTCAGGCTCAGTTGCAGAGAATGAAATTTTCATGGATATGCATAACACATTGAGTGCTGAATTCGAATTATTTGGATCTCGCACATCTTGTTCTTTGAAATAGGATGTATGCAGTTTTTACAGATAATCGCGATTAGTGATTTAATGATTATTACTGAAATATTTGTACATAGTTCTTCAAAACTTATCTGGAAGATAATTGAAATCATAAATCGATTCGATATTTATATTGTAGTTGTAAAGTAAAAATAATTTTTTAAACACTAAGAAAACGACTTACTAATTGGTTAGGGCTAACAAGAAGATTAATATTTGCAGACATCATTTGGGTTGTCTTTATAATCAACGCAAGACAGAAACACAAGAGACAAAATATAAAAAATTCATATGAAAACCTATGGAATCCGAAAAATATAACAGCGTAGCTAGGATATATAAGATCCCCATGGAGAGATTTTGCCGCCTACACGGAGGTCTTCCAACTAATTCGGTTCATTACACGCTCTTTCCAGTTTCGACATCCTATTGTTTGCAGCCTTTGTTCTAAGTCGTCGCTCCAGCGTAGTCTAGGTCTGGCCTTTTTTTCAAAGTTAAATAATTTTCTACAACCGTTAATGCTGAAGGTCAATCTTTTGTTTTCAGGAGCAGGCACAGGTCTTGTCAGTGCTTTGTAAAGTGCGAGCTAACACGACTCTGAAAGTTATTTTCATCAAAACAACCTAAGCGGGCTTTATTATCGGCCTGAAAATCATTTGTTGATGTAATAGCTGATCCGAGATATTTAAAGACCTCCATTTGGCCTGACCATGCATATTGATAAGGCGGGAGTCGATGATATGTTACTTCGCGCGTCGATGGTATGTAAATTAAGTTTTTTAATATTGTATTATTAATATTAAACAAGATTTTTACGTCGCGCGCATTGTTCTTCACTTCGGATGACAGCCGTATTGAGAGAATTTATTTTTTTATTTTTTTAATTTTATTGTTTACGTGGCGTGTATATGTGGCCAGTTGAGTGTCGTGTGTCCGTGCGCGGTCGATTATGGAAGTTGATTTTTTTTTGTGTCGATTAATAAATTATCTAATTAGTTGTATGTCACACGGTTGAATGTCGCGTATTATTTGTCGTGTGCGTGGCTGCTTGTAGAATCAATTATTTTGCGAATACTTGAGTTGCTACAAACCATTTAAGCTCTTGTTGTGCAAGTACGATTAATATGTAATTTTTTGCCTAGTACGAAAGATTTTGGAGATGCTTCATTTCTTGTAGCGTTATCCGTGTGTTTGATCGATTTTATTTTAATAAATCACTTATATGAAATTACACGAATCAATGATATGAAATCACCCAATGTTTATTAGGATTCTCAACTTACAATTTTAAATTATAATTCTTGCTGGTTTTTAGCATGAAGCAAAATTCATGCGTTTTTTATGTGTATGTGTGTACAGCTCGATGACAGCAAAAGAAGTGAAAACCAAAAAAAATTACCAAAAGGGTTTACAATATGTTGTTTTAAATCTAGTACTGCTTGTTTCCATACTTAATCTCTTACTATAAATTTGTAACTGTATGGCTTGGTCATGTAACAGCGCACACGGCGGCACACTTTAATTGAGATAGCAAATCAGTCAGGAAAGAGGGGGGGTTCCAATAGACCGCACGCGCCATTAGCCATGTTACAAAAAAAAATTACTGTGTGCCTAATTCATCTCTACCACAAAACCATATGGAAGGTCGTTCTATACATCAGTACCGCAATCATTCCTTACCCCATCACAATCGGACTACACTACACCATTTTGTATTTTAACATTTTTATACCCAAGGTGAGAAAATGCATCTGGATCACCGCGCAAGCAATAAATGAACACTCTTAAATGGTTCGTACCAGCGTTTGCAACGATAACAACAAAAAAAATATTCATTCACAAAATAAATTAGTTTGAACAAGAGAAATACGACTAGTTGAAATAAAATAATGTAGCTACATACCAATTCATTCATAAGCAATACAATGATAAATTAAGCATCTATGAATGTATCAGTAATTTAAGCAAACATAAGCAAATAGAAACAAAAATGAAAATTAAGACAGAATACAAAATAAGATGATCGGAAAATGTAAAAGGGAAATATAAAATATAGTATATATAGATATCAAAAATATAGTAAACAGAAAAATTTTAGTTAATTTTTGTTTGTATACGTCACCAAAAACCGCAATTAGAAGTATGATGGTGTCCTCCAAATTTTAAATGTAATCGGATGATCTCGCCACCAGTAGTTGTACACGTCAGCAAACCGCAACCCGATGAATGATGGTGTCCTCCAAAATTTAGTATATATCTATATATATATATATATATATATATGTATATAATCCGTTGACCGCACAGCCAACCGTTAACTCGGAATCTCACTCGTTCGATTTATTAACGAAATAAGATGTATCGCCTTCACCTTCTGGATGTTTTGATTTTATTTACTTGAGAATCTGCCTAGTTTGCTCTGGCGGGTAACAGAATTGTAAACTATTTCGCATGCTTTTCATCCGCGAAACTTTTTTAGTGTATGATGGACACCCAACAACGAAGAGGTACCAACATCACCACTTGAACACTCACAAACACCACTGCAACTTCTTGATTGGCTAGAAGTTGTATTAACACTTTCTGAATGGCTTGGTATTTTTTTTAAATTCACGATTAAATAAACAAATGGACACTTGCCGGCCGATATTGAATTTTTATTTTTATTCTTATGATTGCCAATCACGATTTTACCACAGCGTTACAGTATTTAATCATATTTTATTGAGAACATAGGAACACACAAGAATACACATACTTTTGCATTTATATAACATATTTATTATCATCGTTAACTTTATAATTTATATTTTTAGGAATACATACATAATTAGTTTATTATTAAATTTTGATTGTCTTTGATAACAAATTATTTTATTGTATTTTGTCTTTTTGTATATATAAAGGATTTTTAACTTGTACATTCGACTCACTATACTAACAATACAATATTCAATTTTTTTATGTTTTTTTTTCTTTAATTAACAAACTTTACATAAATTATATGATTATATTTTTTTTCCGTTGTTAGGTCGGTTGCACTTGGTATGAGCGCCACAATTTTTTAATTTTTCTCTCGATTTTTCGCAACCCACTGATCCCCATGCATCATCTCGCGTCGGTTTTTATACCCCATCTTGTTGTTATTTTGATTTTAATATTTTGGCATAGTGTGTGTGTGTGTGTGTGTTTACTCGACCATCAGCTGATTACAATCAATCCAGTTTTTTGCTATGTTTATTTTAAAGCAAAGGGTGGTTACGCATAAAAACATAGAAATTTGTTACAGGGCAGGTTCAAGAATGATTTTTATCTAAATAAAGAAAGGAAAAATCAAATTTTTGAAGCTGAAAAGAAAAGAATTTCATGGTTTAATGTCCATTATATGATGAGTACCCAAATTTTTGCCGTTCTCGTCAACTAACACATAACTCACATTACCTCGTTTCTCTTTTACTATCGCTTTCACAAACGGAAAAGCAAATTTTCCGACAAATTTTTTTGAAGCGTCACTCTGAGGATGTTGTCTGACGTAAACGGTCTGTCCAATCTGGAGTGTACGTTCTCTTGTACGAAGATTATAGTAGTTGGAGTACTTTCGGTAAGCGGAAACTAAATTTTTCTTCACCTCATCATGCACTAATGCCAGTCGATCCGGTAGATCTAGCCAATTAACCAATGGTTCTTCTATAACCATTAAATCGCTCAAAGTTTTGTAAGTTTGGCCTCTCAAATTTTTCTGATAGCCGAAAACAAGAAAATGAGGGGTATACCCCGTCGATTCATGTACCGAGTTTCTTAGTGCAGTCGCTATTTGGGGTAGGTGCTTATCCCAGGTACTATGTTTGTTACTCACGTATGCTCGAATCGCAGCTATGATAGACCTGTTCACGCGCTCCGACGCGTTACTCTGGGGTGAGTAGGATGCCGAACGTACATGTGATATCCCATATTCATTTATTAGGGCCTGAAATTCTTTACCGACGAATTGCACGCCATTGTCGGAGTGAATAGATTCAGGGACACTAAACAAAGAAAATATTTCGTCCTCTAAACATTTTACAATATTAATTGCAGTTGCTTTGGATAAAGGCTTGAGATAGACAAATTTAGTCAAATGATCCAATACTATGAATATAGTAGTCTTACCACTGGTAGTACGCGGGTAGGGACCTAATAGATCTATATAAATTTTCTGCCACGGTCTATTTGGTATTATTTGCTTACCCAACGGCGGTCTCAAACAGGTATTGGCAGCTTTCGACTGTTTACATATGCAACATTCTGTTATATATTTATGTACATCAACCATCATTTTTGGCCAATAGTATAATCTTCGAAGACGTTCTAATGTTTTCCGTATGCCGCCATGAGCCGCGTTTGGGTCGTCATGCTCCCTTTTTATTAGGTCGATCCTATTTGAAACGGGAATCCACATCTTCCATGTGGGTGTATCTGTAACTGGAATAAATCGTTTGGGGTCGATTCGTATTAACAGCTTGTTATTACGAACGCACATATTTGGATATTCGGATGGGCTACTTTCAACTCGAAGTTTAAGTTGCTCGTATGCTTCATCACAACTTGTGTTCTGACTTAAAAGATCAAAATTATGCAATGCGACATCGGACTGTATCTCTTCAATGCTATCGCAGTAAATTCGTGATAGTGTATCTGCTACGACATTATCTTTTCCCTTCTGGTGCACTATAGAAAAATCATAAGCTTGGAGCTTCAAGCTCCATCTAGCAAGTCTACCACTAAGGTCCTTTTGTGACATTAACCACTTAAGGCTGGCATGATCGGTGATAATGGTAAACCTATAGCCTTCAATGTACGGCCGAAATTGTTTAACACTTATAACGGCAGCTAGACATTCCAGCTCCGTTATAGTGTAATTTCGTTGTGCCGAATTTAATTTTTGCGAGATAAAGGCTATAGGCTTCTCACTACCATCGATGTCCAATTGAAAGAGAACACCTCCTATTCCCTGAGTGCTGGCATCACATCGAATGAAGAACGGGTCCGTGAATTTAGGATTATGAAGGAGAGGTGCACTACTGAGTAGGTGCTTTAGATTTCCAAACGCTAAATTAGCTTCGTCATTCCACTGAAATTTAACACCTTTACGAAGTAAATTAGTTATGGGGGCAGTAACATCAGCATAGTTTGGTATAAAACGACGATACCAGCCCGCCATCCCTAAAAATCGTCGTGTCTGCTTTACAGTGGTCGGTATTGGAAAATTTCTAATGGCCTCAACTTTAGTTGGGTCCGTTCTTAAACCACGTTCTCCAATGAGGTACCCAAGATATTTCGTTTCTCTGAGGAGAAAGTGACTCTTTTCAATATTAAGGGTTAATCCGGCCCTTGACATTAATTCCGCTACCGTCTTAAGCAGTTCCAGGTGCTCGTCGAACCCAGCTGAGACAATCAATAAATCGTCTAGATAAACAAAGATATTTTCTCGAAGCTGATGCGGTATTACTCGATCCATCAGTCTGCACATGGTTTGGGGTGCATTACACAACCCAAACGGCATGACGCAGAACTGATAGAGAGGACGGCCTGGAACTGTAAACGCGGTAATCTCTTTAGACTGTTCAGATAACGGAATTTGCCAAAAGGCATCTTTCAGATCAAGACTAGTGATATATGTCGTGTCTTTCATTCTTCCCAAAAGACCATTTATATTTGGAAGCGGATAGGCGTCTTTCTTAGTTACCATGTTAACCTTACGAGAATCTAAGCATAATCGGTTTTTTCCATTAGGTTTCTTAACAAGAACGATTGGAGAGCTCCAAGGACTGTTGCTTACTTCGATCACACCTAAGTCTAGCATCCTATCAAGCTCACGGAAAATTAACTCTTGAATCGCTGGGGATACTGGATAGTGCCGCTGTTTTATTGGAGCCGCTTGACCAACATCGATCGTATGCTCTACCAGCTTTGTTTTACCTAACCCTTTTAAACCGGACGAAGGAAACAGTCCAATAATATTTTGTAATTTGGTGTTTTGTGTGGCACTGAGAATATGTTGATTTTTGGAGTTTTCTGATTCACAGGTCATCTCAGAAACGACATCTGGTGCTACTTTAAAAGCACGCCAAAAATCAACACCAAGATATATTTCGGTTTTTAAGGTTGGCACTACACAGAATTTTAAATTCTCTGTTTTGTTGAGGTAAGTAACTGGTAGCACAACGTACCCCAGCACAGAGTTTGAAGAACCATCTGCTGTTTGGATGTTATAATTACAGGGCTTGATTTTCACGTTAAGTGAATGCAGAAGTTGTTCGGCATTTTTCCCTAATATACTAATGGTGGCCCCACTGTCTAAAAGACCTACCAAAGACATTCCATTAATATTGATTTTTACATAAGGTCTAGGATCATAGTCGGGAAATTCGGTTATTGAGCAAATATCGCAAGCACGACAAAACAGTTTACGTTCACGCCAGTAATTTTGTATTCTTTTGAAACGTTTAGATATAAGGAGACAACTTTCTATTTCTGAGTTTGATTGGGGAAGGTTTTCGGAAATATCTTCGATAGTTGTGAGGTGGGGTTCTGCGATTTCTCCGAACGTGCTTCCCCCGGCTTTATCACGTTCGGGCGCACATTTCCCAATTCTTTATTTTGACATCGGATGCAAGCGTCAACAGTTAACCCGGCTAATCCACACCTTCTGCAAAACGTATGCGTGGTGCTCATAGGGCAGTTAACGAATCGATGACCTAAGTCCTTGCAGTTCCAACAAACTACAAACATCTTTGGGTGTAAAGCTTCCACTTCTTTTATTAGATTGGATCTGTCAATTTCAACCTCAGACTCATCAGAACTAACAGTGTTGACCTGAGTACCACCATAGGCACTCGACGCGTTGAAGGTGGACTGGAGAGATCTTGTTGGTTTTGCCACCTCTTCCACGAACATTACACTGCGTTTACCCCGTGAATCGATCATTCGTCGAGGATCGAATCCTGAGGTTGACCACAATTTTTCGTAATTATCGCATACCTTGCGCAGATCTTCAAGCGACCTAAATCGTTCGTTGCAAGTTGCATTTCGTAATGCCGGGTTCATATTTTCCAGAACCACATCCAATAATTCATAATCCTTCAGGGGTTTTTGCAATCTAGCATTAATACATTCGATTTCTAACACATAGTCATTGAATGATTCTTTGGAATTTTGGGTACGATGTCGAATTTGTCTTCGCATTGCCCTCTCGTTTTCTAGGCTGCTAAACCTATTCAATAATGCTGCTCGTAATTCTTTCCAAGAAACGTTTCGCTTTTTGTGAGTTAGTATATAATAGAATTTTTCAGCTTTTCCCGTAACAAAATTCCTCATCAAATAAACTAGTTCTTGGAGAGGAATTCGGTCTTGGTTAGCATGTTCCTCCAATTTTAAAATAAAATCATATACATTTTCGTCACTTTTTGGATCAGTTTTACCCGAATATGATATTTTCCATTTTGATGGATGCGTTCCTCTTCTATACCACATACTTTGCTGTTGTTTGTCTCGCCTTTTAGACATAGAAAAAGAGTGCCCCGTAAGATCTAAATTGGAATCACTATCGCTAGTTTCCGTCGACCTATCACTGGAATGGTTTGGATTACAGTTGTCGCTAGATGAACGAGAAGGTTTGAAAGAATGTGAATCAGATTTTCTTTGTCTTCGAGATTCAGTCTGGAGTTGTTTCATCAAGTTTTCAGAAAGTTGGTCAAGTTTTTTCGAAAATTTGTCTTCTAGGCTTTTTTCTAGTTCTTTTAATTGTGCTGATTGAGCAGCCTTCCCTATATCGTCACTATTCGTATTTAAACTACCCGAAGCTTTTGACTTACGAACATTATCATCCCGGGTATTAGCTGCCTCGGCTTCAGATCGTTTTATGTCTCTATTAAGATTTCGCGCAACACGTTTTAGAGCATTTACCAACGTTAATGACATTGCAGGGAGAATTTCGAACGATTGTATAAGACGTTCCGCCCGGTCTCTCCAGTGAGCAATACGGATTAATATTTTACGTTTGTCGCGTATGGAATAGTCATCTAATTTCTCCAGTATTTCGTCAATCTCTATAATTTTCTGATTTATTTCGTGCAATTCAGTTTCCGGATTTTGAGTTATATGCGATTTTGACGGTTTAAGATTTGGATTATGGAATTCTCCTTTTAGAGTTTCATGAAATTTTTTCTCAGCTCCAACCTGACCATGATCTATCCCGCGAACTAGATATTCTACGACTACTTCTTCTGCCGATAGAGATTCGTAAATTAATTTGAAGTCCATTATTATTCAAATTGAAAAGAAAAAAATGAATAGAATAAACCAGCAATAAACGAGTAAATAATACACAACAGATAATAAATAAAGTAGAATATTATAATAAATAATTTGAGTATGATTAATTGTATTAGCCAATATTATGTATACGAGAAAAAAAAAAGAAATATAATAGAAATAGTTTATAATAATTATCAACTCCTAAGTAATGGGGGTAAGTACTTGATTACAGTATGATGTATTTCCGTAACATTGTTGGTTCGATCATCGTTACTAAAATAATTTCCAACTTGCTTTCGACCGTACCTTCCATATTATCTTAATAATAAAAAAAAATGAAAATACAAAAATAATATAATCTACGAATTATTGAATGTTAGTTAACTTTGCTTTAAACCAGATTAAATTTTGAGAATGATAAATCATTAACGAGTAAGGCAACATAAGTTGACCGAGGAATCCGAATTCATCGAACCATTCATCGATTCAACATTTGTTCTATCTATCATTAATTACCTATCACTATCTTACTTGAAAATAATATTAATAAAAATTACAGGAAAAAAATTAAGGATTCTAAATTAATTTCGTTGAGCATGTATTCCCAATAAGTCACAAGTAGTCCAATTCATGGATCATCAATTATAGAAAAATTAAAAATACAATCGATCAACAGAATTTAATATTAGATTTGTACCGTACTGATATGTCTTAGTTAACTAATCAATAACGAAAGGAAAAAAAAATTTATTTTAACAAAAATATGTCGGACAAGTCACGGAATGTGCTTGTTAAAAATCAACAAAAAAATTTTGTTATAATTTACAAACGTCACTACTAAGACTAACTTGAATTTACGTTTAACGTGTTGAACAATCGGATCCGAGACGAGGAATTCGAAATCATCGAATCATCGAACGTCTTGTTATCCTTATTGATCGTTATTTATAAAAAGAAAAGAAAATGTTGAAAATAGAATTAAACAGAATAAGAAAAGCAAATGACTTAACCGACGCTATTATGAATTTTCATGAGTAATTTCTCCATACTGTACCGCAAGGTATTCAAGTCATGAATAGTCAATTGTGGGACAAGTATAAAAACCTTCAATCACAAAAATAAAAAATAGGTATAATTTATAACGTAACTTAAACCAGTAGTAAAATCAAGTATAGTCAAAGCGGGATACCGAAAGAAAAATTAACGGACAAGTCACTACAACGTGCTTGTTAAAAACCTGAAGGGCAAATTAAAAGAAGATTGACAAACCGCGTGTTAACTAAGCGGTTTTAAGGCCTATCTGTTATTGTTAGGTAGTGAAGCTACCAGGATGCCTTATTAGGGCCACCAAAGAAAATAATTCATTTTACATATGCTAATTAATTATGCTTGAAAACTAAACAATAATAAGACCATGTTGGGTCCCTGTTTCGGCGCCATTCGTAACTGTATGGCTTGGTCATGTAACAGCGCACACGGCGGCACACTTTAATTGAGATAGCAAATCAGTCAGGAAAGAGGGGGGGTTCCAATAGACCGCACGCGCCATTAGCCATGTTACAAAAAAAATTACTGTGTGCCTAATTCATCTCTACCACAAAACCATATGGAAGGTCGTTCTATACATCAGTACCGCAATCATTCCTTACCCCATCACAATCGGACTACACTACACCATTTTGTATTTTAACATTTTTATACCCAAGGTGAGAAAATGCATCTGGATCACCGCGCAAGCAATAAATGAACACTCTTAAATGGTTCGTACCAGCGTTTGCAACGATAACAACAAAAAAAATATTCATTCACAAAATAAATTAGTTTGAACAAGAGAAATACGACTAGTTGAAATAAAATAATGTAGCTACATACCAATTCATTCATAAGCAATACAATGATAAATTAAGCATCTATGAATGTATCAGTAATTTAAGCAAACATAAGCAAATAGAAACAAAAATGAAAATTAAGACAGAATACAAAATAAGATGATCGGAAAATGTAAAAGGGAAATATAAAATATAGTATATATAGATATCAAAAATATAGTAAACAGAAAAATTTTAGTTAATTTTTGTTTGTATACGTCACCAAAAACCGCAATTAGAAGTATGATGGTGTCCTCCAAATTTTAAATGTAATCGGATGATCTCGCCACCAGTAGTTGTACACGTCAGCAAACCGCAACCCGATGAATGATGGTGTCCTCCAAAATTTAGTATATATCTATATATATATATATATATATATATGTATATAATCCGTTGACCGCACAGCCAACCGTTAACTCGGAATCTCACTCGTTCGATTTATTAACGAAATAAGATGTATCGCCTTCACCTTCTGGATGTTTTGATTTTATTTACTTGAGAATCTGCCTAGTTTGCTCTGGCGGGTAACAGAATTGTAAACTATTTCGCATGCTTTTCATCCGCGAAACTTTTTTAGTGTATGATGGACACCCAACAACGAAGAGGTACCAACATCACCACTTGAACACTCACAAACACCACTGCAACTTCTTGATTGGCTAGAAGTTGTATTAACACTTTCTGAATGGCTTGGTATTTTTTTTAAATTCACGATTAAATAAACAAATGGACACTTGCCGGCCGATATTGAATTTTTATTTTTATTCTTATGATTGCCAATCACGATTTTACCACAGCGTTACAGTATTTAATCATATTTTATTGAGAACATAGGAACACACAAGAATACACATACTTTTGCATTTATATAACATATTTATTATCATCGTTAACTTTATAATTTATATTTTTAGGAATACATACATAATTAGTTTATTATTAAATTTTGATTGTCTTTGATAACAAATTATTTTATTGTATTTTGTCTTTTTGTATATATAAAGGATTTTTAACTTGTACATTCGACTCACTATACTAACAATACAATATTCAATTTTTTTATGTTTTTTTTTCTTTAATTAACAAACTTTACATAAATTATATGATTATATTTTTTTTCCGTTGTTAGGTCGGTTGCACTTGGTATGAGCGCCACAATTTTTTAATTTTTCTCTCGATTTTTCGCAACCCACTGATCCCCATGCATCATCTCGCGTCGGTTTTTATACCCCATCTTGTTGTTATTTTGATTTTAATATTTTGGCATAGTGTGTGTGTGTGTGTGTGTTTACTCGACCATCAGCTGATTACAATCAATCCAGTTTTTTGCTATGTTTATTTTAAAGCAAAGGGTGGTTACGCATAAAAACATAGAAATTTGTTACAAATTGTATTAGTTTTGTTTTATAATTTTATGTTCTAAAAAGAAATCTTATATAATTTTGACGATTTATATAAATCAATTATTAAATACCAAGTTCATATAATGACTCTTGTGGTTAAAATTATAGCTAAGTATAGTGCTTCTAACATACTCCCACCCGTTAAGGAATTGAAGTACAAAACGAATAATTCTCTTAACTAATTATTTTCCCACCCAAATATCTTACCTAATTAGTATATACATAGTGTACAAAATAGAAAATATGTATGAAATTAAATTAAGATTAAGTTACTGTTTTTGATCTCCCATTTGTTGTTCAGCGTCCTCGTCGGCGGTTTCTTGTACATTTCGTCTGGTATTACGGAATAATCGAATTTTCTCTGCATCTTGACTTGGAGCTAGTAATTTAATCAATTTCACTACCGGTCGTATCAATTCGTTATTATTGGTTCTTACTTTTACCACTCGTGTAGTCCCATCTTTCCCTGGATAGATCTCGATGATTCGTCCCATCAACCATTTTGTTGGGGGTAAGTTGGTTTCTTTTATTAATACGACGTCGTCTTTGTAGAATATCGTTCCATCCTTTTGCCATTTCACACGTTGATTAAGAGTACTTAAATAATCTTTGTGCCAATTTTTCCAAAAACCTTGTGTTCTCTTTTGGATATTTTGCCATAAATTCAGTTTATTTTCTGAAATGCTGATAAGATCTGGTTCTGGAAGGCATTGTATTGGTCCACCAATTAAAAAATGTCCCGGCGTTAATGCTTGTAATTCGTCTGAATCGTCATGAAGTTGACAAAGTGGCCGAGAATTAAGTATTGCTTCAATCTGTGCCATCAAAGTGCTGAGCTCTTCAAAAGTGAAATTAGTACTTCCCGCGACTCTCCGTAAGTGATGTTTAACTGATTTCACTGTTGACTCCCACAGACCTCCAAAATGTGGACCACTTGGCGGGCTAAAACGAAACTGAATGTTGCTCTGCAAACAAAAATCAAGAACCATATTAGAATTTTGTTGTTGTATGAGTTGTTTTTTTAACACTTTTAGTTCAGAATTGGCAGCCACAAAATTTGACCCATTATCGCACCAAATGAGAGCTGGAAACCCACGTCTAGCTATGAATCTGCGTAATGCGGCCAGAAATAATTCGGTATTCAAGCTACTAACGACCTCCAGATGAACCGCTTTGACTGCTAGACAAACAAACACGGCGATATACGCTTTAGATAACGGAGTCGTCCTTAGTTTACTATTTTTTATGGTTATGGGACCAGCGTAGTCTAGACCCACATTCAAAAAAGGTCTATGTTGCGTGACCCGTTCTACCGGTAAATCTCCCATCTTCGGACATCTCGTAGTTGAACGAAATCGAATACATCTCGTGCAGTTTTTAATGCAAGCTTTAATATTGTTTCTGGCATCTATCATCCAGTACTTTAAACGAAGCGTATTTAGCACTAATGATGTGCCTCCATGTAACAAGGAATGGTGAATTTCTTTAATAATTAGTATATTGATAGGATGCCTTCGTGGTAGGATAATTGGATGACGTGTTGAGTAATTTAAAGTGGAATTTCTCAGTCGACCACCTACTCTTAGTAGGCCATCCGGAGATATGAAAACATCTAATGCGTTTAGTTTCGACTTCGGACTAACTGGTCGCCCCTTTCGAATGTTTGATAATTCATCGTGGAATTCTCGATATTGAATGGCACGAAAAATTATTATCTCGGCATAATGTAGTTCGTTGATTTGTAGTGGTCCTTTAATGGACAATTTTTCTATTGTAGATCTTCGGCCGAATCGTAACACGTATACCAAACTCCGCTTAACCTTTAGATATGATGAACATGCATCTATGAGTTTGTCTATCATAGACCGTGATGTCGAATGATTGGTACAAATTAGTGTATTAACCTTGGCTTCTAAATTTGAAGGATTAAGAAGTTTAGTTTGTAGCATTTGGCATGGCCAGTTTGAAGGATGCTGCTGAAGCCAGATTCGACCCTTCCACCATAGATTGGCCTTATTTAGTCGATCAGCTAATACACCTCGAGTAATTAGATCTGCCGGATTTTGCTTACTAGGTACGTAGTGCCATTGTTGAGCTGGTATGATATCTAATATAAACGACGTTCTATTGGCTATAAATGTCTTCCAGCGTCTTGGTATGTCAGCTAACCAATGTAATACAATTATCGAATCACACCATGCATGTACTTCAACAGACACCTCCGAAAAAATGCAACTTTTTATTAATCTTACCAATTTTGCAGTTATATATGCGCCACATAATTCCAACCTTGGTAAACATATCTGTTTAATTGGAGCAACTTTTCCCTTCGAACATATAATCTGTGTGCTAATGCTATCGTCGATCCCAACCGCTCGCAAATACACTACCGATCCATATGCTTTCTCCGAAGCATCGCAAAATGCGTGAATTTGTATAGCTTTTAAATGTGGTTTGGAGAATTTATGATAGCATCGTTGTATTTCAATGTTGTTTAAACATGGTAGGCTTTCGTATATTGTCTTAAATTCCTTATTTGTATCTAATGGTAAAGGAGTGTCCCAATCTAAATTGGCAACCCACAATTTCTGTATCATAAATTTAAACATCATTACAGTTGGTGAGAGCCATCCAAACGAATCGTAAATTTTTGATATTTCGGATAATATTTTGCGCTTTGTCCATACATCTTCCGTTGTTAATTGTGTTTGAAACGAAAACACGTCGTTCCTTGAATTCCATATTATACCAAGTGTTTTGGCAGATTGATCTTCCTCCAGTAACTTGAATTTTGTTGTAATCTCATCTTGCGAAAATGATTGCAATAGTTTATCAGAATTTGATCGCCACTTACGCAAACGAAATCCATGTTGTTCGAGTAGAAATACAATTTCCTCTTTCAATTGTAATGCTTCTTTATCCGAATCGGCACCTGCCAACAGGGCAACAGGTCGTCTATATAAAAATTGTTCAATATCGCATCCGAGGAATTTGGATATTTACTGGAATTATCGCTGGCTATTTGTTGTAGTGTCCGAACAGCTAGATACGGTGAACAATTAACTCCATATGTAATGGTAAGTAGTTTATAAATACTTATCTCCAATGATGGATCATCCCGCCATAATACTAATTGATAATTACAATCTTCGTCATTGATCATAATTTGTCTATACATTTTCTCTATATCCGAAACAAATACGATTTGGTACATTCGGAAGCGTAATAAAATGTTGAACAAATCCTTTTGAATTTTAGGGCCCACGTGGAGAATATCATTCAGTGACGTCGAGTGGGATGTTTTACACGACGCGTCGAATACTACCCGCAATTTGGTAGTGGTACTGCTTCCTTTAATTACACCGTGGTGTGGTAAGAAATATCGCTGGTCATCATTATCTGGAATTTCGGACCACGTTACCTTTTTCATGTGGTTGAGGAGGATATACTCTTTCATAAAGTCAATATATTGGCGCTGAAATTCTGCATCCCTTTTGAATTTTCTTTCCATAGCTATCAGTCGACATTTAGCGTTGACATACGAGTTTCCCAACGTTAATCTAGGTGATAAGAAAGGTAATTTTAATTCAAATCTGTTGTTGCTCCTTTTTACTGTTGTCGTAGTGTACAATAATTCGCAATAGTCTTCTTTTTCAGTTCGTTGCCTTATTGCAGGAATTTCCTCCACTTCCCAAAACCTCTTGAGTAAATCATTTAAATCTTCAGGCTTATCTTCCATTGCTTTTACCATTAATGTTGTATGGTGACTATCATTCGGTTTTGATCCAATTTTTCCGGCTACTATCCATCCAAATTGAGACTGGTATAATGGTGGCAGTCGATCGATGTTCATTCTTTGATTTCCTACTATGTCAAAAAAGTGTTCGGCTCCTACTAGTAGATCCACAGGGCGCGCTTTGTTGAATGCAGGATCAGCGAGTTCCATATTCTGCAATTTGTTGAACGATTGTATGTCAAAACTAAATTCAGGTAGTTTTGACGAAACAGTCTTAATAATCTGCGGTGTAATGCTGATTGTATAATTCGGATCAACTCTTGATTGGATATATAATGTAGTTTTCCCCCTTGTAACCCCGACCTGAGTGGATGCTAGTCCAACAATTCTCAATTTTGCCTTACTTCGAGGTAAGCCTAGACGGTTTACTAATGACTCCGAGACGAATGCACATTGCGAACCTGAATCAAGAAGAGCTCGAGCTGGTATCATTTCACCATTCCACGATTTTACATTCACCATCGCCGTTGGTAGAATTGTGCAGATGGGTAACTGGGACAAATTTGCATTTTCGTCGGTTACAAGGTGATTTAACACTTGTGTCTGGTTAGAACTCGCTGCCAAATGCGTATTACTGGATTTAGATAATGGTGATGGCGCTTGTTTAACTTCAGTTTTCGTTACCTGAAGTCCTGATTCGGTTTGAGTTCTTGGTTGCGAATTTTGTTGTATCTTCTCGACATAAATTGTATTTGCAGCCGATTGGTTATATGAGCTAGCAGTGCCTTGTGAGTGTAATAGAGAATGATGTCTTCCTTGACATATTAAACACGAAGTTTTAGAACGACAACTCGCTACAAAATGGCCTTTCCTCAAACAATTATTACATAATTGCTGTTCATTAACTAACGCGAGACGGGCTTCTAAATCATTATTTCGAAACCTTGGACATTTGAAAATTAAATGATCACCTTTGCACGCGCTACACATTAATTTTCGATTCGGTGTTATCGATGCTTCCGCCAAAAATGATTTCATCGCTTGAGTTTTATTGATAGGCTTTTCTTGAATGCTACACGATTCCAGCGTGTCACAACGAATATTCAAAAATTCCAAAAAATCCGCAAATGTAGGATAGAAATTATCAACGGAATCTCTAGCCCACAATTGCTTCGTGTCGTTATCCACCTTTTGTAGTAATAGAAAAATCAACCATGGATCGCGTGATTCTTCCTTTTCGCCAAGGCTTCTAAGGGCGCGAATAACTTCGTCGGAATGGTCATACAAGCGACGTAAATCCTTGTAATTTGTACTTTTACATGGCCTTTGATCGATGAATGATTGAATTAGCCCGGATATGATTGGTTTTGGCTTGTTATATCGAGCTTCTAATTTTAGCCAGGCTTCGTCGTAATTGCTATCCGTTGTGTTAATATGCCGAATTAATCCAGCTGCCTCGCCTCGTAACAAACTTTTCAATTGTTGTAACTTCTGTGCTCCTTTAAGATTGGGATGATTATGAATGGCATTAACATAGAGATCTCTAAAGGAGGGCCATGCCTTATAGTCGCCGCTGAATGATTCGATGTTAATTTTTGGAAGTTTCATACTCGACGTGGTATTAAGTGCTTCATAAAAATGTTTTTGTTGCGTTACAAATGATTCCAAGGTTTCATTTAATTCCTCCCCGCTTTTACCCCATGGTCCCGTTGGACCAGTACGTCGGGCAATGGCGTCCTCGAGAAGAGTGCGAGCTGCGTAATATTCCTCATCGACCTGCTCCGTCATTGATTTGTACTCGGCAAATGCATACAGTTCGATTTCGATTTCTTGAAAATCAGCATGATGTTTGTGTAAATTATTTAAGCGCGGTACTAGTGCATTTTCTGTCGTTTCATCCTCAATCTTTTTCGCAAAATTTAAAATTGCTGCAATTTGTCCCATAATTCGATTTCGGATTCTAATATGGCGATCCATTTCAAAACTACTGTAACACACGCAGAGCTGGCTAGTTGTGGATTATATTGTTTTTCTTTGTTTATTGTTATTTAACTGTTTATTTATTAATCACTTTATACCACTACTTAATTAAAAATTTACACGTGCACACAGTTCAAGTGTTCGATTAATGCAACAATTTACAATTATTATTCACTGTGTTGTTACGATACGTTTTATATTAATTACTATACTAATTAATGATCCTTTAGCATTTTAAGTTCACTGTATAAAGTACCCAATTTGTACTGTTTCAATCTTTTGCGGCTTATAGAAAAATTACTAAAATTAACATGCCACAACACGATATTTTTTTCACTAACTGTTCAACAAACAAACCAAAAATATTGTTCTCGGCTTTTGTGTTTTATGTCCCGTTACACTTTTAACAAAAAAATTTCGAAGTTCGCCACTATTTATTATTATACCGTTGAATTAATTTTTCCGCTTTTATGGTTTGTTTTATACCGCGACTCTTTCTCCACTAGTTCGATTTTTTTTATTTTTATTTTGCGGTACACGATGTACTAATAATTTTATTCGATACTATTTCTTCGACCGCCTCTGTTGGACACTCGTTCGACTGTTTGCGGTACACGATATGCTCAACTAATTTTGTTGGTTAGCTGTGTACCGGCTCCTGTTGATGCCCGAATAAGAGATTCGCCTTGTATATACACACCGCACAACTTGTTTTAAACGATAATTAATTTGTAATTCTTAACCTTTTATTTCTTTACTATATTAATACACGTGATATTTGTTTTAATTAATATACACACGTGATAATATATTCCCGGGTTTCGGCACCATAAAATATGTTTGATCGATTTTATTTTAATAAATCACTTATATGAAATTACACGAATCAATGATATGAAATCACCCAATGTTTATTAGGATTCTCAACTTACAATTTTAAATTATAATTCTTGCTGGTTTTTAGCATGAAGCAAAATTCATGCGTTTTTTATGTGTATGTGTGTACAGCTCGATGACAGCAAAAGAAGTGAAAACCAAAAAAAATTACCAAAAGGGTTTACAATATGTTGTTTTAAATCTAGTACTGCTTGTTTCCATACTTAATCTCTTACTATAAATTGTATTAGTTTTGTTTTATAATTTTATGTTCTAAAAAGAAATCTTATATAATTTTGACGATTTATATAAATCAATTATTAAATACCAAGTTCATATAATGACTCTAGTGGTTAAAATTATAGCTAAGTATAGTGCTTCTAACACCGTGTACATTTTCCGAGGACGCTGTTGTCTTGAATCCGATCTTGATATTTTTTGTGAGAGTAGGCCCTTAGCAGTTCGCCCGCCACCCAACCCATTTATTACGTGTTTAGGTCACATACTGGTACATATATCTTAAAAGCATCCAGTCGTACCTTCAACACGTTTATATATAGCGAACCGCTTGACTATAAGCAGATTTTCTATGGCATTGCCCCCACTGCACTACCTGATCCATTTAGCATGAAGTAGAGAGCACCGCAAGGAGGTACGAATCTAAAACTTTGCTTCCTCTATAATCCACTTGAATCTGTAATGTTGCAGTAAGTTAATGTTGCATAAAGATTACAAATTTTGAACGTGATTTTGTAATTCATTTAAAGAAACAGGACAAGTGAAATGATTTTGCCGGTTACCTATTGGGAATTAGATTTTGTGTTAATTAAAATTTTAATATGTGTCCAATATTTTTTCGTATATTGATTTCACTAAATAATTGATTAAAAATAGATTATCTATAGATTAAATCTATCGTAACTGCTTCACTTCTCATCATAAGTCGTTGTTTCACAACAACTAATAAATTTTTAGTTTTTTAACTGTTCAATTTCTGCCTAAAGTTATAAACTAATTATTCTTTTATAATTATAACCAAATTAAAACCATTTCGCAAAATGTCCTGGTTTATCATGCTTTCAAAAACATGCTAATTCAATTGTAAATTCCACCTCAAGGAATTCCTTTATGAAGGTACATAATACAAAAGCAACAACAAATTATACCAAACCAAACGAATAATAATATTTAGTGGAACAGTTATATTTGGTAATTGCATTGTCATACAACATTATGATATTTACATAATTGTTAGCCTAGAGATATCACAATATTATGTCTACACGTTTGAAAATTGGAAGTTATTAATTTTTGGTTATGAAATTTCACTGAAAAAATTGTATGCTTATTTGTTGGAACTAAATATTTGTCAACATTTTTCTATAAAGAACAGAGGCCAATAAGAAAGGTAACAGTCGTTCGGCCAATCAGCACACATTCACGTATTTTGAAAGATTTAATTAAATTAAAACAAAAAATTTACATTTAAAATTTTTAAAAATAATTCTGTAGGATATTTTTGAAGTTGTCCATGTTTTCGCCATATTGTTTGTGGAATGATGTTTTAGTACTAGAAACTCATGGTTTCGAAATGGCCTGCATAACACATGGACAGTTTTCAAATATATCTACAAAAATATTTTGAAATTATTATTTTCTATTCTTTTGAATCCGTACTCCAAACTTAGTAGTAAATAGCAAAACTAAAATATGAATAAGGAATTCGTAACGTTGCTTAAAAATTTTTAAGGAATAACACCCACAATGCTAAAATGTGGATTGAACCGGGTAAAACTTGGTATTCCTGGGGATCCTTATTGCCGAATAATTATTTCGGCAGGTTGTTTTGACGTTGCTGTATGTATTGCCAAAAGAGAAACCGCTAACTCGCATTTAAATTCGGCAGAATCAAAAATTTGGGGAAATAGCCGCCTATATAAGGCATTTTACAAAAATATAGATTCTAAAATGGGAATTGGTGAATATGTTCATATAAACCGATTTCGATGTGGTAATCCTGCCAATTATTGTAATTGTTGAAAATTTTATTTAGAAAGACAATTTGACATTTATTTAAAAATAAAATTATTACAAATCATAAATAATATAAATGAACTGGTCAATGCGTTTTTGAAGCAATTTTTCAGCCTTCGTCCTTTAGAAACAAGCAGCAAAGAAATGACATAATATAACCAATATAAAATCAGTGGCGTGCATATATAAAACATCAACTGTCATCTCATAATGTGATATTTTTAGTTCTTTTTTAAAGAGTATAATTAAATAACTTTATTTATTTTAATATAAGGCGACCAACTTCATTGGTATATACTTTATTCGGAAATGGGGGTAACCGCATTGCGTTTTCGTTTTATACACACTTTAATTAATATTAAAATAATGATTAATACCAAATTAACCCCCAACAAAAAACCAACAAGTTCATTTGATTCCCATATTTTTGGAACGTCGACATATTGACAATCACTTGGTACTTTCTTGAAAACACATTGGCACGATTTACTCTTTACTAATAGTTGTGTGTCTTCGCGATTTATTTTTATTGATGTCTTGGTTCTAATTAAGTCGAATAAATAATCCAGCTTAAATTCGGAAAAGTCTCCATTTTCTCTAAAGAACACTGCCACAAATTCATTATGTCTAAAACTTGATGTTTTTACTTGAAACTGGTCCTCGCAACCATAAAACACGATACAATTTTTATAGTCCGTATGCAACATCACAATTGTCGGTGAAACATAGAGGTTAAAATCAGGTACCATAAGAAATGTATTAACCTTAAGCAATTCACCTAATCTGCAAACGTATTTCCCACACACATATCGAATCTCCAATGAATTTTCAAAATGGTGGTATTTCGATTCGAAATGGTTACAGAAGAAGCGCATCTCGGGGTCCACATGGAAATTAAGAACAGGTTCGTTATGCATTTGAAACCCATATGCCAAATCCCATCGTACGATATTTTCTCGGATCGATTCTTCAAATTTAGGATAAACTGGTTCAACGTATTTGACATACGAAGAAATATCTGCAGAAAAATAACATCTTCCATCGCGTATGTATTCTTGATTGTTTGTTATAAATCCACTGATTAACCGTGGATTGTAAATTATGAAGTAATAAATGATCTTATACATTTTAGTCAGGATTGTTATTAAAGAATGAATATTTTTTTTTATAAATACTCGATTTAAGTAATTTGTAATAAGGCAATGCTGTCATTATATCTAATAAAATTTAATATGTGCACACTCAATCAAATTTGGAAATTTTGATATACCGTCGATTGCATTTATTAAGTTTTGCAATCCATGCTAATCAAAAACAGCGTAAGAATCTATAGTGTATATGTTACGATTAAAGTTCGAAAGCTGTAAAAGTTCGAAATTTTAATTTTTTAAATCCATTACAGGGCCTAGAACTGGTAGTTCAGATGTCCGATTGTTACTAAATGGTTGTTGACCTATCTCTCTATATCCCCGTAGTTTCATTTATTACCCATCATCATGCGAACTCGTGAAAATTAGTTAACCCGTTACTACCTATACTATTCCAAATTCCAGTTTGCAAAAATACCATAAAATTACTCCAGGGGGTTAAGGGTGTACTTTTGAAGCAATAAAACAGTTTTTTCAATTTTTATTCGGACATTTACCGGTTTCACTTTTACCGTAACATATCTATAATTTGATGAAGAAATTCTTTGGACAGAAGGTTATGCGAGTATTCGGTGTGAAGGTTTTGATCAAAATTTCTTGGACGACAAATAACGCTATTGTAAATTTTTAACAGTGTATTTTAAAAATTCGCAAAATTCATATCATTAATATTATTTGTAAGAATAAGTAGAAGTTTTATTTTAACAAAAATTGTTGTAGTTATATGTAATTACGTTTGTTACGGTACGTTGCAAAAATGTCGTAATATAACAATCCAAACAACAACAATCTCAATGATTGGCTCAAGCATATAATCGCATTGCATTCAAACAAGTACGTGTTGAGATATTCAATTAAAATTAGTAATGGCTTTTTCGATATGACCCGGACGCTCTTATTTCGATTCTTTTAAGTTTAACTTATTGCGGATATTGGATCGAAACAGAGACTACCGATCTTAATATTTCATTGTGCTTCTCTTGTACTATATCGAAATTAATATAGTATTCTAAAATTTTTATCGTATCCACTGATCGTGAATTTTATTTTAACTATTTCATTATTCTATATAAAATCCTACTTCCAATTAATATTATAAATGGGACAGTTTGTTTCGATGTTTGTTACCCCTTCTCGCCACAACTATTGTACGGGTTAATCCGTATTGGGTGAGAATGAGTTGTCAAATTATATATGTATATTCGTATATGAGTAGTTTTGATCTAATTACTAGCAACCCAACAATGAACTAAGTAACCAGTTTCAAAAATTCTAGCATTTTAGTCTCAGCACAGCCTAATAAGAAAGAAAAGCAGAAGTCGGGAAAAACAAGATGAGCAGTGAAGGTTTAAGCAGTAGAAACGCCGGACGGTTCATAGAGTTATTGACCCATGGCTAGAAAGGCGTCTATAGCATGCAGAATATTTGGGATCTCAATGAAGTACTGATACACCGGGGCACGATGTTATATCATCACAATTTGACAAACGTATCACCTACAAAAATATTATTTGATACATAAATAAAGAAATCTAGTAACCTTAGAAATCTTAAAATAGGAATAGAATGGTGTGTCTGTAACTCCAGAGTTCAAATTACGTACAAGATGTAGAAAAAGACAACGTGCACAAAATACAAGAATTCCTACACGGGAACAACATTTTGATGCTTGATTCACGTTGACCCGTGATATAATGCCAAATGAAAGCTCCAAAGTCGTTATCGACCCAGACCATGTATCACGTTGGCAATAATAAAAAAGTGGCTGTGGTGGTTGGCAGTGATCAAATTACATATACTGGCATGGAAGATGGGTCGGCCCATGAGTTTTTCACTCCAACAGGGAGGTCATAGATGTGTTTCATTTCATCACAGGTAATCTGTTGATGAAAATTCCTATTCCCTTTGCATCCTGCCCTATTGGGTTTCGAACCCAGTACCTCCCAATCCAAATGCCAAAGTTTAACCACTGTGCCATTTGGTCGGTCATCAACGAATTCAAACAGCATGATAAGTGGTTGTGTAGAAGAACCATACTGCCTCCATCAGCCAAGTCAGTTTCGAAATTAAAAAAAATGTTCTGGCGATATACACGATTAGAAATTAGACGTGAATTTTAATGTTTATTAGCTTACACCAGTCTATTAGCTTATACCAACTTAACCTAGAGACGCTAAAGTTATTTAAATTTAAGACTCTTTTCGTGGTAGGTTGTTTGTAACGACATGTGGTACGTGAAACATAATTTAGCTGTTATATAGCTGTTGCCAAAATTATTGTCTAAAAATTGTAAAATTTGGAATGAAAATATAATGAAAATTGACTACCTAAAATAAGAAAACTATTGACCAAAGAATGTTAATTGAAGTAGTTGGTTAAACACGAAATTAATTCGCTTAGAGTAATAAAATACGTAATACTAATTTTATTTTGCGTGAAAGCCAAATTATTTTGAAAATTAAACAAAACATCTTCTTAGTGTCAAATTTAGCGCCAATCGAATCTTTAGTTATAAATTCCGTTGATCGCCATATTAAATATATTTATGTTAACAATTTCGGTTTATTTAAAGCAGTGCTACTTAGGTAGGAAATTATACTTACCAATCAACAAGTCATCACTATAACTTTATATTCCAACTTGTCACTTGTACTTACCAGTCAGAACAATTCATTTTATACATTTAAAATAACAATATCGTAGTTAAAGTTTTAAATCACGTACAACTGGTAAGAACTTACAAAACGGTTTAACTTTTGATTGATATTTTTTTAATAACCCGCTCTTACATTCACAACGATTTTGAAGTTTTATACCCGAATTGACCCGAAAATCTGTAATAACCTGAAAACTAAGCCTACGGATGAGTTTTTTCAACATATTATACATGCATATAGTAACAATCTTTGAACAAATAGGCAACACCAAACCTATAGTTAAATACTTTAAAGGTAGAATTGTCTTATTAATACTTTATCCTTCAAATGTATTTAATATACTTGTGTTTTTTATCATTTCAAATTGACATCTAGATATTGTAGTTAATTGAGTTTATAAACTCTTCTTCCAGCTGCACAAAACGATTGTGGAGTGAAAAATGGAACGGATATTAAGTCAGCCAGTGCTAAACTATTTATATTGATTGGTGTAAATGACGACATTTCGGCTGAACAACAACTAATTGTTTTTGCTCAAGGGTAAAGCACTACTACGGTAAAATATTGTAATACACTACTACCAGTGGCTCTATTCTGGTACTTTCCCGGGAATACGGAATTGGGAAAGAATTTATATGTAATTTCTGTGCAATTATTTTTTTTCCGACCTTCTGTGGAACAGTTCTCGCTTTTCTTGGGAATTGGAAATTAGGAAATTATTTTCATGGCGTTTTTGTCTAAATTATATTTTTCTGGCCAACTATTGGGATTAGTTCGGTATAAATATTTTAGAAACAAAGTTGATTGGAAAACTTTTATTCTACAAAATTTTTATTTTATTTATTTTATTTTATTTATTTATTTCAATGTTTGGAAGTTGTACAACTTATTTCATTAGTATGATAACATTACTGGTACATAAATAAAATAATAGAGTTTGAAAACCCTGTTTTCTGGATGTAGTAATCAATATATTGTGTGCGTGGAAAAATAATTAAATTATAAAATAGTAAATTAAAATAGAAAAAATTTGACACCAGTGCAAAAACTAAATTTTTATTTTTATTTTTATGCAACTAATGCATTTTTTCACATAATTACGATAAAAATCAGAACAGTTAAACCTTTTACACGCGTGTTTATCTTGTGAAGTGAATGAACGGTAAAATTTTCTAAAATGTCAAATTGTGAAAAATGTAAAAAAGCTACTGATTCGAGAGAGCGGACTACAATTAGATGTTTCGGACGGTGCAGGAAATTGTATCATTACGCTTGTGTGGATTGGAACTTTGAAAAGTTTGTAAAGTTATTTAAAGAATGTCCATATGCAAGATTCGTTTGTCTTGAGTGCCAAGGTTATGAAGAAGATACGTTGTACGAAGAGTTCAACAAAATTAATCTTTTTATCATGGAAATTAAGCAACATTTAACGACAAACCATTTAAAGATAAGACACCAGCTAGAAGAAATTAAAAATCAAGTAGAAGAAATTCAAAAACCGGCGGAGCAACCACACTCTTTTGCAGCAGTAGTAAATAGTAATCCCAACAAGTTGGTTATGTTACAACCAAAACAACCTCAAGCTAATAAAAAAGATGGGAAAGGTTCGGAACCGAACTCTATAAGCATTTTTGTTGCCTATAAAAATGTGATGTGTGATTTGCGTAATTCAAAAAACACACCCACCCACACCCACCCACAATCTCCCACACCCACCTAACCCATTTACACTCAGCCCAACCAACCTCAATCCACCGTAACTCAACCGACCCAAATCATTCGCAAACCACCCCACCTAAAAATTACTACCACCCCCCACCCACTATCCAACCCCTAAAACTCATCTCACCCGCACTACCCTATACCACACTATCTATATCAACATCACCTCCATCCTCTCTTCCACACACACACCACACAAACCCTCATCCATCAAATCCCAATTCCCACACCAAACCCAAAACACCTCATCCCATCCGCCCCCCCCCCCCCCACCCCCCATTCTACTACTCCTACCACCCTCATAACCACACCATCCACACAAACCCACATCCACACGGGTTATATTTTTATTCCACATTCACATGCTCTATAAAATCAAAATAGTATGGAAAATTAAAAAATAAAATCTTTCAATTTTAGGGAAGGGGGTTAACAAAACCCTTCATATCTCCGAACACCCTGAACACAGAAATGTCCAAATCAATAGGGCACATTCCCATGAATTGCTTGAACTTTTAGTGAAAAAATTAAGTTGATATCTCTATCCGTTCTCAAGTTATCGTAGACACAGACGGACAGACGGCAAACCGAAACCATATAGCATTTTTTTTAACAAAAATGCTTAAAAACTAGAGAAGATTTAACAATGTCACTCGATCCAAAAACTATACCAGTAATGGGCTGTCGCAACATTGCAAATGGTGGAATTATTTTGCAGTGCAACACTAATGATGCTAAGGAGAAACTAAAGGCTATCGTGACGGAAAGGATGGGAGCTGATTATGAAGTAAAACTACTAACGGAGCTTAAACCTAGGGTAAAAATACTTGGAATGTCGGAGAAGCTAGAAAGTGATGAAATAGTATCTGCGCTAAAACAGCAAAACCATTTTCTCGCTAATAGTGATATCAAAGTAATAACCACTTATTGCAGAAGAAACTCTCAAAAAATTAATACAATCATTGAAGTAGGCTCCGTAGATTTTACAAAAATCTTACAAGCTGAGAAGTTAAATATACATTTTGATAGATGCCATGTCGTAGAGTCAGTAGGGATCTCAAGATGCTTTAACTGTAATGGTTATGGCCATCATAGCAATAGGTGTACCGGCAAACTTTGTTGCCCAAGATGTAGCGAGAATCATAAGTTAAGTGAATGTAAAAGTCAAGAAGTAAAGTGTAGCAATTGCATTGCTGTAAATACAAAGCTCAATTTAAATGTTGCTATTAACCACACGACTTGGGACACCTCTTGTGCAGTATACCAACGAAAGATGAAAACATTGAAATACCAAATAAGTTATCAATAGCAGTTCAAAACAAAAGACCTTCTATACACTAATATTCGCAGCTTACCCTCTAATTTCTTAGAGTTATCACACATAATTATTCAATATAAACCGTCAATTGTATTACTCAGTGAATCTAGAACAACAGAAGACATGTACGACTCGGAATTTTTTTATTGAAAATTATAAATGTGTACGGTGCGATTCGGATAGTCGTCATACTGGAGGGGTTGTCATGTATATTCACCAAAACATAAGCTTTAAAATAATTTCGAATATCGAGAAGAACCGCGCTTGGTTTTTGGCGATTCAGATCATAAAAGGATACCATACAACTGGAATATTTGGCGTAGTTTATAGATCAAACCAAAAAACAAAGGCAGCATTTTTAAATAATTTAGATGGATGGTTCGAAGAAGTTATCAATTATAATAAATCGAACTATATATTTGGGGATTTCAATATTGACGTGAAAACAACGATATTTATCTTGAAATAAAATATTGAAAAAAATCATGTTCACACTCAACTGAAAATCGTTTAATTCTAAAAATTATTTTTTTATTTATAAGGTATTTCTTGAAACTAAATAAATTGGTATCAAAGTAATAAAAGATGTCGCCCAGCCACGAGAGCAAAGTATTATTAGAGAACATGAGGACCACCCCTATTTTATTGATTTATTTATAAATAAAAAGAATTTATTTTTACCTTTATTTATTTGATAAGAGCTTATTTTAAGTTTTATGACGTGTAAAGTTGATTATAGTTTCAGCCATAACATCACCCCCTCCTGGCTCAAAAATCGTATTGTGTTTTTTAATTTAATATAACGGTTTTCCGAATTATACCATTTTCAATAAGGCGTGCTAAAAGTATTTAGAACACCTTCTAAATCGTGTTAGTGCCAAATCATGTCTATGCGGGTCATTGGATACAGTTCAGAATAGGGTGTACTCAGAGGATATCTCATTCATGCGTTTGAATAGTTCTCCAGGGTTTTCGGAATATACGTATCCTCTTCGGTCGTATATATTGTTTACGTAGGAACTATGGTATAATAGTGGTATGGAATTAAAAAACATTTTCTTTCACAATTAACATAAAACTTTAATGTTTAGCCCTTACAAAAGCTCTGTTGGGGTATAGTTGAGGTCTTGCGTTATTGTGGTTTGAATATATTATCGGATATAAAGTATCTAACTTCAATGTAATGTATTGCATCGAACAGTTAAAGTGGTTTTAAGTTGCTTTCGAAACCGTACGACAAGACTATATCCGCGTTTTGTATGCATGTAATGATGAACTTTTATTATGTTTCAGTATTCATTTGTCGCCAAAAGTATTTGTGACAATAAATTTTCGGATACGAATGTCAGGATGTTATAAGTCACATAGTCTACTTGTCTTGATAAAGCGATCTGTTGCAGGCACTCATGATCTCGTTATGCTAAAATAAATTTGAAGTTGCGCACGAGATGTACTTCACTATGAATGTGACAAACTGGCGTCATATTTTGTTTATTTTGATGAGTCTGATTTTGTGATCGAGGAGTACTTGACTTTGACGCAATAGCTGTCGCTCAGATAAATTTAATAGCGATGATGAACCGACTTTCATTATCGGTAAAAGCCAGAATTTTTTTTTCAAAAATTCATTTTTAAATATCTGGATCAGTACATTCTTCCATCCAATCCAGGTAAATTTTAATCTTGTAATTTGTCAAAACAATCTATTAGTCAATGATCAAGCTGTGTGTACCCAAAAATAAACAAGTGTTTCGGATGACGCCGGTCCAATTTCTTATAAATAACTTAAAGAAGGATAGGCCAGAACTATTACTACCATATAAATTACTGACACTTACCGATAAATTATTTAATAATTGTTGGTAGAACATCCCATGTCTTTTACTACTATCGTTAACTTTTATTTTTATAAAACAGTTTGCTTTCAGTCGTTCAGCAACGAATGTTACCTATAAAATAAAAATAATTATTAAATTAGTAAAATTTAAATATAATCTACCACGTTTATTAAATAGTGATCCAATAGGAGGTACTTTTTCCAATTGAGATTCTCATTCGGATTCATGCGTGAAAACTGTCATGTTTTTAAAACATTTGTGCTCAGTATTCATTGACATTACACCATGAATAGACTTACGCGAGAAGCTTTGATCGGATCGCTTTGAATACTCAATTCAACTGTGTACGATCATATTTACGTATATCGTAGTCTCAAAATCAAATGCATCCCCATTGGCTGTACCTGGGCGGTTAAGGTTGAATTGCTTGATTTAACGTTAAATCTAATAAATAGTTTTAGAATAACAATGCAAAAATATTAGGATATTCTGTTGCCATAGGTATTACTGAGAAAGTGTAAACTATGTGTTGTAAACTTTATATGTCCTTACTCATCTCCTAGCACAGGGAGACAAAATAATTAAATGCTTCTTTCTGTAAGATCTTTTAAAATGCAAGTCTCCGAGTCCCGACAGCAAAACTTTTAATAGAAATTTATTAAATTTAGTGGCCGTTTAAACCTAGATACTGGGTGTTCCGTCCAATTCTAGTGAGCCAATTATAATGGAAATGGATCGTTAATATTGAGGATTTACTCCATTTTGGATTGACACTTTATGTGGTGCTCTATTTAGAAATAGGGATTTTTACTGTGCTATTTTGGCAAATGTCGCGCCGATTTTAGAATTATCGATTAGCAATACTCATAAAGATTATTTTACAGAATTTGAGTGTACCCATGGACCAGAAAGCAAGTACCATATAAAACTAGAGCAAGATTACTACGGAATCTCTTTTTGTTGTTACTTAAATGTTGAGGACGCCTAGTGAGCAGGTAGGTACTTTGAAAATAATTATACTATACCCTTTCCGCTTTACTCTAGGCAGGATGTGTACTAAAAGCGTAAATCTGTTGATATAACGCTTTATAAAGTCATATCGCAAATTTAAAAATTGTCGGACAACAAAGTTTCTGTGAAGGTATTTCTGAACAAAGAATCATTTTGCTAATTCAACCTTCAATAATGTGAACCTAGCAGTTTGAAAAATGGCGTGTAACCCACCATTGCAAGGCAGTGTGATGTCATGCTCATTACCATGAAAATAAACGCCAACATGTATAGCGTTACGACTCCTGTGATTACTAGCAAGGAATATCAACAGGAATGAGTTCTGACTTCCTTCCTGATATTGCTGTAACACTTGTTGGTAAATATACAGATGCCCTATATGTGATGTTCTAAGCTGGTCATATAAGTGACTTAAAGGCTAGCAAAAAGAAAGCTGTGATGGTTTAATCTTCTAAAAATAGCTGATCATAACACCCCATTATCTTTGGAGGCTATGTATCTTGGAGTCCTGTTAGATTCAAGCTTACCTGAAAATATACTTGCTAAATTGTGGATGCCTTTGCTGCTTTGATACGATGATCTAGGGTTGAAACTGGGACTGGTAGGAAACCTATGGCTCAGGTGCAGAGAATGAAATTTTCATGGATAAGCATAACATATTGAGTGCTGAATTCGAATTATTTGGATCTCGCACATATTGTTATTTGAAATAGGATGTATGCAGTTTTTACAGATAATTGCGATTAGTAATTTAGTGACTATTACTGATATATTTCTAGATAGTTCTTAAAAACTTATCTGGAATATAATTGAAATCATAAATCGACTCGATATTTATATCGTAATTGTAAAGTAAAAATAATTTTTTAAACACTAAGAAAACTACTTACTAATTGGTTACCTAGGGCTAGCAAGAAGATTAAAATTGGCAGACATCATTTGAGTTGTCTTTATAATCAACGCAAGGCAGAAACACAAGAGAAAAAATATAAAAAATTCATATGAAAACCTATGGAATCCGAAAAATATAACAGCGTAGCTAGGATATATAACATCCCCATGGAGGGATTTTGCCGCCTTCACGGACGGAGGTCTTCCAACTATTTCGGTTCATTACACGCTCCTTCCAGTTTCGACATCCTATTGTTCGCAGGCCTTGTTCTAAGTCGTCGCTCCAGCGTAGTCTAGGTCTGGCCTTTTATTCAAAATTAAATAATATTCTAGAACCGTTAATGGTGAAGGTCAATCTTTTGTTTTCAGAAGCAGGCACAGGTCTTATAAGTGTTTTGTAAAGTGCGAGCTAACACGACTCTGAAAGTTATTTTCATCAAAACAACCTATGCGGGCTTTATTATCGGCCTGAAAATCATTTGTTGATATAATAGCTGATCCGAAATATTTAACGACCTCCATTTGGTCTGACCATGCATATTGATAGGGCGGGAGTCGATGATATGTTACTTCGCGCGTCGATGGTATGTAAATTAATTTTTTTAATATTGTATTATTAATATTAAACAAGATTTTTACGACGCACGCGTTGTTCTTCACTTCGAATGACAGCCGTATTGAGAGAATTTATTTTTTTATTTTTTTATTGTTTACGTGGCGTGTATATGTGGCCAGTTGAGTGTCATGTGGCCGTGCGCGGTCGATTATGGAAGTTGATTTATTTTATGTCGATTAATTAATTATCTAATTAGTTGTATGTCACACGGTTGAATGTCGCGAATTATATGTCGTGTTCGCGGCTGCTTGTAGAATCAATTATTTTGCGAATACTTGAGTTGCTACAAACCATTTAAGCTCTTGTTGTGCAAGTACGATTAATATGTAATTTTTTGCCTAGTACGAAAGGTTTTGGAGATGCTTCATTTTTTGTAGCGTTATCCGTGTACATTTTCCGAGGACGCTGTTGTCTTGAATCCGATCTTGATATTTTTTGTGAGAGTAGGCCCTTAGCAGTTCGCCCGCCACCCAACCCATTTATTACGTGTTTAGGTCACATACTGGTACATATATCTTAAAAGCAACCAGTCGTACCTTCAACACGTTTATATATAGCGAACCGCTTGACTGTAAGCAGATTTTCTATGGCATTGCCTCCAGTGCACTACCTGATCCATTTAGCATTAAGCAGAGAGCACCGCGACGATGTACGAATCTAAAACTTTGCTCCCTCTATAATCCACTTGAATCTGTCATGTTGCAGTAAGTTAATGGTGCATAAGAGTTCCAAATTTTGAACAAAATTAGTAATTCATTTAAAGAAACAAGACAAGTGAAATGATTTTGCCAGTTACCTATTAGAAATTAGATTTTGTGTTAATTAAAATTTTAATATGTGTCCAATATTTTTTCGTATATTGATTTCACTAAATAAATTATTAAAAATAGATTATCTATAGGTTAAAACTATCGTAATTGCTTTACTTCTCATCATAAGTCTGAAACAACGACTAATACGTTTTTAGTTTTAGTTTTTTAGCTGTACAATTTCTGCCCAAAAGTTATAAACTAATTATTCTTTTATAATTATAAGCAAATTAAAACCATTTCGCAAAATATCCTGGTTTATCATGCTTTCAAAAACATGCTAATTCAATTGTAAATTTCACCTCAAGGAATTCCTTTATGAAGGTACACAATACAAAAGCAATGGCATGTGTATTGCCAAAAGAGAAATCGCTTACTCGCAGAATAAAAAATCTGGGGAAATAGCCGCCTATAAGGCATTTGACAAAAATATAGATTCTAAAATGGGTATTGGTGAATATGTTCATATAAACTGATTTCGATGTGGTAATTCTGCCAATTATTTATTGTAATTGTGAAAATTTTATTTAGAAAGACAATTTGACATTAATTTAAAAATAAAATTATTACAAATCATAAATAATAACTATATATAAATGAAGCGGTCAATGCGTCTCTGAAGCAAATGTTCAGCCTTCGTCTTTTAGAAATAAGCAGCAAAGAATTGACATAATATAACTAATATAAAATCAGTGGCGTGCATCTATAAAACATCAATTGTCATCTCAAAATGTGATATTTTTAGTTCTTTATTTAAGAGCATAATTAAATAACTTGGCCAATTTCATTCTTATAAACTTTATTCGGAAATGGGGGTAACCGCATTGCGTTTTCGTTTTATATACACTTTAATTAATATTAAAATTATGATTAATACCAAATTAATTCCCAACAAAAAACCAACAAGTTCATTTGATTCCCATATGTTTGGAACGTCGATATATTGACAATCAATTGGTACTTTCTTGAAAACACATTGGCACGATATACTCTTTACTAATAGTTGTGTGTCTTCGCGATTTATTTTTATTGATGTCTTGGTTCTAATTAAGTCGAATAAATAATCCAGCTTAAATTTCGAAAAATTTCCACTTTCTCTAAAGAAGACTGCCACAAATTCATAACATTTAAAACTTAATGTTTTAACTTCAAACTGTTCCTGGCAACCATAAAACACGATAAAATTTTTATAGTCCGTGTGTAACATCACAATTTTCGGTGAAACATAGAGGTTAAAATCAGGTACCATAAGAAATGTATTAACCTTAAGCAATTCACCTAATCTGCAAACGTATTTCCCACACACATATCGAATCTCCAATGAATTTTCAAAATGGTGGTATTTCGATTCGAAATGGTTACAGAAGAACCGCATCTCGGGGTTCACATGGAAATTAAGAAGAGGTTCTTTATGCATTTGAAACCCATATGCCAAATCCCATCGTACGATATTTTCTCGAATCGATTCTTCAAATTTAGGATAAACTGGTTCAACGTATTTGACATACGAAGAAATATTTTCAGAAAAATAACATCTTCCATCGCGTATATATTGTTGATTGTTTGTTATAGATCCACTGATTAATCGTGAATTGTAAATTATGAAGTAATAAATGATCTTATACATTTTAGTCAGGATGGTTTTTAGAGAATGAATATTTTTTCTTTATAAATACTCGATTTAAGTAATTTGTAATAAGGCAATGCTGTCATTATATCTAATTAAATTAATATGTGCACACTCAATCGATTTTGGAAATTTTGATATACTGTCGATTGCATTTATTAAGTTTTTCAATCCATGCTAATCAAAAACAGCGTAAGAATCTAGTGTATATGGTACGGTTAAAGTTCGAAAACTGTAAAAGTTCGAAATTTTAATTTTTTAAATCCATTACAGGATCTAGAACCGGTAGTTCAGATGTCCGATTGTTACTAAATGGTTGTTGACCTATCTCTCTGTATCCACGTAGTTTCATTTATTACCCATCATCACAGCGAACTCGTGAAAGTTAGTTAACCCGTTACTACCTATACTATTCCAAATTGAAGTTTGCAAAAATACTATAAAGTTACTCCAGGGGGTTAAGGGTGTTTTTTTGAAGCAATAAAACAGTTTTTTCAATTTTTATTCGGACATTTACCGGTTTCACTTTTACCATAACATATCTATAATTTGATGAAGAAATTCTTTGGAAAGAAAGTTATGCGAGTATTCGGTGTGAAGGTTTTGATCAAAATTTCTTGGACGACAAATAACGCTATTGTAAATTTTTAACAGTGTATTTTAAAAATTCGAAAAATTCATATCATAAATAATATTTGTAAGAATAAATAGAAGTTTTATTTTAACAAATTATAAAAATTGTTGTAATTACGAGTATATGTAATTACGTTTGTTACGGTACGTTGCAAAAATGTCGTAATATAACAATCCAAACAACAAAAATCTCAATGATTGGCTCAAGCAGATAATCGCATTGCATTCAAACAAGTACGTGTTGAGATATTCAATTAAAATTAGTAATGTCTTTTTCGATATGACCCGTAGGTTCTTATTTCGATTTTTTTAAGTTTAACTTATTGCGGATATTGGATCGAAACAGAGACTACCGCTCTTAATATCTCATTGTGCTTCTCTTGTACTATACGCATATCGAAATTAACATAGTATTCTAAAATTTTTATCGTATCCACTGATCGTGAATTTTATTTTAACTTTTTCATTATTCTATATAAAATCCTACTTCCAATTAATATTATAAATGGGACAGTTTGTTTCGATGTTTGTTACCCCTTCTCGCCACAACTATTGTACGGGTTAATCCGTATTGGGTGAGAATGAGTTGTCAAATTATATATGTATAATCTTAAAATATAGGAATAGAATGATGTGTCTGTAACTCCAGACGATTCGTGCGTATATTTCTTTTGCTTCGCCACATACAAGAAAAAAATACAGAAGTTTTTTTATTTCATTTTGAGCTGACTCATGAGGTGAATGGAATCAAAAAGTTTAAAGCTGGGTTTTACATGACGGCTTTTGGCTCTCTGTTTTCTGCGGCAAACATGCAGGCGTTCAAATTAGGTACAAGATGTAGAAAGAGACAACGTGCAAAAAATACAGGAATTCCTACACGGTAACAACATTTTGATGCTTGATTCACGTTGACCCGTGATATAATGCCAAACGAAAGCTCCAAAGAGGGGTCATAGATGTGTTTCATTTCATCACAGGTAATCTCTGTTGATGAAAATTCCCTTTGCATCCTGCCCCTATTGGGTTTCGAACCCAGTACCTCCCGATCCAAACGCCAAAACTTTAACCACTGTGCCATTTGGTCGGTCATCAACGAATTCAAACAGCATGATAATTGGTTGTGTAGAAGAACCATACTGCCTCCATCAGTCAAGTCAGTTTCGAAATTAAAAAAAAATAGCTTATACCAACTTAACCTAGAGACGTTAAAGTTATTAAAATATTAGACTCTTTTCGTGGAAGGTTGTTTGTAACGACATGTGGGACGTGAAACATAATTTAGCTGTTACATAGCTGTTGCCAAAATTATTGTCTAAAAATTGTAAAATTTAGAATGAAAATATAATGAAAATTGACTACCTAAAATAAGAAAACTATTGACCAAAGAAATCCGGTTCTCACCAATTACAGATCCCGCCCTTTTCAATTCTCACGTACGCAATAATACACCTTGAATTTTGTTACTCAACCTATGATTCATCGCCTACCTGCGCGATCTGTAGATTAATTTTTATTGCTTATTTTTTGTCCCTCCTTCTTTTATTTATATTTTGCTTTTTTCTACTATATAACAAAAAATTTTACTAATACAAATCAGTAGATACTCCTGATGATGACCTAACAAGTCGAAATCGATCGAGTGATTTTTTAAACTTTTTGAAAATTATTCAAAATAATTCTGCGAAACAAAAAACAAGTGATTAATAAAAATGTCTTCATTAAGTACAAACCACTTATGTACGCGCATTTGCATTCGTCAGAATCGAAAATCTGGGGGAAATAGCCGCCTATTAGGCATTTGACAAAAATATAGATTCTAAAATCGATGAACAGATGAATATGTTCATATTACCCGATTTCCATTTGGTAAGTAGTTAGAAAATGACTTTGCTGCGGTTCGCCCTAGTCGTTTCTGTGACTAACATACTTTCCTAAATAACCTTATCTGTTAAGGATGCAGGCAGGGCCTGGGCCCACATGATGCTGAAATATTATTCGCATTCGGATATAATTTGTTATTTGATTGTTGATATTTCAGGATTATGGTAACGTACCTAGGATCGCCGTTATGGTTGGCCTGTACGCCTCTATCATATCATATCATATCATATTACCCGATTTCCATTTGGTAATTCTGCCAATTATTATAATCCTGAAAATTTATTTTTAGAAGAGGAACGAGGATTAAGCAAAAGCGCATCACATTAATTAAAGACAATTTAACATTTATTTAAAAATAAAATTATTATAAATCGTTAATATATAAATGAAGCTGACAAATTTCGGAGTCAATGCGTCTCTGAAGCAATTTTTCAGCCTTTGTCCTTTAGAAATAAGCAGCCATCAACAACATAATATAACTAATATAAAATCGCAGTTGCGTGCATATACAAATCATCAACTGTCAACTGAAACGGGTGCTGGCCAACTTCATTCGTAAATACTTTATTCGGAAATGGGAATAACCGCATTGCCTTTTCGTTTCATATACACTTTAATAAATACTAAAATTATAATTAATGCCAAATCAAGTCCCAACAAAAAACCAACGAGTTCATTTGATTCCCATATTTTTGGAACGTCAAGATAATGACAATTAATTGGTACATTGTTGAAATCACATTGGCACGATTTATTTTTTACCAATTGTTGTGTATTTTCGCGATAATTTAATTTAATTGACGTCTTGCTTGTAATTAAGTAGATTAAATAATCCATATTAAACTCGGAAAAATCTCCATTTTCTCTAAAGAAGACTGCCACAAATTCATAATTCTTATAGCTTGTTGTATTTGCTTCATAGTTTTCCTTGCAACCATAAAACACGATAAAATTTTTATAATCTGTATGCAACATCACAATTTGCGGTAAATCATAGAGGCTAAACTTAGATTCCGTAAGAAATGTATTAACCTTAAGCAATTCACCTAATCTGCAAACGTATTTCCCACACACATATCGAATCTCCAACGAATGTTCATAGTAGTGGTATTTCGATTCAAAATGGTTACAGAAGAAGCGCATCTCGGGAGCCTTATTGAAATTAAGAACAGCTTCATTATAAATTTGAAATCCATATGCCAAATCCCATCGTACTATATTTTCTCGGATCGATTCTTCAAATTTAGGATAAACTGGCGCATCGTATTTGACATACGAAGAAGTATTTGTAGAAAAAAAACATCTTCCATCGCGTATGTATTCTTGATTGTTTGTTATAAATTGGCTAACGATTAACCGTAGATTGTAAAATATGAAGTAATAAATGAGCTTGTACATTTTAGTCAGAATTGTTATTAAAGAATGAATATATTTTTATAAATACTCGATTTAAGTATTTTGTAATAAGGCAATGCTGTCATTAAATATTATTAAATTTAATACTTATGATATAATATACCGTCGATTACATTTCTTAAGTTATGCAATCCAAGTGTCGAAATCGGTAAATTTCATTTTTTAATTTCGTTAAATGGCTCCTAGAGATGTTAGTGGTTTTTTAAATGTAGTATAGGATAGTGTAGATACAGTTGTAACATTAAAATGAACATGGTTAATTTGAATAAATTTTTAAATTATATTTCACCGATCCTAGAGGTGTCAGAGTAGTCAGACCCAGTCTACATGGTCAGATAGATCAGTAAAAAGCCCAAGACTGTGGTAAACACGAAACTTAGCAATTTTTAACTTGTCTAGAAACATTTAAGCTCGAATGCTTATTTCACCATGTTTTCCCAAATTTAAAACTTCTTACTTTTCAATTTTATTCTCAATTGGAAATTTTCGGCAATTGGGATTTTACCCAGATGACATTTCCAAATAAGGTATGAGTCCGATTTACTGTAAAACAATCGAATATTTCGTGTCCCGTTTTCACAACATGGTTAGACAATTTTCTGACCGAATCGAATAAATATATGAAAGAAATTTCGGATTATATGAGGGAGAGGCGATATAACCATAAACGTAAAAATGTCCCTAGACAAGTAAAATATCATCATAATTTGATACCGCTTACCATATTTATAGGGCTTTGTCTGATCTATCTGACCTGAGATGAGACCTCGTGAACATTTCTAGAAGTGGCAACAGAAAAATTAGAAAAACCGCAATTGTTTAAATAGCTATTCGGTCATATAGGTGAGACCCCGTGAACTTATGTATAAGAGCCGGAGATATAAAAGTAAAAACAATGTCTAGAATAGCGTTCTTTAGAATTTAACAACTTTAGGCACCACTTTGCCGCCCAGGTGGTTAAGTGGTTAGCATGCTTGCTCCAGCGACCGGAGGTCCCGGGTTCGATTCCCGGTGGTGACAAGGAAAAATTTCATGGCTGGTTTAGGATCAATGAATTAATCACTCATTATCCGAAATGAAAATATGATTATGAAACCTCATGTGAGGCGGCCAAATCCCTTGATGGGATATAGTGCCAGAGAGAGAGAGAGAGAGAGTAAGTTGTATCACAATTTTCTCGTGTTTATCTCAGATTGTAAGGGACTTCTTCTTAACCTCCATATAAAATATTTTTAAAGATGATCTAAAAATGTTTCAATTTCACTACCAGACAAATGTAACTGGAATATTTTTAAATTTAACAGAGTAAATTTTTGGTATGTATATCACAATTATCGTAAAGTTATTTTTATAAAGGACGTTTGACTAATTTGAGGTTTGTGTTTAAGGCTGATTCTCGACAAGGCCGTTCTCCATATAAATTCTAAAAACTAATGTTTTTAAATTTTAATTTGAGTGGCAAAATCAATCTAGTAGTGCTAAATTTAATAAAAGTATTTTGTTTATGACGTCGTGTACATAAACCATTTATCAGGAGGCCAGGTTTTCCATTCTCGATAAAACAAAATTTCTACAAGAAATTATTTTTGAAAAACGCGCCTGCTTTTACTGTGATTGTAACAGATCGCTAGTAATTTCATATTATTTATGAGTTTTGTTGTGTTGTCTGGGTAACATTCATGAGTAATCAAATTTTATCTAATGCCATGAGTAAATCATTATATTTAAACCATGTAAACTATATAGTTAACTAACGTATATGTGATACCATTTATTGTATTTAACGGCTTAAGCAACAAATTTTACCAATGATTATTAATGAATAAATAATTGGTCCCCAAAGAATAGTCATATAAACCAAGACAATATAAACTTCTGATGTTAGTCAGATGAAAACTTTATGCCACGCCAGTCAAGCAATTATCATGTGGTATAAAATTATTAATTCTGTCATTATCATAAATCAATGGTAGGTTGTGAAATCTTAATAGATAAACCAGAATACATTTGCAATGGAACATGCAACAGGGAATGAACAAGTGCAAATCAGGTCATTTACCATACCACATAAAAGAAAATTGAGTACGCTTCAGGTACATAATGGTTACATTTTTAAACACCTCAAAACGAGTGGGGATTTCGAAAATTCTGTAATTATTTTGAAACTAAATACTGGTATTTTGAAAAATTCGAAATTCTTTAGAATTGGACTTGAAATATTTTATTCACTTTATTAGCAAAATAATATCTTTGTGACGATGTTTATAAACTTAAACGTCAAATTCAATTGTCAAATTTATAAATTACAATGAACTCTCTAAAATTATGGAAGAGACAAAGAAAACCCGGTCTACCATTGTATAGGTTGTGGCAAAAACAAAAATGTTATGTTCTATTACTTTTTTTCATCAATATATTAAAAAAAACTCGAAACACCAAGTCGAATATTGCGACTAGTGTTATTTTGAATCATTTAATATATTTTTTCATTTACAATAAAAGTATTCAAAAGTTGTTATAATTAATTAGTGTTTTTATTAAAGTGCCAATATAAGTATACACCTGACATACAGTGCATAGTGAAAACAGCGTAATTATACACCTTCATACAGCGCAAAGCGAGAACAGCATACACAGCGTCATATATTTAAAAAGTGGGTAAAGAAACAACAAGCCCTCAAATTGGTGATTTCGACGGGATCTGTGTGCTTCCATATTCGATTGATCAACTGTATTTTTGCAACTAAATTATTTCTAAACGGTTTCATCATTCTTGTGCTGTGGATTTTGTGTCGGGTGCATCCAGATCATTCCGAATTTATTGGGTAACGAGCAATCAGCGGGACACCGAGCAACAATAAATCATTTCACAACAAATTGTAAACGTGAGTAGATCGGTAAGTTTGTTTTCCCCTTAATTTTATTGAGTTCACAAATAAAATTTTATTTAAAAATTAAAATTAACTCCGGCATTTTATTTATTTCATTCTTTTTCTTCTACTCGGTTTTGCATTTTTGTTTCGCGTTTCGGTTTAAGTTTGTAAATGTGTGATATTCCTTCCAACTCCCCGTCAATGACGAGGTTTATGGGGATGCAAATTCTGTGGAAACATCTAGTCAGCCACAGAGTATGCAAAATTTATTAGCGGAGCAATTTCAATTGTTCCGCCAATCGCAAAATTTATTCCGGGATCCAGAGGTTGCTCAGTCGTCTGGGCAGTCTGGTTCTGGACCTGGTTGGACTGGGGTCCAAAACACAAATTTGGAGATTGGGGCGGTCTGATTTCGACCTCCGCAACCGTTGTACGGTCAGAATCCGGCCGTTTGGTTCATGATTCTGGAATCGCAGTTCGCTGTCGCGAACATCAGGTCGGAGACCATCAGGTTCTCTTATGCAGTGGGGTCGTTGGACGCGAGACTGCATGATCGTTTCGCGGATTTAATTCTCCGCGATAAGGGTACACTTCCTTATTCTGTTTTCCAAGCGGAAGTGATTCGCGTATTAGGCGAGTTGGAAATGTCACGCCTTAAAATAAAAATAAAAAACCGTGTCAATTACTGAGTCAGATACGTTTGAACGCTGGCAGTAATTTCAACGACAAGTTGCTCAGACAACTTTGGATGAAGGGGTTGCCTTCGCAGGTTCAATTTATCCTAACGACTTTTGAAAATGATTTAACGTTAGATATGTTGGCAGCACGTGCTAACGGGTATGTCAATCCAACTGGCATTTTTGATGCATCTAATTTAGACGCTACATTAGAAGATTTTAAAATAAAAATTTTGGCTGATATTAAATCTATGTTTCCTAGATCTCGATCTCGTTCTAATAATAGAAATCAAACAAGTTCTCGTTCGAGATCTACAGGTCAGGTTAACCCAAAATTCGATTTGTGTTCTTATCATTTTAGGTTCGGTGATAAAGCTCAGAAATGCCAGATTGGCTGTAAATTTTGTGATAAAACCTGCGGAGGTCAGTCGATCAAAAAGGATTTTTAAATGTTCATCAGGACGTGACGACCGTCACTGATGAGCCTACTACCAGTCGTCTATTAATACTTGATTCAAAGTCTAGAGTTGAATTTCTAATAGACACTGGTGCTGACGTTTTGGCTGTTCCACTCAAAATTGGTCACATTCCGCAGGCGTTAACTACTTTCACATTTTTCGCTGCGAATGGAACGCCAATTAAATCATATGGAACAAAAACTCTAAATTTAGATTTTGGGTTACGGCGTAATTTCGAGTGGGAATTTATAGTGGCAGATGTTTCGCTGCCCATTATCGGAGCTGATTTCCTTAAAAGTTCTGGATTGATAGTTGATCTTGGCAAACATCGTCTTCTAAATAAAACGACATCATTATTTACTGTTGGTTCTATCTCTCTCACAGCCGAGTCAACACTGTCTCAACTAGACAAATCTAACGTGAATAATCAAATCCAGCAACTTATTTCTAAATTCTCAGAAATTATGACAAACTCCCTAAACGTCAAACCAGTTAAGCATATGATCACTCATCGGCTGGAAACTTTTGGACCACCGGTTTCTTGTAAAACTTAACGTTTGGCACCCGATAAATTATAACGATTGCAAAACAGTAATTCGAGAATGTGATGGCACTTGGAATTTGTCGTCCGAGTAATAGTGCATGGTCTAGCCCTTTGAATCTTATCTTGAAGGAAAATTGAGATTGGAGAACATGTGAAGATTACCGAAGTCTGAATCGTGTTACTATTCCAGATCGTTATCCTATTCCACATCTTCATCAAGGTTATCCAAGTTTATTATCAAATCCCTATTGAACCGTCTGATATTCCAAAAACTGCTATTGTGACTCCCTTCGGTTTATTTGAATTCACTAAAATTACTTTTGGTCTCAGGAATCCAGCTCAAACTTTTCAGAGATTCATACATTCCGTATTTGTGGGACTTAATTTCGCATTCATCTACTTAGATGATATTCTGATAGCGTCTAAAACTTTCGGGGAACATGACGCGCATCTCGAACTAGTTTTCCAAAAATTATCAGACAACGGTTTAATAATCAATCCTGGAAAATGTGTCTTCGCTTCACCTGAAGTTAAATTTTTAGGACATTTTGTTAATGCAAGTGGCATTTTACCTGTTCCAGAACGTGTTGAAGTCATCAAAAATTTTGAACGTCCGTTAATAGTTAATCAACTCAAAAGATTTTTGGGGATGAATAATTTCTAAAGACGTTTCATTCCAAACGCCGCGATTGATTCTACTTAATGATTTTCTTAAAGGTTATAAGAAAAATAGTAAAATTCCAATTAATTGGTCAGCAGAGTCCATTGATGCCTTCAACAATTATAAGGAGAAATTCTGTAAAGCTACCCTTCTTGCACAACCTTCATCTAAGGCTAATCTCACTATCATGGTAGACGCTTCGGACACAGCTATCGGCGCAGTAGTTCAACAGTATATCGGCGATATTTGGCAACCAATCAGCTTTTTCTCGGTTCGTCTTAATGAAACGCAACAAAGATATAGTGCTTATGACAGAGAGTTAGTTGTTAGCAGCGTACTCTGGCATCAAGCATTTCAGATATCTTTTGAAATAACGACAGTTTACGTTGTTTACGGACCATAACCCACTTGTCTAAGCTTTTTGTCAGAATCCGGAAAAGGCATCACCGCGTCAATTCAGACATTTGAATTTCATCGGGCAATTCACAACCGACATCCAACACTTATCAGGCATAGATAATGTCGTCGCAGATACACTTTCCCGCATTAATATAATTTCTATTCCTAAAAGTAAAGAAATTGCAGATGCCCAAACCAATGATGACGAGCTTAAAGATCTTATGCGCGATAATTTAACTTTAAAGTTTGTCCAAGTTCCGTTGAGTTTTAACTCTAACAAAACTATATTTTGTGATATTTCGACAGCTAAATAAAGACCTTTTATTCCAATTGAATTTCGGAAAAAAGTTTTTGAAGCCTTTAATAATCTTTCACACCCTGGAATTAAAGCAACAACCAAATTATTGGCGAAAAGTGTCATGTGGCCCTCCATCACGAAAGATTCAAAAACTATGGCACAATTCTGTTTAGCTTGTCAGAAATCCAAAATTTTAAGACACCCGTTTCACCTCTCGAATCTTATCAATTAACTTCGCAACGCCTCGCAGAAATTCAGTTAGACATCATTGGTCATTTACCTATTTCTGACAATCAGCGGTATTGCGTTACAGTAATCGACACATTAATCGACACATACATTAATCGAGGCATTTCCAGTTCCTGATATTACTGCAGCTACTGTCGCTTCTGCGGTATACTCCACATGGATTTCAGACTTCGGGGTACCAAACGATATAGTCACCGACCAAGGTTCGCAGTTTGAGTCTTGTCTTTTTAATGAATTGTCAGCATTGATCGGATTCAGACGAGTAAGAATGACGGCTCATAACCCAAAGTACAACGGTATTATTGAGAGATGGCACAGAACGTTAAAGACCGCAATCATGTGTCACGAACGAACTGATTATGGGTAACGTTCTTGCCAACCGTACTAATAGGTTTACGCACGTTATTTAGTGACGAACTTAAAACTTCTTCCGCTGAACTTGTTTACGGAAGTACATTGAGGGTGCCTGATCAATTTCTAAATTTTTTTTCGACTGATAAAATTCTTCAGACAGATTTTGTTAATAATCTTAAAAAACATTTTGATGATATTAGACCGCCTCCGGCAACCAGGCACTCCAATGTAAAAACTTTCGTAAGCAGAGAGCTTTCAACGTGTTCACGCGTATTTTTAAGGTCGGATTTTGTGAGGAACTCCTTACAACCACCTTATTCAGGACCGTTTAAAATTCTCGAAAGAGAGGATAAGTTCTTCACTATTGACGTAAACGGCAGGTCAAGTATGGTATTTCTGGATCGCCTCAAACCGTGTTTCGCGAAGAATGCAGACATCGTGGGATCGTTTCCGGTGGCTCCGCTGAGTGAGAGAACTTCGGATAACGAGCCGGGTTTTATGGTACAAACGTGTTAAAAAAGGTTTGCTTCAATCTCCCACCGAAGGAACCAGTTCAAACAAGGACTGTAAGAAAAATTACACTAGTGGCACGTTTTGACTGAAAGCAGCTTCTGGAAGTCGAATATTGCGACTAGTGTTATTTTGAATCATTTAATATATTTTTTCATTTACAATAAAAGTATTCAAAAGTTGTTATAATTAATTAGAGTGTTTTTATTAAAGTGCCAATATAAGTATACACCTGACATACAGTGCATAGTGAGAACAGCATACCAAGCGTCATATATATCCCTTTTTCAACCAAGAAAACAAAAAAAATTGGCTCAGTTTTAGTCCAACCCACACAAATGTGTGAGTAAAAAACCATAGTATGTAATGGCGTTGTTGATAAAAAAATTCGCTTTATTTGTAGTAAAACCAACAAAATTGTGTGTAACGATATATTGTTTTTTTCGGACGAAAATAAGTTAAAAAGGAATTCACAAATGTGTAAGTTGGTTGAAAACACGTACAAAAATAAATTTTTGACATGGTACTTTTGCCCTACTCGCACAATTGTGTTAGTAAATCACTAAAGGGATATATATAAACAGTGGGTAAAGAAGTAACAAACCCACATCTTAATGTTACATACAGATTACGAAAATTTTATTGTGTTTTATGGATACGAAAATATTGACGAGATTTATAATGTGTGTTTGTGGAGGTAATATTCAAAAAAAAAATGGAACTCAGAACACGTTTAACCTTAGCCATGTGGTGGAATTAATTGGAACAGAAACATTCATTGAAATACAATCGAGTTATTTGCAAAATAAAATGGCAGGCAACCAATACTAAAGGTGTGTGCACTGTGCAATGAACTTTTCCACATATATTAACCGCCTATAGCCGAACAATTGAGAATTTGTAAGCTTTTGAAAATCGGATGAGTAGATTATATGTAAGTTTGGTAAGAGTCGCATTTTCAATGTCAACCTCTTTTATTAACAGTACAAAAATTGTAGAGAATCGTTGGAGTTGTAATCACCGTTGGGTGAGGCTAAATATTTCATAACGTACGGCGTGCGTAATTCACTAAGGAGGTACTTAGTGTACGAATTTTATGATCGTTCCTAAATGACATCTAACCTAAAAAAAAAATTATATGTAGATTTTCTAAGCAATAAATCCACCCAAAAATGACACCAAAAATATTCAGATATAATATAGCTAGTGTGCTAAATAAAAATAAAGCCAGAATTTATACGATATTACAATAAATACATATATATCTATGTCCGTCTGTCTGTTCTATATTCTAGAAAAAAATAAATAAAAATTTATAAAATATGACCATGATGTGGGTTTTATATTTCGATTTTTTATTTTTTAAACAAAAATTTATATTTTATTATTGTTATAACAAAAAAAAAATGTTTTAAAATATATAAATAATACACAATATATGTATATGAACACAGACTAGCTAGAGAGCGAGAACCAGAAAACATGCCAGAAGGATAATAAATGTCGTGAATGTGGATTGTGAGATAAATATATAATTTTTTTATTTTGTGTTACATTCGTATTTATTTTATTTAACCGTGGCTTGTTTTATTGTAAACTGCGCGATTTATGTTTATCCGCGTAAATTATTGCTCTTTTAGTATTTAATCCACGTGTACTTGCGTGGATTGATAATAATTTTTCATAGAATCGAGATTCGGGGATCACGCTCTGCAATATGAATCTCGATGCCCCACAAAAAATAATAAATCAATCCCCAGAATATCTTCCACATTTTAATAATTTTCTTTTATTTTTATTCCAATTTTAATTGAAAATTCAAAATGGTTTTACTTCATGGTATATTTTAAGTTCAAATGCCTTGGGCTTGTATATTTTTACGATTGAATAGATGATTTTTCTCTACCACACGCATACATACATAAATTACATGGAAATTAAACATGAAAAACTTTATGTACATTTACATATATGCGGATATATGGAAAATGACTTACAGTTATAAAATTGTAATTACCTTTTTATATTTATTGTATGTATATGATATCAAAATAATATAAATTGTGTTGTAATTGAAAATGTTCTTTTTTTAATTTTTTTCCAAAAAGATATATACATTTTTCAGTAATTTTATTAATGTTTTTCGAGTGGAAAAATATACAGAACTTCCATCTGAATAAACATACAATGTTCAATAAGAACTATAGGTAGTAGGGATTGGTCGAGTACGTATAAGTTTACAACATACATTTACCACAAAAATTTAACCTCACAAAAACATAAACGCTCGTAAAAAATATCAATATAGAAATTTGCCTTATAAAATTATAAACCAAAATTTTTTAAAATTAGGGCAAGAATGAAGTTAGTTGTTTTAATTCAAGTTCGAAAAATTCGAAGAGCGACAGCTAGTTGCTAAAATTTAACTGTTTAATTTACATATTTGTAAATACAAAATGTAAATATTGGTTTGTCATACGCTTTTAAATTTTTTCTGTAGAAAAGAATTTGGGATTTTATATAAAATATTTAATTAATTATATTATTTAACTGTTATTTGATGTCCCATCAATAAAGTTTTTATCAAAATATTATTTGCACGGTTAATAAAAAAGAACTATGGTTAGAAAATTGTGAAATATAAAATGAAGCTAGGCACTCAAAACACAGGTTTTAATTCGTTGGTGCAAAAGGCTCCTAAGCTTAGCAGCGAGATCGATGCTTTGACAATTTTCCGCGTGTGGGTTAAAATGTTTATCAAGTTATCGAAAAAAATGGAGAGGTGCATACAAGAATAGTGTAAATCGGCCAAGCTCGAGCGCAAGTCTTTACAAACAACTATTCCGTGTACCTAGTTTACCAATAACTCTCAAACACATCTAACACTTCAGGGAAACGATTGTGGAACTACGTGGCGTAAATTTACTCCGGTTACTAGGAACCGTAAAGGCGTAAACGTCAATAAAACATTGGAACTATTAGACACCAGTGTGAAGTATTTAACGTTAATAAAAAGTGTAAAAAGTGTAGCTACACTTTTTAACGAAAAGTGTACACTGAAAATGTGTAGCTACACAAATTATCAAAAAGTGTAGCTGGAAAAGAAAAAAAACAGTTTGAAATTTGAAACACGTGGTTTAATTAAAATTATCCATTAAAAATAAACAATTAATATTGAGAATCAAAGTACTAGAAAAATAAGTTTATATGTATACTTTATAAAAAATTTGTTAAAAGTATTTTAATTCAAAAAATCATCGGAACAATGGTTGCCAAGTGTGGAATTTATTGTTTTTAACTTGAGATGGTGTCGGGAGTTTGAAAAAAAAATTCAATTTCAAAATTGAAGTTAAAATTTCAAACGGTTTTTTTTTCTTTTCCAGCTACACTTTTTGATAATTTGTGTAGCTGACACATTATTCGTTAAAAAGTGTAGTTACACTTTTTATTAACGTTAAATACTTCACGCCGGTCTATTAGACTCGATCGCAGAAACAGACATTCAAAATTTTCTAAAAACTGAAAGAGAATGCCGTTCACTCAATCGAAGAAAAGAAAGAAACATATTCCGCTGCTCAAGACCCAAAATGGGAATACAATATCCGATTTGGAATGATACAAATCATGTCTGAATAGTTAACATACACCCGAGTAGTATGCAATAATAATAAACTCGTGATGGAAGAAGCATTACGGCCTAATTTAATTTGGAATTGTGGAAGATTATGCGTTACTTGATTGCTGTTTCACCATTCCCGTGAAATAAAGGCCCACTACAAATGAGCAACGATTTTTTGGACTCCTTATTAAATATTGAATATCTTTTACTCCTTTTATTATTACAATATATAAGCCAAACGGATAAATTTATATGCCGATTCACCCGGTGCAAATAGCTTTTATTCGTTTGTTCTCTAGAAATTTAAATAGCATGACGACATTAAATTTTGACGACATTAAATTTTCATTTGGTGTCTCATTTAATAAAATTGAAGTTAATAATTAAAGTTTTAAATATATAATTATATAATTGTATTTACATTTAACTATCGTATTTACGTTTAACTTGCTCTTTGTCGTTGCTTTAGAAAGGGAGCCCATTTTTATATTAAAAAACTCCATTTATATTTTTTGCCAAAGGCCTTTTGCGTTTAGCCCCTGCAAACTAAAGAGAAAATAAAATAAAAATTTAAACTAAAATTTCTTACGACAGAAAATGTAAAGCAGCTGTGATTCATCTTTCATCATATAAACAGGGAAACGTTATAGATAGAGGTGGGAACAATTTCATTTTCATCTCGCGCCCATAATTATATTTTAGCTCGTTTTGGTCGATAAGCAAACTTTCATTCTCATGCAAAACAGGGGTTACTGCAGCTTCCTTCACGCAACGTAATTTTCCGATTCCAAGAATATCTAATTTATGAGATTTACGTGAGGCTCCTTATTTATTAAGCTGTAGAAAAAGTATATACTTTTGTATACGATACGTGTAGTTATATCGAATTTGTTGTTGTTATTGTCGATTTGTTATTCAAAAATATTGATCTCTCTACGAGTACATCCAAGAACATTATTAAAAAGTAAGACACATACTTTACAAAAATAAAATATGTATGTACTTATGCAAGTTGCACTTCAAATAGATAAATAAAAATTATCGGTAACAACATTTATTAAAGGACATAAAAATTATTAAATAAAAGGACACTTATTTTTCACTGAACGTACAAAATTAAATTGAAAATGTCAAATGTCATGTTTTGTTGTTGATTCGTTCGTTTTAGAATATTTTTTATTTGTATTCGAGTTTAAAATTCCGGCGTATAGCTAGCGCCACTTTTTGTATGAGAGATTAATTACATGGAAAAAGCCTCAAAACTCAACTTGTTTTGTATATTTTTTATATAGAAGAAATAACGAAATTTAATAAAATAATTACATGTAACTCAATTATAAATGTAAACTTAGTTTATTTCGATAATTTTTCTTAATTTATTTCAATATGTTTTCGGTTTTCCCGTTTAAAACACCGCCGTATAGATAGCGCCACTATTTATATAAGAGAAAATTGATATTAGTAAATAGGGGAAAAACCATATGACTAGTCAAATACCCCTTTCGAGTTCAAAAAAAAATTTTTTTTTGATTCAATTTAAGTTCACCATACACGAATGTGTATGTAAATAATGACTGGTTTTAATGTCTTCCGTATTTTAACGGATCTTAATTAAATCGGAATTCTTTTTGAAAAAAGCATAATAATTTGATAACAAATTAATTATATAACATATAATTTATTTGTTCTTGATAACATATTAATTATTTTATCATTATTATAGTTTCCGTTATTTTTCGGACGAAAACAAAACTAAGTGGTTTACACAAATGTGTACACTGGTCTTCAATTACCACCTAATTCTATGTTTGACATATTCGTTTGTCGTAATCGAAATTTACATACACAATTGTGTATGCGGGTCAGGAAAGGGATACATATTATTTTTTGAATATTTTTTATATAGAAATAACGAAATTTAATAAAATAATTATATAAAAGACAATTATAAATGTAAACTTAGTTTATTTCAATAATTTTTTTTAAACTAATGTAAATAAATAAGTAAACATTGAATAAAAGACAGCAATTTGATTCGCATTGAATGCATTTTGTGCATGTATAATATGTGAGCCATGTAATAATTATTATATTTTGTATATTTTTATATAAAATCAACGAAATTTAATAAAATAATTATATATAAGACAATTATAAATGTAAATTTAATTTATTTCAATAATTATTATTGAAATTTATATAAATAAATAACTAAACATGGAATCACTGAAAAAAATTCAAATCGCTTAGTAGTAGTAAAATTTGTGTACATACATATACATAATTTTGTGGTTAAATATTTAACAAGAGATGGCAGCACATAATATTATGTATGTGCTTAGATTTGAAAAAACAAAAAACCACCAGTAAAATGTAATATATAAAAAATGTTTTAAAACAAATGAATAACGGTTTTTTCAAATTTTTTACTATATAAGGACAGCATATTTTGTGTAATTTTCACTTGCAATCGGATAAACCAAGTGGTAAGTAATAATTAATATTAACTTCTAGTGGTTGTTAAGTAATGGTCAAGCCCTCACCAGTGGACAGCGCATTACTTAACTCGGTAGTTGCGGAAACTCGGAAGTTGCGTAAGCACGCGGGTTTCCTTTCTGCTGTGTTATCCCTTTAACATTCACAATTCTCACTATTCTATAATTGTTGAATATTGAAAAGTGTAGAAACTTTTTCCGTGTGTGTGTCACTGCGTCATGCCTTACTGGCATGACTGACCAGATACAATGTTGGGTTGCACACACACGGAAAAGGTTTCGTAATTGTTGAGTTGCAGTGCTGGATCCTCGTCTGATTAGTTCATTTGTGGCATGTCCCAACTCGCACTCCGGGGAATGAACTAATTATTCGTGGTAGCACCTGGGATTCGATGACTCATTTTTGTTATATTTAATTACAGAGTCTTAAAAATGTCTCAAAAATTATATTTCTGCGGGAATTTTTTTTTTTTATTATAGTACGAAACTATGTGCAAAGTGTCATAGCCAGCATATTACGTCTCTGTTTCCACATCGGTCCAATTTTGCCAAAAATGTGGTATCACATGGAACAGAGACGTGAATGCTGGCAAAAACATTTTGTAACTAGAAAACCAGCAACAGCTACACGTACACGGGTTACAGACGACACGACGGGCTCATCGTCCACTCCAAAGTCCACTACAAATGATGATAGTAAAGCCACAAAATTTACCACAACTGCTGAACAAATCAAAAGGCAATTATCAAAAACGGATACAGCATTATCAAAAACAACGAGTACAAAATTTGGAATAGGAAACCCATCTCCAATCTTGAAAACTTCTGATATAAAGGTAAATATTCAATGAACAAAATACCGAATTTAAATTGCAAAATATACATACATATATGTACATATAATTAATTCAATTTTTTTTGTATAATTTTAAATAGAGAATTGGTGAAAAATGTAAAGCTGCAACAGGAGGAACCACAACACTTAGTAGTACAACACAGTCAACAACAAACGGTGGAACTAGAAAACCAGCAACTACACGTACAAGTGTTACAAAAGATGATAGGCCTTATAAAAAACTTTCAATAACAAAAGAAAAAATGTAAACTATAAATACATATATGTATATTCTCAAAGTAAAAATTATTACTTTGGGATGATTTTCTATTTATGAATAAATAGAATATTTAACGTCTTGTTAAGTTAACATAATGTTAATCAAATATTTGATTAACATTATGTTAACTTAACATTTTGTTGATATATTTTATTTATTCATAAATAGAAAATTTAATTTTAATTACCCGAACGGTAAAACAGCATCCCGATAATAAAGTGATGATTCTTTATGAATGTTTCAATGTTTTGTCAACACTACGTATATACATATATTCGTATATATTCGTTATGAGCGGATCCTTTTCTACTGTAAGTGGGGCAGACTATTATAATAAAGCGAACTTTTCTTCTATCTTAGAAACCGCTTTTGAAGTTGAATTAGCTCTGGAGGCAATTGGTCATGATTCTAGAACTATAAACCCAGAACTATAAAATATTTAGTGTGTTACCTAGATTGATCTATTGTTATCAGGGCTGCACAGAATCCAAATTGTTCTAATCATATAGTGGACAATTCGGGCATGATTCATTTATTAGGATACCACTCGATCAGATTTAAACCGAAAATCTCCAGAGAAACACTACCTCCGTTAAATAATAATTCATCTGTGATAAAAATAATCGAACTATATATTGAAACCCAAACTATTAATTGGAATTTCGAACTAAAATTAATCGGAAAAGAAATTATAATGTCTTAAGAAATTATACCCTCTTTATCTGGCAATATATTCCGTCAAGGGATTTGGCCGCCTCAAATGAGGTTTCATAATCATGCTTTCATTTCGAATAATGAGTGATTAATTCATTGATCCTAAACCAGCCGTGCGAATTTTTTCCTTCTCACCACCGGGAATCGAACCCGGGACCTCCAAAGCCGTATTAGGTTATATTGAACCCAACCAAAGCCGTATTAGGTTATATTGAACCCAACATGACTGTTTTATTGGCGTGGAACTCGACATATGTGATGATATCACCAACGTCATTATATTTAAAATTGGCCCAAGCCTCCAAAATCAGTTATACCTCCTTATAGATTTTTGGACAGCTTTTTCAATTGCTCCGGAGTCGGTGTCGACAAACTTGTAGAAAATAAAGCCTTTGCAATAAACAAAATCATTATTAATTATTCTCAAACGTTCGTCTAAAGCGTTTTTGGACCATTGTGTTACAAAGTCGCTTAGTCTCCTACTTGAATATGGTTTCCAGTTAAGTTTTAATTCGATAATTTTGACACTTTTTTAATTTTTAGTGCTGCAAGGTGATATTCTTGTTTATAATGCATCTTATTTAGTTAGGGACTTGAATGATGGATTGATTCTCAAGATGGGTGAACGCATTTTTGGATTTTGAAAATTTAAAGATTATGATTTCTTAAATTCTCCTTTCGTACAATTGCTACATCATCTCTTCAATATAATTTGGATTTAATAGTACTCGCGAAAGTTTGATTTGTGTGATTGTACGTGTATCAACGAATAATAATGGGGGAATTCGTCTGGCGACTAACACTTAAAACATAAAAAATTATCGATGTACGACATCTTTATGCGCAATAAACAACAGCAGTTTGACAAATCAGTGACTTACACTGTTCTGCTACACTGCGGTCACTGACAACAGTAATCCTCTCAACTATATCATCTATTAATAGATAACTATGAAATTTTGAGCAAGCTGCGTCATTTCGACTTTAGTTTGTGTTTGACAGCCATTGAAAGCAGAAATATACTATGGACTCTGCACCATCAATTTTAATGGTAAAGAACTGGTTTACTAAGTTCCGTTGTGGTCGTACCACCACAAGTGATGCCGAACGTTCATGTCACCCAAAAGAGATCGTCATGGCAGAAATAGTCGATAAAATCCATGGAATGATATTGGAATTTCTGAAAATAAAAGAGAGTGAGGTGGCTTAGGCTCTAGGAATCTTAACTGAGCTGAGCGGGTACATTACATTTTATATGAATATTTAGCGAAGAAAAAAGCGCAATCCCATCAAACGAGTAGTCACCATGGTGATGGTGATTTTGGACTAACGAAGTGGTCATCACTAAAACAAACGCCTATTTTGAGGGCCTTGAGAAACCCATTTGGAAGTAATAAAAACTTGAAAAAACGCTGGTCTAAATGAAACGAGTTTAAAGTTGCCGAAAAAAATATCTTTAATTGAAAAGTTACTGACTATCAAACTGCCCTGGTAATAATGCTGTATAAAGTGGGAACTATAGATAGAATAAAAAAAATAAAAAAAATAACGTTAGAGAGCGAGAGATAGGATTCATATGTATTCGCCCATACTCAGAATAAGAAAAATAAAAACTATAAGAGAAATTGCGTTTTATTTTGCTGTCATTTAAAAAAAATAGCTAGCGGAAAATAAGAGAATACGCTACTCGCCGCAAGTGGCAGCACTATCCCTAAAGAGAATTTATTTTGTTACGTAATTTCCGCCATTTCTTATAACAAGTCCTTAAGAAAACTAGTATCTGTACATTTTGCACGATATAAATAAATTTTAAACTGGAGAGAACTCGGCTATTTCTTAATTAAATTTTGTAAAAATTGCTTGCATACAGGGACAATTCGAAAAAAGTTTATGGATTACAGTTTTTACTATAACTTTTTGATTTTCTGCGGCATATAAGTTATTTTCCGTTTTTGGCCAATATCTCAAAAACTTCCACTACAGCAACCAACACTTTCGGTTGTTTTTCTTATAGCTTACGTCATACTTAGACTATATGAAAAAGTTGAGATCATACTGAGACTATATGGAACTGAAAATAACATTTTAATTCAAAAAATTTTCCCCAAATTCTCCACTTAGTCTCAGCTGACCTAAGCTATAAGAAAAACAATCGAAGTATTGGTTACTAGTTGAAGTTTTTGGGATATTGGCCAAAAACGGAAAATAATTTATATGGCCGCAGGAAATCAAAATATTATAACGCTAATTCTAATCCATAAATTTTTCCCGAATTGTGCCCTGTATGCATGCAAATTTTACAAAATTTAATTAAGAAATAGCCGAGTTCTCTCCAGTTTAAAATTTATTTATATCGTGTAAAATGTATACAGATACCATTTTTCGTAAGGACTGGTTATAAAATGGCCAGTTTAGTCTAGCACGAACAGATCCTAAAATTATGTCCAAAACTTACTTTAAAATCCCTGATCAATACTACTATCCAAATTTCATCGTAATTCGTTAAGAAATGGCGGAAAGACGGTATATTGTTAAATTTCCAGATTTCATATACCAAGTTTCTTTACTTCGAATATCAATCAATTTTCCATTTTAAGGATCACTTTTAATATTTTATTCCGCTGGGATGTTTTAAATAGTGAAAAAAGTGATACATAATGAATAAAAAATTGCATAGCTGAAAAATGTCAAACTTGTGCTACCACTTGCAGCGAGTAGCGTAATCTCTTATTTTGCGCTGTCAAATTTCCGCTATATACATACAGCATCTCGTATTACTTTTTATCATATTTTATATATCGTGATCTCTAATAATTAAAGTAATTAGAGATCACGATATATAAACTATGATAAAATATGCTAACTCTATTTGGACTTTAATAAACAGATTAAAAAATTAAAAAACTTAATAAAATGTAAATTTATATTCAAAAGAACAATTGAAAGGCTTGCAAACCGAACAAACAGCACAGTTGTTATAGCTTTGGCGTTTGGATAGGGATGAACTTGGTTCGACTCACAATAGAGGCAAGATGTAAACGGATTTTTCATCATCTGATTACGATCGGTGATGGATAAAAATTAATACAATTGTGGCCCCCTGCCAAAGTGCAATATAAGGCTGGTATGGAGCCAAGCAATGTGCAGATGGTTGTACGTAAATCGAACCGTAAGTCCTCGATTTGGCCAACAATGCATTAAAAGCGAACCGCAAAAGAATTGGGACTGCCTCGGCCCCAGTACAGTTTCCAAAGATTAAGTCATAAAAAAACTCTTTCCGTTATGATTTTTTACCAACAGAAATTTTCTAATCCAACAGATGCAAATGGTAAAAATTTAGTGCAACTGAAGCTTTTATGGAGTGACTGGTTCAACCTTTAGTCATATTTTCAATCATTCTCTGCTAATAGTTAGTACCTTTAGTGATCTCCAATTTCCAATGGTACAAAAAGCTAAGATTTGCTGTAATTTGTTTCTATATATCTTAAGCCAGAATTAACCGATAATTTTGTTTAAATTCGCTCTAGTTTCTGGCAAGCTGACAAAGCATTGAAATATATTCAGAATTAGTGTTAATCAAATTTCAACGAAATATTCTTGACTGGTTTATCAAGATCCCATTGCAACGCCGAATAAAATTGAAATAACTGAAACATTTATCTAGCTATTGTTAACACATCTGCATATGTCAGCCACGTTTTAAATCGAGTGACAGTAGTTCAAACATTATAAATTATAAATACGCAGACTAAAAATAATTAAACGTGAATTTTATCGCGTTCGTCTCGTTTTGACAGAGTACTTATAGAATCAAATATTAATCAAACCTTTAATGTTAGACAAACTTTGACACATATCCAAAATTAGAAATCATCGACAATCCATGATAATACGTTTTTGGAACATATGTGTCGTATTATTCAAATAAACAACAAGCTTATCATGACTTAAATAACGACTTAAGACTATATTATTTTGTTAGGCATGGTGTAAATCAAAATCCAACATATAATACTTAATAAAAAAAAAATCTAAACCCGTCATACGAAAGGATTTAATCGGGCGATTAAAACAGATAGCGACAAGTTTTTTGGGCGCAAAAAAGATTAACAATTTATGGTCAAAATTATATTTTAATCATAAATTTATTTAGCTCGTTCTAAATAGCGAGATTCTGTCATAACACTTATTGCACGTCCAATTGAATGATTGATTGGACGTTCTTATCAACATTCAGTAAAAATTATATTTTTGATGTACTCGACTATAAAAAAAAAATCATTTCCGAAATCTGACACATTAATTGATTGATTTGTTGATTGCAATTTCTATTTTTATAAATAGCACTCGGTATATGTGGAGTACTTTAATTAATCAGATTCGAGCAAATCATTGTCTGATCTTTTCACATCTATGCGAACACCTCCATTTATAGAAAAATACGACGGAGAACCCCTACATTAACCATAATTACAACATCAAACGAAGTATGATAAATTCATTGTCTTATAACAAATAATCGTACGGTTGGTATAATGACGGAACTAATCCATCAAACAATATTTTTTTTTAACTAAGATCAAAAGTTGTAATTATTGAAATTTTACATTAATTTAGGAATCCAATTTATCATTTAAACTATATACAAAACTAAATATAAAAAAGTTATAATAATACATCAATCAACCATCTGGCGTCATCATCATCATTAACTTAATATAAAAATTTTGATAGTTTTCAAGAGTTCTTCTGCCTCGTCTCCGCCGTCTTCTTAATATCTTTCCTTTATATTTATTATTAATACTCGATCATATATAAGAGGAATACATAAAAATGAAATCTCACAATAAAATATAATTAATTATGATAAATTATCAAATTTTAGCTTATTGGTGAGATGGTACGAGTATATCTAATGGGTGTTTGAAGTAATCTTTATTGTATATGTATACGGATTTTGATTTTAGACATATTAAACTATTTCGGTGGTTACCACGCGAGTAGAAAAAAAATTAATTAAATTAATATTCATTTACTAGCGTCATTAGTAAATCATTAATCATTTCGATTAATCGCATGTGATGTGCACATCTGTAGGAGTTTATAGACAAAAATTCGTGCTATTTTAATTGCAAATGTTTTCAACTTAAAAAGTGTTGATATAAATTTTCAAGAAAAGCAGGTTCAAGATTTTAATGTTTCTTCTTTGTATCTATTAACAAAACGGCTTCATAAGCCGATCCAAATTTCCGACAGGTTATCCAGTACCAAAAAAATAGTTTAGTACTATACCCATTTATGGGTGACAAAAAGTCTTTTAACTCAATAGCATAAGTTTTAAGATAAAATTATAGACGAAAGTCTTCTCCAAAATACGTTCTAAAGTTAGATACTATAAATGTTTCCGGATAAGTTATTGGCCTACAACGAACAAATTAGTATTAACGGCTATGTATTCGTATAGTTTATAAATGAAAGTTATTGGGAGTAAACCTTCACGAAATGATTAGATTTTCAGTCTGAAAATTGTCAAACCTGAATAATTCATGGGAAATTCAGAAACATCACAAATTTTCTTGTTGCAGCAAGAAAATTTGTTTAAACTTGTAATTTTTTTTTTCTTTTTTCTTTATTTGCAATGCAATCTGTTTTGGAGATCAAGGCTCATCCTGCTCTTTCGCGGTTATGGTTTTTACGTCCTTACTTAGAGCCTATTCATCCAACTCGAGGACGATTTAAGACCATTTGCACATTGCAAGCTCCATGCCAGCCTATTCTGGCATGGAAGATGGGTCGGCCCATGAGTTTTGCACACCGATAGGGAGTCATAGATATGTTACATTTCATCACAGATTGTAATCTAGATCAGTGATCCTATTTTAATTTTCCACGGGAATTAGTAATCAGTGACGTATTTGTAACAGTTGGGAATTTTTTATTCCTCAAAGTGTATTCTGGTGTTTAGAAAAAAATAATTCCATTTTATAGCAGTTTTGACGTTAATTTTTAGCCATTATTTTTTTGGAGAATTGAAATTCGTGCATTTTCGAATTTTAAAACATTATTTTTTCTAATAAATTATATTTAAAAATAGATTAAGCTTCTAATAAGGTCGCAATATGTGTTTTAGTTTATAAAAAACAAAATAAAATATCTTCCCCGAAAAATTATTCCCAGTCTATTAGAATAAACGTTTGGGAACCAGAAATAAATCTTTGGGAATAAGTATGTAATTTGTAATTACAGAAAAATATTTTCCCAATTCCCAATTGCCTGGGAACGCCAGAATAGGGCCACAGATCGATTATTTATTTAATTTAAAAAACACAAAGAGCGGCAAACTCTGAAAAGTCATTGCGAACTGTCAAGTTGCTTAGAAACACAATAAAATGAATAAAATGAGTACATATAATGTACGGCTGCTTTAATAAAAAAAATATTAATAATTGCACGTAAATTTACATTTGTATTGTATATGAAGAAAATATTTCTAAGAATACATTATCGAAAAAGAAAAATCGAGAAACCGCCCATTCAATGTTCTATCCAACATAATCAAATCTGATCCTAAATGACCTCCTCAATGATGTCAATATCGATCTGATCAGCATTTGTTCAAGTTAAGTGCCTCTTTTCTGACCCTTTGCCCCCCCCCCCTCTCCACCAATAGACTCCTCTCCATTATCTTCATCATCCGATTCCACCTTATTATCGATAGCCATTTCCAACATCTGCTCCCCATCGTTATCTGAATGTGAAACCTCCTTCTCCGCATAGCCTACGTCATAATTTCAGATCCGCAGTTTATTTTCGATATTTTAGGTGTCTAGTTTGATTTCTTTAATTTATTGTTTGATCTCACGCGTCAAATATTTACTTTGTTGATGAAATTGTTGAGTTATAACACCCAGTAATTACACCACATCAAAAGTTCCAGGCGACCCGGAACAGAGTTCAACACCACAAGGTTTTAGAAATCGTAATTATCCGACTATAACGCTTACTTCTCCAGAGCATCACGTAGTCCCAATATTAATCAATTATTTTTGCGACCACGCGTTGATATATAACGCTGCTTTAATTGGAATTTAATTCCGTAACCAAAAAATCCTTTACATCCATCTTCTAACATTCGCGCAATCTCACCGATTTTAGCAATTGTTAAAAATTTGCTGAATACCGGCGAATACCGTAATAGAATACAACATCACTTCCTGTAATTTACCACACTTCCGGAATATTCCTGAAGATACCGGAAATATTGTAATTTTTCTCACACTCACACCACTACTGTTATACTTACAATACTGGATTATTCCAGAAATATTACCACAATAATTCTCGCGCTATTATCCATTATCAATAAAATGCAACAAAATATTTCCACAATTATTTATTAATCCGCCTTTTACCATTCAGAATCATTTTTAATCACACCACTAATTTCACTTTTACACCACTTATCGTTTTTCGTTATTCACTTTTTCACTGTGTTCGTCACAAACATATTTATATACCGCGCTCAACATTCCGGATAGTTCGTGAACAACCGCTACCAATCTAAACCAATAAACTGCTATAAAATTAGTTTCAACTTAAACATAGATGTCACTAATACTCACAAAAATGTTATTAAACCAATTAACGCTAAGTCAACCAGCCCAAGAGACCAATCTACGGTAAATAACGTTAAATAGACAAAATCGTGATAATATATGCAGTACCTGTGAATTCTGTAATAAAGAAATAATGAGCTACGAACGAGAGCCAAATTAGTGGATTGACCAACTAAAGGACTGATATCAAAATTGTTTCTTTTTCCAAGACCTTCAGATGGACAAAGGCAAAGAAACTGAACACGAATATTCACACACCAATATACGAGTACATTAGAGATTTTATCTGTAATCTCAAACTCAAAAAGCACAAATTGCAAACGCCCTTTTAAAGAGCATGTACTTTACCAAAAACCTCTTTGTAGCTGTGTTTGCTGCTATTAGAGGGGCAACCAACATAATCCAACACGATTCGCTATTTTAAAATTTAATCTACCGAATCTCTGAGAGATTGGTTCATGAAAATATAAGAATGCCCGAATGATCGTCGTTTCATTGCAAGTTAGTGGAGAGCAGTATAGATTTAATCAAATTTCTAAATGTGACCTTCCTTTTTTTAAATTTTATTATAAAAGTGGATCAGGTTATAAGTCTTACTCCATTTGAGCTGCACTCATTCCTCGGAATCAATGACATACGAATCCACATGGTTTTCTGTACTTAAAATAAACTACAGAAATATAATTAGAGAAACATCGGTGAACTCTTGCAACAGTAGCAATAGCTACGTATCTCAAAGGATTCTCTGTTAAAAACGAAAGAGCTACTACACACCTTTTGCCTAAGAAAGATATTTCTTCAAATCTATATCTTCCAATTACTATATTAAACCAAAGGGTTCTTGATAAACTTCAATTGTAGCCCCTCGATTCTAACGTACAGTCACAGACGTATTTTCAGTCTTAACAAATACTTTTGTCTTAGCGAAAACTATAAACTTTCAATTCTTATTCTGCACACACCCAGAGAAACTATATATGGTACTCATCTTTCATACTGAAAACTACGCGACGTGAGAATATTTCTTAGAAGAATTTCTGAAATTACCGCGCAGTTTTCATGATCTGACGTTCATAAAATCACATATTGAAAAATAGTCTGCGTACTCCTTAGAAATTACTCCTTCAGCTTCTACGACGCCTTCAAGGTAATTTTATCGTTTAGCGTAGTAATATTCTGCGATCAAGTACTTAAATGTAAATATTTGCACTATAGTCTCTTAGATAAAATGAGTCCATGAACATTTGAACCTTATAAGCAACTGCAAGGGAAGGAGCCTCAAAGGCAACGCAGAAAGAGATTTCCCTGTTTAAATTAAAGATGAATAGGCATCTTTAGATATAATATATAATCAGTTTGTCCAAAACAGGACTTGGGACACCTAAATAATTTCACAGCGACTCATGAGAAAAAGAGAATAAATTTTGTGCAGATATCCACAGTTTTGTACTAAAATAACATTTTTTTTTTATTTATTACAGGCTATATTACAAACAATTATCAACATAATCGCTCTCATCACTAATTATTATAAAGTCAGGTGACTCATTTTCAATCAAAATTACGTCACTATCGTTACTCTTACTCGTACCACCATTTTCAATCTGCGAACAATATGTAACATCACTATCAGAACTCGAGTCTATATGCAAATTAAAATTTTGTTTTAGTTATTATTTTGCATCTTAAATAACTTTAAAAGATCCTTACCATTTTCCAGTTCATCACAATAAGTAGCGTCACTATCGTATTCTGCGTCTTGTTTGCTCATTACTATCTGCGCTTAATGAAATTAAATATACCATCGAACAGATAATTTTTCACTATTTATGACATAAATTGGCAAAACGTTTTTAGATGTTTGTTTAAACTGCCGATTTGTGTGTACAATACAGAATTTAGTGGCAGTTTCAAGTGGTTAGCGTTGCTTAGATGTTCGAATTTTATGTGCCAAATTAGTTTTAGTTGAAACCATCAAGTACTTTTTGGCTTGATATTGCTAGCAAAATGGAAGTAAAATTAGTGCTGGTAAATATAATTTTTGTTAAAATCATTACTTAATTGCAGCGGGTGTTGCTCCGATTACAACCTGCTCAGGTAATCCTCATTGTTTCGTTGATTTAAAGAAGATTGCGGTACCATCAGTTTGAGCCATTTGGTTTTGAGTAATATGACGTTTGGCTCTAAACCAAATATTACACAAATTCGATAACACGACCGACGATTTAATATTTCAAAATACTCCAATACTTCAACATGACAATTCTAAAATCCAACATACTGGATGGCAAAATAAATATTATAATTCAGAGACATCTAGTTGTTAGCTCTGTTTTTCGAATATTATGTTGACATTCTAGTCGCCCATATTCCCGTTATTTGTGGTCTTACTTTGACAAATATTATTCCTATTCGAATAGAATAAAATTGGTGCCCAAAATAACAGCCAAATGATTTTTTTATACTTTTATCGGTTGGTATAAAAATTTAGTAAAATCAAACTAAGGATGCGATTTACTTTTATGTCATAACAAATATTTATGAAAATATAAAACGCGTTTTCGACGAAAATGTGTCTATTTTTTCAGATTAATTTAACATAGGAGTTCATTTTTTGTATCGTTGATTTATGTCATTTGATTCTTTATCCTTTATGCGATAAAAATAATACATTACTTCCAGAGTGATAACTTATAAAAATAAAAGTATTTTATTAATTAACCGGGCGGTGAACATTTGAACTACACTAAGAATGAAATAATTCTAATCTTACTTTTAGGTGGAATGAAATTGAAATTTATATTGAATTGTTGTTGTAAAATTCCCAAAGTAAGACATTGTTTTTGGAATGCAATTCTAAAATTGTAATTTTCATTACTAAAAACGCTTATAGACATCTAAGAATTCTAAAAACTCACTATAAAAATAATTATATCATAAAAATATATTAAATAAATATTTATAAATATTAAATATACTTTTAATATTTGGAAACAGATAAAAATACCGTAGCATGGTACTTATTGTCGTTTATCAGTATAATTTACGGCAGTTCCAATCAAAAGCTATAGAGGTGATCCCGACGAGATTTGGGGATACATTAAGAATAGTTCCCAACAATTGTCATCAATCGTTAGGGATTTTTTAAATTTCATAAATTACACGTGGCGTAATACGACGGCTCTTCAGCCTTCAAACAACGAATCAACAAAACAAGCCATGCAAACAGTTCAATTTGTGCAAACGGTGCAAACAATGCGACTAGCGCAAATGTTAAGGATGTTACGTGTCTAATCTGTTTTGAATCAATATTCGATTGTAAGAAAATGGCTACCGAATGTGGTCATTTACTTTGTTCCACTCACTTAATAGCTGCAGGTCAGAATTGCCCTATATGCCAGCATAAAGTTCATCAGAACCGGATATTTCCGATTTATTTTAGATGTTTATAATTATTTGTTTTTGTTTTTAACACTATTTGCCGTAGGCACTTCGCAAAATACACTAACACTTAATAAACACATTTCACTTAATAATTGCTTTTCTATTTCGCAAAAAATCGTTTAATTTTTTAAAAAACTTATGTACCTAGGCATGAAGGGATTGTTTTATGAATAAAAAGTAAATAGATTGAGACTGGAGTTTTGATCAAATTATATCTAAATATTTATTTTTATGTTTTTAATGAATCAATAAAAAGTATGTGTCTATTAAAAATGAAGCCGTACAGTACCATTGTTGAGAATCAGCCGCTTTAGTGCCCACAATTGGTCTTCAATCTACCTCTTAATATATAAAACACAATTGTGATGTTACAGTCAGCAGCCTTAGTGCTCAAAGGTTACAATTGCCTAACATCTTATTTGCACACAACTGGAGTGCAACTGCCGCCTTCCAGATGACCACATTTACAAAGTCGCTTCCCGATGGATGATGTTGTAATTCAGGGCTCAATCCATGGACAGTTAGCACAGAAATCACCATAAACACCATTTGAACTTCAGATACCGTGAGTAGGAACAAGTTATGAAAACCTTTCTAACCACGGCCAATCCGTCATTATGATATTATCGGAAATAACCCTAAGCTCAGATAGAATTATTGCACCTTAAAGCTCATTCTGCTGGTGTTACAAAATCCCATGGTTTGGTTGTCGAGTTAAATTCATGATCGGGAAAATCAGTAATGCTAATCCAAACAGTCACAAATCTACAGATTGGTGATATGAAACTATCGCAGATATTTAGTTGCATGAAAACAAATGGAAGATAATGTCGATGTTTAATTCGTCAAGACAATCTGGCTCACACGCCCACCAACCTTACATATCACAAACTAATGTTATGCCAGTATCGTCCAACTAGCATGAGAATCAGATTAAATCGTCTTTCTTGTTGCAATTAAACGAATACTGTCGTATTGATGAGATAGCACGTGGTAGGTCAGAAGACGTTCCTGATTGTAAATTTCGCTCACAAAGTAGATCTTCCAGCGTACAGGCATTCTGCTATTTCAAATAGTTCAGCATAACTGGTGTGCTATTTCCATAGACGATTCAAGGACGGAGTCAGAAATACAACAAATTTGCTCCCAATAGAAGGGATTCAAAGCAAAAAATCAAAAATCTGAAAAACAGCGACTCTAAAGCCAAACTATCGAATTATCGCCTCTAAATTTTTAATCTTATAAAAAAATCAATTTTTTAATTGTTTTTTGCTAATGACAAGGAAAAAAAATCATCGACTTTAATATCGGGCTCTTTGTAGCCAACGACCTTAAAAGGCATTTCACATGGACATTGGTTCATTGGCAGATGTCACATTACCGATCTTAGGGGTAGATTTTTTCAAATACTCAGGTTTGTTAATCGATATCCAGAACAACCGAACAAAGAGTACAAGTATTAAAAACAAGTATTGAAAACAGTTGCAAGGTATTTGTAGACCGTCTAGTGGTCATTGATCCAGCCCATTACGCCTGTAAGACTATGCGGCGATTACCGCGCCCTCAACAATACAACCAAACCCAAGACACATGCAGCTTATCTCAAGGATTTTGCTCATCAGTTATGGGTATGTACAGTACAGTGTTTTCAACTATCGAATCAGTGCGGGACTACCATCAGATTCCGATCGATTAAGCAGATATTCTAAAAACCGCATAATCCACATCGTTCAAAATATTCGAGTTCACTCTTCCAAAAATTCATCCATTAAATTTTTAGTAGTCTAATTTTTTGTTTTTCCTACCTAAACGACCTGATAATAGCTTTACACTCAAATACACTGCATTTACAACATCTCAAAATATTGTTCGAGAAATAAAGCAACGCAGGTTTAGTATTATGCAGCAATGCAGCAGGAATCGAAGAATCCAACGGCGCATTAACGATATACTCAATTACGACAGACCAGAGAATGTTAAGCAACTCAAACGATTTTTGCGAAAGTTGAATTTTTATCGCAATTTCATACCGATATCTGGTGGTACCTCTCCGATTATCTACAACAGGGTAAGAAAAACGATTATCGGTTGAACAGATCGATCATTGGATTCGATCTCGTCAAAAAGCAATTGAGTTAAGTCGCTATGCTGTCACAACCATCGCTAACAGCCGAGGTGCAGTTTGGTGGAAGCATCTTACCTTACAAGGCTACATAGTCATCCAACAAAAAATGGATAACGTCTAGCAACCACTACAATTTTACTGATTGAAACTAAAGAAATAACTACTTGCCGCTTATACCGCAATCAAACGATTCCGTTATCTTATTGAAGGTTTTAATGCATAGTAGTCACTGACCTTAAACCACTGATCTAGCTAGGCGTTTTCCCAAATCCAGATAAAGCATCGCAGTTTATCACCGAAATACAACATATGAAAAGGAAACTCCCGAGCTTATATACCACCAGATTTCGGCAGGTTGGAATTTCAATCTATATATAACCTCCCATATCCAAAGCACTTCGAGTCACTCACTCCTCTGTCCAGACATCGGCAGGTCAAAATACTCATATCTAGGGATTGAAACACACGCACCAATGTAGTTAAAAGATTACTGCGGCCACCGTATAAAGGCCCACATTTAGTCATAAGTCATATAACCCTGATTTTGTTGTTGTTGGAGTTTGATTAATGTAACATTCACATAAATTAATCATTTAGCCAACATATTATCAAAACTAGACAAAAGATTATTTTTCCTTTTCCGCATACACATTTAGAGAAAAAAGTTAAAAATTAGAATCGTTCACAGCAAGAACTTCATTGACGACACACTAATGACACATCAGTGACAGCCAAGCATGACACATAGATATTTATCAGAAAATAGGACTAATTTTCTTTTGTGACACGACACGTCTGAAACGAATGGTTTGCAACATGTCTGAGATGAGTCGCATGTGAAAAGTGATAGAAAAAACGAGTGTGACATGTCTGAAATGAATTGTTTCTGATATATCTGAAATGAATCGTGTATGATATATCTAAAGTAATTTATTGTATATACATTCATATATAGGCATATGTAAAATATTTTGTTTCAATGCAGATTAATATTCCTAATTTTATTTAAATACATGTGTTGGTAATCCAAATGGGCAGCTTTGCATTTTTTACAGAACATAAAAAATGAAAAAATTTTGATTAGATGTGTTAAAATTTTCCAAATAAAACGATTACAATTAAGACAAAATGTTAACACCGTAAAAATAAAACAATTAATGAAAATAATTAATGGCGTTGTCACATGAAATGTCATGGAAATTCCTCCTTCCTCCTGTCATGGAAAATCCTCTCGATTGTCTACGCCATATTAAAAATACTTGATAGGATAAGAAAGACCGAAGTCGTGTCACACACGTTTTGCACAATGAAGTGGACATTTTTTTCATGTAAGACGAATTGTATATGACATGTCTCACAATTGTCGTCGAACGTGAACTGCAATTGGGCAAGTAATTTGAGAAACTAATATGACTTGTCAGTAATTAATCATTTAGTCAACCATCAAAAATCAACCAATTGCTGTCTACCAATCTGTCTTTTTCATATACGCATCTAGAAAAAAGGTAAAGAAAGAGCAACGTATGTCGTTCGTAAAAATTTATTCACATGCATAGTGTAAAAATTCCAACTGAGTATTAGATGACGAAATAAATATTTTAATTCAGGGATATCTATGGTAGTTGTCAGTACTGTCTAGTCGTCCACATTCCCGTTATTGTTTTAGAATGCAATTTTAAAATTAAAATTGTCGTTTCTAAAAACGGGCGAAAATTGAAAACCAATATTTAGTTTAACGAAATACGACGAGCCTTGCCAAATAGGCATCAAATAAATATTTTTAAATATTAAATAAACTTTATATTTGGAGCAGATAAGAATATCGTTGCATGACACTCAACGGTCGTTTATCAGTAGAAAACGACAGTTCCAACCAAAAGCCATATGTCGTATATGCACGTAAAATGTCGTATCTAGCTACTTTTATTTTCACTTGCTGTCTCAACGAACTGTCGATTGGGTTGATATTATTGGTTACTGTTTATTATTTTACAAAAATGATAAATAATGGCATATGAAGATCAAATGCTTAAATATGTTCGATAAATATGTGAAAATATGTTTCATGTCATACTTTCATAAACGACATATTTTATGAAAACAAATATTTGTAATATAAAATTATTTCGCTAGACATTTACTGTCTACGCGTTGGAATTTGTATCGTATTTAAGCGTTCACTTCAATTTATATCGAGGAATTCGATAATCATCGTTAATTGATGATAAAAAATTTGTTCTCGTCAAATTACGCGACAAGGGTTAGGCGCACACCTAAATCAATATCACGAACGAATGTATATTCACATAAGCTCGATAGATCGAAAAACCCACATCATTTTTAAATTAACTTATTTTTTTTTTACTGTGTGTATGTACCGAGTATATGTCATTCATTATCGTCAGCTTATATACAACAAAATACATGTAATTTGATACAATATTAATGATATCGTCGAAAAATATCAAAAATTTAATCTCTAAAAGCACATCAAATTTCCAACATATTGTTGTTGTCTTCAAAACTTATTGACTAAATCAATCATACTCATTAATCATCTTTTGAAAGTAAACAAAACCATTTTTGTGTGTGTGTATGCGTGCGTACATATATTGAAAAGCTGAGATTTTAATCATGATTTATTGTCATTAGTTCGCATGTTTTAAACGCTAGAATTACTGGCATTTCTTAAATTATCAATAGACCATATTACAGTGTTGTATAAATGTTAAGCTAATATTAAGTAGCTAAAAAAATACTTTTTATTTTTGGTTGTCGGGTGTTTGAGATAAGCTAACAAATTTTCAACTTTTATCTATTGATTTGAAATATTGTCACGTGAGTATTAAGTTGTGCTCGTCTAAAATTGGATTTGGAAAGTTTTTTAAGCGGATTGGTATGATTGATGGATTTGATTGGTAAATTTAAAAATGTAATTACTGCGCGTTTGATGCTTCAAGGACTATGTACTTTTTGAAGTGTAATTTAAGAAATGTATATAAGTCTTGGAAGACATAATATATAGTCTTTAATTATATTTGATAATTGTTCACATTTCCATGACTGCTGATGGCCTTCAATAATTTTAACACATATCATAAAAATTATAGATTGACGTATGTTACGCAAAATACCGAACACGTGATAATACGACTACCTCGCCAGTATTATATTTCATCATTATACTCACATTACAAACGATCTCAAATTTCCAAAAACTTATTTGCACACACATTCTTAACAAAACTTGCCAGCTAAATATTTGATTGAAAAAACTCATTGAATTGAAAATTACGAAAAGACCTTGCAGTTTGCGTATGTCACTTCGTTTGAATTAGGTGGCCATCAAGCTAATATTTGACTAATTTTATTCATCAGGATTTGATTACATATTCAGCAAAAAATGATTCAGTAGCAGCGCACTACGTTTATAACAAAATATAAGAAACATGAAGTCACATCGAATTAAAATCATAAATTTACGTATAGCGTAAGAAAATGTTCATGTTGGAGGACCATGAAATACTCAGAATTTTACCTTTTATTTTTTGCGTGTACCTACATATTTATGCGCAACGAAACATGCAAAGTATTTTTTCTTATTTTATGATGTTGATCAAAAAACTTATACCGTACCAAAAAACATAAATTCATATGTTTTGTATCATTTATGCATTCAAAATAAACAGATACGGAATTAATACTATAATGTCTGTCTGAACATCAAACGGAATGTTTTATATTTTACATCATTTTTGTATTTTATTTTTCATAAATTTAAATTTAATTTTCTTCGGTGCGAGATCAAAGTGAAATTTACTTTTGTATTCTCAAATCTCCTTTGGATTTGTACGAGATTTAAGATTGGGGGTGTACGATTTATTTTAGCAAGATTGTCCTCATCCCAAGCAAAATATTTGTCTATAAAATTAAATATGATATGAATACAAAGCAATCGAAAGTTATGCGATAAGTATAAAAATATTTGGAAACAATTATTTACGAAATGTTAAATAATTGAGTTTTGGTTCCTAAGACACAAAGATAACGATTGTAAGTATTGATTTATGGCCACACCTTTCCATGTAATAAATTCGTTAGAATTCCATTTTCATTATATTTGAATCTATGTTGGTCAGGTTATAGTGTAAGCAGAAGAATAAACACAGGTCCCGCTTCTGGAACCGAATCTAAGTGTGTGAGACCCCGTTTACCAACCAATACTGTGAAGAACAAATTGTTACGCAACCTCAACATAAGCCTCGGATAAATTTAAAATTTCAACAACGACCTCGGACACGAATAAAGAACTACGCTTTAAAACTCGGAATATGGAATGTACTTGGCCTGAATGGCACGGATGACCATCTTCATATAGTATTAAGAGAAAAATACCTAATGTATAATGTCAAACTTATTTTGGGTGATTTTAATGGTCAAATTGGGCTTACAAGCATAATTTGACTGTCGCCAGCACAATTGCTTCCAACGAGCACTGCCTTGGAACAATGATGCTTTTAAAAACCACGTTACCAAAACCATTTATGAGAATACTCTATCCCGTCGAAACATATATATCCCGTATGTGCAAATTAATGATGAGCGATCCAATTTGCAAGTTCAAAATCAATCGATCCTATAGCATAGATACTTTTTAACTTATTTCTAGTATACGTCGTCCATTAGCTCACTATAGTCCAGGATTTATATCAGTTATTATCGTACCCTGATGACATATGCATTTTCAGCCTCAACATCGTCTCCCTAAAAGAAGTTGTCCTACCATTAGAGTTAACAACTCATCAAATTGGTCTTCAAATCAACGAGGCGAAATATGGTTACCGCAAGAAGGTATACATCGTAGCGGAATATCGAGCATTTTGCAAACATTAAAATCTTCAAGGCATGCAACATTTCGCGTCAAAAAAGTTAACATCTATAAGGCGCTGATTAGACCAGAAGTTATCAGCGATAACAGGAAGAGAACTAGAAAAACTTGCTGTATTGTAGTAACGTTAAATATGATGGTCGGGCCAATAGAAAAAGGAGACGACTGCCGATTACGAAGGAATCCTGAGTTACGAAATTATCTCCAAAAATTTAAGTTAATAAAACGAACAAATATATATTAAGAAAAATAAATTTTATATTCATCCACTTCGTCTCACTCTACCGTTGCCATTATACATGGCGATAAATAACAGAAAATAAAAAATTTAATAATTAATAAATTAAAATAAAATTTATAAACCACCGCGGATTTTTACGGACAATAAATAATAATTAGTTAATTAAAAAATAAATTTCTATTTAACCATAGTTCGTCTCCAACCAGCCGCTCAAGCAAGCTACTAATTTTCTTTTTTTAGTCGTTACACGACTTGCACTCACCCACACCACAAGCTATCCACAGCCATCCACAAAAATTTAATTTAATAAAAATAATAAAATAAAATAAATTTATAAATAATTTAAATTAAAATTTTTTAAATAATTAAATTAATTATATGTAAATAATAATATTTAAAACTAAAAGTGTAATATTTTTGTGACAAATTTGTATTGTTTACACATGGGTACATTTTTTTATGAAAATTAATTTCAGGTGAACTCAGAAAGCCGCCATACCCACGAAGAATTTGTATGCATCCAGAGAGCCACCACACCAGTTTTGGGCCAAGATTTGCCCCCACAATGACGATTGTTTTGACGCTCCCCACTCGAAAGTAGAAAACCCATCAACAACTTGCCAGATGTCGGACACAACAAAGACAGCTGCAACAACACGAGCGACTATTACAACAAGAGCAATAAAGGAACCAAGAAACAACACTGTTAAAGGTGGCATACACGACAACAACGGGCATGCAGACAAATTCATGGAGGTTGCAACAATAAAAGTTTAACAAAAAAAACAACGGCAGGATTAGGGTATGAGCAATAAATCATTTTAAAACAAGGACAATGCTATACAGAACAACAGTGAAGCAGCAACACGGCTACGAGTAATTTAAATTTTTTCATTAGCTTTTTTTTAGTTGTTGTTGTTTAATAAATTTTTTTGGTTTTTTGTTTGGCATGACCATGATCTTGCGACGCACATGGTGCAGCGAACACCACCACTTGCCCACTCTGGTCTTGTTGGGTGAATCATGCAACTCCCATGTCAACAGTCACTTTTCTCTTGCGTCTTGATATTCTGTCATACTATTTTAATTACTTTGTTTCATGAGTCTCACTATAGTTCCAACTTGAAACCGGAACTTTTTTAGATAATTTGAGTATACATTGGTCAATAACATACAGCCTCCGTTTTACTATTTTTTTAGAATATATTTTTTATATTTTATGGTAATCATGAAAACTTTATTTGGATTTCTAGATTATTGCAGATTTACCGAACGCTATATAGCCGAAATTCTGAAGAGTTTCAAAATGTCAGCCGTCTGTGTGTTTGTGTTTTTTTGATGTTTCTTGAAAACGTTAAAAAATCCATCCACAGTGCTAATCTGTGTGGATGACACGGGAAACCCATCAAGTGCGAGACTCTTACTTACCAACTACCTTCTAAACCTTGTTACGACTCCATGGTTATAATATTATTTCCTTTTCTTTTTTCATCTTGGTTTTTTTCATTTTGGTTCCATGGTAATGGAATGTGTGATGCCTTTTCTTGACAGCATTTTGCCATCTCTTGTTGAATAGACGCTAAAAGTTTGATCTTATGGAAATTAGCCTCCTTTTATGGAAATTAGGTGAGATATAGAGGACTTTTTTTGTGTGATTTTTTTTTATTAGTTTGTCTTATTTTGGAAGTAAAAAGAGTCGAGTCTAGTTTGTTTTCTGAAACGGTCAGGTCTAAAATAGTGGAAAATATTCGAGTGTATAACGGGCGCTGCAAATATTATTTTCTACGTGTGCCGCTATAGACAACGGCAGGTGTTCCGCTACGTGGAATCCTAAAATTTTGTTTTCTATTTGATTCTGTTCCACGGTGTTGGCCAGGAAAACGCAAGCCTCAACTTCCCCATGACCCAAAACCCTGAAATCTAGTCGGCAAAATCACCGTAAGAGAGGCTTGTGCGCGGTTAGATAAAATCTGCAGGTTGGTTTCATGCCATCCGCAATAATTATCTTTGCCCATCATTACGACCATTATAGGTTTTACTTCGGTGGGAAGGACTCTGTTCTAACGTGAATCATCACATCGCGCACGCAACTGATTGGAAGTTTTGTCGTTTCGCGAAGTAGACTCTCCAACCATCGCAACTCCTTAATTGTTTGTTGTGTCAAATTTGCGATGAAAATAAGAAGCCGACTTAAGTGGTTTATCCATGAGGCCCTTCTTCGTTCGATTCTTTTGCTGTTGCCATATTCTTGTATTGTTATTATTATACTCCATTATTATTTTCGTACAATTTTTGTCATTCCTGCCATGACGCATACATAGGTTGGATCGTTCAAAACAGGTTTTAGATACTAGTCGTTCTCGTTTTTGTGCTTAGAGACTGAGAGATGCCGTTAACAAATAAAACTCCCTCCTCGAAAACTCGAAGTGTGAGCAGATCCTTGGACTTAATATTTCAAAGAGCTGGACCTAGTTCAAAGAGATGCCTCACAAGTAATTCTCTTTGAATTGTTTAGTGTATTTTACTATATACGTTCGTTTATTACTATATACGTTCGGCTTGAAATTAGTAACTTTTTCCCAAATGGTCTAAAAAAAACAAAAAAAAGTTACAGCATTTATTAATTGTTCACATATATAATAATACGGCATGGTACCAGAACATGACAAGAGGTCCTGGAATAACCATCTAAACATTAAAGTCCTGGAATAGCCATTCCAAGGTTTGAACTTCTAGCTTATGACTAAACCCAAAAAATTAGATTGAATCAACAAGAAGAAAGAATTTCTGGAATTTATTCATTACGATGCCGTGCCGTGAATAAGCAACTCAAATTACCAGTATCATATTTTTTATTAGTTTATTAAACGATTCGGAAGCTTACAATTTGTAATTTCCATTTGTAACTCCCTCAAATGTAAAATTTATGATAATTGCTGCTTGGTTAAGCTAATTCGAAACCATTTGAAATTTAATGAAACCTTTTTGCTAGAGATTTGGAAAACGTAGAGCGCCAATACATAGAAATGCTTCACAATCTACAAAGTATTGTTAAGAGATTGTTAAGCAACAGCCAACTGTTTTGACATTTTTGACAGTAGCAATTTATTTGAATTTTTTTTTTAAAAATGATGGTTTCTCGATTCGGTAAAGAATAGACCGCAATGATAACCCCATTTGTAAATAATGTATTTCGTCATACAGGTACGTTAGTGTACATAATATCTTACAGTTTCTTTACTCAGAAATTTTAAATTGATTTGGTTGAAAGCGGATAAACCGAATTTGATTTTATCGATATAGACCAATAAAAGTTATGCAAACATTCGTTGTGATAAAGGAATTACGAGTATCAATAACACTGGAAAGAACTCTATTAATAGGTTATCAAAATCCTTCAACAGCATCGTTAACCAATTTGACTTTATTTTGTTAAAGGACAACTTCAAAAAACCCTGAACATTTTTTTTAAAGTCCTTCAAAACTCTAGGTGCATTTCAGAATTTGAGATGAATAAAACTCAAACTCTATTTGTTTTATCTAAAATTATTATTTTAGCGAAAGTAAAGAATATCTTTCTTTATATTTCGTAAAACCACGCTAATTCATAATCCAAACGTTACGAACTAATAATAAAAAAAAAAAAAAAATTGCGATGTGATCCAGAAACTTCCAAATTTTAATATATCCCTTAGATAATTCTCTCCCTTCTTTAACGGTAACCGCATTGATTTTGGTGCGGTATAACTTTGGGAACTACGTCATTCGGAATTCATATCGGGTAGTATCATCTGAAGCATCTTTCTCGTGATCTTTTTGAAAATTTTAATCAATTTTAGCCACGAGCAAATTTTCCGTGTATTTCAGCAGATGTCATAAAACATTCTCCCGCCAACCAACAAAAGAGCATTAGTGCACCCCAAAAAATTATTTTAGTGATTTTATGTGCGTGTGATGTGCCTTAACAACAATAACAACTGTAACCACATAACATCAATTTCATTTTCAGATTTATGGAAACATCAATTCCAATTCATGAAACACACAAATGCCTCGGAGTAACGTCAAATCTAATAAAAATTACATAAAAAATTTCAAACAGAAAATAACAAAAATAATAATTTATATTATTTTGATTATGATATATAACAAAATAAGCAACATATTATATGAAACAAAAAAAAATACTCTCCAAGCAGTAGCAGCAACAGTATAGCAAAAAATAAATAAATAAATTTCCATTTGAAATAACAACATCAAAGCCAATCATAACCAACATAAAATAACAACTCAACTCAATTTTTCAAAAACCTAACCAAACTGAAAAATAATATTTGTATTAAAATATTTATGTTCCCTAATTTTTATTTCATACACTCGTATGTACTCATATGCACATAGAGATGCTTCCCGAAACCGGTACAGCCCCTCAAACCATTTACGAACAATTTTTTAAGAATAACAAAAATAGAAATCATTTTTGCAAAAGGGATTATTAATTATTTACGTAACAAGCTTAAATAAATTTATAGAACATTTTTTCTCAGTCAATACTTCAGAATAATACTTGATGATGATTCGATTGGGGCGCAATACCCATTTATAAAAACATCCTTTTGTATTTAGAACGAAATCGGTACGTCGAACAACCCTGCAACGAAAACAAATAATTTTCTTCTCTAAAATAACACTATTGTTGAGGATTTTATTTAGGTCTGACGAGTATCTGTGTGTACGTGTACAGTCTGTGAACTGTAACAATAGAACCGAGATTAGATCGAGTCGAGAGTATAGGTACAACAGTACGTAATGTAATTTGATGATTTAATTGAATGGATTTCTATGTTGTTATGCTAATGTAATTATAGGATCGGTTATTTTGTTATTTCACATTTTTATCATCCCTACTTGAAATAATCCAGATTGAAAAAAAAATCGTTTTATTATTATAAAAAATTTAGAAAATACCTTAAGGTTAAACAAATTAAATTCAGCAAAACAGATTAATTTATGTAAATATAAAAAAACGAAATTTATTTTTCATAATCTGGTATGGCAACCCGACCACAAAAAATATGGCAAATTGGAAATTTTGAAATAAATTATTTCAGTAGATTTTGGCATTACATTTTTTAAATAATTGAACAGACATGTGCAAGTTTGTGCCAGTAGCTGTAAGTGAATGCAATTTTTTTCTTAATAATTAAACTGAGATATAGGATTCCTTGTGTCCGTGGTTAAAAAATTTTTTGAAAATGAATTGGTAGGTTTTGAGCAAATTAGCTTTCTGTAACTTACGCCTCAATTCTGATTCACTGCAGATTCATAGAACCTCAAGACCTCCTACATTTTATAAATAATGTTTTTTATAAATAATAAAAGTACCGTTATATTGCGTATTGTTTCGGTTTTGTTTGACTATTACCATCTTCTTGTAGGAAAAAGGTAAAAACAGACAACTTTTCATCTTGCGCCTTGTTTTGGAGGACTCTTTTCTCGGGTTTCAGTGTTAATTTTTTATCAGATAAGCATTTTTCTCGTTTCTGTATTTTCTGCATTTTTAAATGACTAAAAACTACTTTAATGTCTTGACTAATACATAAATGCATGCAGTTAATACATGCAGTTTTTTTTCCAAATCTAGTGGCAACGACCAACATGTCAAGATATTTTTTGCTTCCATTGGCACTATTCTAGTAATTCCCTGGGAATAGGGAACTGGGGAAAGATTTTACATAGCTTTTATTTATAAATCAGTTTTTTTTGGCCTACTGAGAAAAAAGTGTGATGTAAATATTTGCAAATTGGGAATAGTTTTTGTATAGCGAAATTTATTTATTTATTTATTTTATATAATTTACCTACAGGATTACAATCGGTAATTATTACAATTATTAAAAATAAGCGACATGACAAAATTGAAAAAGTTATTTAATTTAAGAACGGTTTTTATAAAATTTAAATAGTTCATTCCTCAATGAATTTCTTGACATGTTAAAATCAAATCTATGAAAAACAAGATTAGAAACACGCGATAAGTTCAAGACTGGTTCAGATGAACAATAATTTGTGGCCACCGTGTTGTGAGATCATTCATCTCACATATTCGGACCATTCATTCAAGTTTTTACCATTGTCATCATTCATAAAATGCATGTAAAGGTACGACATTTATGATTGCAAGAACGCGGAAATTAAAGTTGGCAAATTCAACTAAAATACTTCATCACCAAAAATAAGGAAATAGTTAAAAAATCACTTATGCTAAATCTTGAAGCATAGCAAAATTAACATTTCCATAATTTTGTAAATAATACAAAATTCTTAAGCGCGACCTTGTATATATTTTGCATATAAATGACAATGACAATAAATAGGAAACATACAGACATAAACATAAAATATGTTATACATTTTATATTTTAAACCAAAACATTTTATTTTATATAATTAAGCATTATATGTTTTCATATATTGTAAATACGGAAGAAATTTACTTCTGGAAATTGTAGTATATAGGGTAAATAGTTTTAATATTAAGATGAGTGGTGAATAAACACTTAAAATGTACAGTATTAGTAGAGTTAGTATTAAGTAGTTGAGTAAAAGATATATTGATCTTAAAACTAAAGTTATATAAGTGCAAACAAATGAATATAAAATTTAATTATAAGTTCATATCATAAATATATTAAAATTATAATTCAAATCATTAACAAGATAATAAAGTGTTTAAAATTTTATTTAAGTTTGGTGAGTAAAACTATTTTATTAATTAAGAGATAACTTTTCATAGTTATCTCATTCCCTAACAAATATATATAATTCACAACATATTCACATCATACTTCCATCATTATCCAATAATATACATATCATATTTACATCATTATATCATATTTACATCAACCGTTCTTGTAAATATGAATTCGTCCCGGCGACGCAAGCACCATTCTGGAACATAAAAGCCGAAGCTGGTGAGTATCTCGGCACAATCTAAACGTGAACATAATATGTTACGGACAAATATTGCGGATGAAATATCACGTCGGTGATCTAACCGTTGTATTCCTAAGAGAGCACAACGATCGCGATAAGGCGGAAGTACGTGCTCATGTGCCTGCATTGAAGGTAAACCTTTAAGCGCGTAGATAAGAAACTGTTTTTGAACACTCTCAATTCTCTCGGAATGGCATCGGTAAAAAGGTGACCAAATCTATGAGGCATACTCCAAAATTGATGGAACGGACAAATAGAGATTTCAAGGTTATCGGATCACAGAAATCCTTACAATTCCGTTTAATAAAACCAAGCATCATATATGCTCGGCTTATTATCGAATCAATATGCCTTGTAAATGTGAGATCTCGAGTGAAAATAACACCCAAATCGGATATGAACTTAACTCTAACGACTTCTTCATTATAAAGCGAATACTGATGTATAATCGGAAAGCGGGTACGCCAGAAAGACATTGCCTTACATTTACTCACGTTCAGCAACAGTTTGTTTTCAACCGACCAATCACAAAATCTGTTTAAATCCGCTTGGAAATTTATACAGTCGGATACGTTTGATATTCGTGCAAATATTTTCATATCATCTGCCTAAAGCAGGCAATCTGCAGAGACAAAACAGTTAACCACGTCGTTGACGAATATTGAAAATAGAAGTGGCCCAATGTGGCTACTTTGTGCGGCACTCCAGAAGTAACCCGAAATAGACGAGAAGATGACTCACCAATTTTAACACACCACAGCAACCACTCAGTAGGAATGGCTTGACAATTCAACCGCTGTAGCTTTTTGATTATAATTAAATGATTAATTTTATCGAACGCTTTAGAAAATTCGGTATAAATAACATCCAGTTGCACTTTCGTATCAATACTGCTGAATAAGTATCTGCAAAATGTCATCAAGTTGGTAACGGTGGATCTCCCGGCGAAAAACCATGTTGTGCGGGTGAAATAACCGTTTTAACATGGAACAATAAAAACCTTTGTACCATAAGCTCAATGAGTTTAGGAATGGCGGAGAGAATAGCTATCCCACGATAATTACAGATATCACTTCTTTTACCGCACTTGAAAATTGGATGTATATATACGAAATTTTCCAGGGATCTGCAAAAATTTGAGTTCGAATGTATTCGTTAAAGATAAAGGAGATGGGAGCAGCCAGACTAGCAGCACAATTCTTAATAAAAATCGGCGGAAATCCATCATGCCCAGCACCCTTATTAACATCAATTTGAGACAAGCTGTCATGAACGTCATCTTCGGTGAACCGTACCGTAATTGGGTAAATTCCTCTCCGTTGAGAGAATTAACTGCTGGATCGATGGATGGCGATTCGTAAACGGATTCAAAAAAATTGGCAAATAAATTGCAGACTTTCGAAGAGCGACTTGCAGAGGCATCTAGATACGTCATAGGTAAGGGGAACCCAACAGCCTTTCTTTTCATATTGATAAAATTCCAAAACTTTTTTGGAGTAGAAGTTAAATCTTCCTCGATCTGCAGAATATAATTATTATACAGGAACCAGTTTAATGTTTTAAACTCCGTCCGTGCGGTCTCGAATTCATGATAATATTTCGAACCGTGTATTTTATATAGGGAGTGTAGTTTATAACGGCGTGTCTCTATGTCCTTTAATTGCTTGTTATACCACGGTTCGCGGAAGCAAGGCTTAGTTTTTTTCCGCGGGATATGTTTTTCTACACAGTCTTGACAAGTTTGTTAAAAGACAAAACTATTGTATTTAGATTTCTTCCGAACTGAAAAAATTCCAAATCCGAATTGAGCAGAAATTCATTTAAGGAAGCGTTTTCGGCATTTCTAAAATTAAAAAACAAATTATCAATAGGAAAACTAGTGTCGCATTTTTTATGAAAAATACTTAACATAACTAGAGTGTGGTATACGCTGGTACAGCCTGTAAGGTCCTCGCACGGTGAGACCTCTGAGTACATGTTATCGGTTGAAAAAATTAAATCCAGATATTTACCCTGAGTATTGCTCGTTCGGTTAATTTGGGTTGTTGAGATGCTAGCGAAGTAGTCCACAGTAGTGATCCCTCTAGTATCTGTGGAAGATAGTGTGAAAATACCGTTGATATCAGACCAGTTCACCTCAGGCAGATTGAAGTCACCAAAAATCATTAGCTGCTCATCAGGATGAACAAAAGGGACTATAGCAAGGTCGATAAAGTTGATGATCTCGATATAAGTATCCAGGCTTGACCCACATGTAACGTCAACGACCACGGCGAGAATTGACGAATCGGCTAGTTTAAACCGTACAGCAATGACATCATGCACTTGATGGGAAGCCACCATCTCATTCGGAATTATCAGGGAATTCCGAATTTTATTTTGTTTTCAAAAAAATTGCCACTAACTTTTTACCTTAGTATGCCAAAAAAATTATTTAAATAGAATTTATATGTAAATTCTTTTCCCAGTTCCCTATATTCCCGGGGAATTACCAGAATAGTGCCACATATAAATAATAGAAATTGGTTTTTGTTTTTTGTCGGTACAATGAAATGGAACGACTTGACCGACTTATTCACAATGGCGTCAAATAAGTCAATAAGTCTGTAATAAGTCGGTATTTGGAAAACACCCATACTCTTTGACTCGTTAACATGAGGTAAGACACACAAATTTGAGTGTTTCAAAGATCAATGTTTCACATTTCCCGATGGATATGAAAATTTCTTAGAATTAAAAATTTAGTTTAAATCATAAGATATATTTATTTTCAATAATAAATTTAATTTTTATTTAACAATGAGCAAAAAATATCCCACACACCGATAAACCGCACATTGTTACAATTTCGCCTGTTGAGAAAAATGCTTGAAATTGATCACTTACGCGATATTTTAAAAGCGAAAGCTCGATCCTGCATTTTGAATGCGTTAACTTCGCATGTGTAATTAAAAGTCATATGTACAGTAAAGTAAGTCATTGAGTAATTTTGTTGTCTTTAAATTATCTGATTGGTCTTTTCAATTTTGAAACGACGTTCTAATATTTTTATTTTCTTAAGGAATGCTCTTAACTATTTTCTGGCTGATCTTCAGTTCTCATAATGTTTAATACTAAAAAACGCTCCACTTACAATTAAAGCCGATCGAATTTGGGCAACTTATACGATCAGATTGATTTGTTTGATGAACATACATAAAATTAGTGTTTACCCAAGAAATCAAAAGTGTATGCATCGTGTAAAAACCCCAGTTCTGTGACAAGAAAAAATATCATGGTGTTTGGCAACCAACACAACCACCTACTATCATAGTGAAAAAACGAAATACCACAAAAACTACGTTTTCAAAATAATTTAAAATGAACACAATTTGTAGACACTTTTCAGTTATTTTTAGTTTGGTCAACCCTTGTTGCTTAACAATTTAATCTTTAAATTAAGCTCCAATAGAAGGTGCCACTTCCGTTGGCCACATAAATCACTGGAATCTTCAGTTTATGAAAATAGCTTAAATATAAACCTTCATCCTAATCTTAATACCGTTCGGGTAATTAAAATTAAATTTTCTATTTATGAATAAATAAAATATATCAACAAAATGTTAAGTTAACATAATGTTAATCAAATGTTTGATTAACATTATGTTATCTTAACAAGACGTTAAATATTCTATTTATTCATAAATAGAAAATCATCCCAAAGTAATCATTTTTACTTTGAAAATATACATATATGTATTTATAGTTTACATTTTTTCTTTTGTTAACGAAAGTTTTTTATAAGGCCTATCATCTTTTGTAACACTTGTACTAGTTGTTGCTCGTTTTATAGTTCCACTGGTAATTGTTGTTGACTGTGTTGTACTAACTGTTGTGGCTCCTGTTGCAGCTTTACATTTTTCACCAATTCTCTATTTAAAATTATACAAAAAAAATTGAATTAATTATATGTACATATATGTATGTATATTTTGCAATTTAAATTCGGTATTTTGTTCATTGAATATTTACCTTTATATCAGAAGTTTTCAAGATTGGAGATGGGTTTCCTATTCCAAATTTTGTACTCGTTGTTTTTGATAATGCTGTATCCGTTTTTGATAATTGCCTTTTGATTTGTTCAGCAGTTGTGGTAAATTTTGTGGCTTTATTATCATCATTTGTAGTGGACTTTGGAGTGGACGATGAGCCCATCGTGTCGTCTGTAACCCGTGTACGTGTAGTTGTTGCTGGTTTTCTAGTTCCATTGGTAGTTGTTTTTCGGGATGTCGTGTAGTTTTTTTTTAAATTTTCGTGTTCTTCTACACCGTGAATTTTGCATAATCCTAAATACAAAATGTTTTTGCCAGCATTCACGTCTCTGTTCCATGTGATACCACATTTTTGGCAAAATTGGTACCGATGTGGAGACAGAGACGTGATATGCTGGCTATGACACTTTGCACATAGTTTCGTACTATAAAATAAAAAAAAATTCCCGCAGAAATATGATTCTATAAAATTTTTCAGACATTTTTAAGACTCTGTAATTAAATATAACAAAAATGAGTCATCGAATTCCAGGTGCTACCACGAATAATTAGTTCATTCCCCGGAGTGTGAGTTGGGACATGCCACAAATGAACTAATCAGACGAGGATCCAGCACTGCAACTCAACAATTACGAAAACTTTTCCGTGTGTGTGCAACCCAACATTGTATCAGGTCAGTCATGCCAGTACGGCATGACGCAGCGACACACACACGGAAAAAGTTTCTACACTTTTCAATATTCAACAATTATAGAATAGTGAGAATTGTGAATGTTAAAGGGATACCACAGCAGAAACGAAACCCACGTGCTTACGCAACTTCCGAGTTTCCGCAACTACCGAGTTAAGTAATGCGCTGTCCACTGGTGAGGGCTTGACCATTACTTAACAACCACTAGAAGTTAATATTAATTATTACTTACCACTTGGTTTATCCGATTGCAAGTGAAAATTACACAAAATATGCTGTCCTTATATAGTAAAAAATTTGAAAAAACCGTTATTCATTTGTTTTAAAACATTTTTTATATATTACATTTTACTGGTGGTTTTTTGTTTTTTCAAATCTAAACACATACATAATATTATGTGCTGCCATCTCTTGTTAAATATTTAACCACAAAATTATGTATATGTACACAAATTTTACTACTACTAAGCGATTTGAATTTTTTTCAGTTATTCCATGTTTAGTTATTTATTTATATAAATTTCAATAATAATTATTGAAATAAATTAAATTTACATTTATAATTGTCTTATATATAATTATTTTATTAAATTTCGTTGATTTTATATAAAAATATACAAAAAATAATAACTATTACATGGCTCACATATACATGCACAAAATGCATTCAATGCGAATCAAATTGCTGTCTTTTATTCAATATTTACTTATTTATTTACATTAGTTTAAAAAAAATTATTGAAATAAACTAAGTTTACATTTATAATTGTCTTTTATATAATTATTTTATTAAATTTCGTTATTTCTATATAAAAAATATACAAAAAATAATATGTATTTGACTAGTCATATGGTTTTTCCCCTATTTACGAATATCAATTTTCTCTTATATAAATAGTGGCGCTATCTATACGGCGGTGTTTTAAACGGGAAAACCGAAAACATATTGAAATAAATTAAGAAAAATTATCGAAATAAACTAAGTTTACATTTATAATTGAGTTACATGTAATTATTTTATTAAATTTCGTTATTTCTTCTATATAAAAAATATACAAAACAAGTTGAGTTTTGAGGCTTTTTCCATGTAATTAATCTCTCATACAAAAAGTGGCGCTAGCTATACGCCGGAATTTTAAACTCGAATACAAATAAAAAATATTCTAAAATTAACGAAATCAACAACAAAACATGGCTGCCATTTGGCATTCGTGGTGGATTGGTCGGTATGTATAATGTATATTTAAATTAATAAACCAACTATTGTTATAATTATAATTTATAATAATAATTATATTAATTAATTTATTTGTAATTTGAGGTTCATTATGTTGTTGTATTTAAGGTTCATTATGTTGTTGGAATTTAGAATGATTAAAGCACAAGGGAAAGTGGTAGAAGTATGTATTTATCGTTTCATCATGTGAACATTGAAATTAAATTTTTCTTAAATTTCTTTTCATCTTTAGGCATTAAGACTTGGAGTATTTGATGTACCTTGTGCCGGATGGCGCATAAATGGTGTTGGTGTGATTCATGTAGGAACCTTTACTTGCAATCACTTCTGAAAAATTCATTTGAGATACTGTGAAACAGCTGATGCTCTAATTGCCCCCGTTTGACCAACTGCACCATTTTCACTCACGTCACATCGAGTATTGATCTTATATCGGTAAATAATTTTTTATAAATATCTGCAATTTAAATATCATGTAAGTTATCACTTTTGTGTTCCATCAAGGTTAATATTTATAGATCCAACTGCATTGCGAAGATCAACAACAGCTACGGCAGTTACTGTTGCCTCTCAAGAACCACATACAATGGCTACTACTGGTGTTCAAACTGCCCGATGGTAATTTTTCACTTACTATCGTTAGTTTTATATAAAAATCTCTCATATAAAAAGTGGCGCTACTATACGCCGGAATTTTAAACTCCAAATAAAAAATTATCTAAAACTAACGAAATAAAATATGGCTGCCATTTCGAATTCGTGGTGGATTGGTCGTTATGTATAATGTATTTAAATTAATATACAAACTATTATTATAATTATAATTATAAAACAGTTTACAATGGTCGAGTTAATTAACCAAATCCGCAATGAAATGGAAAGTATTCTCGCTGAGTCGACATCATTAAAAATTGGTAAGCCGGTGTCGAGTAGTGAGTCAAGTGATGATTATAATGGTGGCGTCAGTGCAAATGTACAATTGCGTCCATCCCGATCGAAATATGGAGATCAAGAAAAGAAAGCTGCTGTACATATATCGCCGGTGAAACGATCTACTTCGTCTAGTAAAAAAGTAAAGAGTAATAAAAAATTGAAAGAAAGATTTCGAAAATTATTTTCGAGTAAAAGTGATGGCGGTGCCAAAGGCAAAGGTCAAGTGATGATTGCTGATCATTCAGAGGATGTACAACAACAACTGCAGCAGCAGCAGTTGCAGCAAGTTAAAGAAGATGTGATAGTACCTATTGAACGTATTGTTTCACTAGCTGTGACTGCACCTCCGCCGCCCGTTATTGTTGATGGGTTAGCAGAAGTTCCATCATCTGACACATTTGAATCCGATGAAATTGAAAGTATTCTTAAGGCGACATCATTAAAATTGGTAAGCCGGTGTCGAGTTTTTCAGATACCGATGATAAATTGCTGGACGTGTGCCGGAAAAATAGAAAATCTCGAAAAATTAAACGGTGCCCAGTGTTAATTGATTTAACTAATGGTAGTGATTCAAGTGATGAGGATAATGGTGGTGTCAATGCAAATGTACAATTGCATCCATCCCGATCGAAATATCGAGATCAAGAAAAGAAAGCCACTGTACGTATATCGTCGCCGGTGAAACGATCTACTTCGTCGAGTAAAAAAAGTAAAGAGTAGTTCAAGTTTAACAAATAGCGTAAGTAGTTCAAGTTTAACAAATAGCCAACAGTCGCAAAAAATAATTTCACAATAAAAATCACAATATTTATTCTAGGTGGATACAGAGCAACACATTCAACCATCAAATTATGATCGGTTAGAGCCAGTATTGGCGCAATCAACTGTAAAATATAAAAAAGTTTATATTTCGTATTTTGAACATGAAAATGATGAATTAAACTATTTATCTACTAATAATGATATTTGGTATGTATCGATAAACGGAATTTTTGCCAATATTTTTATTTTATATACCTGATTATTTTTTTAGTTTTTTGATAAAATTTGTTGTTATTAAACAACACTCCCCTTGTTTGAACTTTCACTTAGTTCTATTGTAAAATAAATAAAACTGATAAAGATAAAAGTCGGGCTAAAGTTGTCGCTTAGGTTTGTGGTACGATCTTTTATCAATAATATGCACATTTATTTAGAAGTTGGCTTAAAAAGAAGAAGTCTTATAAATAAATTTAAACTTTTAAAATGAATCTCTTAAATAACATTAAAGATTATTTGTTTATTCGGTTGACTGTGTTGTACTAACTGTTGTGGCTCCTGTTGTTGCAGCTTTACATTTTTCACACATTATACTCTATTTAAAATTATACAAAAAAAATTGAATAAATTATATGTACATATATGTATGTATATTTTGCAATTTAAATTCGGTATTTTGTTCATTGAATATTTACCTTTATATCATAAGTTTTCAAGATTGGAGATGGGTTTCCTATTCCAAATTTGATACTCGTTGTTTTTGATAATGCTGTATCCGTTTTTGATAATTGCCTTTTGATTTGTTCAGCAGTTGTGGTAAATTTTGTGGCTTTACTATCATCATTTGTAGTGGACTTTGGAGTGGACGATGAGCCCGTCGTGTCATCTGTAACCCGTGTACGTGTAGTTGTTGCTGGTTTTCTAGTTGTTTAAATATAAAAATTTTAAATGTTAAATTTATTATTTATTTATAAATACAAAATCACAATGTATTAAAAGAAATTTACAAGAATTATATATTTTATTACATGTTCATTTTTTTTTGTTAACGAAAGTTTTTTATAAGGCCTATCATCTTTTGTAACACTTGTACGTGTAGTTGTTGCTCGTTTTATAGTTCCAGGTTCCACCGTTTGTTGTTGACTGTGTTGTACTAACTGTTGTGGCTCCTGTTGTTGCAGCCTTACATTTTTCACCAATTCTTTATTTAAAATTATACAAAAAAAAATGAATTAATTATATGTACATATATGTATGTATATTTTGCAATTTAAATTCGGTATTTTGTTCATTGAATATTTACCTTTACATCAGAAGTTTTCAAGATTGGAGATGGGTTTCCTATTCCAAATTTCGTACTCGTTGTTTTTGATAATGCCATATCCGTTTTTGATAATTGCTTTTTGATTTGATCGGCAGCTGTGGTAAATTTTGTGGCTTTACTATCATCATTTGTAGTGAACTTTGGAGTGGACAATGAGCCCGTCGTGTCGTCTGTAACCCGTGTACGTGTAGTTGTTGCTGGTTTTCTAGTTCCATTGGTAGTTGTTGTTTTTCGGGATGTCGTACTTAATATTGTAGTTTTTTAAAATTTTCGTGTTTTTCTACACCGTACATTTTGCATAATCCTAAATACAAAATGTTTTTGCCAGCATTCACGTCTCTGTTCCATGTGATACCACATTTTTGGCAAAATTAGTACCGATGTGGAGATAGAGACGTGATATGCTGGCTATGACACTTTGCACATAGTTTCGTACTACGATATTCTCCAACTTCAAGTACATCCGCATACGTTTTTAAAGCTTTTAGTAGTTTCGGTTGTGGCGTTCTTATGTATCCTTTCATGGGCGAATTTTACGCTATTTTAGTCGATCCTATAACAACTAGGGATTTTGTATTTTTATCATCTCCTATTATTTCTTTTGCTAATTTGTAAGCCGCTTTTTCCACACCTATGTATTTTTGTAGTTTTAAACGGGCAACTTTTCTTTGCATGAACTTATTTTGGGTGGAATTGAATTTTCACAGCTGAAATTTGGTGTATTGTTCATAGTTCTTACTCATTGGAGAAATTTCATCTTTTATAATTGTCGTCCATTTCTTTAATTTTAATTTTCGAGTGTTGGCGCCCGTCATTTGGCGAAACCGGCTACTCTTTATTTTCATTGGCTGATCATTTTTAACGCCGCCAACAATTAGTTTGAGCCCTGAATCTAATCCAATCATTACATCATAATTATTAATATTTTTTTGAATTTTTGATAAAGGTCCAAAAACATCTTCATTAATAATTTGTTTTTTTTGCTTTTTGCACTCTTATGACTTTTTCTTTTCATTTTTGCCCATTAAAAATGATATCGATACACCATCAGTCATTATACTATTTTCAAATTTTTTGTTTTTTGTTTCTACAAATTTAAAATGTTCCCTCCATTGCTCATTTTGATTAAATTCTTCCCATTTTCCCCTTGCATAAATTTACTGATCGCAATAGTTGCCAAAAAGCAAAAGTCATAGCGAACATGGTGCCGACCAAATTTTAATATAGGTATTAAATTAAAATTTTTAATGTTTTTCACCTCATTATAACGTTGTAAATTATAGAAAATTGGTAGATGTTCGAAATATTGATTTTTGTTTGTTATATTATAAAACTTTTTACCATTCCACCCTAAATGATCTTTAATTTTTTCCAATAATAAATCATTCGGTATTTTATCGGTAGTTTTATTAAATAAAAAATGCATGGTGTCGTAATTATTTTTGTCAAACCGGTTTAGAAACTTTTTAATTCGGCGGTATCCATGCATCCATATATTATTATGGAATAAAGTTTTGTATCTATTAGCTGCATCGATTACCAAGTTTGACTTGTATGACTTTTCGAACAAAGTTAAATTATTATTATTGCGTATATCTGCGTATTCTGTATCCAACTCATATTTCGGTAGTTTTTTTTTCAAATAAATGATAATAAAAATCAAGGAATTTAATTTTTTCGAATTTTCCGGCTGCCCATTTTTTCATTAACGAGAAATGAATATACCTTGAGCATTCCACGCTAAGAGCGGAAACCTGTTCTACATCGATTTGTATTTTATTAAAAACTTCTTTGTTGAGGTACTTTGTTCTTAGCCCACATTTTACATTTGAATAGTTTTTTTCTAAATCCCCTAACTCCTCTTCACCCTTTCGTTTGGCCATTTGTCAAATTTTGATAACCATTGTGTTGATTGTATTTATTTGTTTATTTTTTTTATTTTCTATAAATTAAATAAAAAATACAACAATATAACATTATATTAAACAAACAATAATTATATATATATATAAATTTTGGCTATGGTCCTAAAAATATTAGGTCTTTCTCATATGGGATTTTTTTAGAAATCTCATTTCCATTCAACATACCCAATCCCGTCCATCACAATCTGTTAAGAATTGAACGAGTTTAAATAAATCATTTAAGAAATTATTTCATAAATCATTTAAGAATCCCATTTCCATTCAACATACCCGATCCCAATATAATTGGCTAAGAAAGCCTGAGTTCCGCC